>VDMD01000004.1:1200000-1800000 GCA_007026445.1 Schizophyllum amplum | reverse complement strand
GGATCGCACGTCCGACATGGTAAGGACGCGACGAATCCAAGTTCAACAAGTTAGCCGCCCTAGCGACATTGACGTCCTTCAACCGCCCACGTGGCTACCCATCAGATCGACCAACTTGCTCCCGACTTCCATGTTCTTGCCCAATTCAGCTGAATAACACCAGCGCACAGTCCCCTTTGTGCTAATGCCTGTCCTATCTATTGTCCTTGCTGTTATTGTTCGACCAGCATGCACTGTCCTTTTGCATGCTATTGTTTCCCCTATGAGGCGGCAATGGCATCGCTTTCCTGCCGCCCTTCTTATAAGGAGACTTGACGCCTATACCTGTCAGTCCACATCTTTCCTCCTACCACATTTGCGCCCTACCACTCAAGTCATTCATGTCGCCACCCATCGATGTAGCCGCTGCTGGCTCAGGCGCCGCGCTGTGCCAGCTTACCTCCCGAGTCCCCTCCAACCGAATCTCCTACGACCACATTGTCACGCCTTCTACACTGCCTGCACCTTTATCTCCTGAGCGCAGCAGATATACCTCTCACAGCATGACTTGCGCTCCCAAAGGACTTCGCCAATTGTGGCGCATCGAAAGCGGGTCAAGCGTCCTTCTGCCATTGATCCAGCCCACAAGCAATTGGCTCACGCGGGCAAAGCACGGAAGGTCCCTACGAATGGTCAGCAGCTAAAACTGGGTCGTATGCTCGTAGCAGCGTCTATGATGATGCCGGGCATGGAGGACGCAGAAGAGAAACAACCAGTCGCTGGATCGACGGCTGAACCAAAGGACGAAGCGCCACAATTGAAGCGCAACGTTCAGCAATCGAAAAAGGGGGGAAAGAGAAAAAACGGTAGAAGGGGGGCAAAGGCAGAGAATCAGGAGAAGTAGGAAAAGGGTGAACGCAAGACCTCTTATGCCGCTTATCAGCTCCAGGCTAATGTCTGCGAGATGATCTTCTCTCGACTCACCCCCTCCGTCCGCCCCGTGTACGTCGCAATCCTTGCGCTGGCTCTGCAGCGGTACGCTCCATCTCTGACAGTCAACCTTCGCTTGACGAGCTCCGATACAGAAATTATCATCAGATCGCAAATTAGTTTAACAACAACCGAGATCGTCGCGCGCACCGCGCAACAGTCGAGTTGAACGATCCTCTCACATTACAGACGACGCATGCAAAGTACCACGTATATCCGGAGATGGTAGGCGTTGCCACGAAGATGAGCCTTGAACAATTCGCTCAGCTTGTTGAGGCTGAACGCGATCGTCAAATGCTCTTACTGGGAGTGGGGGCTCTATGAAAATAGCCCGTTCCCTCAAAGATCACTAAACACTACGCAGGAGGACGAGCAGCCAGCCTAAGTTCGTTGTTCCATTAAGCCTGATCTCGCTCTTTCTTCAACCAATACGTTCTTGCCTCGTAAGTACTTGAAGCTTGATATGCTACCGTCTTACGCATAATCTGCTCATTTGTTATTGTACGCATCCTTGCAGGACAGCGCATGGTATCCCATACATTTAATGATATACATGTCTATGGAAGATTCAGCACAACGGACTGCAGCGCGCATCGGACGCGGCGCGCTTAAACCACGCTGATGGATTTGGCGCCCCGGTCGCATTTTTCGTCGATAGTACTGGACGACTCTGAGCGGCTGCTCGCTAATAGTGGTGGTAGTTGTATGTCAGTCGGTGGGAATGCGTAGCTGAACAACAGATATAGCATTGCGCTGACGACCACGCCCACGGGCCACACGCAAGAGCTGACATCGACGTCAGTGACAATCGGGACACATAGAAGGGAGCGTACAAGATGTATGTCGCGGCCTTGGGTACATGATTATGTGCATGCACCCTGGCCGCAAATCCTGGGAGATTTGGCACGAGGGCTAAGACGAAGGAAACTATGGCGCGGATATTGAAGCCGCGGGAGAACCTGATGTTCGTTGAATAATGCCCAATATGAGGATGAGGGAATGTCTTACCAATAAAGGGAGGGCCCGTGGCGGTATAACGACGTCAGATCCATCCGCCGCCGCCGCAAGATGTACTACCGTCCTATGAGTACGACAAAGTCTGAGAAGCTTCGATACGCACGTAGTCCGAGAGCATAATTCCACAAAGTGGTGCGAGGAAAATCGAGTACCCGCCACTAGACCAATTATCAGCTTGTGGACCTTCCCAGCGCTCGTCGTAACACGCACAGGAACGAGGTGAATGACACCGCCGAGTTTTGAATGATCCACGGACATGTAGCCACGCCGAGGAGCGCGCAAATATACTGTCCGCGTCTTATATTCACATATGCCGGAAACAGAACCGTCAGATCGTTTCCCACCGCCGTCGAGTTCGCCGATATGTTGGTGACCAGAACAGCGAGACCCCAACAGAATGCTGCGAAAAACTGCGCGGCGCGATTGCCCCAGAGCTCGCATACCTGGAGTGGATTCCAGGTGCTGACGCCGTAAATCACTTGGGTGGCAGAGGTCACAACGACGCCAAGGATTCTAAGGTAGAGGCATCAGCGAGTGCGGTCTCGATGTAAGAACAGGCTGAGGGTACATACACACAAAGCGTGACAGGCACTGTGAGTGCGAAGACATTCGTCCAGGCTGCCGTGCGCGGCGACTTTGCGTAGCGGGTAAAGTCCTAGAGGGTCCCGCGTCAATGAATGGGGGTCCGCTTGGGTGCAAGTGGGTCCCTTACACAGATGTTGAGTGCAAGCGTCGCCTTGCCGGCGATGGCAGAGGTCATGGCTGAGAAGAACATCACCGCGATGGGCGCGCCCTCCGAGGCGGCCCCTTCACTAAAAATGGGTCCAAAACCATGTGCGCGGCCTACAGACCAGCCGACTGCGATGAATTTGGGGGTCAGAGAGCAACGCTATATCGAATTGAGGCACTACGCACAGAGAATGAGCCCGAATATGGGCTGTGGGGCCATTAGAGGCGCTAAAGAAGCTGTGCACAATACTCACCATGATGATGACCTTGCACAGAAAGAGGTACCGCAGCTTCGATATGTGAATGTAGAGGCAAGGGAGCTGAATCAGATAGAAGATGCTGGGGACCTTGGGTCAGCAATGCTCCGTCATGGGGCGTTGCAGGGAACGTGCACACGTACAAGAAGCACAGCAATTGCGCTGAAGTGACATGTGCGCTCGCAGGCAGGTGGTTCGGGAAGCCCTTGAATGAGGGCCATATGGCGGAGATCATGACCGCTACACATTGTCCTCCTGCGGGTGGGGCGAGGTCAGTGGGTGCAGGATGACGAAGAGGTAAGTGCCGACCTTGGTAGCTCTGAGTTCCAAACCAGACGATGGCAGCGACGGCTCTGCAGACGACGGCGATGGTGGTCCCTCGAATGCCAAAGGCCGCGCGTGCAAAGACTGGAAAATTGATGCCATATGTGGCGCCCACCCAGGCATTGAGCGCGCACGCGATGGCTATCGCGATTGAGTCAGGATGAGGAGCGACAAGAACGTTGTCGCCACACCCACAAACGAGCCCGTGTCCAAGTAAGACGGCCCCAATAGTTGCGCCTGGGGAGAGACCGCTCGCAACAGCGGTGGATGCAGTCTGGTACTGGCTGTGGGTCGCTGAGAACAAAGGGAACACCCACGATTGGTTTGGCGTCTCTTACCTGATGCCTGGACAAGCCCCGATGGGGCGAACGTCAGTCTTACGCGCACAAGACGTTGTCAGAGGGGTACGCACCAAAGCCCTCAGCAATCCAGTAACCGAGCAGATGAAATGCACCCCACTTGCGAGGTCCTTCGGGCAGGGGGGCGACGGGAAGCAGATCCCGCTGACAGTGGATTACCTCGCCATCGCGGGCCGCCGCGACCTGGGCGTCCTCCGCCTCGATGCGCAAACGTGGGAGCTTCATGCTGGAGGGGGGATCGGCAGCGGGAGGCGCACGTCGTCGCACGAAGCAATCAGGGCAAACCTCTGACTGGACAACGGAATGGCCATTTGTCGCGCTCCGAGCCCCTCACCTGGTTGCCCCTTGGATATGATGCTGCCGCGCGACAGCCGCGCTTGGATCAGCGCTGCGCGCTTCGCTATTGGGCGTCGCGGGGGGTGGCAAGGCTCTCGTATGCTGCATGCTGGTGTGTCTTGTTATGTCCTGTAGACGCCCGCATCGACGTTGTGGGTGTACTTGCCGTTTGGCAAGTAGCTCGGGGCCGCGGCGAGCCCGCCGCGTTTCTGGCAATCAAACTCGGCACTTGCCGAAAGGGGTTGGGGGTCCGGGCCGTGGCGCGTCCGAATCCCGCGGCTCTTCCTGCGATAAGCGCTGCTCGACGTCGACAATGCCGACGCCGACACCGCCGCATATAGATACCGCAGCGCATAGCGCCTCGCCGCATCCTGCTCTTCACCATCATGGTCAGCGACACCAAGTTTCAACAGTCCCTTGACGGACTCAACGACGATCCTTTGCGCAGGGCTTGGCGCGGCAACAAGCAGGGTACCATCGAGCTTGCGTCCGTGCCCAGGTTCGACAACCCCTACGATGAGCGGGAATGGATCAAGGTGTGAAAGATGATGCAGCAACTCAACGGGGGACTCACCCATCTACCCAGGGGCATATGGCTGCCGCATTCCGCTACTGGGGCAAGCTTGGTTTTGGTGAAGGCGTTTCTGGTCAATCACCGTCCGCGACCCGGTCCTGCCTGACCACTATTGGATGAACCCGTTTGCAGTTCATTTCTCTGTCATCACCGTGAGCAAAACGCAATCCTCGCACCTCTACATACTCACTTCCCTTTCGTCTGCAGAAATCCCATCTGGTCCTTGTAGGCCCCGACGGCTACGTCTCTCCCCACGGTGCTCAGCTTCCCATCAACACGTCTGGCTTCCACATCCGTACGCACCCAGTTACCTTTTAACCGGAGATCTGCTGACCGTCGTGCAGACAGCGCCATTCACAAGGCGCGCCCGGATGTCAAGGCTGCTGCCCACTGCCACTCGATCAACGGCAAGGCATGGTCCGTATTTGGGAAGCCCATCGACATCTTGACGCAGGACGCGTGCTTCTTCCACGACAACCTTGCCGTCTACGCCAACTTCGGTGGTGTTGTCCTTGCTCAGGAGGAGGGTGAGAACATCGCGCAGGCGCTTGGGCCCAAGAAGAACACCTGCATCCTCCAAAACCACGGTCTCATGACGCGTAAGCAGGCTAACGGTGTTATTAAGCGGCGCTGAACGTGTTCTCTAGTTGGTCAGACGGTGGATGAGGCGGTCTACCTTTTCGCCGCGCTCGACAGGATGTGCAAGGTGCAGCTGATGGTTGAGGCGGCCGCGGCAAACGGTCTCAAGAAGAGCGTGATCGACCCGGAGGACGCAGAGTTTTCCGCAAAGACGCTGCAGCACTGGGAGAACATGTACGTGAACGTAAGTGCTGATCACGATGGCTATCTACGTGCTGGAAGTCCCGAACCCTTATCTTCTCACAGTTCCAAACGGAGTACGAACTCTTGCTCCAGGAGACCAACGGCGCGTTCCTCAAGTGAAGTGGGTTTGAAGGCTGGTTACGATTGTGATTTTGTAGCGGTATATCTCGTGCTGTATTTCTGTACAACTGGTATCATATGTGGGTGGAAGGGTCCTGTGTATCTCTGCGTAGGCGGCGAGTAAGTTACGCCTTTTCTACAGGCTGAACAGCACCTACCACCGGCCCACCGCAAGGCCACCGACCATAAGCACAGTGCGTGCGGCATTTGCCGTCCTTCGCCACGGGCAAGCGTGTTGCGCCGCGCCTCGGCCCGCCGCCTCAACTTGTCCTCATCCGCCACAGCGCCGACGCGTGATTCACGGCCTGCTTACGGTGCTTACGGACTCTCTTCCTTCATGTCTTCCTGAATGTCGAACTCTGCGAACGAGCGATCGAAGTGGGAGTTGGCAATCCTTGCACTCTCTATCGTCGGGGTGGTTTGGTATGCTTTCCTGTGGGGGCTGAGTATACTGGGATGCATGTCAGCGTGAGTAGTGCATTCACCGTCGTCCCCCAACATCTACTGATCTTAGGTTAGACGCAAGCGCTTCAGAGTGCGTCCGCGTTCGCCTCTGGCATCCGCCCCTGCTGCGTCTGTCCCCGGAGTCTCCATCCTGCGTCCCCTCAAGGGACTGGACACCAACCTCTACGAGAACCTGGAGTCTACCTTTACTCAAGACTACCCGAACTTCGAGATCCTGCTCTCCGTCGACAACGATCATGATCAAGCACTGACCGTCGTGCGCGATCTACTCGCCAAGTATCCTCATGTCAATGCTAGAATTCTTGTCGGTGCGTCGCATGCTCTCATCCTTTTCAGTAGCTTATATTACACCAGGTTCAGGTGCCGATGACGTTGGCATCAATCCCAAAGTCAACAATCTGGTCAAGGCTTACCGAGAGGCAGCCCACGACATTCTCTGGGTGATCGACTCCGGGGTCATGGCGGATCCTGGCACCCTCGCCCGTGCCGTTGACATCCTGGCGCCCCCGCCATCTAAAGTGCCCAAGCGCCGGGTCGGTGTCGTGCACCATGTCCCCTATGCCATCTCTACCGAGTCGCGTGTCGGTTCGCGCGTCGAGGAAGCCTTCCTCAACACGAATCACGCCAAGATGTATATCGCAATAAACACGGTTGCCGTTGACTCATGCGTCGTGGGCAAGTCCTGCCTGTACCGCCGCTCCGACCTCGAGCGTGTCAATGGCTCACTGCGCCCGATACCTAACGCGGACACCGATCCCGACGCGCGACAGCCGGGCGTGTGCGGCTTGGCCGCCTTCGGGAAATACCTTGCCGAAGACAACATGATCGCGGGCGCACTTTGGCACGAGCTCGGCCTACGCCACGACATGTCGTGCGACGTTGCCAAAAACGTGGTCGGCAACATGTCGCTGAAGGACTACGTCTATCGTCGGGCTCGCTGGATCCGCGTGCGCAAGCATATGGTACTCGCCGCGACGCTCCTCGAACCACTCACCGAATCACTCATGCTCTGCCTCATTGCGTGCGCCTCCCTGCGGCGACTGCTCGGCATACATCCGTTCTTCACGTTCCTACTACACTACGCGCCGTGGTTGTACCTGGACTTGGACGTCTACGCATCGCTCGCAGGTCACCCGCTGCCACCCACCATCAAGTGGGAATTTCTTGCTGGTTGGTTTGCGAGAGAGCTTCTGGCATTTCCTATATTCCTCTTCGCTCTCCTAGGGAGCCAAGTCGAGTGGAGGGGCCGCAAATATCAGGTCATCAGAAACGGAGAAGTTAGAAGGATCACCGGCGAGCAGCGTCGCGGATCGTGGTGGAGATCGTCCTCGGAGGGACGCCAGTACCAGCGATTGGAGTCAGAGCCAAGTTAGGCAGAACTTCTACCATGTACATCCCTGTACAATAGCAGAAAGATACACCGGCCGCTCATAGCTGCAAGTCGAAGACTTTGACTGTATTTGCCCAAGCCTTTTCCGAGAGTTCCTCCATCGCCATATCATGAAGTTGGCTCAGCACCCATGCAACGCCGCCGATGGTGGCGGGCTCATTTCTACCCTTGACGGGTCTCCCGAGCTCGAACTTCTCTGGCTTCGTGGCGGCAGGAAGGTATAGGGACCGCAGCTCCTGA
The DNA here is from genome assembly GCA_007026445.1 of Schizophyllum amplum. NCBI lineage: Eukaryota > Fungi > Basidiomycota > Agaricomycetes > Agaricales > Schizophyllaceae > Schizophyllum > Schizophyllum amplum. The sequence goes on along the minus strand of VDMD01000004.1, from coordinate 1,792,398 downwards.
GGAAGCGTGTCCAGAGGTGTTTTTGAGGCGTGGGTGGACGTGCAGGTACACCAAGGTGCGTCTGTTAACAACAGCAAATTGTGGCAACGGTCAGCTGGAGCGTTATACGTCTGATCCTGACTCGCCTGTCTCCAGCATGAGTCTATCCAACGGTATTGACTTCGCGACCTTCAAGTTCTCTTCTGTCTTTAAGGAACAGCCGTTGATACTTTTAGACTTTGTCAGTTATTCATGCATCAATGTAGCGACGACAAGACATACCCGATGTGAAAGCCCATGTCAGTCTTTTTGGGCGATCGTCAGCGTGGATTGTAGCGAGTTCCTGCAGTACGTACCAGATCCATTGCCTCCTCTCTGCTGCCGGTGAAGCTGTGAACCACACCGCCCTTTGCGCCGACAGCGCTCCCGCCGTTCTCCCCAAATCCCTCATCACGCAGAATTTGCACGAAATCGGCGTGCGCAGCACGCGAGTGAAGAAACAACGGTAATCCATATTTCTTGGCGAGGGCGAGTTGTGAACCTATGGTGTCGCATAAGTCATCGATGCAAATTCTGCAGAGGACAGCAAAAAAGACACCGACGAAAATGCTTCTTCTGCACGTCCGCGCTGGCAAAGTGCAGACGGTCATAATCTGTAGAGTAGCTTGAGATGCCTGACGCTAAAATGGCCGAAGGTCCTGCCTACCTAGACCACATTCGCCGATGGCAACAGCGGCACCTTTGCCCTTGACGTTGCTCGCCAGCAAGTCGTCCAGCGCACGCAGGTACCCCTCCGGGCCATCTTTGTACTTGTCAAAGTCGCTTGCGCGTGTAGGGTGGCAGCCCACAGTTGAATACAGTCCTTCAATCGATTTAGCCGTCCAAATCTTACAGGGAAAATAGGGACGTTGCTCACCGTGCTTGCTTGCCAGATCCAACGCCTCCTTCGATTCGTGCAAGCTGCCACCTGTGATAATCATGCTTTGTACGCCGGCGGCTTTTGCACGGTCCAGGACGGCGGAGAAGTCATCTGGTATCAAGCTTGGTTGACTCAGGGTACTCAACGCACTCGCGAAATGCAACTCACCGTCGTGCTTGCGCTTTCCGTGATATTTTCCGCGGAACACCGGGTCAGTGAGGTTGACTACACCCATGGTGAGCAGCTATGCAAGTAGAGCCCTGCTCAAGTTAATTATGGCATACCGCCGATATCTGTCAGGGTGCGTCAGTGTCTGCAGAACTTGCACAACGCGGAGAAACCGTACAGACCTATGAATCTGTACTGTGAAGACATAGAGGCGGTTGCAGTTGTCCTGGTGTAGAAGGACTCTCGACTAAAACCCTGGAGTCTGCGGGAGGTGGGGTGGCTTGACCTACAGGTGGTCGTGGATGACAGGAGTGCGCGCAGGAACATGTCACGCTCGAAGTTCGAAAGGAAAGAGCCTGTGTGACGTCACCGGATGTAGGTCCATAAGCCAGTCCTGGATTCCTGGTCAGTCCTCAAACCCACCAACATCATCTCAAGCTTGGTCTACACCATGTTAACTCGCGTCCACAACCGCATGCAGATGAGCGATAGCATTCAAAACACGATGTACTATGAGATAGCCTGTGCAAGAAATCATGTGTACAAAACTATGTGGCACGTAAAATACTCTAGAGAACGTCCTTCATCTTGACCCGAGATAAGCAAGCCCCCCTGCTACCGTATCCTCTCTCTTACAACGTGACAAGCACATACACGTTGGCGATGACAATGACAATCCAGAGGAGCGCGCCAAAAATCTTCGCAATCAGCCCATTGCTGAAATCCACCACACGGAACCCGGTTTCCGCCTCAACTGGAGTGAGACTAGACGACGACCGTGATACGACGGGCTCGCGGACAGACATTATGGCCCTTGACGACGTGACATATAGCAGCGGCAGGCAGATGAAGGGGAGACAGATCGACAGCACGACCTGACTGGCGACGAGAAGCGAGTCAACGCCATCTCGGCCGAGGGCAACCGCGACCACCATGGATGGTATAACGGCAATGAGTCGCGTCAGAAGACGTCGTACGACAGCCTGCGCCGGGCGTCAGTTAATGCTAGACTTCCCATAAGGCGTCTTGAGTACTTACCGAGACACGCCAACGAAGAAAGCCTTCCGAGACAGCCTGACCTGCCACAGTGGCGATTATGGAGGAGCTCTGTATATCCCGTTAGCCCCGGGGGAAGGTGATTTGGTCAACAAACACACTTGACCGGCGGCGAGAAGTGCGATGGCGAACAGAGTGGCGGCGGACTTGCCGACAAGGTCGCGAATGAGGTCGTACGCATCAAAAAGGCCTGCGGGATCCTTGTTCCCCGTGTCGCCCCGTCCCGAACCATAGAAGAATACAGCGCTCGCGAGAATGAGGATGCTGCGCGAGGTTCAGCACAATTTCAAGAAAAAGCAGTCAATCGACTCACAGAGAATTTATTAATACAGCGAAGCCTAGGAGGCTCCCAATGATGTCGGCGGTACCATGATACAGATGTGCTTTGATGAAGGAAAGAGGGCGGTTGTCGTGTTCAGCATGAGTTGTTGCTTGGGCGGATGATGCGCTGGGAGGAGGAGTGCGGAAGGAGGCGACGATCCACTGTGCTGTCTTGCGAGGAATGTTTCTGATTGTTGAGGTGGGCGACGTATATGCTGGCGCCATGCCCATGTCCTCGAGCGAGTCCGTGCTCATCGAAGGCTTCGGCGGTGATACGCGATCTTGGGTCGCAAGGGCAGATCCAAGGAACAAGCTATGCGGCATGACGGTTGCGCCGAGGATACCAACAGCTGTTGTTGAATGAATAGGGAGGTCGAGGGAGGGTTAATTTACACTTACATGTGTATAGGGCGCCATTCTCTATAACGTATTTAGACGGAATGAAGCCCTTGAAGGTGGTGCCCCATTCCACGTCAACGGAGGCGATGACGATGAGAAGGCATATCAGGACAGCAAGAACCTACATGCTGTTAGCTCGTTCGCAATAATCAGAAGACCTTGACTCACTAATGCGGCGATGAGCAGCTCGAAGGGCCTGACCGGTTTGGCACCGAGAGGGTCCTTGAGGGCCAATAAAAATATGACATCGAACGCTGTGATGAGAACGCCGTGCCAGAGCTCAAGTTTCGGGAAGAGGAGACAGAGCGCTATAGCTGATCCAAGCAGCTCGGCGAGGTCTGTGGCGATGATGGCGACCTCGGAGATGACGTAGAGCGGGTAGAGAGTCAACCAGCGAACGAGCCGTGGCCGTTTGGTGCGATTGTAGAGCAAAAGACGGCAGTGGGAAGCGAGGTCTATATTGGGTCGCTTAGTCGGGAGATGAGTAACTGGGGTATAGACATACCGATGCCTGTGACGCAGCCCAGCCTACTTCCTAGTACCTGTAACTCCTTGGGCGAGCGTAGAGAGCAGAGGACTGCCCGGACACACCTGCAAGAAGACTGCAAATATTCCTGCGAGCAGAATGACGAATAATAACCTGTACCCGTATTTGCTGCCTGCTTCAAGATCGACACCCCAGTTGCCCCTGACATTGTTCGGGTCAGACGGTACGCCGTCTGGGAGGGCGAGCTACGCACGGATCGAAGTAGGCTACCGCGCAGACTGTCCCAACACCGACGTGTTTCTTGATGTGGTCGCGCACGAACCCCGCAGCATGTCTGACTCTGCGCGAGAAGGAGGAGCGCTGAGGACGAGCAGAGTCGTGGGTCGAGGGCTCCGGCGAGCTGGCGTGGAGGGAGGTCATGGCGGGCGGGAGTAAGGGGGGCTATGCGCTGGCAAAGCCAAGCATTTGGCGAGGAACTGTGAGAGCGAGAGAAACCCAGAAGAGCGGGTGGATGCTTGACGGCAAAGTTCGTCCCATATTGTGGCGCTCCGTGTCCGAATTCCGTCCCGCTGCCTCGGAGTCGGATCGGCGCGCATGTGCTCCGAGCCATATAATGAATTTTCAAGTTCCAACGCGTTGTCTGGCATCCGTCTCGATTGCTTGAACCGTCAGCTACTATCGTCGCCGTCGTCGCAGATCGAGTCTTGTTAGTGTCCCACACGCCCACACTAAGTCGAAGGCTCGTCGGGAAGACGCAGCGACTAACTAGTATTGACTGACCCAAGCACCTGGTTGTTGGGTCCCATCGATTCCGCTGAGCGGAGGTGACCGGTCAGTCGCACTTTCGTGTCCCCGTGAAGCAGTGAATCGTGACGCAGCATGTTGGGCGCAACACAAGACATGAACATCCTTCAGCTGAAGTACGATAGCACCTCTCGAAAATACGTAGAGTCGTAGACCGTAGACGCCCTGCTGAACGGCCATCGATGAAATAATGGCGGGAACCGCATCGGCTGCAGCCGCGCTGTGGTTGTTCTCGTCGTCCATCACCTTGTTTGCCCACCCTTGGCGCAGTAATCCGGCCCCCTCAGTCTATAGACATGCACCCTCCATTTCCAGACGTCAGGTGCCTTGTGTAGCGGGTCATCAGACGGGGACCGGCTTTCTGCGCAAGCGGACCGGGTCTTCTTCAACGTGAGACTCCTGCTCACCAAGGACTTACACCGCAATCCACCTTCGAGGGAACCTTTACTCAGCTACAACCATGGAACGCGTCAAGCAATTCGCTGCTCAGTTTGGAGGTGCCTCGGGTATGGCAGCGCTGGAGCGCAAGAGTCCCGACGACGTATGCATCACCATGGCCATTCGGTCGCCGCTGTGCAAGGCAAGGAAGGGCGGCTTCAAGGATGCTCGGTATGTGTCAGCATCACTGTTTCCGCTACGCAGAGCTAACAGTATGTTGCAGGACCGACGAGCTCATGCTCGAGATCTTCAAAGTACGCTCCTCTACTTTGTTACAACGTGCACATAATTCATCACACGGTCAGGCAACCATGATCACGTCCGGCATTGACCCATCCCTCATTGGAGACATCTCCGTCGGCACGGTCCTCACCCCCGATGCTCTCTACCAGGCGCGTGCCGCTGCACTAGCCGCAGGCATCCCCAGCAGCGTCCCCATCACCCATGTCAACCGGTTCTGCTCAAGCGGACTCATGTCCGTCACCGCAATCGCGAACCAAATACGCGCGGGGCAGATAGACATTGGGCTCGCCATCGGCGTCGAGTCCATGTCTGACAACCCCGACAAGGGCGGCCCGCCGCAGAGCGAGCTCTTGTCGCGCAACGCCGAGGCCGCCGACTGCCCGAAGCCCATGGGCTGGACGAGCGAGAATGTGGCTGCGGAGTTCGGTGTGACAAGGGATGAGCAGGACGAGTTCGCGGCGCGCTCCTTCCAGCGCGCGGAGCATGCGCAGAAGGCGGGATACTTTGCGAAGGAGATTGTGCCGTTCACAGTCTTCAGCAAGGATGCGGTAACCGGCGAGCGGGTGGAGAAGGTCGTCTCGCAGGACGACGGCATCCGGTATGGTACGACGAAGGAGAATCTCGCCAAGGTCAAGTCCGCGTTCCCTCAGTGGGGCAATGGCACTACGACTGGTGGCAATGGTGAGTCCTTTGGAATTCATGAAGTTTCTCACTTAAACGTCCCTCAGCTAGTCAGATTTCCGATGGCGCCGCGGCTGTGCTGCTCATGTCGAGGCGCAAGGCGGAGGAGCTGGGACTGAAGATCCTGGCCAAGCACATCTCCACGACAGTGGCTGGTGTGCCCCCGCGCATCATGGGCATCGGCCCTGTCTTTGCCATCCCCACGGTCCTCGAGAAAGCCGGGATTACGATGAACGATGTGGACTTGTTTGAGGTGAGTCGGCTAGCTTTGCGGCGAGACAGCAAGCTGACGTGTAGCAGGTCAACGAGGCGTTCGCTTCGCAGTGCGTATATGTGCAGAAGAAGCTGAACATTCCAATCGACAAACTGAACGTAAACGGCGGCGCGATTGCCTTCGGCCACCCTCTGGGTTGCACGGGTGCGCGGCAGATTGCGACGGGGCTCAACGAGCTCGAGCGCAGGGGCCAACGGGTATGAGAGGTGTTTAGTTCCGTGAAGACGAGCTGATCTATCTGCAGGTGCTGCTGACGTCGATGTGCATTGGAACGGGAATGGGAGCGGCGGCGGTGTTTGTGAGAGAGGCTTAGCCAGTTTGGATACAAGGGCTACGGTCTTTGTGAGGGATGTACGATCGTCTAGCTAGACTTGAATCAAGAACGCCCAGATAAGGCTTGGGCTGGAAGCGCGCGTACGACTCGAGACAGCCTGCCCGAAAATAATGTGCACGGCGGCCTGGAACGAGGCGGGCAACGACCTCCGCTAAACATAGCGTGGGGAGAATATATTTGGTGCGTAGCGTGACAGTGTGCTGGTGGGTCGTGACGGCGTCTTCAAATCATCCCGTCTCCAACGCCCACCATCTTCCCGCCGTCGCTGCCTGTGCAGCGTCCGCCTTGTACTTTTTTCCTCTCGCTCCGATCCGTCACCGCCCTTCGTTTAGTTCTTCTTCGTCTTCTCGCCCGCTATGCCGGCGAACTACGACTCCATCCATAGCGGCAACCAAGGACAGTCGCCCTATGGCTCCGGAGATCCTTACTACAACGAATCGACCGGCTACATTACCCCCAACAACGCCCCCAAGAAGGGCACCAGCAAATGGATCAAGATTGGCATCCCCGTCGCTGTCATCGTCATCGTCGCAGCCGTAGTCGGCGGTGTGCTGGGCAGCCGCGCTTCTGACGACGACTCGTCGGCGTCCAGCAGCGGCAGCACAGCAGCGGCGAGCTCTGCCGTGAGTGCGAAGAACGAGATCGGCATCTTCGCAACTGCGACGAACAGCGAGTACATGATCCCTGTGTACCCATCCACGGTGCGCTGGCTTCTTCGCATGGGTGCCAGTGGCTATGCTGATGTCTTACCCATGTGCAGACCAATGAGGCTGCCTTCACCACCCCAACCTTCCAGGCGTCGAGCGACCTGCAGTGGCCGGAGGACTCCTTCAAGCCTTCTACCCCATCCGTCACCACCGTCCGTGATGACCGCCCCCGTCTTATTGCACCGAAGTACATGCTCGACGCCCTTCCGGACCGCATTCAGCAGGACATCTACTTGCAGAGCTGGAACGACACCATCTTCGGCAACGCTACCGACTACTACTCGGCTGACCCGGTCACCTACTACCTCGACGGCGACAGTGGTGCGCTGGACGTCAACCGTGAGGTGAAGATGAGGGTCAAGGCCTTCGCCTACGCCTATCACATGTCCGGCGACACCAAATGGGTGGACCGCACCTACAGCGAGCTCGAGGTACGTTTCAGCCTCCAGGCTGTATGGCGGCACACATTCATCACCGCACCAGAACGCCGCGTCCGACACGTGGGGTGAAGGCAACAACGCCAGCAAGTGGAACCCCTCGCATTTCCTCGATACGGCGGAGATGTCCGCCGCGTTCGCCATCGCGTACGATTGGATGTACGACATGTGGACGGACGAGCAGAAGACGAACATCCGCACCTGGCTGTTGACCTACGGATTGCAGCCTGGTTTGGCTACCTACACAGACTCGTCCAACTACTACGGCTGGTGGCAGAAGAACACCACGGGCAACTGGAACTGTGTCTGCAACGGTGGCCTGACCATGGGCTCCCTTGCCATCCTCGGTGATGATGACACTGGCACTGCCGAGTCGCTCCTTGGTTACACGGTCGACAACGCCAAAGAGAACTGCGTGAACGCGCCGTCGAGCGATGGTACGTGGGCGGAGACTGCCAACTACTGGTACTTTGGTAACACGGGACACGCCGAGATGACCGCATCCCTCATCTCTGCCACCGGTGACGACTATGGTATGCTCGACGCGAACCCCGACTACTACAAGACCGGTCTTTTCCATATGTATGTGACGGGCGCGACGTCGCTCTTCAACTACGGCGACCACGGTCCGAACAAGTTCACGGCCACTGCGAATGCTCTGCACTTCTACGCACAGCAGTACGAGCAGCCCGTCTACTCGCTCTTCCAGCGTGACCAGCACGACTCGGCAGAGCCCTGGAGCATGTTCTGGTACGACCCGAGCATCTCGGGTGCGTTCTGGAACGACCTCGCTCTCGACATGTACTTCGACAACGAGTTGGACCAGTGGGCATCTATGCGGAGCAGCTGGACGGACAGCAACGCGCTGTACGTCGCCATGAAGGCCGGCAAGAACCAGGGTCACCAGACGCACAACGACCTTGACGTTGGTGACTTCGTCGTCGATGCGCTTGGTACGCGCTGGTTCGGCGAGCTCGGGTCCGGCGACTACCTGTCAACGAACTACTTCAGTAACGACGAGCAGGACAGTGACCGCTGGAAGTACTACCGCAAGATGACGGAGGGTCAGAACACGGTTCTCATCGGCGCTGCCAACCAGCTGGTGACGGCTACGCCCACCGTGAGCTTTGACACCTCTGGCACGAAGCAGGGATCCAGCACGGTGCTTGACCTTGAGGAGGACTCGACTGCGTACTTCACCATGGACATGACCTCTGCCTACGACGACGTGTAAGTGTTTTGCTACTTGAGACAGGGACCATCGCTGACAAAGGCACAAACAGGACGTCGATGAAGCGTGGTATCCGCTTGTTGAACAAGCGTCGTCAGGTACTCATCCGTGACGAGATCGATGCGACTGGGTCGGTTATGTGGAGGGCGCACACGAACGCTACCGTCACCATTGACGATAGCGGCACGTCCGCGACCATGGAGCTCGACGGGAAGACGATGAAGATCTCGATGCAGAACCCTCCGAGCGGCGCGAAGTTCACGACGATGGAGGCGAAGCGTTTGGACTCGGATGTCACCCCTCCTGTTCCCGACCAGGAGAACCCGGGCGTCACCGTTCTCTGCGTCGAACTTGACGCAGGCACGTACACGCTGGAGATGTTGATGAACCCGCAGTGGGATGGCATGTCGGATAGTGACTTTGTGACGCCAAGTGATGTGGCTTTGGACGACTGGTCTCTTACCAGTCACAACTAATCTATCTCAGTACTGGCCGCTAGCTAACTTTCGCTGCGACGGTGGACTATTCTTGTTTCTTGCGCGACGATTAGCAGTACTCTATGCACGTTTACACCTGGATTTGCTCGCCCTGTAGTGTCCTGTACATCTATGAGAGCCTGCCTGCATGACACTAAGAACGGCGATCGCTGCGGGCCACGCCAAGGGGTGGTGCCGGTGCAGGGGTGATGGCGTGCAGAATTGAATTTGGAAAAGAAGGGTGGTTGCTAGCGTGGGAACCAATCCTGTTGTCAAGTTGCACTTTGACCAGCGCCCAGATCGTCTGCAGGTTTTCATCGTCGTCGTCTCCCTTCTCCCTAGATTGCCTCGTCGGCGCCTTTGTTGAACGCTCTTAGCCCGTGAGTGCAAGTTCGAGCGCTGGGAGGACACTGAACTGACGGTCTCTCTCTCGGTTGCCGTCCTCCCTCAGACCTGCTCCCTTGAGGCCGGCATCCTAGTCAAGCCCTAGCCAGCGCGTTCCCTGGACCCGACACACATACACATCATGTTGATCACAAAACACAACCGAGTCTCCCTCACGCTCCTTCTCTTCCTCACTCTCTTCCTCGCCCTCACCCCGGCCGAAGCGAACTCTGGCATTGCCCACAAGCGGGAACACGAGTCCCTTAATCGGGTCCTCCGCAAGCGCCAGCAGCTCATAGGCGCTGGGGACGACCCGACCGGTGTCAGCGTCTCGTCCGCAGCTGCGGCGACCACCACTGCTGCCACCGAGAACACTGCCGTGACCACCGCTACTGGTGCCACGACCACCGGTGTAACGACCACGGCACGCACCACGTCCACTACGTCGACTTCCGCTACGAGCACCGCCGTATGTCTGTCTGCACATTTGCCAAAATTAGTGTGCTAATGCGCAGTCCAGACCACAACCAGCTCATCCTCATCCTCGATCACCTCATCCTCTACCTCGTCCTCCTCATCTTCGAGCTCCTCCTCCTCTTCCTCTTCCTCTAGCTCTTCCTCCTCGTCCTCGAGCTCGAGCTCCTCGTCCACCAGCACCACCTCTTCATCTTCGACCACGGAAGCCCCTCAAACTACCGCCGCTGCGAGTGATGAGGTGGTCATCATCACGGACACCGCCAACTCGAGCAAGAAGACAGTAACGCAGACAGCGACGTCGACGGGTGCGGAGGCGTCCGCGACCCAGCAGGTGCAGGCGTCGGCGAACACCGCCAAGAAGAGCACGGCAGTCACCATTCTGATCATCATCGCCGCCTGTGTCGGTGGTGTCGCTATCATCTGGACTGTCTTCCGCAAGTGGAAGTTTGGCCGCACGAAGAAGTTCGACGAGCGTATGCAGCCCATCGACTGGCAGCCCATGAACGACGACAGCAACTCGGGTCTCCAGCGAGCCACCTCCTCCGCGTCGTCCTTCCACTCGGGCATGGACCATCACGATATGTCGGACCACGGTCACGGAAGCCTCCAGCCCATCCCGAACCACGACTTCACCGCAGGTGCGACGCAGCAGTTCGCGCCCGTCGGCGGCTACGCAGACCTCGCTCGCGGCTCGAGTCCCTCGCCGACCATGCAGGAGGCTCTCCACCGCGGTCCGAGCATCAACCACGGCTACGACGCAGGCGTGCCCCTGCACCACCAGAACGTTTACGACTACAACGGCGCAAACAGCAGGTTTTAGAAGTGTTAATGTGGTGTAATAAAGGGCGATACGGACGGCTTACGATTGATTACTTTACTGATTGGGTCTGTCCGCGCACCCAGTCGCGGGGGGGCCTCATTCCTTGGTCCCACATTCGTTTGGTTGTCGGCTAGCTAACGTCGCTGGACGCTTGCTCCATCTGTTACCATACTTATAGTTTCTGCCTACGCGGGCCATGGTGCGTTGCTGCTATTTCTTCTTTTGTGACGTACTTTTCTTACTTTCCGTGGCTTCGCTCACGTCGTAAATACCCATTCGCATACTAGTGTCGATTCAACCGAGGTCGTGTCGTCCGCATGTTTCAAGAGCTGGCTTTATGAACATGTCATACCTGCCTGGGTACTGAGGCCTGAGGTCGGAGCAAGCGATGAGTGCATAATTAGGGCCTGTTCGGTAACGGAAAACGGAATCGCGATTCCCTACAAAATCAAGATTCCGTTGAGATTCTGTCATGTGCGGCCTCGTTTCCGGCGTCTACCGAACATCGTTGTGACGGTTGTTCACTGCCGTTTATGGAAAATTCTGCTAAGGCTAGCTACTGAGTACTGAAGGTCTGCCAAGCTTCCAAACATTACTTAAACTCCACAGGCGCCAAAGTGTATGTATATAAATCCTCTGAGCCAATTTTTGCAGCAAACGAAGGGATTTTGAGGACGGTACACGTCCGACAGCGCATGAGTGCGAACTGCGCGCCTGGCACTGTAGAAGTCGAGATTTCCTTATGTCCTTCCAGAGTCGGGCTCTATCTGTAATAACCCTTCTTTCTGTAGGGAAAAAAAACTTGAGACGTAGCCCTCCTTTTGCCAAAGAGTCCGCCTCAGCAGAACGTCCTAAAACGGCAACATGTCCGTCGTCACGCTGTTGCTCGGCGGACGCCGGAAGGAATATCGCACGTGACAAAATCAAGGAAATCTCGGGAATCTCGATTGCGATTCCGTTACCGAACGGGCCCTAAGTTAGGTATGTTTACAGCAAGGTATACAGGCATATACTACTACAAGCGAAGGCAGAGGCTGTTGCTGTGAGTCACGCTCATAGCTCTGGCGGATGGGCCTGCGGGTCGCATTGGGGACACCTCGTTCGAAACGTGTTCTGAATCCTGTTGCTCATCGTATATGCCTACAGTGACCATGTCAAGCCCAGTGGGGCCATGGCCGAGCCGACCACGTACCTCTCGGCATTCACAGTCAGACACGTTCTTATGCTTGTGGTTGGCGCTCCTGGAGCATGTCTCCGAGCCACAGTCTCGTACATTACCTGTCGGATGACGGGGGTTGAAGTGCTGAAGGACAACCGTATGAGTCTTGGGTGTCTCTTGCGTCTGTGAGATGCCCTACATGACAGTGCTGCGCCGTATAGAGATCTCCCATCCTGGGATGCGGGACGCATGAGTACAGCTCATCGTATGCCGGAAGTACGCACCATTCGTGTTCACACATGGTTGAAGCGCAAGGTACGCCGTCGTGTGCTCGGGAGCCGGAGGCGTTCGTAGGCCCGAGCGGAATGGAAGCTTACTAGGTTATATACGCCGCACCGTGGGTGCACCCATCAATCGATGGCTCGATAGGACTCGCGCCGGCTAGGTGGATAGCCCCGGCTTGCGGCACAGTAACAGGCAAAGAGGTTCTGGACTAGAGGCTGCGAGGTTGAAGCGGTTCTCCGGCGCGTCAGCTGCACCGAAGTAGTATGGGAAACTTGTGGAACACGAGTCGGAGGCGCCAGTCGGAGCCGAGCAGGGACCTATACTTTGACCAAGCTCTAGTAAGTAGTCGCATAGTCGTCGACAATTTTGATTATAGCTGCCAGCAAGTCTGGAGTCCAGCGGGAATTGCACAAAATGAGTGGCGGGACATCATGAAAGTGAGAAGCATGCTGATTCGGGTGTCTTTGCAAGAGACGGTACACACAGGGGTCTTGGGCTCGAGCTCTGAGACTTGCGAGCATTGATGCATGCACGACGAGCGGTGGCGGTAGATACAGGCTGGCGTACATTGTGATCAGTCCCGTGCCGTGAGGACCCTTTCATGGTCACGGATGATGAGATCCGAGGCCTCTTACAGAATCTGGTAGCTCACAGTATGTTTTGTGCATTATTCGTTTACCGACATGAAGAGTGGAAAGATACATCCCCGTATCAGGCTTCGCGGACACTGACTGAGTGGGAAAAGTCTGCAGACCTGTCGGGCCGCGATCTAGAGACTGAAGCATGGCAAGCAAAGATAAGCATGCTTCAGGCCTGAAGCTCGTCATGTTTCAAGCGAGAAGGACGCAGCCTATCGATGAACCTCGTGATGGAGGTTCGTGACAAAAAGTGAAGTTCAACTGCGGCGTGACTTCGGCGTGACCAAACCACGGCACCTTCCGCGTCGGTACGATTCCGTACCGCCGATCACTCTTCCTCCCACCTTGCTTTCCGCCAACTTTCCGCCAACGAAGTCATCATCGTCGAGTCGTGGAGCGTCCGCCGTCACTCTTGCCAACCTTTCTTTGCTGCAGTGCTGCTCAACTTTTGGTCCCCTCGGCGAAGCTCTCACTACCCCAAAACTGATGTTATCTACCTTGGGCGACTGTAACACGCATCGCGGCATCGCTAAGAAGACTTGCCCGTCGAGCGCCCCGACCGCATAGACGCGTAGACCTTCTACGAACTGCCGCTTACTTCTGTCGAATCGCATTGCTCCGAGACGGACGGCTCTCGAGTCTTACCTGGCGCTCACTTGTTCAATATCCGCGCAGTATTCGTGCTCTATTTGTGTTACCGCTTCTACTTGGCAGTATTTACGGTAAGTCTACCACCGCGTTGGAGTTCTCACACCGTCTTCAAGGCCTTCGTGATGCTGGGCTGATCCGTCAGCGCGTCAGCACTTATGTCCGTTCTTCCAGCGCGTCGAGGGAGCTTCTTTTTGCCAGTGGTCCTTTATCTTTAGATGAAGGAAGTTGATTCCAGCTTGGTTCTGTTGTGGTTTGGCGACGGAACACATTGCTACACAGTGGCGCTATGATAGGCGCGACCACATATTTTACTGCAAGACTCTGGCAACCACTGCCTGTCAATAGCGACTGAGGTTGCGACTGCAATCTGGCAAAAATGCACGCAGCGTCAAGCCAGATACGACGACACGAGCGGACTCCCAGCAGCACATTCGCACGGCCGTCTTCGCCTTATCGGCTGTATACGTGTATGTCAGCCAGTGATTTCCGATGCCCTTCGACCGCATTGCATGCTAGCATCGCAGTATGGTCCTCGACTCATGGCGAGAGATATCAGGTAATAGTACACCAGGTCCTTCCCCCTTTACCTGAATCGCAGCATCCCTCTTGAGATTTGCGCAGGCGGAAGTCAGTATGTCCCGGTTTCTTCGCAGCTATGAGAAAGGTTAGGGGGTGCTATCGCGACCTGGTTATCCACGGTTCAAGCCTGAGTGGGTACGCGCAATCATCGTCTGCTGAAGTATATTACCTTTTAGTGGCTTCATAAATGAAGCTAGTTGATGCCAATCCCTGGGAACTCGAGAGGGAAGTCAAGAGGTGCCGAGGAGGGTATGAACGAGTCGTTGACGGAGAGCAAACTCGAAAGACAATGGTTGAGAAGGTCATCTTATACAGCGGCTCCCCGGCGCTCGTCCGTGTTTCCTGGATGTATCAATCGTGTATCATGAGTACAGGGACGGTTGAACGCGTAAGACGTGCGTGTATACGGGCGTGTACTACAGCTGGAAGAAACGTCTTGCCTAGCCATTCTAGGCGCTTGGTATGCGAGCAAGGCCCGCAGCCCAGATGATGAGGACGAGACTAGCCGTTCCCCTGGCCGTCCCATTCACGAGCGCAAGGCGCGCGTGGGGGGAGCTGCAGTTGACCTTCAGTTGACGTTCCTGACTGGGAATCACTTGACCGCTTTTAGCATTGGCCTTGTGTTCTATTTATAGCCTGCACCGTTAACATAAGTCAAGTATTTAGGAAGACCGAAATCGGTTTAGCAAATTGGTTGCGCTAATATGTGCGCCTTTCTCTTCCACTGTATCACATCTTCAGAGCACGCTGCTCGCGATTGTGGCCACTACACTAATTCCTACCATAAAGGACTTTCAGTGCGGGGTGGGTATCATCGACTCGAAGCCCAGCACTTCTGGCTTGGCATCGCTCGCCAACCATGTCTACCAACTGCGATTAAGTCTTCCGATGTTGCTGAGGGAAAAGCGTCTCGCAACGGTGGGCAATGGACGCCTCAGCAACGCCTTGGCATATTCTTCGTTGCCCGTGGCCGTCGCTAGCCGTTAAATGGGGGAGGGCGAGCAGAACTAGAAGATATACAGAGGCGTTCAGCAGACATGGAGTCGTTGCGGGGGTGGGGTTGATGCCAAGCACAATATCGGCTTTCCCCACGGGCAGCCGTTCGACTGCAAGAGTTGTGCTCTCTCTGCCCCTTGCGCTTGCCTGAACATGCCGAGCGGGCACTCGCTCGGGACCATCTTTTGGGTCAATGTTTTGCAGATAACAATCCGGTCATTGGCGGTCTCATCATTTGTCCGCCTTTCTGGTGTATTTTTGGGTTCAGATTCCGTCAAGCGGGGCGCTGGGGGAGGGGCGCCCCCATATGCGTATTCGTATTTGCATGCCTGCGCGGTTGCGATACCGTGTGGACGGATCGTGATGTGGGGTGGGAAGAACCACCGTCCTCCTGCTCAGATGTAATTGTGGCTCACGCCGTATCCATTTTAGGACCCCAGCCCTGCCGTAGTATAAATATCCTCATCATCAGGATGGGTAACACTGCAGCGCCCGTCCTGCTGTCTACCCCCCATGGCTCCGTATTTCCTAACGAACCTCATCCCTCGTCGGGAAAAGCGCGAGGCCCAGCGCCCGCTCTTCCAGGTGCTCTCCGAGCTGACGATCACGCAATGGGCCATGTTCTTCTCGGGGTGCGTCTGCTTGCTACGCTACGCGACGGTCTCCTAACCGTCCCTCGCAGTTGGTTAGCGTGGACATGCGACGCTATCGGTAAGCTCGGCTACCCATCCAACAAGAAGCAAGCTCACCGCCCGCGACAGATTTCTTCTCTGTGTCCCTCTCGGTCAGCGCTCTGACGAAGGAGTTTGACCGGGATACGGAAGACATCGTACGTGCCTGTCATCCTCCTCTCACCCACACTATTCCTGACTATCGATCGTTTCGCAGACCCAAGCGATAACCCTCACGCTGCTTCTGCGTAGCGTCGGGGCCGTGCTGTTTGGGATCATCTCCGACCGCTTTGGACGCAAGTGGCCGCTCGTTGTCAACTTGATCATCGTGGCCATCCTCGAGCTCGGCGCCGGCTTCGTGAATGACTACAACACCTTCCTCGGCGTTCGCTCGCTGTTCGGCATTGGCATGGGCGGTATCTGGGGTCTCGCAGCATCGACCGCCCTCGAGAACCTCCCTGTCGAGGCCCGTGGGCTTGGGTCTGGCATCCTGCAGCAAGGCTACGCCGTCGGTTACCTGCTGGCGGCCTGCATCAACCTTGGCCTTGTACCGGACGTGCCCGTCGGTTGGCGTGCCCTATTCTGGACGGCGTCCGGCATATCCTTCTTTGCCGCCGGCATTCGCGCCCTTCTTCCCGAGAGCGAGGTCTTCCTGCGCGCGCGCGAAGTTGAGCGGGCGAAGGGCAACACGACGACGAACAAGACGAAGGTCTTCTTGCACGAGACATGGGAGATGCTGAAGACGCACTGGCTACTTTGCGTCTATGCTATTTTGCTCATGACTGGTACGCGTGCTCGTCCGTGGACGTTGGGCATCGTGCTAACTAATGGTTCAAGGTTTCAACTTTTTGTCGCACGGCTCTCAAGACCTGTACCCGACGTACCTTGAGGACTCGAAAGGCTTTACCCAGCACCAGGCTACCGTCGCTACCATCATTGGTAACTGCGGTGCCATCGTCGGTGCGTTAATCTGTCCCAGTTGACGAGCTCGCGTTCCTAATCCTCCGGCAGGTGGTGTCATAGCTGGATGGGTATCGCAGTACATCGGTCGCCGGCTCACCATTGTGATATTCGTGCTGCTAATCGGAGGTACGCTATCAACGCCAGCGATCCGAGTGCATCTGACTCTCGAGCGTCCTCAGCCTTCATTCCCGTATGGATCTTGCCGAGCACCTTCTCCGGGCTTGCCGCTGGCGCATTCTGCATGCAATGTAAGTGCTTGTGTCAATTTACACGGCGCAAAAGCTCATCATAAACGCAGTCGGCGTGCAGGGCGCATGGGGTGTCATCCCAATCCAGCTTTCCGAGATGTCGCCTCCCGCATTCCGCGCAACATTCCCTGGTGTTGCATACCAGCTCGGCAACGTACGTGCTGTGCCCGGATGGTTTCCCCAGTCCACTGACCTTCCCGATAGATGGTCTCCTCTGCGAGTTCGCAGATCGAGGCGACTGGCGGAAAGAACCTGCGGACGACGCTTTTGGTCGACGGCGAGTGGAAAGACATACCTGACTACGCGACCGTGCAGGGCATCTTCATCGGCTGCGTCGCCGCGTTTGTTCTCTTCATCACCATTGTTGGTCCGGAGAACCACGGCTCGCACTTCGAGCAGCACAAGCCGGCATTCGAGGAGGGCGCCGCGCGCGACGACGCCGTGCTCCAGGACAATGTTACGCCGCGGCCGCAGGACCCAGCGACAACCAGCCACGAAAAGGGCAGCGTTCAGATAGAGGAGGAGGTCATCAGGGAGAAAGCCTGATGCATTGCATGACCACTCGAGCAGCGCAGAACCTGCCGATGTCTCTGTTTACGAGGATGTGTACGACTTGCGAGGATGAGGATCTGTATACTTTGACGAAGCCATTGTATTTGTACCTAGAAATCATTTGGCACTCACATGCGCATAATGCACGATACGTTTGGATTTTCTCTGTTTATGTGTGTTGACCAGCGAGTGGGATGTGTTGTACTTAGAGCCGCATGGAAAGGTGGAGGCGGAGCGGGGAAGTTTGAAAGATCCTGGGGGACTGCGATGCAGACGGCATGACATAGTCATCGATCTGGCATTGCGGAGATGCATCATGGCAATGAGTACGTCGACCTTTATTCCCGAGACACGGAGAACAAGGCTCGAGATGGACGTAGAATGTTGAACGAGGCAGCAACATGAACAACAGATAACGCCTGGGCTGGACAACAGTCGGTACCACACGTGATTTGCATGCCCTATCGGCGAGTCGCGATCGGGGCAATGTCGTCGTGGACTTGCAGGTTGCCGGCGACGTTCAACGCGACGGTCGTGCATTGCCGTTGTACGCGTTCAACGTTCAACATATACAACTATCTGCTAGCCTCTCACTCGCACGCTCTGATTGTCACTCCCACCGACTCGATGGGCGTTCTTTGGTAGGGTATTTCGAAGATGTACACTCGCGAGCTATCGATTTCTTGAACGTACGCGCGCTGCCGCTGCTCAGAGACTAGGAAGCAGCACTGTATGCTCAGCTCAATCGGCTAATTTTCCACGATCCCATGTCCGACCTTCCATTGGTTCGCCACCACCTCGGCCCTATCCAAACGCTATCCACATTGAATCGAGATCAGCACATCCACTGTACCCTCGCACCATCCACGCTCCCCGTGTCCCTCACACGAACACCAACTCGTACACCTTGGTCGCGGTGGCCTGCAGACTCAGCATCAGCGTCCGGTGCCCTCCCCCAAACAACCGCGGGCTGCAGTAGAATCCCCCTCATACGTTACGTACTTATGACGACGTAGGTAAGCATCCTGTCAGGGCGGAGGGCGAGTTGAAGTTGAAGATCTTCCATGTCAATCCGATGCTTGTCGCCGAGGTCAATTGCCGGAGGTCTTCTGATCACGGTCGCATATGAAGGACGGACGGTACATCACTGCCCGACGTGCGGACCGTCCCTCGGCGCACGTTGGGCTGAATGCGCAGCAGCCCAGTCGCCGTGGCCACTCATGATCCAAGGACTGGGAGGTCCCCGAGGGTCGTTCCGAGATGCATCCGTCTTCGGGCGCTCTATCGCAGTCTCAGCAGAAGCCGTCGGTAAGATTTGTAGAGGCTGATGGGGGGACGCGATAGGACGGGGGAGGGGGAAGATGTGCTGGCGAGGACGCCCGTACGCCCGTGTTCAACACGTTGATCACCAGCTGTGTGGACGAATTCGTGTTATCGGTGCTCGGCGGCTCATTCGATCTCGCAGAATGCACGCACGGACCTTATGCGTTTGTCGTGGCGGGACAGCAGGGCGTTGAGGCGACGGACGTACGGACGTGGGTGTCTCCTCTTGTAGTCGTGGGGGACAGTGTGAGCAGTACGCGATCACCGGTTGCCCAGGGTAGTGGTGGCGCATCGGTCCGTATGTAGGTTCTGCTGGCGAGAGGGTCCGAGGACGGATAGATTAGAAGGATGAAGTGATTGCCCTGGAGCACGCGCCTGACCGAGCGGGAGCTTCGAGGATAGCGGTGGGAAAGCGGATGAGAGACATGTGAAGCACGGCGGCGAGTGGCGACTCCATTCCCATTCCAGCTCCGCCACACCTCCGCCGAACCTTCTCTTGATCGTCCCGCGTCGTCAACCCTGGACCGCCGCGGCTGTTTCACACCTTGTCTCCCACCATCGTCGTCGTCGTCGTCGTCGTCGTCGTCGTCGTCGTCGCCAACGTCGACCGTCGACCTCCCCGCGACGCGCCCGCTGCCCGCCGCCAGCCGCCATGGCTTCCAAACGAATCTCTATCAACGACCTCCTATGCAGCGACCCCCCCTCCGAGGACGTGCCCAAGCCGACCACGTCCTCCGTCATCCCAGAGCCCATCATCCTCGCACCACACCTCCGCAAACCCCACAGCCAGACGTTCGACACCCCCGGCGCGCGTCCTTCATCGTCCAGCTCGACCTCTAGCACCAGCATCTTCGCTAGGCGCTCCCCCGAGATAAACACCCTCCCGCCGTCGTCGCGCCCAATGTCCTCCGGATCCACGTCCCAACACTCTCAGCACTCCCAAAGACAGAGCCCTGTCCTCATGCGCGCGCCTCAGAATATGTCGTTGTCGCCTCCGGTATCGACAGCCCAGGGCCAGCCGTTCCTCGGCCTAGACGCCCTCGTTCACGCGGCATCCGAAGAGCGTCGGAGGATAGACACATCCGACATGCCACGTCCGCGGTCGTCGCGCTCCAGCGACGATGGGCCGTCGCGGGCCCATCAGCTTCATATCCTCCCTGATCACGTCTTGAATGAAGAGCAACGCCAGGAGCAGGCCATCCTCCGACATCACCATCAACGCGACCTCAACAGCCGCGCACGCTCCTCGAGCTCATCATACGCACATCCGCCGCCGTCGCGCTCGCCCACGGACCCCTTTCAACGCAATAGGGATGCCGGATATTCGAACAGTAGCAATGCGTCCATATCCCCCCGCACGATGACAGTCCCGCTTGGTCCTCCGCCCTATCCCATGATGTCCAGCCTGTCCGATCCTGCCCGTGTCGCTCAAGGTTATCGGGCAAGCGACTCCGACATACAACTCCCCGTCTCGGTGCCCCAGAAGCGCCGTCACTCCCAGTCGGTCTCGTCGCACGGCTCGCCTCCTCTTTCAACAGCAGCCATGATCGGTCCAGGCCGCGGCCTTAACATGCTCATGCATGATCGAGAGCACGAGAAGGAGAAGCATCAGCGGCAGTCAGAGCACGGCGGCCTGGAGAGGTTGCGCATGGAGGACGAACGCAGACGAGGGCAGGAGAGGGAGATGGCCGCCTATGCAGCCATGTCGGCGCCGCACTCTCGTCAACGCCTCCCCCACGAATCGCTCACCGCTCATGTGTATGGCGATAAGGTGCGTGCCTAGCGTTCTCGTAAGCTCACGAAGCTGACGCATGACTGAAAGATGGCCTCCTCTAGCGACACTGCAATGTTTTCCGAGTATGAACGGGCATCCCGACATCGAGGACGGGATCAATTACACGGATTCAACATTCAACAGCAGCACGCTCACCGGATGCAAACCCACCAACACAACGCTGAGTTGCAAGCAACTCACCACCATACCAGGCTGGACTCCTCAGCGTCCGTTCATCACTCCCCTCAATCGTCTCAACACGGAGGGCTCTCACTCTCTCCCAGCATTCCTCGCAATCCTCCTACGCCAAGGGAGTTGATGTACGAGCGGGGGGAGCTAGAACGGGAACGCTTGGAGAGAGACATGATGGCGCGTGAACGAGCGCGTGAAATGGACCGAGAGAAGGAAAGACTGCTGCAGGAGCAGGTGCTATTGAAGGAGCGCGAGTTAGCCGCTCGCGAGGCGCGGGTGCGGGAGCAGGAAATGAGGCTTCGGGCAGCAGCAGAGCATCAAGCACGGGAGAGGAAGCGGCAGTCGACGAGCGAGATCCAGGCGCAGGACAAACATAATACGCACCAGTCGCTGCCTAAATTCAACAGTCAACGCGCCGATGATCGTTCCTCTGCCTCGCTTTCACCAACACTTCCCCGTGTCGTTTCTCAAGCCTCCTCATCAAGTGCAGCACCACACGACCGCCATTCCCCCGAACAACGCCGCCGCCCTCCTTCTGGACAAGAGTCGCATGCCCCTCAACATCATTCATCTTCCATCGTGCAGGGTCCCAATCAAACGCATGCACGCCATCATTCACGTCAGCACTCGTCCCACCCCGAGCCGTCGACTTCTCTCGACGTTCATCATCCCCACCACGACACCCACGCCCATTCTCGCCCTGTGCAAAAATTGCCGACGTCTTCACGACCACCACCAGGTAGCAAAGCAGGTCGCGCGATCGCAAACGCCCGTCGCGACAGCGGTGGTAGCGAGGGCGCCGACACCGCCGACATGCCGCAAAGGCGCGGCATCGTGAAACATGAGGACATGAGCATGGACGTGGACCTTCCTCCGCCGACCATGGCACAGGTCGCTGCATCGGCGACACCGAACCCTTCTTCCATCACACTCGACACTCGCCGTGCGCCTCCGTCCTCGAAGCCCGCCGACGCACGTCCCATCCCCCAAGCAAGAATGATCTCCCCGCCGTCGGCGACACGTTCCCACGATCATGATGCGATACGGCGCGCGGTGTCGCAGGGCACGCCGGCATCCTCCTCTGCTCCGCGTCTCATCTCGCTAGGCCGCTCGCAGTCGTCGCACACGCCCATGGACTCGACGTCGCGATCGGTGTCGCGCGGCGCCGGACCGATCGGACCGCCGGCCGACGATGCAGACAAGTGGCTGCTCGAGCAGGCTGACGATGCGCCAGGCCCGTCGCAGCCGCGGTCGCTCAGTCCCCCGGCAAAGAGGCTAAAGCGTTCGCCCGAAGAGGACAGCAAGCGATCCCGGTCTCACAAAGCCAAGAAAGCTTCGTCGGCCACCGACAAGCGCAGCAAGAACAAGCGCGCTGGTTCTGCGGCGTCGCGCACCCCTCAGGTTGACGAAGACGCGCTCTTGGACCTTGAGCGGGAGTTGGATAGCATAGAGCCCGAACCTCAGGCTGCGGATGCCATGGACGTGGATAAGGAGTTGGAGGATCTAGTGGCCGGGGAACCTACCGCGGGGACCGATGTGGACGACGAGCTCATGAGCTTGGTCGAGGACAAGGGGACCCTCTCTGCGCCGCCCCATCGACATACATCTACCGCGCTCGAGAAGCCCTCACACTCACCAGCGCCACGCCCCGCACCCGCTTTGCCGCGTCTCGTATCGCTACCTTCGACCAAGGAAGAGGAGGACCGCGCCTCGATGCCGCCACCACCTGCGAGGAAGGCTACTGGAGGCAAGAAGGCTGCAGGAGAAACTACTACGAAGTCCCGCAGCAAGAAGGTGCGTCCGGCCACCGACGATACCGTGCACAGTTGACATAGTCTGCAGGGATCTCACAAGGCCAAAGTCACTACGGAGGCAGCTCCTCAGGCCCCTAAGCCGAAGGCCAAGTCTGGCTCGAGGTCGAAGGCGCGCAAGGTGGACGACGTCCGATCGTCGGAACCGCCCGCAGGCACTCCACCCCCTGTGGCCCCGAAGAAGAGTCACAAGAAGCAGGTCACCACAGCAGTACACTCGAGGTCCGCTTCTGCTATGCCTGTGGAGGCGGAGAAGAAGGTGGACGAGGTCAAGCACAAGGAGACGGAGAAGGAAGAGGACGACGATAGGCTCTACTGCATTTGCCGAACGCTGTATGATGAGAATCTGAACATGATTGCGTGCGACAGGTGCGTCATCTTGTACTGACTTGGCTGCAGAAAGCTCATGCGAGCCTCAGGTGCGACGACTGGTATCACACTATCTGTGTCGACCTGGCCGACCACGAGGTCGAGCTGGTAGACCAGTTCATCTGCCCTCTCTGCATCGAGAGTGCGTATATATACATCGCATCGCAACGAGAAGAAATGACTGATGTGTTCTCAGAACATCCTAAACTCCATCTTCAAACGACATACAAACAGCGGTGCCTCAATGGTCTTCGTCATCCCAATCCAAACTCGCCTCAAGCATGCCATAAGCCCGCCCGCGGCGCCTTCTCCAAGTATTGCTCGGATGAGTGTGGTGTCCAATGCATGAGGACACGCATCGAGAATTGGGAACGCACAGGTGGAAACGCGGGAAAGCTCTGGGACAGCCTCAAGCATGCAGATCGCGCAGATGGGGCGTGATACGAGTTGACAAGGAACCGACGAACGGCGACGAGCCATCGCCATGCAAAGCGGAGGTTATCAAGCCATGTCAGACGAAATCCGAACGCGATGTTCACCAGCTCACGCAGGCGTTGGACGAGATTGCCACCCTGCGAGATGACCTCGAGCGGGGCATGGAGGTCGTCCGATACCGCGAGAAGCTTATCGACCTGATGCAGGAGCGGAGGAATCTTCGCCAGAAATGCGGATGGGACATGCGCTTGTGTTACGGCGACGAAGATTGGACGAACATGGCCGAGGAGGTGTGGGACAGCTACGAGGATGAAGATGGAGATGAGGAGCAGGCAGAGGAATGGTGGTGCCCGATGGACACGAAGTGTTCGCGGCATTTCAAGTGCGTAGTCTTCCACTTGCTTCTTCACTCAATATTGACGGCGCGCAGGTGGTGGGAAATCCGGCAAGAGGAATTGTCGGTAGACAAACAAAGCAAGCAGGACGCGTTGAAGAGTCTTGCGACGCGGGAGCGCACGCTGCGCAAGCGCTTGGAAGACTTGGTGGAGGCGCAGCACGCGCACGAGGACAACGCTGACACTCACGGCCCATTGAGGTCCTCCGGTCCCCGCCTTGTATCCGCCGCGGCGCGTAGTCGCTCCTCCAAAAAGAAGACTGCCGTATAGTGTTGCGTCCTGGCTTTCTATAGATTATCTTGCACATTCATCGTTGAAATCGTATATTCCCGCTTGTCGATAATGTTTACGCCTTCTCTTGACCTTTGTACTACAATATCACGCCATAGTAGTAAATAAATCGTTCTTCTTCCGTGGGGCATCCTTCCTACCTCCATGATCATAAAGGACAATGCCACCTCAACTGTCTCGACATGCCAGGCGGACGTGGGAATTTCGAGGAGCCATTCAAAGCCTCAATTAGGCAAGCCTTTGTTCACTCTTTCTGCTTCCATCATGGTCGACAAGATCTTCATTGTCAGGCATGGTTCGTACATCCATGAAGAGAAACCACTACCAGTATTAACGATGAGTGCAAGGCTTTAGATTAAGCTGGATCACGAATAACTGGTAACGTGCCTCCTTCCACGTCCGGCGCTTCCACAAAGTGTACAATGGCAGGAAGAGCGAGACGGGTCTTCCTAGAGACCCTCCTTTGGCCGCATACGGAGTGGTAGCATCTTTCACCCCGCTTCATAGCGTGACTTTAACTGTAGTTTTAGGCACAAGCGGAAGAGACCGCTAGATACCTCGCCAGTCTCCCCGAATATGAGCGGCCTACTGCCATATTTTCTTCTCCCTATTGTGCGTTCGTTTTCGCTTGATCTGTCATGTGAAGCAAATCGTAACTCAACCTCCCAGACCGCTGCCTACAGACTTCGCAACCTATCGCGAAGGCTCTTGGCCTGCCCATCTACGTGGAGCATGGTATGTCCGGACGATGGCAGAGTTTCCGACTGCATACGATTGATTGAACTCAGGTCTAGCAGAGTGGTACTCTCCTGCTAAGCCTGGATCTGGCCTTCACCCGCGCCCTGGGTCAACTGAATCCCTCAAGACTCACTTCGCCGAAATCGACCCGGAAGGCTGGAGCCCCGTCTGGTATCCTTCTCGCAAGGGCGAGAGTGTTACAGAGGTCCACGACCGCTGCGGTGGTTTCCTCAGCACGCTCATACCTGAGGTCGACCGTCGTTGGGAGAACAAGCATCAGAGAATATTGCTTGTCAGCCACGCAGCGACTACCATTGCGCTCATCCACGAGCTAGTGGGCGACCGCTCGGACGACTTCCGCGTTGGTTGTTGCACGCTGTCGGAGCTGGTAAAAAGCCCGGGGTCCGATACGAGCGAGAGCGTAGTCGGGAAATACAAGGTCATCAAGCTTGCGGATGGGTCTCACATGGAAAAAGGCGCGGACAGGGAATGGGGCTTTCAAGATGTGGAGGTTCACGATGGGATGGTAGGCTGACTCCCAGCTCCCGTGCCATCGACTCTAGCTAACCACTCATCTCAGACCATTGACGTTGGCCTGCCCGGCACGGAGAACGATGCGGATTATCCCGTCGGTTCTCAAATTAACCATGCAAAATCAAGCAACCTATGAAAGCGAATAGATCTAGAGATTACACGTATAATTGTACATTGACGATAGTCTTGATTCGTTCCATCCTATCAAAATTTGACCCATGCACTGGCGTAACTGACGCTCGAGTCGCGTATCGTCTCGCATTCGCTACTATGCTCATACCGAACCCACTTGACCATAGCGTCCTTGCCTTGACCCTTCTCAAGTCCAGCCATGGCGCCAAATAGTACCCCGATAGGATGCCGACCACAGATCGTATTCTTCGTCCGAGCAAGGTATTTGGCGAATTCCGGGTGGGCAGTAGACGCCTTTGCAGGAGGAAGAGTCAGAATGTCCATGGCCTCGCGATCAAGACGGGTTATAGACTCGTGGATGGGATGTGCCTCCGAAGGTGCCACGCTACGGGACAGCCTGACCCCAGGCTCGGCGCTAGGGACGGGCTCCGGATAGTAGAAGGTATAATGGAAGCGAGATCCCCTGGCTGGTTTCAGTGCGAGCGACGGAATAAGGTGGTGGTATTACCAGTGGCAGAAATCACTAGAGACGACACAGAAGGTGTCGGGCCGCGCGAGATACGGTGCAAGGAGAGATCCAAATTGCTGCTCGGCTCCCTCATTTATGGCGCCCACCACGATGGGTACGATGCGTATATTGCTGTGAACGTCAGGAACAGGACACACACGTCCATGTCCTACGCACCTTTGTTGGAAGATCTTTCGGATGTAAGGCAGATGCATTTCGAGACTATGCTCTGCCTCGTCGTCCGCAATGTCTAGGAACTCGAACTGACCCGTCTTGTCCAGTTCTTCGATAGCTGGTAACCTTTGATTAGTATGTGGCAATAAGGACCGAAATTATACGCACTTTCTAAATCAAGCGGAAGATTGCCAATTGGAGTGGCATATTCTTTGCACCTGGACAGCGCACATCCGTCTAAGTAAATGTGATGAGAAGGTCCTAGGACGAAGACCCTCTTGCTGTAGATGAGCGTAAGAAGGATAATGATGGAATGTTCGGGGCCACCTACATGTCAGTGGTATCGATGCTCTTATACGCCCAAGCCGCTGCGGGTCCGGAATATGAATATCCGGCATGTCTGTGTATATCGTCAGGCTAGAATGGCACAGGGAAGACATGAGGCCGCACGGTGCGATGATAGCTTTAGAGCCATGAATAGGATACGAGTCATCTGTAGGCCCGACAGCAGCAAGCCACCGATCAAGCTGTTGGTTCAGCTCGACACCTCGTGGGACATCAGATCGCATATCCTAAGGTTTCATGGGCTGCCCGTCCGATGCCTTACCATCACCGGTATACCAGGACCCAGCGTGGCTTGCAGTGCGAACATCCTTCTGCCTGATGGACGCGTTCTGGTCAACTCTGGAGACCATCTACCATACATAGCTTACCTGGATTTCGAGAAAGACATCACAGAAGTTTGGCAGCAGTATAGCACACGGCGGACAGGTGAATGTGAATGCTGAAGACAACTTTTCTGAGGCTATCCGGTGACGCAAACGCCGTCACAGCTGTGCGGATCTTGCCGCGCGGTACCAGCTACTTAACTGCCTGTAGCCATGAACGACGGTCAACCCTTCCCTGCCATGACCGTGCGCGCTCGGCGGTACTTCACAGTAGTGTCACGGAGCCGACGTTTAACTCATGATATGGGGGATCCGGGGGCGCATACGGAAATGGTACTGACATTGCGCGGCCCAGTCACTCGTCGATGGTGCCCGAAGATGCGGTTGGCATAGTCGCATGGGGTGGATTGCTCCGGCATATGCAGTACATGATGATATATGAGAGAAAAACGCGGCGGGATGTGAGCAAGCGACAATTTTACTCCTCTGAGCGGAGGCGGGCAGCCGAGTTGGTGACCTTGACACCGAGCACCTTCGCGCTAGCATATAATGAGCATACGAATAGACCATGCCAGAAGATAGACATACCGCTCGAGAATCGCAGTCCGGTTGCGGGAAGAGACGTTGTGGGCGATCTCGGCAGAGTAGCTCTTGTTGTGCATCAAGAGCAGGTCCATCTCGCGGATGTTGCTGACGAGGAACTTCTTCAAGCCGTTCGGGAGCACATGCCGGGTCTGCATGATACGATGAGAGTATGATCGAAGATGGATGGAGGTGGGCATACCTTCTTGTTGCTGCCGTAACCGATCTATTGGTACTGTCAGACGTGGATCCACGCGTAACGCGCTGAAAACGCACCTTGGGCATGGGCGTCTGGCCCTTGAAGCGGCGGCGAACCCTGTTATCGATACCCTTGGGCTTCCTCCATGACTCCTTCACTCCATGGTAGCGATCCGACTGGTGGCGCCTGAACAGCGTTTTGTTCAGCGAAAGCTAGTTTTGAATGCATACGTTACGCACTTGAAGGGCTTCGTGCGCTTCTTGACGATGGGGATGGATGCGACCATGGCGGAAGGCTGAAGGAAAGAGGCGGATCAGAAAATGAACTCTGCGAAACTTTTGGATGCGATCGTCATCCCGGGCCTGTCGAGTCCATCCGACGCATTTCTGGGCCGAATGTGTCCAAATGACATGCAAACGGAGAGCAGGGACTCGGAGGAGCAAGGATACGGCGTAGGACCAGCAGCGGGACGGGCATACTCACTGTTTTCTTGAGGATGGACGACGGTCGTGTACTGCGATGCGGCGTAGGCTAGACGTCACATGTCACTAAAGTCACGAGACGTGACCGCGAAGTTCGACTTTCAGATTCGCTTCGTCCTGACGGTCTTGTGCGTATATTATGCTGCCCATTGGCGTGCTCTCTATGCAAAGATCGGAGAGGAGGCACTGTCGACATCTGCATTATTTCCAGAAGAGTCAGATGCGCCTACGTACACACACGGACTAGGGCGTTCAAATCATGCACGCCATATACAACCACACAGTCAATCACAAAAGACCCTCACAGTCCTGTCATAGTCCTGCATGAGTCAAGGTGGGTAGGACCCTGCGCATGAGCGTCGGCGACTTGTTCCTCTCCAATAATCTCGTACGTTGCAATGCCTGTGGGCCTTAGAACAGACACCTGCCGGACCTACCTTGGCAAGCATACGTGAATACGTACTGCACTGATGAGCTGGGCGTCGTGTCTCGGAGATTACGATATACGATGCGCCACGACTGTGACTCCAGTGTGGCTCTCAACGGAATTTGGACGAGGTCAAGCGCATGTTGAACGGGTGCCTTACAAGCGGGGCGGGTCAATGAACGGGCGCCGAGTTGGCATGTAAGTAGTAGCCACGTGTACAAAGCGGCCACTTGTTATGATGGTATCTCGTGCCGTCGATTGGGACTTGCCATCGAACCGAAATCATGACGGTCCTCGAGGACAGGCGCGATTGCCGGTCGGAACCAGGCAACCCCAAGGAGTGCGGAAGAGAGCGCGGGAGAGAAAGGGAGCCAATCGCACGTGTCTGTGATGTCGGTCCAGATTACCAAAAGTCGGTCTTGGCTCCACTCTCTCAGCCTTCATCTACTCGACGCCGGCATTCCGTCTGGACGTCGTGCGCTACTCTTCTTGCAAGAGACCTTCGTCTCGATATCCATATGCTCTCGACGTCCTCCACCTTCGACCTCAACTTCGATGATTCGGATGACTGGAAGTCGCCTTCGTACGGCAAGCTCTACCGAGCGTCGAGCGTCGGGAGCTACAAGGTCACGTCCATAGGGCGTGGCTTCGACTGGGATGAAAACGAGGATAACGATGAAAGGGCGGGACCTCCCGCAAGAGCCCCGGAGACGCGGCTCAAAATAGCGGAACCCTCGCCACAGCGCCTGCAAGGTGTGTAATGCCAGCAGTGTGCTATCGCTCGTGTCGCTCAACGTCCGCACAGACCCATCAAAGGTCATGCGTGCTGTCACCAACACGCCGACCTCCCCTTCCGCTATATCCCTCTCGCCACTGAACTTCTCATCGGAGCCCCAGAGTTACTTTTCCTCGCCATCGCACTCTCGTTCTGCTTCACCCTTATCCACTGCTATTCCTCCTCTTTCTCGACCACCCTTGTCTCGCACACCAACAACACCACGTCCAACAGCCGCCGCAACTCGCAACAGCGGGTCTCCTTGATCGCCGGGCGCGTGTCGATCGCTCCGATAGAACCGCCGCCCTCTCCGCCACCAAGTTTGCCGCCTAGTCTCCGTCGGACGGACAGTCAATCCAGCCGACTCAGTGTCGCATCTACTCGTGCGCCGTCCCCCACAGACGAGCAGGTTTGTCCTGGCAATCGCACCATCGATGAATTCAACATCGAAGGAGAGATCGGCCGTGGCGCGTACGGACTTGTCAAGCGAGCAAGAGAGATAATGGCCGACGGCTCTCTGGGAGTACGCAAACTGAAGCTTGGGCTATGCTTTAGCTGACCTTTCGCGCAGGCCCCTATTGTCATCAAGCAGGTCATCAAGTCACGCATCCTTGCCGACTGCTGGAAGCGACATCCGAGATATGGCACTATCCCCATCGAGATCTACGTCATGTCCGCCATCTCGAACACATCCTACGTACTACCGCCTCGTCGCCCGTGGCACCCCGGCAGGCTGGATCCGGACGCGCTAAACGATGACTGGGTGGAGGGCAAAGTTGTGAAGGGACATCCGAACATATGTCCACTGCAGGACTACTTTGAGGACAGCCACTACTACTACCTCCTACTGCCCTCGTCGACGCCAGAAATCAGGCCTGGAGAGCCTTATCCGCCGTCTGACTTGTTCGACCTCGTCGAGACTTATCCACAAGGTCTCCCAGCCAGTTCTATAAGGACGTATCTGGGTCAAATGGCAGACGCCCTTGCCTTTCTTCACTCACACGGTATAGGTGCGGGTCTAGTATTGCTTACACTATCGCCAGCATATCTGACCTTGGCTTTGCAGTCCATCGCGACATCAAGGATGAGAATGTTGTCCTCGCCCCCATGGCCAGTGCATTCTGATTGACTTCGGAAGCTCAGGTCTGGTGAGGAAGAACGGCTGGGATACCTTCAGCGGAACGTGAGTATCGCTCGTTGCGCTTGTTGCTCTGTGTGCTGACAATATCACCAGCTTGGATTACGCTGGTCCTGAAATCCTCCGCGGAGAGCGATATTACGGGAAAGAGCAAGACGTATGGGCATTCGGCGTTGTCGCCTATGTCTTGCTAGTAGGTGAATGCCCCTTCGAAAATGCGGCCGAAGCACAGGAAGGTCTCAGGTCGCCATTTGCCAAGGCGTCTATCGCGCTGGAGGATAGATGCGGCGACGACACATCGAAGGAGGGGTTGGAGACAGATGGTGGTGGCGCACTGGGGGACGCCGCTGCTCTGGTACGTGCATGTCTGCAGGTCGACGTTGGTGCGCGTCCTACGTTCGAGCGAATTCTCCAATGCCGTTTCCTTAGCGGCGGCTCTGGATGGGGCGCGTAGAGCAATAGCGATGTGGTCATGATCTCCTTACATCGCCTGTGCGGGTGACATGCGGACACGCTTCTGATCGTCATCGATGGGCTCGATGCTCATTGTTCATCGGCGACCCAACCTCTGGCGTTGTTCGTCCTGCGCTCGCTTGTAGTTTATACTATTTATTTCTGTCTCTGCACCAGTCGACGCTGTATCATCTCAATGCCGTGTAGAAAGTACCAGACAAAATGCATGTAATCCTATCATCGATTTCACGGAGATCCGAGCAGGCCATGGGCATGGGCGACATGAGCGAATGGAATAACAGGTTACAGTCACTGAGTCAGTACCCGAACCTTGACCCGGCATTGCCACCAGAGTGTCACACTGTGACTGATTGTCCATAAGCGTGACCGATAACATCGATCAAAAATTTTATTTCAGCGCCCGATAAATAAGAGGCGAAGGTCCCGCTCCGTCTTTCTCTCAACCCTCATCTTCCTCTCGTACTCCCCCCTTCCTCCCTCTTTCAAGCTCAAGTGAGTACTGCAATCCTCAGTGATCCTCTTCCCCATCGCATTCATCTTCCCCTCCCCCATCTGCATCGACAACGGTCCCGCCATTGTCGCTCCAAAACTCTGCGATCTCGTGCGATCTTCAGTTGCTGACCATCCCTAAAGAAATCATTCAAAATGGGAAAGGAGAAGACCCACGTTAACGTCGTCGGTGCGTCACATCCAGCTCATCGTCGCGTCCATCGCTCACCTTCATCGCAGTCATCGGTCACGTCGACTCCGGCAAGTCGACCACCACCGGCCATCTCATCTACAAGTGCGGTGGTATCGACAAGCGTACGATCGAGAAGTTCGAGAAGGAGGCTGCTGAGCTCGGCAAGGGTTCCTTCAAGTATGGTAAGTTGCCAATGTCATCGCTATCTGTCTCCATCGCTGACCCATCTGCTCAGCCTGGGTGCTCGACAAGCTCAAAGCCGAGCGTGAGCGTGGTATTACCATCGATATTGCCCTCTGGAAGTTCGAGACCCCGAAGTTCATGGTCACCGTACGTCGCACTGACATCGTCCTCATCTATCGTCCTCTTACCCATCGCTAGGTCATCGACGCCCCAGGTCACCGTGACTTCATCAAGAACATGATCACTGGTACCTCCCAGGCCGACTGCGCCATCCTCATCATCGCTGGTGGCACTGGTGAATTCGAGGCTGGTATCTCCAAGGACGGCCAGACCCGCGAGCACGCGCTCCTTGCCTTCACCCTCGGTGTCCGTCAGCTCATCGTCGCCGTCAACAAGATGGACACGACGAAGGTTCGTACCACCAGTTTTTCTTCTCGACCTTGACTTACCCATCGATTACAGTGGAGCGAGGACCGCTTCAACGAAATCGTCAAGGAGACGTCCACCTTCATCAAGAAGGTCGGCTACAACCCGAAGACGGTTGCGTTCGTCCCCATCTCCGGCTGGCACGGCGACAACATGTTGGAGGAGTCCCCCAAGTGCGTTGGCGTTGCTCAGTAACATGTTCTCGCAACTAATGTCCCCTCAGCATGCCGTGGTACAAGGGCTGGACCAGGGAGACCAAGGCTGGTGTCGTCAAGGGCAAGACCCTCCTCGACGCCATCGACGCCATCGAGCCCCCCGTCCGTCCCTCCGACAAGCCCCTCCGTCTCCCCCTCCAGGATGTCTACAAGATCGGTGGTATTGGGACGGTGCCCGTTGGCCGTGTCGAGACCGGTGTCATCAAGGCCGGCATGGTCGTCACCTTCGCCCCGTCCAACGTCACCACTGAGGTCAAGTCCGTCGAGATGCACCACGAGCAGCTCGTTGAGGGCAAGCCCGGTGACAACGTCGGCTTCAACGTCAAGTAAGTTGGACCGCATATATGCTATCCTGGTAGTGTCTCACGTGTTATAGGAACGTGTCCGTCAAGGATATCCGTCGCGGCAACGTCGCGTCCGACTCCAAGAACGACCCCGCGAAGGAGGCTGCGTCCTTCAACGCCCAGGTCATCGTTCTCAACCACCCCGGTCAGATCGGCGCTGGCTACGCACCCGTCCTCGATTGCCACACTGCGCACATTGCATGCAAGTTCGCTGAGCTCCTCGAGAAGATCGACCGCCGGACGGGCAAGTCCCTTGAGGCTACCCCGAAGTTCGTCAAGTCCGGTGACGCATGCATCGTCAAGCTCGTCCCGAGCAAGCCGATGGTAAGTGCTTCGGTCTCGCTCCTCTTACAGCTGCTTATGCTCGTATCCAGTGCGTTGAGAGCTACAACGAGTACCCCCGCTCGGTCGCTTCGCTGTGCGCGACATGAGGCAGACGGTCGCTGTCGGCATCATCAAGTCCGTCGACAAGACCGACAAGTCGGGTGGCAAGGTCACCAAGTCCGCCGAGAAGGCCGCCAAGAAGAAGTAAATGTAGATGTAGATATGTATTCTCTCATCCTCTTTTCTATTCTTGTTGTTGTGTCACCGGTACTCTCGTTGATCGCTCGCATCGCATACAGTCATTGTTGTCACCACTATATCTTCACGCATTTCTGTATTTTCATGCCAGGCGACGGGGTCTTGTCCAGCCCAGGCCTGCTGTTGTCTGTTGTAACGCTAATGAAAAGTTACGAGTAGTGGACGAGCGATGTATTATTATGTGCTGTAGCGACTACTCCATGAATACGAGTCCAGTACTCGAGCAATAGTCTTTCAGGTGCGATACTCGAAGTGGATCGTTGAACTTCAAGCTTCAAGTCGGGTTGGTCGTTGTAGTAACCTAGTAACCTGATCGTGGCAAGGACGATCGTTAGAACGAGCCGCACGATGATCAGCCACTGCTCGCGAGCATTGTGAAGTTGCAGGAACTTGCAGCCGCGGAGAAAGACGTCCACAGATCAATGATAATAGCCTTACAGTGTACGATACGGAAAGCTATAGTACTACAGCGGGTATATGAGGCGCGAGTGTAGGCGCTGCGGCAGGCACGTTCGCGAGCGCGTTCGAATCTGGAGAAGCCAGGTCGAGTTTGTAGGGGCGCCGCAGACCAAGCAGAAGCGCCGGGCGAAAAGTGAGGCCTAGAGAGGGCATTACACCGCTAGGAGCAGTGTCGCTGAGCGCGACGTATCTGTAGCCTGTTCAACGGTAAGAGAAGCACGATCGGCAGGTATATCCCTATGCTTATTTCCCGCTCGCTCGTATTTGGGAGATGGCGCGGGTTTTAGGCATGAAGAGGCACGCCATCGGATCCTTTGCCCTCTTGATTCGTTTCGCGGGCGGAGGGCCGACAGGCGGCTGTGGTGGAGGGCAGGACAGCGAGACCTTCGCCATGAAGGGAGACTTGTCCGGGGTGGGAACTGCTTCATATGGGGCCGGGGGACCCGACGGCGGTCTGCATCGGTTGTTGGGCGCCGGCGATGATGAGGCGGGCAGCTTCGAGAGTCGATCTACAGCAGAGATCTTAACGGGCGGTGCTTGAGATGAGGGCCTGGGCGCTGGTAATGGCAATGTAGGGCGGGGGTTGCTGCCTCTGGCGAGCGTTGGCTTGGGCTCGCTGATGCGAACGATAGTTTCCGCCGATGATGAGTGTCGAGCAGGAGGGGCGCTATGCGCAGAACCTGAGGCAGGCAAGTACTTCATGGGAGAGCCGGCGTACCGAGCGTTCGGCCCGACAGAAGAAGAACTGGAACTTCGGGATGACGGCGCAGATGAGGACGACGATGCAAGGGGGGTTGACGGTGGTCGTGGGTGCATGACGGTCGTGACAGATACGTGACTGCTGGTGCTTGCGGACGGACCAGGTAGAATGTCGGGCTTCTTGATGATCGGTGCATACGACTTGGAAGAGAATGCGGGGGGCAGCATGCGTGTGAAGGTAGCTTGTTGTTGCTTGGATGCCGTCGTGCGAGCCTTCTGCAATAGTGT
Source organism: Schizophyllum amplum (assembly GCA_007026445.1). Taxonomy (NCBI): domain Eukaryota; kingdom Fungi; phylum Basidiomycota; class Agaricomycetes; order Agaricales; family Schizophyllaceae; genus Schizophyllum; species Schizophyllum amplum. The sequence goes on along the minus strand of VDMD01000004.1, from coordinate 1,757,722 downwards.
CTTCGGTGGGCCGGGCTGGGCGACTGTGAGGAGTCAGCGAACGGAACGACGGCTCGGAATGACAGGGCTCACATTTCCGCTTCAAGGGCAAAGGCTTGGCGGTGACTTTCGTCATACGCCCGCGCTTGCGGTCTTCCTCTTCCTCTCGGGCGCTGCGTAGCTTGTTGCGCGCCTCCTCAAAGCGTCGTTTGTCCTGTTCTTTTAAAGACTGCAGCGATGAATGAGCAGGTGGTGTCATAAGCTACTGTGAAGCTACGCACAAGATAGACTTGGCCCCACGACTCCGGAATCCTGTTCTCATCCTCCATCCTCTGGTACTCCAAAGGGAATTTCTTCCGGAAGACAATCCTCCATGCGGCTGAAGACCGATCATGAGTGTCTGTCAATGAGCCGAACCCAAGCGTCAACACACCTCCTGTGTGCTCCTGCAGATCCTGGGTAGACAAAGGAGGTGTCAACACTCGATCTGCAAGGTCGAGCAATATTACACACCGGAGAATCCTCCTCCCAACGCATCAGGTCTTCCCCTTCTGCCAGACCCAAGATCGGGCGCAATAAATCTACTCGCAGGTCGCCAAAGCATGGGATACCTGGCGAAACGTCAGTCTGTTCTGATACAACACCGTCCCCCAGCACAATGCTTACTCATTGCATTATTTGCCGCCACTACAGCAGCCATCAGTTCCTGCTTCCACGCATGATCGTGCAAACACACGCACCTCGCTGGCATAGCTTCACCAGGCTCGGAATTTCCAGCGCAGGAGCGCCAGGTTCTAATGGCTCATCGAACATTGTCTAAGGAACGGCCCGTGCAGAGTAAGACGAGAGAACAGACGCGCCAGGAGGCGATGGTGATAGTGGCGGTTGAGCCGCTACTTAAAGTAAAGCACCGGCGTGACGGTCACGCGTTACTTCCGCCGGGAGGCTGGCGGCGGCGATGGTTGGTTCAACGCCGGTAAGTATGGCATTGTACTGTGTACACGCAATAGCACAATGACGGGAGTATGAACAGTTCCGGCAATGTAGGCTGCGCTCGTATCATTCCTAGTAAGCAACGACAGCGACAAAGTCAACTGCGGCTAGACCGGCCGGCCAACTCTGGTATTATTCATGCTACGCCGGCTTCCCCTTCCTCCCCTTCTTCTCCATAAGCTCCTTGTTCTTCTTCCCTACCACCGTCACGCCCTTACCGCTCTTCACCACGCTGCGCAGTGCCTCCTCTTTCTGCCGCCGGGCGCCCTTGGCGCTCTTCATACGTGCGAACTTGTCGACGCTCTTGTCGAGCGTGTCGCGCATGCGGCGCTTCGTCTTGCGGTCTTTGTTATGCAGCGCGCGCTTCTCGGCAGGCGTGAGCTCGCTGCGCGCGCGGAGGTCCGAGGCCTTGGGCGCGTGGACCTCCTCTGGTGCGAGCATTGTCGACGCAGAGGCGGCAGTCGGCAGCGCGGACTCAAGAGTGGCGACGGGCACGTTAGAGATTGTAGAGATCGTTGCTTTCGGCTGGATGTGTGATCAGCATAATGTTCGGCTGGCATAGAATGGGAACTTACCTGCTTCGGCGTGAAGTGCGCGTTGCTCAACGCGTCGAGCTTGTAACAAATGCCTTCCCACATCTTGTCAAGCTCGTCGTGCTCCTTCTTCAGCTTCCCATCACGATCGTCCGTCCCCACGCCGCTCTGCGCCGCCACATATTCGTCCTCGTAGATTTCCGCGAGGCCCTGCGCCGATTTCGTGTCCTTGAGCTCAAAGAAGCGCGACGGCAGGAACGGCTTGTCGTCCGTGGGCCGGATGCGTACGACATCGTTGAAGTCGTTCGCGAGAACGCGGGCCTTGATGCGCGCCTCGAGGGACTGAATAGTCTCCTCGGTCTCGACGGGGATGGCCTTGGAGAGGCGCTCGAACTCGAGGTCTTCTTCGAGGAGCGAGTTCTGCGGCCGCCGACGGGTATCGACTTCGCCCATGAGGGTCCAGTCTTTTGCACCGACATTCTCTTGCTCTAGCTCGTTTATTTGCTCGCGCAAAGCGGCCATGCGGCGCTCGTGAGCGGTCATATCGGCGTCTGGCGACCATGTCAGCAAAGCTTGACGGCGAAGAATAGAAGACGCTCGCACCATCTTCCTCGTCCTCTTCCCCATCCGCGAAGAGATCGTCTTTTAGTCGGTCTATGGTCTCCCGGCCTTGCAGGCCCGCGAGCTCCGATTCTGCGTCCGACTCGTCGTCCTCCGTATCCTCGTCATCATCGGAAGCATCCTCATCTTCCTCGTCAGACGCATCATCTTCGTCCAACACAGCGTCCTCCTCATCGAAGTCATCGTCCTCGTCTTCATCGTCGACCACCTGTGGGTTGAAATTGACAGGCAAGCCCTTGCCCTGGGCTTTTATGCTCTTGACCCGGACTTCGTCGTTGAAGCGCACGCCGCCTGCCTTCTTCGGTGATGTGCCCTTGCCCTTTCCTTTTGCTGCGGGCTTTTTCGGTGGTGCTTCGAAGAAGTCCTTGTAGTAGAGCTCTGTGATATGCGCGTAAGCAATCAAGCGTGCAAGAGATGTAGAGGAAGATGTACCGGTCTCCTCTTCGTCGGCCTCATCGAAAGCTTGTGAATCGTCGACAGGTGCGAAGAGGTCAACTGAGATGTTGTCATCGTCGTCAGAGTCATCATCGTTCAGACGACCCCGCGAGACTTGGCGTGCCTCCGCCTCCTCTGTCTCGGCGTTGAAGGCAGCGAGGTCGAAGAAGCCGTCGTCCAATTCGGCGTGCCCGCGCTTCCGCCTGGCAGGTGGACGAGCCGGCCGCTTGTCCATGCGCTCCAGCAACGACAAGGCGTCGGTCTCCTCATCCTCGCCATCCGACTCATCACGAAGTTCCTGCACGCGTTCGGCTAGCGATCCCATGGACGAAGATTCGGCCTCGTCCTCGTCATCTTCTTCCTCGTCGTCATCGTCATCCTCTTCCTCATCAAAGACAACGTCCTCCGCATCAATCTCGTCGAGCTCATCCTCATCGTCCAGGTCCATGCCTTCCGCGCCTTCAGCCTCGTCGTCCTCGTCGTTCGGCAATTCGCCATCGAGGACGTGATCGAGCATGTCGCAGAGCTGCTTGCTGCGCAGATCAAGCTGGCTCCAAATCTGGTCCTCATCCATACCGTCCGTGTACAGCGCGGCGAGAGGGGTGGTCTGGAATACGGGGAGAGGGGCGGGACTTGGGGTCCGCTTGCGCTTCCGGGCCTGCGCGCGCGTCTTTGGTGCTTCCGCTGGCCCGAGCGAGGCCAGTAGCTTGTCCACATGCGGTTTAGCGTCAGATTCGCTCTGTATGGCTGGTGGTGGAACGCGTCGTGAGTATAGATACGCGGGGGAACGTGCAGCACGCACCAAGGTCGAACACGCATTTCGCGGCTCTCAGGGCGGCGGTACTAATGTCATTGCTTCCTGCTGCGAGCGTATGTAGTCCGCCATCAATGAGTGCAGAGAGCGCAGAGAGTTCTGTGGGGACCGGCAGCGCGGTGACGATGTCGCCCATGGTGGAGAACAAGCGCTTTACAAAAAGTTCGATCAGTCACCGTAATCTTTGAATCCGCGTTCTCCGCGCGCGCCACGTGCGCCGACTCCTGGCCGACTCTCTCTCTTCATGTTGTCTCTCATGTTGTACTCAAGCCCACCCCCTGATTCTCCTCCTCCTTGTTGGACTGTCGTGGCACTGTCCCCGCATTTACGTGCTCTAGACTGCGGATTTCTCGTACCACTCGGCGCACATCCCATTCTCGTCTGAACTTTCCTTTTGTGCTTCAATGGTCCCGCCATCAAACCCGCGCCCCCCGAATCTCTTGTTCGGGTGCTCGCATATCCTGTAGGACCTCCATTTCCACGAAGCAGAGTCCACCCTGCAACGCAATCTTTCGATCGGACGCCCGAAGAGGAGGACAATGACTTTCACCGCCTCCCGGACCGACCGTGCATCAGCCCATTGTTCCCCTCCGCGTCGCCATCACCGATCATGCACGCCCCGTCGCGTATATAAGACACGCGGGCTTGCACTTCATTCCTCAGTCCGCCCTCTTTCTTTGCTGCCCAGTGCACTCTTTACGACCCACGTTCACCTTCAACGACTGCCGCTAGACGCGCATCTACTTCTCTTCCCGTCACACATTCTTTCTACTCTAGACGAGACCTCTTCACGATGATTGCTGGACTCTCCAAGGCCGCCACGCTCTACCTGGCCCCCGTGCTCATGCTTACGTCCATTCTCCTCTCCCTCTTCGCGTACCTCGCGCCGGTCGTCATGCTTCAGACACGCGTCTCGCTCATGACCGTGACGCCCTCGACATCCCTCACGGAAAACGATGGCGCAGACGTGGACGGTCCCAGCGTGTTCATGGGTGCTCTTGGCTCTTGCTCTCGCACGAGCAGTGATGCCGCCGTCAATTGTACCCTGCCCTCCTTCGAGCCGATATATGGTACGTCTAGTCCATCGCGCATACCACCTTCAACATACTAACTACCACCCAGACCTCACTGTCCTCCCCGACGCCGCGCCTACGGTGATACTCTCCGCGCCTGCCGCAACGACGCCCGTCTTCATCGCCCTCTCGCTCGTCTTCTCCATCTTCTTCTTCTTCACCTTCACCCTCATCTCCTTCCGCCACAAGATGGGCAAGGCCGGCAACATGCTCGAGAAGCCCATGGTCCAGCGCATGTCCGCATGGATTGGCTTCTTCGGCTTCATGATGGGCGCGTTTTCGTGTATCTAGCATATATGACCTGGGGGCTTACACTGCTGCAGGCATCACCGCTTTCCTCGTCGTCCGCATGTGGTTCGGCAAGGCTATCAGTGACTTCAACACCATGATCCGCGCCATGGACGACAGCGAAGCGCCGCAGCTGAAGGCCAGCGAGGGCAACGGCTTTACCAGTGAGCTATATCCGTGACCTTTGTCCATACTGCATGCTCATCATGATTTCCTCAGTGATCTGGGTCGCGTATGCGTTCTACGCAGTGCCTCTCATCCTCTCGCTCTCGAAGCTGAACGTCACCTCTTCGAAGGAGTGATTTACGAACCTGATGCACAGACACTTTCTTACACTTTTGAACTGCACTGTGGACTTTACGCATCACTCTTACTGTAGCATAGCATGGCTAATACTGCCTCGATAGAACGCTGACTGGGTCAACGCGATGTATGATATACTTTCAAACTAATAATTAGCACTGGGCTGGCTAGAATCTTCTGATTGCATGGAGCGATAGAGAAGGGCTTCGAAGCGTAGCCAGGAACAGTCTTGTAAGTCGTTGGTTATCGCAAGTAGATTAGAACGTTCACGCAGTATGAATGCGAAATCCAGATTGCAAGTACTTGTTACATTCATGCGCATGAAGAAGGCGACAAAGGGTAGAGGAAGGACAATTACGCATGCCAGACCTTGGCAATCAGCTCCGTGAGGCCTAGCAAGCACACATCAGTCAAATTGTCCAAGCAAAAGTATCAAACTCACCGATGTCGTTCGTGTTGAACTGATACACACCCACCAGCGCGCCCGCCGTCACGGCGCGGAGACCCCACTTCACGATCGGACCGAGCGCGGGGAACTTGCGCTCGTGAACGTAGTCGACGCGGCACGAGTCGAACTACGATGTAGGAGGTCAGTGGCATATTCGCTGATCTTATACGCAGCTAAGACGCACCCCAATGTGCGAGTGCACGACGAGAGTGAGACCGAGCAGGCCGTCAATAACGCTGCCGTTCACGACAAAGGCACCGGCGGTGAGCGGGACGAGGGATGCGGCGAGCAGGCGCTCGAACGCCCAGTGATGCGACCCGTGCGCACGCGAGGGCGTGGGGAAGTCGGTCGGGTCGTTCACCGTGCCGATGTAGATCGCTGCGTAGGTCAGAAACATCGCTCCCTGCACAGGTAAGTTGGTCAGCGCACCATTGTCCGGCGTGTAAAGCTCCTTGCTGCTCTTGTTGGCAACAGACGAGGACGAGGTCGCGGCGGTCCGGCGCGCGAGGCGGGTGACTACTTGACATAGGATGTCAAGAACAATGCAGGCTGGTAAGTTAGGCTATGCGCACCTTGCTGGGTGCGCGCGGCGCGAAGGGAGCGCTGGACGAGTTGGGAGGCCATCGCGAGCAGCGGTGAAGGTGAAGGAGAGTGACGATGAGAGCGAACCAATCACATGCACCGGGTTCCCTCGTTCGGGGGCGCACGGCCCGGTGCCAGAGCTTGCCGGGAGCGGCCGGCTCACAGTTCGCACGGTTCGTCTTCTGCTTGTTATCACCATGCCACTTCGGCCTCTTATTCGTCCGGGCTTTGCTGAGGCGCTGAGGGCGAGGTACCCGTTCGTGCAGAGGAGGCTTGCAAGCTCTCAACGTACGGTTACTCGGGCAACGACGGGTTGGCCCGCGACTGGCCCTGCACACCCTGCGCAGAGGACGCAGAGGCGCCACGGCCCACGACCTTGGGATTTCGATGTCGCGTCTACTATCTTGTATCATGACAATGGCGTGGTTGCCGTGAACAAGCCAGCTGGCATAGTCACGCAAGCCTACACGAAGATGGGCGAGGTCAGTCACCGGAGCTCGTTATGGCCAATCATTCACTAACATCCGTGTACAGACGGACAAGCGCAAAGTCAAGGAGGACGTATTCACGCAGTATACGAAGCGTAAGGTTGTCGTTCCGTCCCTGTGCTCGTTCCTTACACAAAAATAATGTCTAGGTATTGCGCGTTGCCTCAATCACAGCGGAAACGTGTATCCCGTTCATCGGCTCGACACGGTAGGACAATCAATGCTTCCTAACATCTGTGTTACTGAAAACTTACCACATTTCAGGACACGACTGGCGCGCTTCTTTTGGGTCTCACGGACGCGCGCACGCGCGACCTCAGTGCCCAGTTCCGTAACAGGACCGTCAAGAAAACCTACCTCGCCCTCGTTCACGGCGGTGTTGACGCGTTCCCAGCAATCTCCGGTGAGATACGCGCGCCAATATACCTACGCGATAACATGCCGGTACACCACGACCGAGCCAACAGCAAGTGTGAGGTCAAGGAGGCGGCGACGGACTGGGAGCTGCTGGGGTCGTCTGTAGGTCTTGCTTCTGCTGTCTATGGGTAGATTGACGGAACATGCAGCCCGTAGCACCACTGTCTCTCGTGAGACTCGGGTTGTTGACAGGATACAAACACCAACTGCGTGTACACCTCGCTCACAGGTTGAACGGTATGTCGGCGGATGTTCATCTCTTCTCAGGCTGCTGCTCAATCACGTCTATTTGCAGCCCCCGTCCTCAACGACCCCATATACGAGCTTCAAAGTGGATCACCTGAGGTCGCACGAGTCGTCACGCATGATATGCGCCGCATGTTTTTGCATTCTGCGGACATAGCGATTCATGTGCGTACTGGTTCTTGTTCGACCTTTGGGGCGTAAGCTGACGCTTCTCGCCCTCATAGCGTTACCGCGAATCCGGCCCCACTAAGGGCAAGCGCTACGAATTGAGAGTCTGCGCGCCGGTGCCAAGCGACCTCCTCCAGGTTTGTAGGCAAGCGCAGATTGAGATACCTAAGCGCTATGTTGTGGGGGGTACGTTCGCGGATGGCGTGGATGTTCAGCATGAGCCTTCCGACCTGGAAGCTTCAGAACAGCGGCCTCTTCACATGGCCTAGAGGGTAAGCTACAGTAGCGGCTGCTCTTCATAGCCCATGAGGTGTTATTTCAGACCACGACGTTATTCTCCCAAAAGCCACCACGACGTGGACATGAGCGTTAACCGTCAACCTTCAGACTGGAACAGAACAACAAGCAAGGAAAGCCGTGTATGGACAACCACATTCGTGCAGCAATGAGATCAGCATGCATTGGAGGTACATAATTCACGATGGCGATAGACTAACGAACAAAGCCCGGACGATAGAGGACAACACCTGAAGACAAGTCAGTACATGGAACGAGAACATAAGGGCCATGGTTGAAGGTGTCAGAAAGTCATTCATGTCAGTTGGGCCAACGAGGACGCGCGAGCGCGCCCAGCAGAGGAACAAAGGTCGACTAAGAGGTGCCAATGGTTGAACAACAACGCTCATCTCTCGAAGCAGAGCACAGCGACAGAGGAGACATTCACTCACCAACTGAGAAGAGGAGCGGCGGGAGAAGACGCGAGACGCGGTGTGAAGGAAGACAGAAAAAGTGATCACTTATTATGCACGTGGGCGTTTTACAGCCACATGATCGGCGATCGCCGGGCGACTGTACAGTGGATTGACGTCTGGTGACTGGCTCGGTCTCGCGATCGCCAGCAGCAAGCAAGCCAGGCAAGAGGTAAGGCGTCCCCCTCGTTGTGTTGAACGGCGCTCACCCATCGCTGTATATAGCTCTCTACATCAAAAATGGCCGCCCAGATTTCCAAGAAGAGAAAGTTTGTGGCTGACGGTGTCTTCCGCGCCGAGCTCAACGACTTCTTTACCCGCGAGCTGGCCGAGGAGGGCTACTCTGGTTGCGATGTCCGCGTTACCCACGCCCGTACTGAGGTGCGTGCCCAAATCTCAGACAGATCTGTGCATATCTCAACTAGTTTCCCCACAGATCATCATCCGCGCGACCCACACCCAGGAGGTCCTCGGCGAGAAGGGCCGCCGCATCCGCGAGCTCACCTCGCTTGTCCAGAAGCGCTTCAAGTTCCCCGAAAACTCTCTTGAGCTTTACGCCGAGAAGGTCCAGTACCGCGGTCTCTCCGCGATCGCCCAGTGCGAGAGCTTGAGATACAAGTTGCTCGGTGGTCTCGCTGTCCGCCGGTGCGTATCGCCGCCCATCGCCCAGATCTATCCAGTCCTGATTACCATTCTGTGTGCAGTGCCTGCTACGGTGTCCTCCGTTTCGTCATGGAGTCCGGCGCGAAGGGTTGCGAGGTTGTCGTGTCTGGCAAGCTCCGCGCTGCGCGTGCGAAGTCCATGAAGTTCACCGACGGTTTCATGATCCACTCCGGTCAGCCCGTCCGCGAGTTCGTTGACTTTGCCGTCCGCCACGTCTTGCTCCGTCAGGGTGTGCTCGGCATCAAGGTCAAGATGTAAGTTGCTCGGTTTCTCTTTCAGAGGCCGCCTTGCTTACAGAGCTTCAGCATGAAGGGTCACGACCCGGACGGCCTTGTGGGCCCGAAGAAGCCTCTCCCCGACAACGTCGCCATCCTCGAGCCCCCCGTCGACAAGATCGTCGGCGAACCTTCCTCCGAGCAGCGCGAGCCGATCTCCGTCCCCGCGGCGGCACCACCCGCGGAAGATGCGGCGTACGCGCCCCCTCAGGATGCGGCCTACCCGGAGCAGACCTTCCAGGAGGCTGCCCCGCCTGTGTTCTGATCTCGCTATGCTCATATGTAGTATGTCCCTTGTATGACCATTGATGCAGTGATCCTGCATCTCCCATGTTTAAATCAGTCGCACCAATTCCACTTTCCAACCGCAAGTCAGGTGCTTAGGAGAACGTACGGTGAAAAGCAAAAATGAGCTCACGAGAGTAGGACATGCTCGGGCTGAGCTCAGCGACGTGGCCCACCCTTCCGGCAAACGCCGACGCAGTACCGTGAATATTCATGCTCATTAGCCCACCCGCTTCGGTCCGAGTCTAATTGCAGCGACGGCTCCCCCACAACCCCCACCCGTGGCGGCTTCTCTATTTCTGCGCCGCCTCTCCCCGCCTGCGACCGATGTAACCCTTGCAGTCCGATGGAGCACGGCTAGTCTAAGGGAACTGACAGCTCTGCATGCGATGAGATCATTATTGGGTAGAGGAGCCTTATAAGTGTCGTCGTGAGCCACATCGTCCTACTGCAAAGACCATCATCATGTCTGACCCTCGCAACCCCAACATTGAGAACAGGACTACTCCCCAGTACGCGCTTTACCAGCGCGACAACTTGCTCAAAGTCCAAGAGGGCAACGTCCCGCCTTTCAATACCGGTATAGTGCTCGATTCTATTGCAGTAGCGAGTCGGAGCTGACGCAAGCGCACAGACCCTGCCAAGTTGGAAGAACTGGCAAAGGAAAAGCTGACGCAGGCTGGATGGTAAGCTTTGTTGTTGTACTCGATGACATGGGACACTCACGCATCCTGCAGGTACTACGCTTCATCGAATGCGGGCATGTCATACACGCACCTGGCGAACCGGCAGGCGTTCTACCGGCATCGCATCATCCCCAGGATGCTGGTTGACACGAACACTCGTGATACGGCCACGACGATTTTTGGCCACAAAGTCGCCGCCCCCATAGGCTTCGCCCCCATCGGCATTAACGTGATCTACAATCCTCTGGGTGAACTACCTGTCGCCAAGGTCGCCTCAGAGCTCAATTTGCCCTACTGTCTCTCCACTGCCGGCAGCAACTCCATCGAGAGCGTCGGCGCAGCGAACGGGAACGGACCGCGTTTCTATCAACTTTACATGCCCCATGACGACGAGCTCACGCTTAGTCTGCTCAAGCGCGCCTTCGACAGCGGCTTTACGGCGTGCATCCTCACTGTAGATACATGGCAGCTGGGCTGGCGCCACGACGACGTCGCGACCTCGAATTACGCGTTCTACCGCGGCGTAGGCGCTGACCTGGGTCTCACCGACCCCGTCTTCCAACGACGGCTGAAGGAGGCCGGCATTGATGCTGAGGAACAGCGGGAGGCTGCAGGGCAGATGTGGATCGATGCGGTATGGCACGGGCGCGCCTGGACGTGGAACAAGGTCGAGTGGGCGATCAAGGAGTGGAAGAAGATCTCAGGCGGGAAGCCGTTCTGCCTGAAGGGCATACAGAGCGTTGCTGACGCCAAGAAGTGCGTGGAGCTGGGCGTCGACGGCATCGTCGTGAGCAACCACGCTGGGAGACAGGTCGACGGCGCAGTCGCGAGCCTGGACGCCCTGGAGAAGATCGCACAGGGTGAGCTACAGTGGCGGCTTTCTGCTAAAACAAGCTAACAAAATGAATCCAGCCGTCGGCGACAAGATCTACATTATGTACGACTCGGGAGTCCGCGGTGGGGCCGATGTGTTCAAGGCGCTCGCGCTCGGCGCGAAGTTCGTCTTCGTGGGCCGTCTATGGGTCTACGGGCTGTCAATCATGGGCGAACACGGCGTACGCCATGTCATGAAGAGCTTGCTGGCCGACTTCGACATCCTCATGAATGTCGCCGGGTTCCAGAGCGTTGACCAGATCACGTCGGACGCTCTCGAGAGCTTGCCGAACAGCAGCACGTTGGTCCCAACGACGAGTAGACTGTAGGAATCTGCTCAAAATCCCTGAATTGTATTTGTACCTTGCAGGAGAGTCTTTGTAACCGTGACATGTAGCTGGGCTACTTATATACACGACAGTGATATAAATTTCTTGATTTTATACCAGCGGTCGTAAGCACGTTTGCTTGTGCAGATACAGCAGACTTGTGTACTATCATCTTCGTCGACCGTTGTGGGTCCACGTTTCACTGGCACTGGCACAGATGTTGAATCTGCCTGAAACAGTGAACGCCGGGAAAGTCGCCGGGCGCATCCAGGCCCGCTCAATGACGCGATCGGAAGAGCCCGATCGCCTCAGCCGCTCTCTCGTTCAGCATGTCCAAACCCGGACAAACATGATCCTACCTCTTTTCTTGATTTTCTCGATAGCAACTTCAACTTTGAAGAGGATGACCACCAAGGCCAGGCGTACACCGTATTGTGATAGTCCTTGATCCCATCTGCGCGGCGTCCGCGCGGACGGTCGCGGAATTGTAAATTCATGGCTTTGCGCGCGCCGAGCTGCGCGGCACAGTTGCTGCGTATCTGCGCATCTGCAGAGCCTCTCTCTCTTGATCTAATCCACCGATACCCTCTCTTCTTTTCCCGCTGTGTCCTACTTGCCCACTGCCGTCTAGTCTGGCATGCAGCGGCTCGCATCTCTCCTTCTGCTTTTAGTGGCGCTGATCTCCCAGCTGCAATGCCGCGCCGCGACAACGGGTGCTTACACTGCCAGCTCAGACTATGATGAGGGCGTCTACGGCGCTGGCCCCGCGCAGAGCTACGATGCCTCCAGCTACACTCCGTGCGTATGCCCCCTCATGAAATGATACATCTACTGACGTTCTCTTATAGCGCTATGTGGAACTTTGAGGTCGGGTTCAACGACACCTCCTTAGAGCTTGCATCCGACGGCTTTATATTTTTTGCTCCCCGAGGTACGTGTGCCCTTGGCGGTCTCGTCGATGACCGTATTTCCCTGACGAACTGCATAGGCACGGATGTCCAGCAGGTCGGTGCCGTCATTTTCAATCAACAAGGCCAGTTGCTGTGGTCGGGCGCCGAATATGGGGCGACCATGCAGTTCACCGTTGTTGAGTACGAAGGGGAGGATCATATCATGCTATATACCGGTCCCGTTGAATCGGGCGGGTACGGCGATGGCTTTTATCTGCTCCTTAACAACAGATATGAAGTGGTCGCAAACATGTGAGTGCATCTCCATTCTGGATTTATGATTATTGCTCGACCTCCTTTCTCCTTGATCTTTCGAGGCAACTCACGTTTTGAGACAGTACGACGGATGGTCTGGGCGATACCTATGCAGATATCCACGAGGTCAGCCGGCTACTCTGAGAGTATTAGATAACTTGGCTGACGGGCTCCATTACAGGGTCAGATCACATCCAACGATACAGCGTTGATCACCTCATATGTAACTCAAACTTACAACCTGACGGACTGGGGATATCCAGACGGCTACGTTCTTGACGGCGTTTTTCAAGTACGTTCTTGATTGCCGCGGGATCGGCTGGTTATTCACGTATGGCTTCGCAGGAAATCGACGTCTCAACTGGTGAGTGGACGCCTGCCTTCCAACGAACGACGGTTGACTTGCGTAGGCCAGGAAATATTCACTTGGCGCTCGCATGAGCACGTCGACGCGCATGACTGCTACTGGGATCCGCAGGGCTCAGGCGGCAGTGCCGACGAGCCCTGGGATTATTTCCACATCAACAGTATCGAGAAGGATGACTACGGACACTACCTCATATCCTCGCGTCATTGTCATGCGCTGTACTACCTTGACGGCGAGGGCAATGTCCTATGGAGCATTGGTGGCAATCAGTCCAGCTTCGAGATGGGCGACAACACCGATTTCTATTGGCAGCACGACGCAAGATGGCTGGACAACCACCATATTTCGTATGTATATCACTCCTGTGTTCGGGAAACGACCGAACAAGGTGCAGATTGTTCGATAACGGCGGCACGAACCGAGGAGACAACGAAACCTCTGCTCGGGGTATCATTCTAGAGCTCGATTATCAGAACATGAGGGTCACGCTTGACCAGGAATTCATGCCGTACAATAGGACGGTGTCTCAGTCGCAGGGGAACGTTCAAATCCTTAGCAATGGGAACGCTTTCATCGGGTACGCGTACAATGTGTTACTCCCTCACCACGAGTCTGACTTTGGGTAGATGGGGTCAAGTTCCGTACATCGCAGAGTACAATTCCAAGGGAGACACCATCTGGGCAGCGCGTTTTGGTCTTCTGAATGACGGTTCGATCTCCAGTTGTGAGCTACTCTTTGAATTATCGCTGTCAATGTCTGATCATTCGCGTAGACCGCGCCTTCCGTTACAACTGGACTGGTCGTCCGACAGAGCTGCCTTCTGTCAACGTGAGCATATCTGACTCTACGACGACCGTTCACGCCAGCTGGAACGGGGCGACCGAGGTGAACTACTGGCAACTCTTCGGTTCCACAAGCGAGTCTCCGCAGACTGCCATCTCTCTGCAGAATACGAGCCGCTCAGACTTCGAGACGCCTATCTCTTGGGAAGGAGGAGGCGAATGGGCCTGGTATCAGGTGGCAGCGATGAACTCGGAAGACGAATACCTGTCGTATTCGAACTTCACCGCCGCGGATGGATCTGGAGACGAGATGTCTCCTGCAGAGAACCAAACAGCGACGGCACCCGATCCTGTAGCCTCCAACGGAAACACCTTCATCTCCTCCTCAAGCATTGGTTGGACGGCAGGAATGGACGAGAAAGAGAACGCCAGTGACTCTAATGTGGCGCTTGCCCTGCACACAAAACCCTTCAGAAGCGCATTACTTATCGCAGTCGTTTGCTCAACACTCATTTAGACACGCAGTGTCACGTATTTATCCTGTATACTCTAGCCCAGACACTCTCAGTCTAGCGGTGCTGTAATTCAATGGACTGGTCGAAGTTGAACTAAAGTCCACATGGACTCATATTTGCACGTGTTACCTAACGTCATCCGCGTGTTGTTGTTCTTGACCGCGACCGTCAAGGGCCATGGACGGCGCGACGCAGAAGCTGGTCGAGTCGAGTATACATCGGACGCTGCACGCGCATTCGTTCTCTAGAGCGTCCTCCGTCGCGACGCACACCCTTGCCGACCTCCTCTCCCGCTACCTTCATCTTCTGCTCCAGTCCTGCGCACAGTACGCACAGCATGCAGGCCACACCTCCATCAACGTGCACGATGCGCTGCATGCCCTGGATGACCTTGGATTCAGTCTTGACGAGCTGAAGCAGTACGCTCAGGGAGAAGCGGTCGATATGGCGCGTGCAGGATATGGCTTTCGTACGTCGTTTTCGAGTAGGCGCGCTGAAGAATTGGCGGAAATGCGCGGTGCGTGGTCTTCGATATGGACATGGGTGTCCTCTCAACCTCATCTGTATAGCCCATCTGCATGATGGTCTGAAGCAGGAAAGGGATGACACGATCCCGCTGGTCTACGCGCCACTGGACCCCGACTTGGATTACCCATCATCTGATTCGGGCGAAGAAAGCGAAGATGAAGTCCTCTCAGCTCTCCAGCTTCAATCAGACCCGAAACCTCTGGCCCAGGAAGCCGAGCACGAAGATGACCAGCCGCCCGCGCCCATTCCGCCGCCTAGAATGCCATCGCCACGCATGCCGCTCTCCCCACCCCCATCTCCACATCCGCATAAACGTCACAAAAAGAATGGCTGGAACGCACCTGACTACGTGCCCGAGTTTCTCCCACCGTTCCCAAAGATCGTTTACCCCGGCGACGAAAGCATCGAGCCATTCGACCTCGACGTCGAAAGTGCCCTGCCCTCGCGCGCACAGTCGACGCAACCGCAGTCACAGCCGGAACATGTTCCGATTGTCAAAATCGAGAACATGCCTGCACCCATCCCACCGCCGACTGCTGCCATGTCCAGCAGCTCGGACTATACCGACCTCAACCCGATACCCTACTCTCAATCCTCACTCGCGGACCTTCCGGAGTGGCATTTGCCTTTGGCGGTCGGTTTTTTCATACTGGATTCATATCAGTTATTGATGACTTGTAATAAAGCCGCCCGAGCTTGACGTCGAACCACCCTCGGCGGTCAATGGCAATGGGCCAAAAAGCATCAAGACAGGCGAACTTCACCCGCGTTTAGCGACATGGGGTGCTGCCCACCATGTTCTGACGACCAGACCGCCAGCGACTACAACCGTGCAAACATCATCTTCGGGCGTGCACACGATACCCATGTCTACTCAAGGTCGCCACGCTGTCCTACTCACGCTACTGTCCACGTTGAACAACATGCCCAACACGGGCATGCGACATATGGATGTGCCCGACTCGCTCTACGGCGCAGTACAGCCCAACTACCGCGGTTCGGCTGTCGGTCGATTGGGTGGCAGTCACCCTGTACCTGTCGGCGGGAAGCGCGACGCCAACGGCAACCCGATCAAGCCTGGCCTCGACAAGGGCAAGATGCAAAACATGAAGTGGCCAATTCCGACCTCGCGGAGCACGTTGTCAGGAGACAGTGGGGTGGCGGAGATGTCGACGCGCCTTGAGGGGAAACTAAACACCGTGGCGCGCGATGTGTTGAGTGTACGTGACACGTCTTTCGTCAAGCAGCCTTATCTCATCTGGCCATGCAGTCGAATGTATACAAGCGCATCACGAAACTCACGCATCCGCCACCATTGTGGAAGTCGAGCAATGTCGCCGACACGTACGGTCCAGGTATCCCCGCGCCATGGAATTCGGTTCCGTCCAAGGACGACGAGAAGTCTGGATCGCACGAGGATAAGGAGCGCG
This sequence comes from Schizophyllum amplum, assembly GCA_007026445.1. Taxonomy (NCBI): domain Eukaryota; kingdom Fungi; phylum Basidiomycota; class Agaricomycetes; order Agaricales; family Schizophyllaceae; genus Schizophyllum; species Schizophyllum amplum. Next base: position 1,741,646 of record VDMD01000004.1, on the reverse strand, counting down.
TCGCGCCTGACGCTCGGCTCTTCGTGACATGGGAGTACGAGACGAAGAAGGGTACAGACCCGCTGCCGTCTGGCCCTGGGCGCGCAGGCCAGGTCAACGGGCGGACACCGCGGGTAGGGCTCCCCACGAGCGGGAGCAGCTCGAAGCTCGGCGCTGCGCTTACTCGCAAGAGTAAACCAGGCGCGCCGACGCTCAAGCTGAACCTAGGTGGTCCAAGGAATGGTGCGCCAGGCAAAGCTTCGCGATAGCGTCTGGATCGCCTGCGTGTCTGGGCGACAGCGTCCCATACAGGGCAGTACTTTCGTTGTTATGCTGGCTGGCCGCTTCCTGGACTCTTTGTTTTGTGCTTTTTGCATCTCCGTATGTACCATCTTACACTACTCACTGCTACCGCTACGGTATTGCACTATGTGGGGCTTTTGCTAGGCGGTAATGGATGTTCGGAACGCTTTGTGTTCATTCGCTTGGTCTGCTGCAATACACAAGCAGTCTCAGAGGTTGGATCGAGTGCTGAGTGAGGATATGCGGCCGATACCTGCTTCATTATTGGATGTATAAGTGTGTAGGGAATTCTCAGCAAAAAGGTTGCGCTACATGCAGCCCCAACGAAGAGGTCGAGGCTCTACGCAATGGATAAGCGCCTCTGCTGACCGGCTGACCACCCATCTCCCCGCAATCCGACGCGCTGTCTGCGTGCTATAGTCAGGACGCGAGCCTTACACTCTGGCAGCCACGCACCAAGAGGGTGTTCCTAGAGAACCGCAGGCATAGGGCTATGACATGTCTGGCATGTCTCCATGTCTGTGGAACTTGCCCCGCCACAGCTTGGACAAGAAGCCATAGCATTTACCACATAGGTGGTGCGCAAGCTTGGGGGAGCCACATCCCGGACAAGAGACGATGTCTGGCGCTTGATTTAGCGGGAAGTATGCCTGGCGAGCGTGCAACGCACTTTGCTTGTCCTTGAGACCCTTTCCGCTTGCGCGCATGCGCTTCTTCGAGTGCGAAGTCTTCTTCTTGGGCACCGCGAGCACAATTCCCGGAAGCAGCTCGAGCAGTGATTGGAGGCGGGCGCGAATGTCCCATGTCGGTGAGGGTGCGGACGGGGTGCGCCAGGACGGGAGCGCTGTGGAGATGGCCCAGGACGCAAAGAGCGGGCGCCAGAGTGGTGCGCGGAGGGCGGGGAGCTGGAACGCGGGCCGCGCGAGGGCAAGGGCGGCCATGGTCGACGTGCAGAGACAAGACGCGCGGGCAATTATTTTGATCGCGCCCGTCGTTGTTTACGGAACAAACACCCGCGTCTCCGCAAACCGCCATGGCATTCCGCCTTACGCGCCCCCTCGCACAGGCGCTCCGGCCCACCGCGCGCGTCTTCCAGGCGACGCCGACGACGACACCGCTGAAGGCGACTACCGGCCAGACCGGCCTCCACGTCCATCGCAATGCCATTCCCGCGCTCAAGTTCTACTACAACGAGACGCTGTCCGTGCTGAACGCGATGCCCGAGAGCTCGGTCTACCGCCAGGGCGTCGAGGCGCTCACGCAGCAGAAGCTCAGCGTCCTCGATGCTGCGAACGGGGACATCATGGCCGCAGAGAGCCAGCTCGAGGAGGACGTGATCGAGGAGAGCATCAAGGTCGCGCGGGACGAGCTGCACCTCGCGAAGAAGATGGTCGAGTGGAAGGCGTGAGTAGTATGCCCCTTTCCTGTGAGCTCCTGCTGACCATTGCGCAGATGGGAACCACTAGAGGAGAAGCCGGAGCCCGGTCAGTGGGAGTACTTCGGCCAGCAATAAACTCTGTACTACCAGCGGTCCAGCCTGCGCTTCAGGACGTCGTCTTCTACGATTTACATCAGCCTGACTTGATATGAGGCGTCTAGAAAATGTCCTCGAGGTCCTCACTTCATCCCGTCGGCGCTCGATCCCAGTCCGTCTTCTGCTAATTCGCTTCTGTCCTGACTCTCTTCTCCATTCTGAACCACGCAACCCTCATCTTGTTCATCGCTTCCTCGTGTATGCTCTCTTCTCCATTTCCCGTTGACAACCATGCTGTCTGCCCCTCTCATTTGAGAAGTGATCTGTGGCTGATGCTACCACAATCCTTGGCGCTTCAGCCCGCTATTCCACCGCCAGTGCAGGCTGTAAGGTCTTTACGATGACATCGAGAGTGTACTATGAGGAAGTTACCTCCCTCAAGTGAAAGATATGTGTTGGAGTAGGTCCCGGAATCAGTAGATCTACAGTTGGTGTCTGCTCGTAACTCCATAGCCACTCGCTCTCCCAGCTTGGCGTATACTCTGCTGCATGCTGCTTAATCAATTTGGGTGCAACTCGCACGAGTTTGAAGGCGGTCTGGGCTAGTAGTAGTTGTGGGCGCCCCAACTTGGGATCACGTGTCGTTTGGGCACTGCACACGCTGTGCGCTTGACTGGGCCAGAATCAGACCTTGTTCCGGACCAGCATGTCATTTTTGAAGAAGAAGAACCCCAACAAGGCCCTTATTCCTCCTGTGGAGGAGCCCGCACGCAGGACGTCCCCGGCTCCAAGTGGCGGCAGATCTGGCGGCCTGCCTCCCCAGCCTGCTGCTTATCGACAGTCAAACGCCCGTACCTATGTCGCCAGCCGCGACGGCGATGCCTACGGAAACAGCTACGGCGATAGAAGCGCCCAGCCGCAAGGAGGCCGCCCAGCGTACGGCGACTCCAACTACAACATGAGCGGTACTACGCTCAACGATGGTGCATCGCAGACCGGCATGTACCGCGACAAGTACGCCCGCAACGCCAGCGTCGGCGATGCGTACAGCCGTGGTGCGGGAGATGCAGACCGTGATCGCGCGGAGCTCTTCGCAGGCCTGAACCCCAACAAGGCTGGCTCTGGGCGCTTCTTCGACGGCCCCGAGCTGCGCGAGCCGACCCCGGGCGAGGAGAACGACGAGGACGTCGAGGGGATCAAGCAGCAGACGCGCTTCGTCAAACAGGAGTCTGTCAACTCCACCCGCAACGCCTTGCGCATGGCTCGCGAGGCGGAGGAGACGGCACGCAACACGTTGGGCCGCCTAGGCGACCAGTCCGGTACGTCCTAACGACGCATGTGACCCTCACATCGACCTGACATCTCTTCCCGCAGAGAAACTCGCGAACACGGAGCGTCACCTCGACGTCTCGAAGGGCCACTCGCAGACGGCCGCCGACCGCACGGACGAGCTCAAGCAGCTCAATCGCTCCATCTTCCGTCCCGTCATCACTTTTAACAAGGATTCAAAGCGCGCCGCGAAGCAAGCCGAGATACAACGCCGCTACGACGAGGAGCGCGGCGAACGCGAACGCGGCATGATGGACATCCGCGAGACTCAGAACCGCCTCGGGCGCGCGCAGACGTACGGCCGTGGCGACGAGGACGACGAGGACGAGCTCATGGGCGGCGGGAGCGGTCGCGGGCGCTACAAGACGGAGGCGCAGCTGGGCGCGCGCAAGGAGCAGCGCAAGCGCTACCAGTTTGAGGCGAACGCGTCCGACGACGAGATTGAGGACGAGCTGGACGACAATCTGGACGAGATTGGCGAGATGACCAAGCGGCTGAAGGCGCTTGGCTCGGCCATGGGCCAGGAGCTTGACACGCAGAACTCGCGCATTGACCGTATCGAGTCGAAGACGGTCAACCTCGACCAGAAGATCTTCACCAACACCGAGCGCGTACGTTGCTTGCAATTTCTAGACTGGACTTGTCGTCTAAATGTTTCTCCTGCAGCTCAAGCGCATCAAGTGATTGTTCTCGAAGCCAGACGGATCCTCTATTGTCGGACCCTCCTTAACGCTCATTTCACCCTCTCTTTGGTTGACTGGACTGGACACACTTCCTTCGTTGTATTTATCCCTCATAGCATGAAAGAAAACACATTGGATTTGGTGGTTTTATCTTGGTTCATTCCCTACGCTCAGTTGATGCTTCTGCAACGACACGCATAGGTCCTTCCTCGAGTAATGGTACAGATTATTGCACAGTGGCTATTACAAGGCGAGCCGATGTCCGCATAAATAAGGCTAGTCCTTGCAGGCAAGAGCATCACTCGTCAATGTAGTGACGGGCGAAGAGGTCGTTCTGTATCCACAGAATCTGAGAGGGTACTGTTCAGCATATGTAGGTGTTGCAGAAAGGACTGCGGACCTTGTTGATTGCTGCTACAGCCTCAATCTTGCCCTGCATGGGCAGTTTGTCTTCTGGCAGCTGCAGCGTGGCAGTTTGGAGGACGGTGCCCACCCAGCCCAACGTAAGCGCGCAGTCGCGATCTGTGGAGTTCATCAGCGAGGGTATACGACGAGACAGCCGTCGAGTACGAACACGGGACGTGTAGCGGCGAAACATGGGTCCGGTGCTTGAAGGACTTGACGCCCGTGTGCATGACGCCGACCTTGTCCATCCAGGTGAATGTCTTGGGCGAGGAGAAGTCGGAGGAAAGCAAGCGGCGGCACCAGTTCTTCATGAAGACCTGAGTCGGAGCGGTGAGTACGGACGCGAGGGAGCAAGGATATGAGGTCGGGCGGGTATAGCGGATGGGGAGCAATGATCGATAGGCGCTCATGGCGCTTACTTACCTTGCGGTAGACGAGCTGAGGACTGTCAAGCGCCAGATCGTCCAGCTTCGTGGGCATCGGCCCGTCGAAGCCGTCATTCCGCTGCATGAAGACCTGCGGCAACCGTCAGTTCCTGCCTCGGAGGGAAGCCGAGGCATTACACACCTGCTTCGTAACGTCGAACTCGAAGAGCTTCGAATAGAGTGCGTCCACGACCTCGGGGATGAGCTCGTTGACTAGCGGGCCCACTTTCCGAATCGCATCTTCGTCGCGACGCGTAAAGTTGACGAAGTCCTTGAGATACACCATGCGCGCGTTGATGTCTGTGCGGAGCGCTTCCTCGTCGACCTCCTGGAGGTTCTCGGGCGATCCGGCGGACGCGAAGGGGCATGTCTTCCCCGTTGCCGTAAGCCCGGTAACCGGACACGTTACGCCCTCGGCTTGAGGGGTGCGCTGGCCGTCCTCGAGGGGCTTGTCGGCGCTGAGATCGATGGAGGCGAGTTTAGCGTCGATGGACATAGCTGCTGGGGTGTTTGGTGCCGTTTCAGAGAGCGCGCCCCGCTCTTAAAGGCGTGCAGCGTGAGTTACCGGGTCGCGGACATTGTGGTTAGCAAATCGCTCGAGAGCCATTCGAGGCCTGGTCGACGTTCTCGACCGACCCCGAGGGGCTGTCACGCGCCGCGCCCATCTGCGGACGTCACGCGTTACTGTGACTGGACGCGTCGAGTGACGCGACGCGACTATCTGTTCCCGCCGTCGTCTCAGCACGCATACGCGTTCACAGTCAATATGCCGTCCGCGTACGAGAAACAGAAGGCGGCCAACATTGAAAGGGTATGTTTGCCAACGTAGGACACCCGCCCCCCCAGGCTAACACGCTTGCAGAACAGGCAACTCCTCGCGTCACTCGAGCTGGACTCCGCGACAACTGACCTCTTCAAGAACAAGCCACAGAAGCCCAAGCCCACGCCTAAGCCCAAGCCAAAGAAGGCCGCTCCGAAGAAGCGCAAGGAACCTCCCGCTGGAGGGGACGAAGGTCCCGACACCAAAGCGCAATGCGTTGAAGCTCCGGCAGACCCTGAAGCAGGCGGCGTGCGTCGCAGCGCTCGCAATGCCGGCAAATCAGTCGACTACAAAGCTGAGCAGAACAAAAGTATCAAGACGATCATCTCTTTCGACCACGGCCGAAAGTCAAAGAACAGCGGCGAGCTGGGTAAAGATAACGGGGAACCCAAGTATCCGTGCGTGCCGTGTGTCCTCCTACGGGGCCGTGCACTAACCTCATTCACAGGAAGAGATATGGGGCTATCCCTGGTGTCGAGGTCGGCACTTGGTGGCAGGGTCGTACGGGCTGCCGCGCGGACTCCATCCATGCACCACTCGTTGCTGGTATATCTGGGAATGCGGAGGAGGGCGCGTACAGCATCGCGCTGAGCGGAGGCTACGAGGACGATGTAGACCTGGGAGAAGCCTTCACGTACACGGGATCTGGTGCGTTCTCGTCCGTCTGCGGCACGAGTTGTATCCAACTTTTGCGTTACAGGCGGTAGGGACCTGAGGGGCACGAAGGACAAGCCAAAGAACGTACGCGACTGCTGTCGTATATCTCGTGCACGCGTCTGACTGAACATGCTCGCAGTTGCGCACTGCTCCTCAATCCTCTGACCAGACCTTCGATAATCATGTATGTCCCTCTTCGTTAATGAGGTGTGATTGCTGACCCTTCCTAGTTCAATGCCGCCCTGAAGGTGTGCTGATACCGTGATGACTTCCGCGCGTGACTCATGCCAGTGTTTCCAGAGATCTTGCGACAACAAGAGGCCCGTGCGCGTTATTCGAGGCTTCAAACTGCACTCGCCCTTCGCTCCTGCGGAAGGCTACCGCTACGATGGCTTGTACATCGTCGAGAAGGTACGCACATCGCTTATGTCGGATTCTGCGCGCAGGCTGACGATTTGTCGATGTACAGGCGTGGAGGGAGAAGGGCTTGAACGCCCATGGATTCCTAGTTTGCAAGTTCGCGCTGAAGCGTATGCCCGGACAACCACCCCTCCCTGTTCGCTCCGATGACGACGAATCTGACTCGGAAGACGAAGAGCACTCGGATGGCGTAGCCGATGCGGAGAAGGAGAATGAGGCTGTCGATGAAGACGAAGAGGAGAACACTGACAGTGCTTGAAATCGCCTGTAGCGTACCGCATTTGTACCTTGCATTTATGTCTTGGATCTTCCCGTTACATATATAACCCATATAGTTGGATAGTTACTGACCATTGCTGACTGCTGTATATACTATATCGACCTTGGCCGCTGAATTGGGAGTGCCCTCCTGTGACACGTTTTGTGACGGGACGCGTCTTGTTATTGCAGGGTCCAGGCCTCATTTGTCGTCAGTCGTCGCTATATAGCCCTCTCCTTACTGGACAGCGCTCTCCATCCTCACATACAGCTGCAGCATGCTTTCGGGCGACAGATGGGCGTGGTCCCGTCCATAATGCCATCCGCTGGCCATCCGTGCTCTCACGTCACGGTTCAGGAAGTTCAACTCGGCATCACGTGAGCGGCTGAAAATACAAGGCGGCGTGGTCTCGGGCGCCTATCTAATCTTGCACTCATGTTCCCAAACCGTGTTTGTGAGCTTGGTAGCGGTATGGACCGTCTCTGCTTTCTCAGAACCACCTCGAGCTCGACCTGAAAGCGGACTGAAGCAGGCCAGAGCAGGGACCCGAATAGCGATGACACCCTCTGCCAGGCACGAAGATATATGCTGTCACGTTTCTTCCCAGTCTCTGTCGTCCTCCGTCCCTTTCATCAGCCAGCACCTACGCACCCTGACGCTTCCCTCTGGGCTTGCCGTCCTTTCATTTGTACACTTTCCTTTCAACTGCACACTCTATAATGCTCCAGCACTCTTTCATCCGCCTCTGTATCTTGTTTTCCCTCTTCCTCTGCGTCGTTGCTAAGCACGGCGTCCCTGGGCGCCATGGCTTGACGAAACTGCGCAGTCTCTCGGAGGCGTCCGCGAAGAGAGACACGAACGCCCGCTTCACCAACTACGTCGCAGGGTTAGGCGCGTGCGGCTCATACAACTCGGACAGCGAATTTGTACGTCTACTCATTCCTCAGAGACTGCATTCAACTGACGCGCTTACAGGTTGTCGCGCTCAATATTCCGGTACGTGAAGAGCTCTTGCTGCAGATATGTTCTGATGCTCGCTCCAGCAATTTGCGGGGGGCGCGCATTGCGGCGAGACCATCACCATTACAGCCAACGGCAAGACGACAACGGCCCTGGTCGCCGACGAGGTGCGCATGAATCTGAATACTCCCCTGTCCTCACCCTCATCGATCTGTAGTGCATGGAATGTCCCTACGGAGCCGTCGACTTTTCTACTGGCCTCTTCACCTTCTTCGCCGACCCCTCTGTCGGTGTGCTCTATGGTGACTGGAGCTTCGGCAATGCAGCAGAGACTACAACAAGCACCTCTGTGCCTCCCGAAACCACAGCTGAGCCCACCACGACAACTACGCGCACGCACACCCGTACGCATACACCGACATTTACAAGCACCAGCTCAGCGACGTGGTCATCGTCGAGCTCCAGCTCCTCGGTATCCTCCTCGAGCTCGTCGAGTATCGCGGCATCTACGACGTCAATTGCCTTCACTTCCGCTACGCCCACACCCTCGGCCACCGGAGCGCAAGGTACTGTCGGACAACTGCAGCTCGCTGTACAGCAGTTTGGCAGGATGATGGTTGTGGCGGCAGACGCGTCTTGAGTCTTCACATAGAGCGCTGCATGCTGTATCCCTCACTCGCCTTCGTCGGACTTTACTGAATGTGATATTGGGACTTCTGCTGTCTTTTGTGGGCTTGGAACAGCGTCTTCGCTGCAAATTGAACGGACTAACAGGGTGTCGCCTCGAGCTCTCGTCAACCAGTCTGACTGCGCACTGAGAATAGGTGACTACCGGCGACTTCCATCTCAAGCATTCCGCCACTACGCTTGTCGGGGAAGTGGCTGAGGATGTTGCTCTGGTGCGAGCTATGCCAGGCGCCGGCTTGAGCGCATTGCTTGACAGCCTTCGGCTTCTTCCTGCGCATGCTGAGCAACAACGATGCCACACATCCATCCCTTGATGCGCTCGGGCTGAGACCCAATTCTTCCCCTTTCGTATTCTAGCCTATTCCTGCCTATTCTTGCTTGTTTTGCATTTAGCCTCCGATCCCGCGGGCGTGTGGAAATATCCCGCGTCCCCATTTGGAACAAAGGCAGTCCCCATTCGCACGCCACAACACAATCACGCTTGACGATGTGATCAAGACGGCGTACATTCGGGACTGTCCGCGTTTTAAAGTCGACAGATCCATATATATCTGACGCTGTGAGCAAAATTCAGTGAGGGCAAACATATTCGCAAAGAATATACACTGCTATACCTAGTAACGCTGTCAAGAAAGCCAAAGTGTGCGTGCAGTCAACGTGAACTTGGACCACGTTGATTGCGCTCAGCTCGGAGGACTAAGTACGTCCCGCGGCGCCGCGCGGACTTGCGTGCAATGGTCGAACTCCCTGCGATGCCGGCAGAGCGGCAAAGGTGCCTCGCAGCCCGGCGTGATGAGACGACCAGAAGCGAACGAGAGGGGCAACACCAAGAGTACTCCCAGAACTGCCTCAAAGGGAAGAGCGCTGTATAGCCTTGCTATGCGTATTCATGTGCATAAAATGACCAATGCTACGAGAGGTGGCATCTGGGTGACATCCGCATTTAACCTTCGGAAGAGCCATATGTGGCACGGCAGTGTTCAACTCGACCGCGCTTTTGGCTGTCCTTAGCATGAGAAAGTCCGCGAACGCTGGAAATTAAATCAATGAGGTCAGTTGCTGGCTGAACATGCGTAAGAGTGCAGGCTTGGGAGTGGCGTCGCCATGCGCCGAAGGGTGCAGCGATGAGGCACGGCTGCAACTGGAATAATCAAAGAAGGCGGGCGTCGCCGCGAGTGCAGCGAGGAATACTTACTGAGCTGCAAGATGGGCGAAGCTTTCATTGCGAGTCTTCCAAAGATTCGGAGAGACATGATGGTCAGAAGAAGACGGTCCGAAGCTGCCGTGCTCAACGGAATAGCGAACGTGTAGTCCACGTGCCAGGAGCCGTGACGCGTGAGCGATCGCGGGGCCATCAAATTCAACTTCTTTGTTCGTCAAGCTTCAAGCCGGACACTCTCACACGGATCTCAACGTCCGTTCCGCACGCCGGCTCTCTGTCGCGTCCGAGTCGCGAAAGGTATGCACAGTACTCAGAATCTTCGGAAACCCTCTCGAAGTTGTTGGCTGTGTCACCTAGGCTCTTGCGTTGACCCGGCTACGTCATCGCACTGATTATGGCGAAGAGTAGGTAGAAAGGGCTAGACAGGGATGCACATACAAGCAATATCCGAGCTAGGAACTCTACTCTCAATGCTATCTGACTTGCAACTCCCGCTCTCGGGGGCGTTCCCTAGCTTGTCTAGGGTTCTCACACCCTTTATTGTGAGCCAAAATCTGTCGTACAGTAAACAAGACCAAATACCGGGCCGACAGACCGCTGGTTCGATTCAGGCCCGTTGCACCCACCATGCCAGAGTGCCAGAGGTTTCGAAGATGCTCTAAGCTTTCATCGTCCTCGTCTCTCCGTGTTTGAAGCAAAAATAAAGTACGGAAAAAATACTTGGACCGCTAGGACTGTACTACCGGCAGATACCTCTCTCTATCGCGCTCAACAGCGGTAGGTGACTCTGAGGGAGGTCTGAGGGAGTTCCATCACCCGATATCACGAGCCCGCACTCGCTGTCAGTGTATAGCATGCGCACGACGCAGGAAAATGACTTCTTGTGCCCATAGTATCTTCAGGTTCAAGCCGGCGCAGTTGACAGCGTCGAAGGCAGGCTCAGCTGAGTTGCACCGCACTGCCAAAAACTTCATCGGAGCTCAGGCAAGCATCAAATCTCAGAGACTGGCCGTCATCTGTTTCTTCATGTACGAGCGGATTTGGCATACTATGGTTGCGCCGGAGCTCGGCGAACGGCAGCCACAGCGGAAAGCGCCTACATGGGGACGAAGCAGCAAGCTAGACGTCACGTGAACGGTGAGACGAACACCTAGGGACTCACAATCGTGAGAGACGACTGGCCAATGTAAGTTGAGCTGAGTGGGACAGTTGGCGACGAATACTGGGCACCTTACGTCAGACGCGTAGCTCGACTTCAGAGCAAGCGGAACCGCGATGAAGTTCGAGACTCCGGTATCTGCCGGGTGTACATACTAGTACTGGCGCGCGGTCGCTGGAAGATCCCCGTCTATGCGTCTGAGAAGTAGTCAGGCCGTCACGGTCCTACGGTCAGTACTCGGTATTCAACAGGGCTTTGGCACAAGCTCATACTTTGCCCATATCAAGCAGATTCAAGCTTTAATTCGTGCTGAAGTGGATGCGCCTCGGCGCAACGGGCCTGTCTGCGTGAGATCCCAGGTGTACTCACCGTCACTCACGCAACCAACGTTGACTGACCCTCCATCAGGAAGAATCCCCACTGGACAAGCTAGGGCGCTGCTGGCGGAGCCAGCGCTTATCGAGTAAAGCATCCCACTCAAAATGCGTAGGCAGTTCCCGCATGTTCAAGGCGTTCGCGGCGGGGCCTGTATGCTGGATGGGCGCGCGTCAGTAGTCAACTCATTGGATGGCGCGCACTCAGCTCACACCGTCTGTTTCATGCAGTCCGCCGTTGGAGTCGCTCCCCGCCATAACTCCTTACGGTCTGTCCCGGCAGCGGCGCCACAATAGGTCTGCACCGGACCTTCACTGAGCCCCCGGCGTAGGCGCCTGAACATTCCACTGCAGAGTCATCGTGCTATATTCTCTCCGGCTGCGCTCAGCCACAGTCAGCGCCATGAAGGACGACGTCTATAAAAGCGGCATGTGTGCACTCATTCTCAGCAGTCTTCACGCACATCATGAGCTCCGCAATTCCCTCCAAAGCTAAGTCGTGCTACAACTGCCGGTGAGCAAAACCTGTCGTTTATTCGCACGATACTGACGACAGTTTATCTTAGCCGCCGCAAAGTCGTGAGTACACCACAGTCCTCAGCTTTATTACGATTTCATATCCTCGCGAAGAAATGCGACGGCGCGCGACCTATCTGCGGTCACTGCCTCAAAACGCCCACTGGTCGGGATGACTGTCAGTATCTCGAAGACGGCCCATCGCAAGCGGACATGCTTGAGGCTCAGGTCGCCGCGCTCGAAGATCGTCTGGCCAAGTTGCAAGGACCAGGAGAGCCCATCACCTTATTTAACCCACATCAGCGCAGAGCTCAACAGCCTTCCTTGCCACCTTCCTCGCGGGAAGCTCGAGCTGCTACTGTTGTTGACGTGCGTAGTAATTCACTTCCCGACGCCTGACCCTCTTGAATGACTATCATTCACAGGAGCCACCACAGCAAACTGCACGCGCGTTGTGAGTCCACTGCCGTTTTGGTCTTCGTCGCATCAGCTGAGAATCATTATTTTTCCTTTACAGGCTGAACGCGTTCGCGGTGCATTCGAGCCAGATTGGGTTTTTCATGGACAGACAACGCTTCTTAGGCCGGTTCTCGAGCCCCATGGGGCATCATGATAGGCCGGCGCCGTCACTCCTACACGCCGTCAACTTATGGGGATCACGATTTAGCCACGGCGGCGTCGACGGGTACAGGGAACAACAGTTCTTGGTTGCGGCCCTGCATCATCTGCCGAAGGACTTGGCGAAGTCGCACCCTCTTTACCTACTTGATATCATCCAGGCGGAGATTCTCGTCTCATTCTACTTTCTAGAGCTTGGGAAGTCTGTGGACGGGCTCTACCACAGCAATACCGCCATCTCACTCTGCCTGGGAGCGCGCCTCAATCTCGTCCACTCCCCTGACCCCAACGCGGCTCCTCCCACAGAACCAGCTTTGGACGCGGAAAGGGTTCGCGCGTTCTGGAACTGTCTAATCCTGGACAATTACTGGTGTATCGCGCACGGAAGTGCGTCGGCACTGGAAAGTATCAAAATAGACACGCCATGGCCAGAGGAGGCACCTATTGTACGTCGCCAGTGTCTCTTATAGAAGGTGAACATCAATTGACTATCACATCTGTAGGCGCGATATAGTAGGGATACAGTCACCGACTGGCTCAAGGGATCGTCCGCCGGTGGAACATCCCTTTTATCGTTGAATGCCAAGGCAGCCATCCTCATGCAGCGAACTACAACGATGATGGCTCGGAACCGTCTAGGTTGCTTCCTACTCATTGAGCCCACTTCGTCGAGACTGATCATCGCCAGATCCGAACGCCCGACCCAGCCCAGCAGTAGCCGCAGAACTAACGGCCTTAGATGGGGCATTGCAGGCTACAAGGTCTCAGTTGTTTCATCTAGACCGTTATCGGCGCGACATGCAGGTCGTCATAAGCGACGGCGAGCAGCTAGCTCTCTATCTGTATGGGAGTCGAGTGCTGACATACCCAATTTTCAGCTCTCATCTGCGCTTCGCTCACACGCCTCCACATATCGTATGTGAACTCAAGCCCGGTATCTCGCACGAAGTGCGTCGCAGCGGTAGACGCAGTCGCCAACACAGCCCGTGGTCTCCGGCCACACGATGTAGCTTGGGTATCCCCCATCATGGCGGTGAGCACTCCGCCAGGACATGTTTGTACCTCTTTCTCACGCTCGGGCGTATTCAGACGCTTTGGACTGTCGTGGCCGAAGTTTCTCTGCTTCTACCAGACACGAATCAAGGGTCGCTCATGGGTCGCAGTGGTGCCAAGGCTGTACTCAGCGCTATGGTCGCGTATGCTTCAACGGCAGACGGTGTAATGGGTAAGTAGTGATTGGTTCTTTTTCGTGAAGGTTGATCTCACTCAATCACCTTCCACCAGTGTCGCATCATCATCACCTCAAGTCGTCTGTATCCACGTAACCGAGTGTCCACCAGTATCGCTCGTGAAAAGATCCCCTTACAATATAGTAGAGCTCTGCACCGCTGTTTAATCAAATGATGACCACATCTGACATATATATATGCCCGTTGCCGCGCCCCTTTTCTGTGTCACTCTACCGGTATATGTTCGCAAAAGCTCAAGCCAGCGCAAGCTATATGTACATATTCGTCTTTGCTTGACTTTCCTCCGGTGGAGGCTGAAGTGGATCGAAATCTCCTCATGGAAGTTCACGGATCGTCGCCGACTATCATCATCCTGCATCTTCCGTAACTCGCACAGGACCAGCAAGACTATTGGAGTTGAATACATGTCACGAGCACATACAGTAGACTCCAACTGGTAAGTATAGTAGGAACAATGGTCGACTACTTCTGCTCCCCGAGCCAAAGATCAAGATTCTCCCACTGCTTCTGCCGTATTTCGTTCCACGCATTGCGTTTCGCGGTCGCGCAGCGGTCGCAGAACCCGTGCGCCTTCCAGTCAATCTCCGCGAGCGCCTGCAGGCCACAGATAGCATCATTAGCGTATTCCTCCAGGATCTTCGTCTCGCTGAGGGCTGAGTAGTGCGCCCTGATACCGTGTCCCAGTCTCTCTATGCAGTGAAGGTCGCTGTGGCCGTCCGGTAGGCCTACTTTGGGAGCCATACCCGCGTTCATGATCCAGACGTTCGTCAGCTTCTCGCGTGCTCGGACCAGGGCGCTGTACTCCGCCTCGGAGAGCTTTTCCTCGTTCGGACCCTGACTGAAGCCCTCCGTGCGTACGAGCTCGTACATGGCACGCTTGCGGACGCCAGGCATATGACCGTCGCGTGTGAGCACTACGGTGGCGACCGCGTTCGGGATGCGGGTGGTCGTCAGGTCCTCGAGCCCATCGGGCCAGAGCCTCCGTAGCTGGTGTCGCGCGAAGGACTCGTAGTCCATGAAGTGAAGAGCTAGAGACGCGCGAAGCACCGCGACGGTAGTTATGAAAGGTGCAGGCTCTAGCGCATACAGTCTGAGTGCAATGTCAATATATAAATGCGCATACACTTTGTATCACTTACATCGCGTTCTCCCAGGTTCGCAGCAAAATCTCTAGATCCCCTGCACGGAGTCCGGTCCTGTCGAGGCAGTAGATAGGCACTCCGCCGATGTCCTCGCTGTCGGGTGACTCTTCAAAGAGCACGGCCATCCAAGCCGATTGTTTAGCGAGCGAGCTGCGATGGAGCTTGAACTGGACGTTCTCGACCTGCAGGATGACGCTGCCATCTAGCGCCCAGAAGTCTTCATGCTTTACAGCGGCACGCGCGCGCTTAGGGGACGAAGATGCATCGGCTAGCGAAGTGGAAAGCCTGCGCTTGAGACCGGGACGCTGCGCATTGCGTGAGGAAGCGGGCTTGGGCTTGATCCTGGGGGACTGAGAGGACTGCGCCTGCGTGGCGCTGAGCATGCGCGGCTTCGGGGGCTTCGAGGACGATGGGGGAGGCTGCACGACGCGAGCTCTGGGAGCGGGACTGGGGTCGCGAGAGGAGACATAGACGATGCTGTCCTCATCCTCTTCCTTGACTGTGGTCTTGGGGGAGGGGGGATTCTGCCTTCATCGGCGGCTGGCTGCTGCCTCCTGGACGCATGTTGTCGACGAGGCGCTCGAGATCGGGCAAGTCTTCCGAGTCGTCGGACAGGTCGATGTCAACACCGGCCGGGTTCTCGGGTTGTAGTTCAACTGTCGGCGTCGGAGGAGACAGAGGAAACGGCTGAGGCTGCGTTGCGCCAGGGGGAGAGGTGTGCGACGCGTCTATGCCGGTGGTTGTGATCGGCGGTGCGGACCCTTGAATGGAGATCAGTTACGCGTCACTGAAGGGGACAAGCTTATCCTTACATGGTCCTTGCGAGGAAGTCTGTAAAGGATAAGGATAATGTTGATAAAAAGGGATGTACGGTACCCTAGCGTCGTCAGGCGGGCCCGGAGCTGCTTGTACTGGTGGTATCTGAGTTTCGCGCAAGGAGCCAGGAGGCGCGGCGCCTGGGTTCCCGCCTTCTTGCATTGCATCCATTAGTGATGGTTGGGTGTTGGATGGGGGAATTGACCGAAGGTATCCAAGTACGCGTACACGTGACCGCGCGCGGCGCGTCGGTCAACGCGTCCCAGGGGCCAGGAAGCTGAAGGTCCACACAATTTTCTCGTCACACCACCGACAGCACTCATCGGCTTCAGTGTAAGTTACCATTTCAAGCGTCATGTATGGATGCCGGAAATCTGTACTACGCGGACGTGCAACTATGCCGAACTGAGCAAGAAGACGCGCCCTACACCGACGCCAACGCATCTCTGACCATGTTAGTGAATGACAGACGCTCCGAATCATCTTCCTTCGCAGCCGCGCCACCCCTCTTCAGCTTCCATAGTCGATAGAGCCCCCGGACGCTGTCCTTCATTGCCTCCGTCTCCTCGTCTACTACGACGCCGGCTACACCGCCTTCGCCAGCGCTGTCCGGCACCTTGGGCGAAGAAACACCTGAAATCCCTTCATCAAGCGTGTCGGTGGACGCAGAATCTCCCTCTTCTTCGACGCTGTTGTCGAAGCGGCGCACGTCCAACTCATGGTCGTCCGTCATCGCGAGGGGAGAGTTAGAGCGAGGGGAGATGTTCTCCAATCGGCTGCTGAGATCGGTAGGGCATGGTGGGTCCGAGGGTAGGCGCGGGCGCATGGCTACGAAGCCAGCTGTGAGGACGCTTTCGTCTTCACGCTGCTCGAAGTATTCCGTCCTGCGTTTCTGAACCGGTAGAGGGGAGGGGATGGTGGAATCAGCGGTACCTGCAACGACATGAATGATCAGCGTCTGACAGATAGCACATACGTCTTTGACGCACCGTGTATGGACGAGTACTGTGCCCAGTACGCATCCTCCGACCCATCCTGGGCTTGATGCGAAGGCTGATGCGACTGGTCCTCCGCGTCGTCGTCCTCCTGCCCATACGCATTCCAGTAGTCGTCATCAGTGCCGTACACGGCCTCTTGCTCTTGCACGTCTGACGACGGTCCAGGCGTCGCTGCTTTCACAGCGTCCTCCAGCGTCGTGTGGCTGTTGGCGGGGAAGGGCATCAGGCCAACGTTGTGATACTTCCACTGCGCCTCATCCGCGTCCCAGTAGAAAACCACGCGCACTTCATCGGCGTTTGAGCGGACGAGAACGTGCGCGAACACAGACTCGGGATCGGCAGTGTACTGAATGGTGTAGAAGTCGTAGGCGGACACCCGCAAGGAGCGCAGGGTGCCCATGACCTTCGCGTTATCATCGGAGGGCCACAAGAGATAGTCCTGGGCATCCTGGTCGGGGCGAAGGTCCAGGAAGGCGTGCCGCTTCGCCAGCAGCGGCGACAAGAGGTGCTCCGGGATCGAAGGGCATGATGCGCAGAGGCTGCTGAGGACCAGCTTGATCGTATGCTGCTCGAGAGGAATGTCGGACATGGCGACGAGATGAGCGAGGAAGGCAAGGATGACTTGGGCGCTGCGCGGCGTAATCTTGGCCTTCCACTAAATACCCCGCTTCGGCGCACCAGCTGACTCCGGGGTACCAGCGGAGGGACGTGCGGTTTGGGACGGAGCTCCGGCACGCGGGCCCATTATGATTGATCACGGCACTTTGGGCGCACGTGCCCCAGATATCCCCTTGCATAGTCACAATCTTTGGCCAGTGGCAACAGCTTCGTTGGTCAACGGTGCACGTACGTCCTGCGGCAAGTCAAGACAGCTCCAGGACTTCTCGAATTTGTACGAATGTATACTGTAAGACATATGAGGGTAAACTGGAGATATACATATCGGTTCAAGGTGGCAGAAACGCTGTGCCACAAATCACTGTTCTTTGACGTTTGATCACTAATCCTGTACCGACTATCGAGTACAGGATCAAATCCCTATACTCCAGTCATTGATGAGTGTTCCCCGAGCCGCCCTGGCGCAGATCAATGAGCGACTGTGCAAGGAAATAGGTCAGTGTCACGTCGTATGTAGAAAGTGCAGTCATGTCGCACTCACCGCTACAGCGCGCCGCACAAAGACTTCATACTCGCTTTTAGAGCTTGACAATAATATCTCGAGGTTGTTGATGTGTGTTGCGACCGCATGCCAAAGGGCGGTGTGATAAATGTCGAAAAACATGTTCGGGTCGTCCCCCGGAGAACCTTTGGTGCAGTTGCGAGCGCGGCGCGCCTCCTCGCGACCGAGTGAGTCACGCCACAGGCGCTGCTTCGGCCCCGCGGTCCGAAGTGCATCCTTCACGACACTGTCGCAGCAGCCGTAATACATGGTGAGGGCGACGTCTTCGGGAGAGTAGCAGCAGCCAGACGTAGGAATTCCCTTGCGTGAGTCAAACGAAGACATGGCGAGCCGATGCAGAGCCGATGTAAAGTTGGTGGGGCGAGGGTTTGGCGAGTATACAAGTAGACAACCATCCTAAAGAGCCTTTTATAACCACCTGTGTCGTGTCATAAAGGCGACCCAAGCGTTCAAGCAGGACCATAAACGATACATTATGACACGTACCTGCGTGGTTCTCAGAAATCTGAACGGTATGAAGAGAAGATCATTGACCATTGACAAAGATAGTTTGCTGATCATAAAGCAGTGCGGCGAATCACGGAAGACAATAGGGCTTATGAAAGTCGAGCTGCCACGCATCCCTAGGATCCGTATACAAGGCGCCGCCGGTCCTGCCGCCAACGTGGTCAACCAAAGCAGACCAGCGACATGTTTGTAATCGCCGAGGAGGTCGAGAAAGGGAAGTAGGGGTGTCATATGGATGGAGCAGCGTGCGATGCCTGGTGGCGCAGAACAAGGCAAAGTCCATTGTCGGCTGAACGGCCCGGACCACAGCGGCTGGCCTGCAAACCCTCGGCAAACGCCGCCGCTTCCTCCGTCCCACGGCCATCTCCATAATCGTATAACACACTTGGTTGTCCTATTCCTGACCTAACAAAGACCTCAAGAAGTTCTCGCACGCCGGCTAGATCAGAGCAGGAAGATTGCAGGATCCAAATCGCATGACACTGCCCAGCGACTCCCCTTCGCCCTCTCACGACGCACAGTAAAATCATGATTGGTGATGTATGACTCTGAGCGATAGGGCCTTTGGCTAAAGATGGCGGTCTTGCGAGGCCCAACAGACAAGTATATTTGACAACCCAGAACATCGACGCCAGTCAGTTGCTTCGCTCTAAAAATGTCTCGGTCAGCGGTGGATAGTGGGAAGGAGAGCAAGCTCAATAGTATGATTTGCTGATGCAGTGGATCTTTGCTGAGCTGTCATCGGACTTCAACACATTCCTGTTCACTCACTCCCCGAGCTTCGGGCATCGCCTTTGTATGGCTTTGGATAACGCTCGTTTCTGCCGGTGTGCTTCCTTCCTCCCTCCATCCACGAACCTAGGGATGGCCGCGTGGAATCTCTCCATCGACGACACCAGTCAATGGCTCACGTACGAACCCTACTGTAAGTATACCTTTTGACGGCCCGCGAAGATGCTGACATAGAGATAGATGATGGCGCACAAGAAGGCTGGACGCAATGGTACACTGGGTCACGATACGAGCCTGGGGTATCCGGACTCGAAGCTGCTTCAGGTGATTCGAGGCACCTGTCCAACGGGACAGGTTCCGTATCGTTGACATTCTACGGTACGCAATGTGGTCTGGAAACGATACTGAACTTCTGTATCGAACGCCAATCTGCAGGAACTGGCGTTCAGATACAAGGCTCTGCCAACGCGTCGTACACTGTGCAGCTGGATTCCAGCGACGCTACACCAGGTGAGGCACCGGGAGACGGTCTACTGTTCAATCGCGAGGACCTCAGAGCGGACGTCGAGCACAACGTCTCGCTATCCTGCAACTCAAAGGGAGGGACGCACCTATGTATCATCGACAACATTGTGATACTCCACGACGAGTATGACGGGTCAGTGTCACGCAATGCTCTGTGCATTTCACCGCTGACAGATCATAGTCTGAATTGGACCGTAGTCGACAACAGCGACGCCTTTCTGCTCGATTATGCCGGAAACTGGATTGTCGATAGCTGGCGTGGCGTGCCAAACGCCACCATGCAGGCGACTTTTACCAGAGCGGATCTACCCTCGTCGTCCGTGTCGATGAAGTTCACGGGCGGCCGGGCAGTTGCGATATATGGCTCAACCACTCACGAGCATAAACGATATACAGTCGTACGCATACACCTTGCTCATTGATCTTGACCTCTGGCTAAATCACCATAGAGTCTGAACGGCCAGCAGGACACTCGTAATGCGTACTCGGGATGGCTTCTAGGCAACTCGCTGAAGTACTACCGCGGCGGCCTCAGCGAGAACGAGGAGTATACCATCACCGTCGGCCCTGCGGACAATGCGCGCTTTTGCCTCAATTCCATTCGCGTCCTTGGAGATTCAGTTTATGTGATTTCGAGGTAAGCGCTATTCAAGAACGACGAACACATATTCATTAGCGTAGTTCAAGGACCTCTGATACCATTCACGCCTCGACGCAAGCCAGTTCTATAACGTCGTCCACCGCGCAAGAAGGGACATCGACATCGCCACGCATCGAGGTGATCGTGGGTCCTATTTTCGGCGGTTTGGCGACAATCTTGGTTGTAGCTGGATTGCTGTTATATTGCAGAACGCGGGTCCGGGACACTCCCAAATTCGTAAGCCAGGAAGGCCTTGTAGTGGAACCTTTCTTGCAGCCTGGTTCATCGGCGCAGTCCTTTCGGTCGAAGCAGGTGATTCCACCCCCCTCCTCAGGTGAGCAAACGATGTCAGTTCAGCTAACTATGATTTACTGACAACTGTTCAGGGATAGAGGCGGCCCCTGCGCGGAAGCGCGATGTACGCGCGGTGCCCAACAACACAGCAGGCCCTGCCGACTCGCCGCAAAGATATCGAGATGTCTCCTCCATCTACCAGAACAATCCTCCAGAATATGTCCCGTAGCTGGAACCAATGCCATCCGTATGTAACCTCTGCTTTCTCGTTTGTACGGTCTTCAGAACCAGGCAAAGTAAGTAATTGTCTGCGCAAGCAGCAAGCTACCCAGCCACATGTCCTTGTTTTAGGTCCGGCGTGGCGCGTCCCGAAATCGGAAGGCGCATCATTGAGGTAACTTCAGGCGCTCTCTTAGTTGGTCCACGGTCCGGGTCGCTCTGCGGATAGGCCGCCTACCGCGTCGGGGGTGCACGGTTACGGGTCGCGCCGCGCGTGCCATGGTCTCTGCAATCTACTGCTTGACCTGGGTGAGGTCGATGCTGGATGCGGGGCTGCCTGCGACACTCACGAAGAAAGATTATTGACTATCTCCTACGCATTCTTCCCCGCTAATCCTTATACTTCAGATGATGCTTCTTGCCCCGCGAGACCGGCGGCCTCTGCAGCCGGCTTCGCGATGCCTTCCTGTCTGGCAGCACATGAGTGATTCGCTTCGCTTTCCAAATTCTGATGTAGTACTACAGTATGAGCGCTCCTGCCTTTGTATATCACGTCTGACCATACTTATCAATGTTTGTTGTCTGTACATATCACGACTGTACGCGTCGTGTACCAATACTTTGATTATGAGCTTCGGCGAGTTTATGCTCATGGCGTTTCTGCCAACTTTCTGGTCTGGGCCGCGTACAGAGCGGTATGGGTCCATGTCCATCCCGGACCCGGAACAGTTTCGGTTGATTCCACGTGTTAGCCCTCTTGTCATCGACCACTTGTGCATCGCTTCCCGCAGCTCCTCGACTCTAGACTCTTCCTCCCTTCGCTCAAGCGAAATGCGTCTCCAAGTCATATTGCTTGCCCTCATTCCTCTCCTCGCAGTTGCACAGGTGCAGCAACTTCTGCTTCAACGCCTGCTACACGACCTAACGGATGCAGGATGATGACAACAACGCGCAGGTCACCACTATAACGAGCGCGATCGAGTCCAACGGACAGTGCGTTGGCTACGTTAATCTCACCACTGCGCATGCTGACAGTCTTAACCCGTAGGACCTCAACACAGGTGATCACGTCCACCATCACTTCTGCCGCATCACAGTCCTCTGGGTCGAACGACGACAACAACAGCTCAGGCTCGGGCTCTGGATCTGCCTCTGGCAGCGGCAGTGGATCACAGAGTGGTTCTGCAAGTGGCTCTGGCGGTGGTCACTCTTCCTCCAGGCAATCAACATCGACGGCGAAGAACCTCCCCACCGCTGATGCCTCCAATGTGAACGGTGGCGGGTCTGACTCCGCCCCCGCACCAACCTCCGGTGGCCTCAGCCCGGACGATAGCTACCACACCGATGCCGCGGCTGTGCTTAGGGTCCATGGCGCGGCTGTAGCAGGTGGCGCTGCGGCACTGGGACTCGCGCTGTTGGTGATGTAGGCGGGCACAGTGCTGTTATTGGATTTGGGACTTGACGGACTCCATACGAGCGTTCACGATCATATGTCTTCACCACGGACCTCTCATCGACATACTACTTAGCATATATGCTCGGCGGCTTAGCTATAATGGATCATTTACTTTTCACGTTTGTGATCGATCGTGGCGGCTCTCATGCTGAGATTTCTCACCGCGTCAAGACGTCTGCCGCCTTCTGCTTCCTGCCTCCGTCGCCGTGCTCCCCTCATCAAAGTCAGAACCATGTCCACTGAGGTTCCTCTGTTCAAGAAACAAAAGCTTGACCAAAAGGCAAGCTCGGATTGGCCGTCCGTCCAACGTGTGGCCAACGTACTCCCCAGGTCATTGGCACGCACAATGGCACTTTCCACTGCGATGAAGCCCTCGCCGTGTACATGCTCCGCCACACATCCGCGTACAGAGACGCTGGTAGGCGTGCCTACCACCATAGGGTCTCGTCCTCTGATTGAAGTTATGTAGGCCTGAAGCGCTCGCGCGACCAGGCTGTTCTCGATACCTGCGACATCGTCGTAGATGTCGGGGGCATCTACGACGAGTCGAAGCAGCGTTTTGACCACCACCAGCGTGGATTCGCCGAAGTTTTCGGGAACGGCTTCGACACGAAGCTATCTTCGGCTGGCCTTGTTTACAAGTACGCCCCCACATGTGTTCCATTAGCTTTGCCTGACTCGATACACCCTCTAGACACTTCGGTAAAGAGATCATCGCATCACGCACTCAGCTCCCCATCGACGATCCTAAGGTGGAGACCCTGTGGCTGAAGCTGTACGAGGTGAGCGACATGCACAGACTTAGGTTCCCAGTACTGATTCGAGCAATACAGGGCTTCATCGAGAGTATCGACGCCATCGACAACGGCATTTCGCAGTATGACACGGACGTGAAGCCCCGCTACAAGCTACGTACGGACCTCAGTAGCCGTGTAGGCAACGTGAATCCGGCATGGAACGAGAAGGTCGATCTAGCCGGCGTTGACGTGAGTAGTCCACCGATTGCGCGAGTACTACTAACCTCAGAGTGTAGGCTCTCTTCGAAAAAGCTTCGGCTATGACTGGCGTCGACTTCACTGAGAAGCTCAACAATTATGCCAACTCGTGGCTTCCCGCACGAAACATCGTCGTTGGGTCCGTGGAGAAGAGCAAGGCTGAAGTCGATCCTACCGGTCGCATCATTGTGCTGTCACAGTTCGCCCCATGGAAGGTATGCAGCCTTGACATGCCTTGCTGCTTTGCCTAGTACTGACAGCCGCTGCAGGAGCACCTCCTCCAATACGAAGCCTCGGTTGGGACTACTGGAACTGCTCTCTACGTGCTCTTCGAAGATGATACCGCTCACGACTGGCGAGTCAATTGCGTCCCCGTTTCCCTCGACCGTTTCGGAGATCGCAAGTCTCTGCCAGAGGCCTGGCGCGGGATTCGTGACCAGGAGCTCAGCAAGGTTTCCGGTATCGATGGCTGCATCTTCGTGCATGCGTCTGGCTTCACGGGCGGCAACCGGACGTACGAGGGGGCTCTCGCTATGGCGAAAGCGGCGTTGGAGATGTAAAGTGTGCGGTCGATGTCAAATCCCAAATCCAGCTCTGAAATCCAGAAGGATTCTTACCTCTCTTTGAAGAGGTGGACCGCGCTAGCCGGCGTGGTGGCGCAGTGCGCACTGATCATGCTGAAAGAGGCGATGATCCTACATGAGCTCTAGTTCATGTACCACTCGCGAGTGGTTTGGCGTAGAAGATTGTACATATAGTCACGCGTAGCTATGATGCGAAATGATGTGCAGGATTCAGCTTCAGGACAGTTGGAGGAAACTGGAGAGAGGAAGGTGACTGAAGTATGCTCGGATATCCGGGCCGGAACAGTAATGCACTCTTCCTGAACGACCATGTCTCTGCTCGACATCCTCTCATTGCCGACCTATGGACAGGCTTTCAAATCTTCCAAGACGGCATCGGTGCTCGGGTCTGCCATTGATGGGTCGGCGTCTCCTCCTCACAAGAGAATTCGACTGGACCCCGACTCTGATGACGCTCCTTTCAGGTCAAGCACCCAGACGAGCGGCCCTCTGAAACTACAGCTCATGGGAGCTCCTGCAGGTACGTTCTGTCTATATTGCACCTTCTACACTATCTCACTATAGCAGCGACGCCAAAGAACGCCTCACACGCCGAGCAGCCATCCAACCAAGTTAGGGCGTGGATAAGAGCTCTCCTCGATCGACGCGACACTTTCCCTGTGGCTTACGACAAAGTGTACATGCAATGTCGCTACGTCGTAGATGTCTGCGGAGAGGGAGAGCAGCTCTACTACAACATCAAGTGCGAGATCGACAAGTGCGTCAGCAGCTTGACGAAGGAGCTCCGCGTAGACGGAGAAGTTGGCGTCGAATGGGCATCCCAGCTGGTCGAATGTTGTGCTTGGTTCGAGGAAAATATGGTGTGTAGATCTCTAGCTACATGTACACAGCCTAATGGTCCCCCAGCACTTGATCCAGTCTCTTCTCACGTACCTCAATCAGTCATACGCCAAACCGCGTGGCTTGGAAAGTGCACAGTGAGTGTTCTTGCATATCCAGTGTATATCAGTAGACGCTCAAGATCAATCATACCAGGATCTATGGCCTCAATCGCTTTAGGCAGTATTTGTTGCTCGACGGATCCATTGATCAAACGCTGTCGCAGTGCGTCAAGCGTTGGTTGACTGAAGAGAGGGATGACGCGGCGAAGTACGTGGTTACAGCATATTAAGAGTGATATACTGATCCTGTGCAGCACGCCCCATCTTCACCGCGCAGCGTTCGCCTCCCTTTTCAAGCACCTGCAGACGCACGGACTATACGGCGAATACGAGGATGACTACTGCAGACTCACGCGCGATTATTACATGGCAGAGTCGGACCGGCTATCCAAGGAACTTGGCCCAGATGCGTTCCTAGATCACATAATGAGCCGTATCGACGTGGAGGTCGACCGTGCCAAAGACGTGCTTTCTGTCGGAAGTTGGGAGATCATCCGAAAGGTCTCGGAAGAGGCCTTTTGCAAAGAGCGCTTGCATTGGATCGCTTCGAGCGGTGAGCCTTCAATTGCTTCCTACATGACTGGACAAGGCTTACTCGTGTGTCAGCCGTGGGCGCTTTGGCGGACAAGGACGACAAAAAGAAGCTCAAGGAAACGTACGAGCTTTTCTCGAGAGTGAACGGCCTAGCCAAGTTATGCAATGTGTGGAAGTCCTACGTCAACGTATGTCTCCCTTCCCAATCATGTCTTTGCAACCGCTGCAATTCGTCACCAGCGCAAGGTTACCGCGATCGTCACGGACAAGGAACAGGACGCCCAGATGGTGGACCGTCTCTTAGAGTTCAGGGATCAAGCTAGTCGCACCGTCGAGCATTGCTTCCTGGCCCAAAAACCCGAGGGCAAGCCGATGACTGCCGAAACTTTGCAGGGTGAGGGGACGGCTATTAACAGTTCAACTGAGGCCTCCTCTTCTGCCATACCTGCACGCGCGCCCAACCAGGACTTCGTGTATGCCCTTACAGACGCGTTCGGGACTGGCTTCAAGTCTAGGAGGAGCAAGGTACGCGAACTCTCGAACAGCGCATTTAGCGTTCTGATTGTCATTTGTAGCCGGCGGAGATGATCGCTCGGTATCTGGACACGACCCTACGCAAGGGTCAGAAGAATGCCAGCGACAAGGACTTTGAAAAGAGCCTCGACGCTGCTCTGAGTTTGTACAGGTGCATAGTCTTATGATGAACACGTCGATATGGGTTGATGCGAGCCCAATTTACGCAGATATACTGAAGACAAGGATGTGTTTCGCACCTTCTATCATCGTGCGCTGGCAAGGCGTTTGCTGCTTCAGAAGAGTGCTAGCGACGACTTCGAAATAGCGATGCTAAAAAAGCTGCAAAACAGTAAGTACGCTCGACTTATCCTTTCCCTGAACATAAGTTTGACAACCATTTTCGCAGATTACGATCCGGAATTCGGCATGGGAGAGGAGATGTTCAAAGACCTTGCCCTATCTCGCGAGATGATGAACAAGTTCAATGAGAAGCAACCGGCGAATGGCTTTGCGCGTCGTCTAACTGTGATGGTGTTGAAGCGCAGCGCCTGGCCCTTCACGGTCTCGACCGGGACCATAGACTTGCCACCCAAAGTCAGTGCCTCGTACCGAAGATATGCAAGTCAATGACTGATTTGTCTGGCAGATGCAAGATGCGCTCATATCTTTTGCGGAATCTTACAAAGCGATACACTCGGGCCACAAACTTGATTGGGACCATGCGCTAGGCACTGCAACCTTGTCCGCCAGGTTCAACGCGGGCGAGAAGGAGTTGAGCGTCAGTTTGTATCAGGCCGTCATCCTTCTCATGTTTGCGGATGGGGAGAAGCGATCCTTCGCTGAGATCAAGGAGTCGGCAGGCAACTTGGGTTAGTATCTTGCCTTGTACAAAGGCGAAGGAAGCTCACGGCATCGTCAGATGATGGTGATCTCCGACGGACGCTGCAAAGCCTTGCCTGCGGCAAGAAGCGTGTGCTCACTAAATCTCCTCCCGGCAAGAACGTGAATGACGGGGATATCTTCCGTGTCAACGCCGAGTTCACCGACTCTGCGTACAAAATCCACATCAACTCCATCCAGGCAAAGGTTTCTGTACGTGTCAAGTTCTTCTTGTTGCTTCGCGTATGCTATCATTTGGTTGACCCGCTTACCCTTGCATAGGAGGAGGAACATCAGAAAACCCAATTCTCCATCGAAGGAGAGCGCAAGCACATCCTGGACGCGGCAATCGTTCGCATTATGAAAGGCAGGAAAGAGGTTGGTCACTCGTTGTGTCTGTAAGCCTGAAGACTCACGTCGTCTATCTCCAGATGAGGATGCAGGACCTGCAGAACTCTGTTATTGATGCGGTCAAGAAGCACTTCACTCCCAAAGTGCCCGATGTGAAGAAGCGCATCGAAGCCATGGTCGAGCAAGAATATATCGAGCGCACCGAAGAGCAGAACACGTTCCGATATGTCGCTTAAACCGCCTCGTTCTCTGCTTTCCTTTGGCTTGTCATTATGTGGAACATGTAAAGCGGTATGTTAATGTAAGATATGAACGACGATTTGTTCAATGAGGCAGATACTACTGTTCGATGTTGGCTTCAAAATGTTGAACTCAGTTCGATCGCGTTACCGCTATAGTGACGACAGTCATGCTCTCGAATATCATGGTGCGTGTACCCTCCCATACATTACGCCAGCTAAACGTATATGTAGTTCTAAGCCAAGATGCTCGTGAAGTACCTCCGAATGCCTTCGGTGTTCTTGACAATAGCGCCAATCACACCGTCAGGTCTCACGACGACTACGGTCGGCTCACTCGATATCTCGTAGGCCTTGTACGCCTCGCCTTCATTGTCCGTCACCGTATACGTCGCCTTCGTCGCTGTCCCTGTTGTCGCCCCGCGCGGCAAGATTGCAGCGACCCCGCACACACCTTTGGGAAGACCAGTGACAATGGATGAGGCTTCATCGGCACTAGCTGCGTGCGCCGCAAAGACCAGCGCGGTGTGGTTGGTGTACTTGAACAGATCGAAGAGCCGCACCACGTCGCCATTCACAGGCGCATCCGGCGCTCGGTCGCCCGCGCACGTGCCATTGGCGCCTGCATAGGCGCTCAACCTTTCATCCTTGGTCGGCGGGGTGCGGCGCTCGTCGAGCACGATGGGACTCCAGCGGAAGTGAATGCTCAGCATGTTGAGCACTCCGCCACGCTGCCAGCCCTCGTCGCGCTCCTCGCCAGGGCGCATGGTGTGGTCGAGGAGGCGCGTTGTCCGACCAAGCATCTCCTGGTGACGGGCACGCGCTCGGTGGTATAAGTCTCGAGGAGAGCTTTTGAGGCGTGGCCCTTGAGCACAAGTGCGATCTTCCAAGCGAGATTGGCCTGGTAGGGTATCTCAGCGTATGCGAGGACACTGAAGAATGGTCGTCTTACGGAATCCTGCACACTCGAGTTCATGCCTTGTCCGCCGGTGGGGCTGTGCGTGTGTGCTGCGTCTGCTCGCATGTGGTAAGTCAAAAACTTGTCTCTGTGACTGCGTATTGACAGACCTCCTGACACGAAGACGCGTCCGACGTCGAATTTGTCGACCACCCGAATATTGGGTCTGCAGGACGTGAGCCGCGAGCCTTTGACAATCGGTACCATAATTCACCTGAAGACAGAGAGACAGATGACTTCCCCAAAGTGTACGTCGGTCCCTTCTGAAATTTCATAGAAGACTTTGGCGAATTCCTCTCCGCTAGAAGCCGTCTTCTCGAAGTCGACGCCCTTGCCACTGAGGAGGATCGATAACCTGTTCTTGTCCGGGGCCTCACACGGGCGCAACATAACTCTACCATGATAGTAAGAGGCATGTATCAAGCACAAGGTTGACATGGACTTACAACTTCGTTTGCGCGTCACTCCAGCTGTGCCACTTCTGTTTAACCATCAGCCACCCGGCCATGGGGCTCCTGGAAAGAGATACGCACATCCAGCGGAAGCCCTGGAGACTCGACAACAATGTCGCCTGTCACTATCTTGTCGAGCTCACGCGTTTCTCCCACAAAGCTCACGCCGAGCGCCTTCCGAACAGTGCTGTGACCACCGTCTGCACCCACGAGGAAAGCCACATCGAGTTCCTCGATGGCGCTGCCCTTGTTGATACGGACGTGCACTTTGTCCTCGTCTTGCGTGAAGTTGACAAGCTCGGTGCCCATCTCAACCTCGACGCCGTTCCGCTTAAGGTGGGCGCGAAGTATCTCCTCATGACGGTCCTGACCCAGCATGAGGGAGTTCGGCTGCACGAAGCTGGTCAGTGCGTGTGTAAGACCCAGATTACAGGATGACTTACATATGGACGATCGGGCGTAGGTTCTGTCCAGGAAACCATCAAGAACTGACGGTCGACCTCCGTTCCGCCGGGAAGCTTATAGTGAGTGAGTGGCTGCGGGAAGCGCGCCAAATTCAACACATCCTCAAGCACGCCTAGCGTCTTGTATAGCTCGAGGGTGCGCGGCTGTCGATGCGGTGAGTATTAAGAGTACTTCAGGTGCAATCATAGCTGAAGTTGAGGTAAGAGTGGGCCACTGTAGATGTTGGTGAGCTGAGGTGCGCCATCCAGTATATATACTCGGCGGGTGGACACGAGTAATTCTGCCGCGGAGGCCCGCCGAAAGCAATCCCCGACTCTCCGAAGGAAGGAGGGTTTGTCTGGCAAGAAACGGTCAGGCACTCTGTACAAGCGACCGCAATTAACCCTTTTCTGGTAATCGCCTCTCGGCCGAGCGTCCGACACTTCCTTTGGTTATGTTTGCCATCATCTCCCTTTCCAGGAGACCCCGTCCCCGCCTTCCCTCTCGTCCTCTACCTAGCAGATCGAGCTATATCACAAGTATAGCCACCCAGACGCGCGCTGAAGTGCGCGGAATCCGTAGCGTCACGGTGGACTCGGGCGGTCACGACTTGTTACGGGCCTCGTGACCTGCTCGTGACATATCAACATCTCCAGGAAACTGCCGGGAGGGGCCTCTGATGCGCGTCCAGCTTGCACTGCTGCCTGAGTCCTGCCCGACGCATCGAGCCATGAAGGCGGCAGCCGATGAGGCATATCAGTGTTTACCTAGGTTTTGCTTGGTTATGAATCACGTCTAGTACCAGTGAGAATCGCGTCTAGCCAGAACGATGCTCTTGATGGAATATATAGCCTATATATCGTGGTCGCTCAGCTACCGAAAGGCGCATATTTGAGATCGTGATATCGACGCCCCTCGAGCATAATATCGGACGGAAGCCTGGTCATGTTTCAGGTCATTGGCGGGCAGCACTTTCGCCACCCTTGCTGCTTGCTGCTATATTTCCTATTCTTCCCGCTACACGCACATATATGAGCATAAATCAATATATTTGTCTATATATGCAGTGCTATATACGACAACATTCACTAGATACAGGATCTGGGCCTGCCAGCCTGGCCGTACGCGTATACAGGGCGTGCCTCGTCGAACCCGACGCGGACGTTCCACACTGCAGTATGCTCTTCGGCCTACAGCAAGGGCAGCGACATCTTCACGCAGAGGAAGGATGTGAGATGCGGCGACCGCGGGTGATTTCGGATGGGCATGAAGTATCCCTGCAAAGAGGACGTCAGCGACAATTCTTATCGAGCGTTGTGGGAACGTACCATGGCGTATTGCATGGGAGCTCGCTGCAACTGGCCTTCCAGCATATGCCAGTCTCCTACTACGTCGCGTGACGGGTGTCCGATGATCTTGACGGTTAGCTGCCAGCGACGAAGGCCTCCGGCGTCGGCGAGGTGGTGAACTGGACAGTGACGACATTCACGGCCACCCACGAAGCTACCGTACAGCTCGAAGGCAACGGTGTCAGCGCAGCGAGTGCCTTGGTCGTTGCCATCTTTGTCAACGTCGTTCTGGGATGCGAGCTTGCGCTGCGCACAGGCTGCGCACGACCGCTGATAGATATGAGCGAAGGGAGAGCAGTGCAGGCAGCATCTACAGCCAGCTCAAAGCCGATCTGCGGAGAGCCTACTTCAGCTCAGAAAGGCGACGATGCCAGGTAGAGGGAGAAGACAAGACGAAAACGATAAGTCGCGCTCGCAGTTGGCGAAGATCGCGTCTTGCTTTTCCCACGATCAGGCAGCGTTTTCGATTCCTGCGGCCCGCACAAGCGACAGCGCGCATCGACGACTTCGTTTCCCACGATCAGCTTCAGTGTCGATGTGAGAACGATTCTGAAACTTTCCAGGATTCCTGCCTTCACAAGCCAGGATTCGACTCGAGATTCACCGATTCAGAAGTAGGACCTCCATTTAATTTTAGAAGGTCGTCGGTGAGCATCGTAAAGCGTCGATTTCATGACATGGCCTCTAAAGGCCGATATCTGCATCGGGCAGGCTAGACGTGATTCTCACTGGGCCTTAACGTCTACCCTTGCGCTTGTCTTAATTTCAGCTGAGTACAGCAAGAAATTTAGTTGACTGCGTTAAGCAATGGGGGCCCAGCACTGCACAGGTAGGTAGAGGCTTCATGCGTATCGTATTACAGTCTTGGGAGTTAGACGTGGGCGATACGAATAAGGATGACTGAGAGCTGCTGAGAGCGCGGTGTCGAGACTCGAGATGGCACCCGGCACTTTCCGGCAAGCGCGATGCGGCGCAATGAAGCAGCACGCTAGTAGCCTAAGTACGATGTACCACAGTCATTGTGAGGATGTTAGGGACATATACTTACATGCCTATAAACTCATCGTGGGCACCATGCGTACTCTGCAAAATTGCCCGTGCTACCGATGGTATCTCGATCCTCCATGGGTGACGAGAGTACGCGCAACGCTCGCCCATTGAGGATCAATCGATCACCGCCTAGTTACGCGCATAGAATATCGACATGAAGCAAGTGCAGTGTGCGTGGGACAACAATTCAAAACTTTAAAGAGAGTCGGGGAACTGGCGCCCCGCGCCGCTACCGATTATGTAAGGGGAGGAGGAGGATAAGTACTGCTATGAACACGAATGCACGCGCATTGGGAGGTGCGAGTTCTGATCATTTATCAAGGGATACGGTTATTTTACGCTGGATAGCAACTCAGCACAAGAGATTCTCAAAGTACTGCTGGACACCCTCTGCACTCTTGACGATAGCACCAATGACTCCGTCGGGCCTCACAACGACGATAATCGGATAGCTTGTTACCTCGTAGGCCTTGCATGCCTCCCCTTCGCTGTCTCTCAGCGTGTACGCTGCCTTCGTCTGCGTCCCCGATGCGGCGCCGGGCGGCGATACAGCAGCCACCTCGCACAGCCCGTCAGGAAGGGTCGCGACAAAGGAGGTAACCTCATCAGCGGGAGTTGAGTCCGTAGAGAACACGAACGCGACATGGCGCGTGACGCGGAAGGTGTCGAATAGCCGCGTGACATTGCCGTCGACGGGTGCATCTGGTGCGCGGTCGCCTGCGCACACGCCGTTAGCGCCGACATAGGCACTGGATCGCTCGTCCTCGGCCGCATCCGCTCGGCGTTCGTCCTTTACGATGGGGCTCCAGCGATAGTGGATGCCGAGCATGTTGAGCGCGCCGCCGCGTTGCAAACCATCTTCGAGCTTCTCGCCGGGACGCAGCGTACGGTGCGTTCGGTTGAGCAGGCTCGTCGTGCGGCTCAGCATTTCCGTGATGACGGGAAGGCGTTCGGCGATGTACGTCTCGAGGAGTGAGTGCGGAGCGAGACCCTTGTGCACAAGGGCCAGCTTCCAGGCGAGGTTTGCCTGGATGGAGGGTGAGCGGCAGGTAGGGTTGGACTAGGGCATCACTCACCGAATCTTGCACGCTGGAATTCATGCCCTGACCACCAGTGGGACTATGAGTGTGCGCCGCATCTGCTCAGTTACTATAAGCCTAGATACTTGCCCTGTGATAAATTTACAAACCTCCTGCCAAGAAGACGCGTCCAACGCCGAACTGCTGGACCATCCGGATATTGGGCCTATAGTCTGTCAGTCTCTCGCCTTTCTTGTAAATACAGGTAAATCAAACTCACTTGAACACAGAGAGCCAGACAGCTTCGCCAAATTGTATGTCCGTCCGCCCGCTGATCTCATAGAAAACTTTCACGAACTCGTCGGCGCTTGAGGCAATCTTCTCGTAGTCCAGGCCGCCGCCCATAAGTAACAGCGTTACCTTATCGTCATCCGGCGCCTCACACGGACGCAGCATCACTCTGAAAATGCGTTAATTTGCCTGTAAGTCAAGGATCACGCCAGTATTTGGCGTACATCTTCGATTTGATGTCCCCCCAGACGTGGCTTCTCTGTCAGTTTGTCAGCCACTCGACAACTCTCTACTAGTCAATACTCACATCGTGTGCAAGTCCGGGAGCCTTTACGACGATGTCTCCTACCACTCTTTCCGCTTCGCGTGACTCGCCCGCGAACTCGAGCCCGAGCACCTTCCGAACGGTGCTATGTCCGCCATCTGCGCCGATGAGGAAGTCGTAGGTGGCTTCTTCGACGTCTGCACTGTCGTCCTTAGCAATACGAACATGCACCTTGCTCTCATCCTGCGTGAAGTCGAGGACCTTGGTTCCCATCTCGACCTTAACGCCATGGCGCTCAAGGTGGGTGCGGAGCACTTCCTCGTGGCGGTCCTGGCCGAACATGAGCAGGTTGGGCTGTCAATCACAATCAGTGAATTATTGCGGCGTAAAATTGGCGATCCAGCCTACATATGGACGGTCGGGCGTTGGGTCTGTCCATTGGACCATCACATACTCGCGCTCGACTTCCTTCCCACCGGGAAGTTTGTAGTGGGAGACCGACTGCGGGAAGCGCGCGCGCTTGAGGATGTCGTCAAGGACGCCGAGCGATTTGTACAGCTCGAGGGTCCGCGGCTGTGATGCGGTGAGTGGATGTGTGTAGCGAATAATGCGGCGCGTACTTGAATTCCAGGGCCCTTCTGACCACGGCGGGGTGTGGGCAGCTTGTCGATTATGCGAACGGGGACACCATTCTGCGCCAAGCATAGTGCCATGGCAAGTCCGGCGGGACCAGCGCCAGCCTGCAAATAGCTCGGTAAGCGAGCTGCATCCTCGTCCAGTGGTGCAGACTCACGATGAGCACATTAGCTGGGATCATGACTGAAGTTGATATAAGTTGCTCGCAGGTTGGCCGGCGAAGATGATGTTGAAGTTGCGCCCATTATCCGCAATTGCAATTTATATATATACAAGCCTTCCCTTCATGCACTTGCCGAAGGGTTGCGTCGACGGCAGAAAATAGCCTGGACGACTGTCGACCGACGGCAGCCATATACACGTCAGAACTGTCCGACCAGGCGAAGGTGCACGCAGAGGCCACGGCATCGGCAGCTCAGGTAGGTGCTCGGGGTGTATCCACCGCACGTAGAGCTGAGAATATATTTAGAGCATGCTCAGGATCGAGGTCCTCCACAGTTCACTTGCTTTCACTTGCCGAAGATGAACGTAGACAGTGTACGTACGTGATGCGCATTGTGCACCATCGAGGTTTACGGCCTCCCCGGCAGACGCCGATCATGATTTCAGTCGGATCGGCCGGCCCGAACCGACGGCGGTTCACCAGTCTTTCCCAGGCTCCTACCCACCCGGCACGGCAGGTAGGGTCTTATACTGAGGGAGAGGGAGGAAGACGAACATACCTAAATAGAACTAGTACAAGAAGCCTGTCATTTATTTGATCCGACCCATTTCACCCTTACCTGCCTTAGCCGGCTGGACGAATACATATACAAACAAGCGGGCCGCGACGCGCCGCCGCTCCCCAAATCCGACGCGTGAATTCGCTGGCCCCGCTCGAAAACGCCGTTGAGCACAGCGGGGCGCGAGTCGCTGCCTGTAAGTTCGCGTACGAGTGTATATAGTGCTATTGTAACGGAAATGGCTCTTTTCCCCTCGAAAAACGAGACAGAAAATTCCGTGTTGGCAAACTTACACTGAACTTGGTGTGTTCGCGCTGCGCTGGTGGCCTCGACCACCTCGCCTTCGCTATCCTCTATACAAGGTACTCACTTGATGAAAAAAGTAAGATGTGAACTTCCTCAGGCCTCTGAGAAGCAGAAAGCACGTTATTTGGCTCCCTATAGCGCGATGACAGAGTTAACGATGCGGTGCCCATCCACAACCTGCTCGCCCATCACAGCTTTGAGCTGCCCAGTCATATCTGAGCCGGTCAATAGTAGCTCAGGACTCTATGTAAGCTCTTCTCAGGCTGCCTTGCGACACCTGACCACCTGTGTCGTCTGCTACGGCACGAACACACCAAGTTCAGTGTAAGTTTGCCAACACGGAATTTTCTGTCTCGTTTTTCGAGGGGAAAAGAGCCATTTCCGTTACAATAGCACTATATACACTCGTACGCGAACTTACAGGCAGCGACTCGCGCCCCGCTGTGCTCAACGGCGTTTTCGAGCGGGGCCAGCGAATTCACGCGTCGGATTTGGGGAGCGGCGGCGCGTCGCGGCCCGCTTGTTTGTATATGTATTCGTCCAGCCGGCTAAGGCAGGTAAGGGTGAAATGGGTCGGATCAAATAAATGACAGGCTTCTTGTACTAGTTCTATTTAGGTATGTTCGTCTTCCTCCCTCTCCCTCAGTATAAGACCCTACCTGCCGTGCCGGGTGGGTAGGAGCCTGAGTCTTTCCCCGCACTTCAATGACCTTGACACGAAATGCGCTCCTTCTCCTCGTTCCTTCTGCATATGCTGCCTCTCTCCCTTCCCCCTTTGCTGATCCACACTGTCCTCAACTTGACTATGTCAACCCGCTGATCGGGAACGGAGGCGACACGCCTAACGGTTCGGGCGGCATGATCCCCTCGACCGCTCCCCCGTTCGCAATGACGCGCTGGGTCGCGCAGACGCGGGAGAACTACGTGTCGATGACCCCGTACAACAGCACGGACACCGCAGTGCACGGTTTCCAGGGCACCCACCAGCCCGCAATCTGGATGGGCGAGAGTGGGACCGTGATCGTCGTGCCGGGCGCGGGCGACGTGAAGTCGCGCTTCGTGGATCGCGGAATGGAACTTGTGGAACGTGATCAGCGAGAAGTCCTCAGCCCGAGCTACTACTCTGCCGATCTGGCTCTGAACGGCGGCCGTACTGAAGGCGGAACAAAGCGCAAGTGAGTTTATGGTCAGTTTCTTTCTTGAATACCTGCTGACTATCTCCATAACAGCCTCGCGTGTAGGTCACTTACGATTCACCTTCAACACAGAAACGACGCCGGACCCATACGTGCTCATCGAGGCGTCGCGCCCATCCGTCATAACCTCCACGCCGACGAATGTCACCTACCCCGACGGACATGTTCATATTGACTCGTCGCGGCGACAGATCACTGGCTACAATACCGAACGGCAGGACTGGATTATCGACCCCATCTCCGTCCACGATGCTGCGAGCGGCTTTAAAGGCTACTTCTGCGCGCGCTTCGACCGCGATTTTGCCGCAGCTGGTGTGCTGCAAAATAACACTGCATTGCCCGAGGATGCGGTGGCCGCGCAGGGCCCGCTGGTCTCGGTGTACGCACGCTTCGCGCTGACGGAAGGCGAGGAACACGAGCTGACGGTGAATGTGCGCGTAGGCGTGTCGTTCATCTCCACGGAGCAGGCCTGTCGGAATGTGGACAACGAGATTCCCGATACAATGTCGCTCGAAGACACAGCGCGTAAAACGCGGGCGGCCTGGGCGGAGAAGCTCGGGCGCATTGAAGTGGAAGGCGCGAAGACCGAGGATGATTTGGCCGTGTTCTATACGGCAGTCTTCCACTCCCTGCAGGTTGGTCCTAGACTTTGGCCAGTGGTTTGATGGCTGAAATTTCTGCAGTATCCGTACGAGCAGGATGAAGAGGGAAAATACTACTCAGGCTACGACAATAGCGTACACGAAGGCGTTTCATATAATGGATACTCTATCTGGGTGAGTCTACACCTCTCGTCATGGTACTCGTATACTGATGTACCCAAAGGACGTCTACCGCGCGCAGTGGGCTTGGCTAATATTCATGGCGCCGGAGCGCGTACCAGGAATGATTACGAGCATGTTGCAGGACTATCGCGAGGTCAGCTGTACGACAAACATTATTCGCACTATGCTGACAGTCTCCGCAGGGTGGCTGGTTGCCAATGTGGAAGAATATCGTCGGTGAGCCATTTTGCATGTCGTATCTTTGATGACTAGCTAACAGAGATAGAAACGAATATCATGGTGAGTGTCTCTTCTTAGCTCGTCGCAGTCAGGCGAATCTGAAGGGCGGAAGATCGCCACCCACGCGGACTCTATGATTGCGGAGGCCGTGGCCAAGGGCGTGCAAGGATTCGACGCCGACCTGGCATGGGAAGCTGTACTCAAAGATGGCTCTGTGCCACCTATTGATGATGATCGGACTGAGTGAGTCGTTTTCCATATAATTACAGCATGTACTTGACTGATGCGCTCGCAGGTACGCAGACCGCCAGGAAAACGTCGACTACGAAGTACGGGCAGGATTGTCGACCGTTTACGCGCAGAAGGGCTGGGTAGCGGATGACGTGCACTCAGAAAGCGCATCGCGCACTCTGGGCTACGCTTGTACGTGTGTATCCTCCGCCGACGTACATCATCTCAAGGAATGTATTCTTCGCACAGATGACGACTATGCGATTTACGTGCTCGCGAAAGCCTTGGGGAAGCCGGAGAACACGACATCGTTCTTCTATGAGCGCGCGATGAAGTCCTCGCTCGTGCTCTTCAACGAAGAGACCAATTTTATGGAAGCCAAGAATGCCGACGGTTCTTGGGCGGGGGAAGATAACGGTTGGACAGAGGGCGACAAATGGGTCTATAGGTTCGTGCTTATTGCGCAGACTCAGCCACGATGACCGGGTCTCGGTGTTGCCATGCATGCTGACCTTGTCGCCAGCTTTGATGTCGCGCATGATATCCCGGGACTCATTCAGAAGCGAGGCGGCAAGGCTGCATTTGCGAAAACCCTGGACGAGTTTTGGAAGAGCGAACACGCTGACTTTGGTAACGAGGTTTGTGGCCCGAACATCTGGCACATGAAGGCCGCTGATTTACCCACAGCCAGCGCACCATGTACCATACCTGTATGCCCTTGCGGGTCCAGAGTACGCATATAAGACGCAGGAACGAGTACGCCTTGTTGCGCAGGAGAACTACAATAATACGGACCGAGGCTTGAGCGGGGTGCGTCGTCACAGTGACTGTGATCGTTGTATTCACGGGGAATCAAAATCTCAGAACGAAGACTGCGGGCAGATGAGCGCCTGGTACATTTTCAGCGCCTTGGGATTCTACCCCGTTGATCCTGTATCGGCGGAGTATGTCGTCGGCTCGTAAGTGCATTCACTAACGCAATAAATCAACGTACTAATGTTCGACAGACCGTTCTTCGACAAGGTTACCATCACTCTCCCTCCGTCGGCAGGTGAAGCCTCAAATAGGCCGTTGGTGATAGTAGCAGCAGGGGCAGCGGACAAGCCATACGTCAAATCGGTCACGGTAAACAGCGACGCCGCTTCCTCGCGCAGGCTTGACTTGTCTGGCGGAGAATTCTCCGTCGAGCACTTCTGGATCGCGAATGGTGGAGAGATCGTCTTCGAGATGTCAGCCGAGCCAGAAGGGAGCGGGAAAGTGTCCTCCAGGCGAGATGCGAGTGAGCTTTGACGCTACTCTGACTGGGGAGGTGCTGATGGACGTTCGAGGTTCGGGACGCTTCTGGGCGTGTGTAACATATTTGATGCGAGTACTACACCTCCTGCTGTAAGCCCAGTCGTAGCAAACGTACTGTTGAGGTTTAGTAGCTGCGTCACTGTGCTGGCCGATATGCGATCGCTCTGATTGGCCGGTAGTGAGGACCGTCGCGGTCACGGGCCGGCACCACCGACCCTCACTTTCTTCCCACCCTCCATCGCCGTGCACCCGCCGCAAGCTACTCTTCTTCTCCACCGGCCTCCTGCCTCTTGCGGTCACCAAAAGAGGAACTTACTTGTAGCAAGCGCCCTGCGCTCATCGGTGCAGACGACAGCGGCGACGACATTACATCTGACATCATGGCCCCCGCAATCCTCCCCTCCAATACCGACGAGCTCGCGGCGCTGCTCAGCATCGCGCCCGCTACGCCAATGCAGGAGCGCATCGTCGTGATATTCCTTATCTTTGGTCTCTCGCTCATTGGTGAGTGGGAGAGCAAGAGACGTACGCCAGTGGGACTGACGACATGCTGTAGCGGTGACCTTCCCGGGTGTCTCAAAGCAGTTGCCCTTCCTGAGGATACCAGGGCTGGCTTTCTTCATCGGGAAACATTTTGGAACAGGTGGGCCGCTGCCATTATAGTGTATGTCCAGCACTGATTATGGGAAAAGGTGTCATCCTGTCGACCGCCTTCTGTCACTTGCTGCAGGAGTCTTTCGAGAACTTGACAAAGCCCGAAGTCCAGAAACGATACAACAACATCGGGAACTGGACAGGGTTGATTATGTGCGTAATGTATCGCTGATTTGGGGCGCCAACTGACCTACGCTACAAAGCCTGTGCTCCCTCATACTTATATTCCTAGTGGAATGTGAGTGCACTCGCCTCACCGTCGACCTCCCTATATTGATCGGCGCACCCAGACATCTCAACAGCATATGTCGACTACTTGCAGGGCGCCCCACCTACCCCAGCGCCGTCAGAAACGG
This sequence comes from Schizophyllum amplum, assembly GCA_007026445.1. Lineage (NCBI taxonomy): Eukaryota > Fungi > Basidiomycota > Agaricomycetes > Agaricales > Schizophyllaceae > Schizophyllum > Schizophyllum amplum. The sequence goes on along the minus strand of VDMD01000004.1, from coordinate 1,702,389 downwards.
CGTCGCGCATCCAGTCCCCTCACAATCACGATACGGACCTCATCGCGCCGCCCCTTGCCGAGCGCCGCGCCAAGCTTACTTCCGAACCCGCTCCGATACACGCACACGAGTCATCCCCACTACTAGGGCACGACACGCACTCGCACCCCGTCCGCCCATCACCTTCCGTGCGCCCAGGGTTCATCAGCGCGACGCTGAATTCGCCGCGACTGAAATTTTGGGTTCGGCGCTCGTCACATAACGTGTATTATGGCCAGCGCACGCCCATAGATTGTATATGCCGTGCGGGCGCAGAAGACTGTCGGCGGAGCATCAGCGAGGGCGGGCAGGGGATCGCGGAGGAGTGTACGTGCGTGGAGGAGGTACGGGAGGAAGAAGAGGATGGGAGTACGACAGAGGCAGATGGGGAACCAGCACCGGTGGGCAGGAGGAGGCAGGTCATTGGGATTCTGGTGCGTGACACGGTTGTGATATGGTAAGCGCCCGCTGACCGGTATCCTGTAGGTCCTGCAATTGGGTATCATGATCCACTCCACGGTCATTGGCCTTACTTTGTCTATCACGTCGGGCTCTGACTTCAGTGCGTGTCATGGCTCGTTTCCGTCTACTTAGTGCTGACGTTGCCCACAGCATCACTTGTCACCGCGATCCTGTTCCACCAGGCCTTCGAGGGCCTGTCCTTGGGCATCCGCATCTCTGCTTTGCCACCCTCACCCTTTCACGATCACGACAGCCACAACGAGCATGAGCATAGCAAAAACGAACGCCCAACATTATTACACCGTCTCGCACACAACTGGTTGAAGCTCGTGCTGTACGTCTTGTTCGCCATCACGACACCCACTGGCATGGCCGTCGGTATCGTTGCATTCCAAGGCGGCAGTCATTCAGAAGCAGGTCAGTATCTTATCTGCTCGTTTCCTTTTCTCTCACAAAATTCGGGGACCGCGAGCTAACTTTCCTGTTCCTCTCCCCAGCCCGCATGGACCTCATACAGGGCATCATGTCCGCCATCTCAGCCGGGATGCTCATCTACGCGGCTACCGTCGAGATGCTTGCCGGCGACTTCGTCTTCGGGAACATGAGCGGGACGCACGGGCCCGGGCACGGCTCGCACGCGCATGCCCACGAGCACCTGGATGGGACGGACGATCCAGATGTGCTGGATGGTGGGGTGAGGAAGCAGGCGATCGCGGTGGTGTCCCTGCTTGGGGGCGTTGCTGGCATGGCGTTGATGGGGTTGGTGGAGTAGGGTGGTGAAGGGGTATGAAACGGGCGGGGAGGACTTCCGATGCGCGAACCATCGACGCAACCACCTCGCGCACGAATTATCCACACGCACGAGCCAGTAGCGCACACGACGGCATAGACTTTTCATCGGGCATCTTCCCAGCGCGGATTTGGATTTCGCATTGTACATTCACGTTGTATACTGTACAGGCTTCATACCTATAATGTGTAACTTCAGCCTGTGTTTTGCTTTCATGGTGACCTGCTCATTGTTGTCCAAGGGCTGCGCACAGGTCCCTTGTCGCCAGTCTGAGCCATAATTTGGGTGCGGCTGATTTGTGGCGCGCGAGCAGATGAGATAATTGGAGAACACCATAACTAGCATAGCCAATTGATGACTAGGACTGTCAGCCACTGGCCATCTCTGTGGGTAGATTGGAATGCATAGGAGCAAATCAGAATAGGTGCGAGGAGATGAGATATGCGAGATGAGATACACGCGAAGCCGTAGCGACGGGCATGCTGGGGCCTCGAGGACGCCGACTTACATATGTGCCCTAGATCGCGAGGCGGCGCTCCCCGTCATGGCCGGTGTATCAGGGTACTCTAACGACGTTGACCGCAGACCCTTCGCTTCTGTGCGCAGATATCTAGGCGCGGAACGCCGGCCGGATTCTCTACCCTTAGCGACATCGAGCTCGACGGGGAGATCGGTCACTTTGCCCACACGGACACCGACGTCGGGATAGGCCTTGTTAACGTCAAGAACGCCGTTGACTTCGCGATCGAGGACATCGTCGACAGCAAGACCCTCTGCAAGATCGAGACCCCGAACCAGCAAGCGCAGACGGCGACAGATGTCCTCGCTCGCGACACAGTACCACCCGTTCCTCTTCCTCCTGCTCATGCTGTGCGCGCTCGCGGAGCTGGGTTTGGGGGTGTATCTCGTGGTGGCGGGATATGAGCACGAATACTGGCCCAGCGGGCGATATAAGGCGCTGTGAGTGGACGCTGCTTCGCAGTCTGGAGGCGTGCTAATCGTCCCAAGGTTGATATTATTCCTCTTCGACGCGGCGTGGACGGTGCTGTTCTCGAGCGCGTACTTGCTATGGTGCGTCGAGGGTGGGCGACGGTTCCTAGCGGACGTCGCGAGCTCGGTGGTATGGCTGGTGATAACAACAGTGCTATGGGTATGTTGGCGTCAGCTTGAAATGCTCATTGAACTGACATGCATTGCGTGGGAAGGGCGCTGCAGCGGGCCTGTGGCACAATACGCGCACGGGGGGTGACTGTTCGGGGCTGCCAGCGATTTCCGAGTGAGTCGAAGGGCCCTTATTTCGGAACGATAGGGACGCTGCTGACATCCATTAGGTGCCGACAGACGCTGACGGTAGAAGGGTTAGGATGGGCGCAGTTCTCGCTCTCGGCGCTGACGATGTTGTCGACGTTGGCATGGATGCAGCAGTCAAGGTTGAAGAGAAAATTGGACGCGCGACTAGGAGCGATGGTCTGATGAGAGGAAGTAGCATGACACATAAATATTTACGATCTTCGTATGTGGTCGAATGCAAGTTCGAGTTCGACTCTGTTCGACTTTGGCACCGTTTGCCTTTGTTGCGATGACGTATGTCATGTGATGATCGACGCGGGGAAGAGCCTGTTCATGGACTTATCTGATAGCAGCCTGACAGCATAGCAGGCAGCTACCCAAGCCATCCTCCTCCCGCAATCGAGCATCTTCAGGCTTCCTGATCAGCGCCTTTTCTTGCCAGACGCCATCATGGCGTCGAGCCCAATTGAAGAGCCTTCTACGTACGACCACCGCCGCCAGTCCTGCAATTCGCTGCTCGAGTCCTCCGCGCCCCGTGAAGACACGGACGAGTCGGACGTAGAGCCTGGGTCCCCCGCGGACGCGGACGACTTCCTTGGACGATGTAGCAGCCCCGAGAACGACCACATGATGCGCACTCGCGAGCAAATCCTCGCCGCCCAGCAGCGTCGTGCCGCGATCATACGCGCCCTCGCTCTCCTCTGCGCGTGCAGCCTCAGTGTCGGGTCCCACTAGTACGTTACTGCATCGACTATTTGCCTGGATGAGACAGTGCTGAGACCTGTGACCGCAGTGCAAATTATGTTCTTGGGCCCCTTAAGAGCCGCCTGGCGCGCGAGCTGGGCGCCAGCCACACGGAGTTCAGTCTTCTGTTCTCTGCGTACAGCTTGAATAGCACATGGACAAGTCTTGTTGGTGGTGCACTGGCGAGTAAGCTGGGCACCACCGCAACAAGCGTTATTGCTACTGGCATTATTCTCATCGGTGCGTCCTGCCTACCTCTAGCCTCATACTTAGGTTGTTTATTCCTCCCCTCACATAAAACAAATATATCCATCTCGTTCTCACTGCCCTCCAGGCCAGCTACTCCTTCTCCTCGGCCATGCCATTGGCAGCATCCGCACCATGGCTCTAGGCATGTTCGTCTTCGGCATCGCCGTCAGCCCCCTCGCTGTCGTACAAGAGACCATCATCGTCCGCTTCTTTCGCAGTCACGGCCTCGGAGTCTCCCTCGCCCTCGGCCTCCTCGCCGGCAAGGGCGCTTCCTTCGTCTCCGCGCGCACCTCGTATCCACTCGCCGCGCGCTTCGGCGCCGGGGCCCCTTTCGCCGTCGCAACGGGCCTCGCGACGTTCTCATTCGCAGTGAACTTGGTATATGTTGGCGCGTCGCGGTGGCTTGTCGACGGCGCGCACGCAGAGCTGGAAGCCGCGGATGTGGAGGAAGAGGCGAAGAGGCGGGGCTTGCTGAGCGTCACAGAGGCGCAGGCGCTGGAAAAGGTGGCGGCGAAGAAGCGCGTACGGCTGAGGTCGGTGGTGAAGCTGGGAGACGTATTTTGGGCGTAAGTCCTGTGCTTGCAGTGGATGCGTTGGGCAATTCAACTGACTAACGGACACAGATATGTCTTCCTCAACGTCCTATGTGGGGCGATCTGGTCGCCATTTGTGCACCTTGCTGCGTGAGTTGCGCCTCTTGTCTCGAACTGAAGCTAAACAACTGTCAGCAATATCATCGAGACGCGCTATTCTATGCCTGAGGACAGCGCCGCAAATCAAGCGTCTTATCTGCTCGCCGGTAGTATCTTCATGTATCCCTTGGTCAGTCTCCCACTCCCCTCGATGGTGCATTTCTGCTCCCATGCTTACTCGCCGTCTCAGTGCGGTTTCCTCGTAGACCGATTCAAGCACAGGCCAATCGTAATCCAGCTGTTGGTATGCTCTTCTATGCTCACATTGCTGTGCTACGCATGGCTCGCTCTCCCCAGCCCATCGCCAATACCAGGAATCATCGCATTTGCGATTGGGCACGGGTTCTCGCCGCGTAAGTGCTGCCTCACTCAAGCGCAGTGAACCGCCTATTGAGCCGCCTGCTGACCCGCCACAGTGCTTCTCGTCGTCCTTGTACCCAAAATTGTGCCCTTAAAATACGTCTCGACTGCCTTGGGCGTGCATAAGAGCGTGCGTAGCAAACTCAGACCCGCCGACCTGAGGCTGACAACGCTACTCCCCAGCTTGAGAACTGCGGCTCGACGATCTTTCAAACGATTGCAGGGCTTGCCCTCGATATCCACAAGCGCAAAATTGGAGGGCCATCGAGCGACCCGGCGTCACTGCAGAGGGTGCTTAACATCTTCCTGTTTTTGAATGTGCTGCAGCTGTTGGCGATCATGACGCTGGCCTGGCTCCAGCGGCGGAGGACGCGCAGAGCGGGCGCAAGCCGGGTGACATTCGACAGTCGACCGATAAGCGGCGCGCGCGACGGACACACAGCGCCCACATCAGAGGATGCAGACCCCACCCAACCCTTACTGGCGCAGTCGTCAGAGTCCGGCGCTGAGTACGCGGCAGTGACACGCGCCAAACTACGCGGCGAGGCCCACCAGAGGGCGGAGACAGCGCGAGGAAAGGTGTTCGCAGGGCTGTGCGGGCTGCTGGTAGTGTTCTGCTGGGTGTTGTTTATGGGTACGGCGTACTTCCGGCTGGGCTTGAGGGAGGGGAAGGGAGAGTTCAAAGACTGATGTGAGGCCTGAAGTTAATTGATGAAGTGTAGCTATTAGTCAACTAGCATAGGCTTTATGTACATCGCTGTATCTATAATACAACGGAGGAAGCTCTGCATACCTCTACCAATCGTTCGGGCAGCCTTATCCTAGCGATTGAATATCGACCATTGAAGTCCAGCGGTGGCAGATGAAGAGGTTGAACGATAAAGTTAGAGGCTGCGCATATCCTTTTGGGATATGCCTTCGCAAATTACGCAAAGATAGCGATATGCTCGAATTGGATGTTCTGAGCGCAGAGATATCCCAGATGAAAGGGTGCAGATCACTGGTCCTGGGGAACGCGTTGCGCGCGTGTGGGTCCAGTTGGGAGCGATCAACGACGCGTCGATCACATGATGGCGACGCGTTCAGCCACGTTCCGCCACGTCGCCGCGTCGCACCAGACCAGTGCCACTGGGAGCGCACATCGAAAGCGCGGGCGTGGATGACGGAGGAGAAATGGGAAAAGGTGCTGTGGAAGCAGCAGCCGTTCCCGGATAACTATGTCCCAAAAGGCCTCTTCCTCTCCTCCCTCCGGCGGAACCGTGAGTGCTAGCGAACATGGTGGGGATACTTCGCCACTGAACAACAAGCGCGACAGCGAATTTTCGACCCTACAGCTACTGGCCGCTGGTGTTTCTATCGTGCGCGATTACCCAGCACCTGGCGAGCGTCGCCATCTTTGTATCCGCGTTTACGATGCTCAAAGACCGCATCCTTGACCCGCGCGTTTTACTCTGGGTGTCAATAACTGGCTTCTTCCTGGGCTATCTTGCTTGGGAAATATCTACACACGCTGTTTCTGAACGCGCGCGTCGGCGAGAGGATAGTGAGTCATTTTGCGCTCTGCGTTGTTGGCCTCTTAGCTGAAGGTGTTGGGGCCAGGGATGCGCGCGGTCAAGGCATCGATTTTGCTTTTCCTCGCGCTCATGTGCCTCGCGCCCGTTTTGCGCACGCTGACCGCTGCGACGTCGTCGGACTCCATATGGGCGATGGCCGCGGGGTTGTTCATTCTGAACGCCCTCCTCGCGGACTACACCCCGATGCCTGGCCATGCCCGCGAACGGTGCGTCTCAGCATCTCCTTGCGTCCAAACCAGTCTCCGCGCTTTGGTTCTCACCCGCTTCCTGCTGGTCCTGACGCTCTTGCTTTCAGCCTGACCTCCGTCCTGTCGACCAATGCCGCGATCTCTTCCTCGGTCGTTCTCGCCTCACGTCTTGCGCACGATCTTGCCGTTTTCGCGCTCACACTCTTCGCGGTCGAGGTCTTTGCCCTGTTTCCGATGCTGCGCCGCCGGCTACAGGTGGGTAGCGCCACTCCGCGCCTCTGCTCATCTTCATCCCGCGCCTGTGCTCACGCTCTCCCCTGTACCCCTTGGCTTCTCGTGTTCATCTATTCCGTTTCAGACTTCCCCCGCCCCGCTTCAAGCTGGGCTCACGATGGCGCTCGTGCTGTTTGCCCTCGGCCTCAGCGCACGCGTCTCCACTGTCGCCCCATGGCTTTACGCCGCCATCTTCGCATTCGTCACTTTTGCGGCCCCCGCGATGCTTGTGTGGGCACAGCAGTACAAGAAGTGCGTTTGCTCTCCTTCTATGACCTTTCCTGTCAACCGAGCGAGATGTGTCCAACTTTCCCTCATGCCCGAGCTCATGCTGACAAATTATGTCCCTAGTGAAATTCGCGGACAATGGGACGTTGCGGTGCCCAAAGTCAAGTAATATGTGGCTCCAAACCAACAGCTGCCACCAGGGCCTAGGGTTATCGCCTGCACGTGCAGCTCGCGAACATGAACACGACCGTGACCACGAGCATGATCAGCATCGCGTCTGACCCCCGTACGATCAGCCCGCGACCCGCCCCCCTCTGCGACGGCGCCGCTGCACACGGAGCCCCCAACCCGCGCTCAGGGTTCAGCACCCAATCAACCTGAAACTTCGTGGAGGTCGTGCTGATAGTCGTGCTCGCCACGGGTACACCGGCTGTCTGCCCTCACCGACCAGTGGAAGGCGCGCCATTACAGACCAGTCTCCCTACCTGGAGATAAGATATTGCCGGCAGCCTCAAGGCAACGATACTGGAGGTGATGCCGCCACCGTCGATCGCGAGGTGATAGGTGATACTGCTGCTGTATTCGAGTTTGATTCGAGTCGTCGAAGAGAACCCCCTGTCGAACCGTGGGTCTGCCTGCCCGTCTGCCACGCCCCAAAACCTCAGATCTGGACCTGAGATAGTAAAAGCACGTGCTTCTAAGAGGGCAGCATCGGATGCCGAGAAGGCAGCAGGGAAAGCCGAGAGCGCAGGGACCGCCGAGAAGGCTGCACGTCACGCCGAGAAGGTTGCAGGGGACGCCACGAAGACTCCCGTCGCCGTCAGGACGCAGACAAGATGTGACAGACGTCCCGAGAAGCTGCGATGAAGAGGCGGGTACATATAGGACGGGCACGAGCGTCATCTGAAAGAGCGGTAGCGCAATGAATTTGTGTGCAACTGCTGTGAGAGCAGACCAGACCGGGATAATTCATGAAGCCGAAGGCGATGATGCATTGGAGCGCCGCAGCGGCCGGCAGGCAGAGAAAGTCCAGAGATCTCAAGCTCGATACTGTACCACGATATGGGCGAAAATGCTGCGAGAAGGTCAACGCAGTAGCGCCTCGTTGCCACAAAGTCGCCTCGTGGCTGATCTTCGCCACCGCGCGCACCTCCCACATCCGGATAAAGTCGCTCGCACGACAGGGTGCGTCTCGCATCCCAGAGGGGCGCATGCATACCCACGTTGGGCGAGCTCAGAATATCCACGCCGGGGTGGCGGTTGGTCTCGGGTCCGAGGGATTGACTTACAAAGACCGAATCACGAGTCGTCCCACTTCCTCTGAGAGCATTCTGCCATCGAAATCGAAGCCCATGCGAACAAAGGACGAAGGAGCTGACAATGGACAAAGGAGTCGTCAAGTCGATGATGGATGGATAGAAGGCAAGTCACATTCCATGCCAGAGCAATTGAACTGTTTAAGTAAAAGATAAAGAAGCGCGAGCTAGGCTGGAATAAAGAAGTGCAAGCTGGAAAGAGTCGTCGGAAGTGGAGAGAAGAGATGCATAACGAGTAAATAGCGTAAGCGTCGTATAGCATGAAAGAAATAAGAAAACTGAACGATGATGGAGGCATCAGAGCATAAAAGGTGAGAGAAGCAAGCAAGTATGTACACGAAAGGCCAGATATAACATGAACGGAACGCGAACAGTTCATAGCAATGGCATGAGAAACATGACAGATGCAGCCTATAACAAAGATGCAGCCTGCGACATGGAAGTAGCACTTTATAGCATGGAAGGAGCAGGCTTATGTTACAGCATATGATACATACATACAGAATACACAAGAAAGCACGGTGGCAAGCAAGCTGGGAGACGATCCGCGATTGTTGAGTCTAGCATGCAGTCCGGGGCGGGGGAATCGTGACGTTGCGATACGAGGCGGAGGGGACGTTTCGATCCGAGACCAGGAGCGTTGCAATCCGGGACGAAGGAAAGTTGTGATGGCTGTCCACGACAAAGGGAGCGTTGCAGGGGCCGACAAAACAAGAGCTGTCGGCCGATAAGAAGTGAATAATGGGTATGAGGGAAAGGGAAGAGGTGAGGGGTAGCCGGGCGCATCTATCTATCGTGGGAACGTGCAGGGCGGGGCAGTCGTTGCCACCCTGCCACTAGTCGCGCTACGCGTCCAGATCGTCCTCGTCCAGGCGTTGTCGCTTCGCTCCCTTTGGCACGCCCATCCCGATCCCCCGCGCCTCGAGCACGTCCATGGCCACCCGCGCCGCGCTCTCGGAGGTTTTCTTCCGCGTGCGCGTCCGGCGGAGTGCACCAAATGCCTGCGCCTTGATCACCGCAAGCGTGCCGGACATGGGACCGGGACCGGGCGAGGGCGAAAGGGACTGCCGCGCGGAGTCAGTCGCCTGCCCCGATCGCACCTGGTCGAGCGCCTGCCGTGCAGAGTCAGACGCAGGACGCTTGCGCGGGTTGCCGTTCGGTGCTTGTTCGCCGTCGCTGCGGGGGGAGCCCGAGCTGTGGTCGCTACCGCCGAAGGGAGCGGTCATACCGTTCGGCGCGGAGTCACGGCGTGTGGGCGCGGGTGCGGCTCCGCCGAAGCGCATGCGGAGCGCGTCGCTGGCGGGGCCGCCGAGGGATGGGTCGCCGCCGTGCAGTGCGAGATCTGTGGCAGTTGCAGGATGGTTGTAGCGGCGGTAGGCGGCGTAGTCCGGGTGCTCCGAGATGCCGTTGTTTTCCGGATAGAATTGGTAGGGCGCACCAAGCGCGGCGGAGGACGAGGGCGGGGTGGAGGAGGGGGAAATGGAACGGCTGTTTGAGAAGACGTATGGTGCGGCACTGTCGAGGGCCGCGAGGGCCGCTTTTGAGTCGTCGCCCGGATAGCGGGGGGCGTAGGAGAGATCTTGGGATGTGATGGTGGGGGAGGTGAGGGACGGACTCTCGGTGAAGGTGGGGGAGGCGGTTGCGTGCATATCTGGGGATGGGTATTGAGTGGCTGGACAGGTGCGGGGTGCGTGCGATGACTGACCTGTGTAGTCGTACGAGTATTTTGGCATGCGGGACATGGATGCGGCCACGGACGCGGTGCTGGAGTCGGAAGCGGCGTAGGATGTCTGGTATGAGGGATCGGCGGCGGCGTAGGCCCCGCATGCGGCGGGATCGTCGGAGGGTCGGTAAGAAAGGCCGTCCTGGGCGTAGGGCGTCGGTGCGCTCATCTGGATGGGCGACAGGTTGGGTGGCAATGGGAGGTCGTCGTGCGGATCATGGGTGGACTTGCGGGCGTCGACGAGCGAGCGCCAGATGCGATCGCGGTCGCGGAGCTCGTGGCGGAGACGGGCGGCCTGCTGTTTGCTCTCATGGGCCTGCTGCTGGGCCTCGCGACAGGAATCCTGGAGTTGGAGGACGACTTGCTCGAGCGAAGTGACTGGATGGACATGATGAGTACATAATGGAGGCGAACAGGACACGGCCCGGACGCGACGTTTACCTGTTTCCTCGAGGGTGGCGATGTAATTAGCGCGCCGCTGTCTGAAAGCGGCCTGCGCGTCTGCGTTCTTCTTCTTTCTGAGCGCGACATCAGCCTTCCGGGCGTCCTCGTCGAGCGGCGAGGCCTGCTTGGGGGTGGCAGCAGCGGCGGCGGCGGCGGCAGCGGCGGCGGGTGGCGGCATCGCGGACGTTCACGGTTCACGGTGGGTGGGAGGAAGAGCCGGTTTGACTTTGATTTATAGATTGCGCTCAATGGAGAAGCTCGCGTCACGGCACCCAGTTTGGAAACTGCCCACGACCAGAAAGCCTCGCCGCACGCCTCCTGCCGCCGCCATGCCTCCTGCCCCGAATGGCCATCATCTCCGCTCTATCATAGCACGCCAGACTCCAGCCGCCCGCCTGCGCTTCCCACCAGGACAAGGTTCGCACCCATTTCAAAACCCGCAACAGCCTCCCCGCACGCCCACAACCAAGATGCCACATTCGGACGTCCTAAACCAGCCAAAAGCTCCGCGGACCCAAACGCTCACCCCACAATTATCGCACTCATTTCGTCGCGAGGTCCGCGATAACTAACGCCTCCGATCGGCCCGACCCCGAGATGAAAGATCATGTCTCAGCCAGCCACGAGTGACGAGTCTACTCAGCCTCCATCATCGAACTCTCCCCCTCCCCCTCCTCGTCCTCCTCCTCATCCCCCTCCACATCGATGCACTCCATCTTCGTCCCCGCACCGTCCAGCACGCACGCCACTCGCCGCCCAGCACGTCCGTTCACCGCAAGCGACACCGCGCCAGAACGACATCCCACCAGCCGCCGACTCTTCTTGATCGGCATCTCCACCGCGGCCATCTGCGCAAAGAACATCTAGTCAGCCCACCCTACCCGCGTCATCCTTGCGCGCGCGCTCGCCCACGCACCTCCCCCGCCTCGCACCGCGCCATCACCTCCAGCAGCAGATTTTCGCGGCTCGTAGAACCGGGCACCGCTAGCGTTTGATACCCTAAGTCATGGTAGCCGACGCTCGCTAAATAGACCGCTTCTGCTTCCCCCGATCAAGATCATACATGAGCCTGCGTCATGGGAGGGATGCAAAACGCGAACGCACCTTGCTCGTCGCGCCCGCGCACGACGATCAGCAGCTCTTCGTCGTCGAAAAAGTCTCCTTCGAGTATGTCGAACGAATCCCCGTCCGCCGAGCACGCAAGCAGCGCAACGTCAAAGCTGTACGGCAGCGCAACCCGCCCCGCCGCGTACGGCTGCCGCACCACGCACACTGCGATCGAAGCTCCCGTCAGCCCAGAACACGCTCGATGAACACGCCACGTACGCGCGGACCGGTCCTCGGCGCGCAGTCCCATGGCCAGATACTGCACCAGCCCCCCGCCCTGCGACAAGAAGGAAAATGGGCATCAGGCACACGCGCGCGAGGCAGATATGACCACCCTCTAACCTGACCTTCGCGCCTGATCACCCTTTCCTTCGTGAAGGCGGATCTAATGTTCTCGGGCACCACCGGAGCCGGCAGCGCCTGCTCGGGGTCCTGTCCGCGTACGGCCACAGTCGACCGCGAGGGCGCGCCCGCCCCCGAGGCAAAAATTTTGGAGCAGCTGTTCACAATCTCTTCCACGAGTACGCTCACGTTGCGCTCCATCGCGTGGTGGTCCAGGCGCTCGATATTCTGCGACAAGATTAGAGTGACCTGCCCTCGCACCCTAGCCCCCACGTACAACACCGATCGAGACGAAGCCAGGGATGTCTGCTGCCTCGCGCGCGCGCGCCAACACTGAGGCGAGCGACGACTGCGCCGGCATACCGATCTCATTAGGCGGAAAAGTCGGCGCGCCGCTGATAAACCAACCGTCTATGATGCTTCCTGCAAGGCTCTGTTCCATAAAATTGTTGACCTCGAGGAGATCGTGTGTCGGGGGTGGAAGTTCGGTGGCTGCTGGACTCCGCGCGCGCGCTGTCTCTGTAATACTGTCAGCCGGAAATGTGGGAATAGAAACCTGCTCACCATGTCGCACCCAGGAGATGAACTCCCTGAACCTCATGAGCTCCTCTCGCGCCGCTGTCGCAAGCCAGTTGAAGATGATCACTCCTCTTCCGATCATATCGAGGCATCTCTGAACTTCTGCGCGATTTAGGTCGAAGAGCTCGTACTGGGGCCTATGTGGAGTCGTCAGCTGCATATTTCACTCCGCGGATATAGCCTACAGTTGTGACCACCCCAACACTTCTTCCAGAATGAGATGTAGTCTCTGGCAGGCTGGGGCGACCCGCCTTTCGGCAGTGTCTCGCAGTTTCGCTAGTGCTTCCGTCACCGTCGTGTCCCATCGTTGCAGTGCCTATAGCATATGTTCTATCAAAGCGCCGAGCGCGAAACAATAAGGTCATACGCACCCTGTCGCCCGTGTGCTCGCTGCTGGCCAAGAAGTCTGCGAGCGACTCGGTGCACTTGCCCGTCACCAGCAGGTGCGTCAAGTCCAGCATGCCGGCAGCCTGGTATTCTAGAAACCGTCAGCGTGCATTCGTGATAGATCGCGCGCCACAACTCACGGCGGAACTCCTGCTGTTTCTTCTCGAACTCAGAGAGGAACTTTGGGCCCAGCAGCCGCGCCCCGAGTGCGACTCCCCGCCATACCACACGTCGCGCATGTCCTTGGTCAGCCGCGTCATGTAATGCACGAGCTCGCGCGCCGCGGAGGACAGCCTCGCAAAGTCCCGCACGTGCCGCTCTCGGAGCAGACGGATGTCTAGCGTGGTCGGAAGTACATCTGTGCTTGACCTAGTGTCCACCATAACCATAGGGTGGAAAAAGAACAGCGGCTCGAGTGGATGCTTGTACAAGTCGAGGGAAGTGTACGGCGCGGGAGAAGCGTACGACGCGGCACCCATTGGAAAGCAGCCATCTAGAAAGGTGTAGATGCGTCCTCCTTCGTCAGCGGCGGCCAAGATGCTGTCGAGGTTGTCGAGGTCGACATCATCCGCAAAGTCTGCTCCTGATGCCTTGCCTTGTGCAACAGATGCAACGGAGGACAGAGCCGGGTCATATGGTAGTGTTGGCCAATTCACAAGGGCATCGGGGACGCTCTTCTTGGGCTTAGCCTTGGTAGCGCTCCCCTGAAAGGCGAAAAGGTCAGTAGCCCTGTTATCGGTGCGTCAAAACGTCAATTTCTTTTGGCCACAAATTCACCCACGTCAGGCTTGCCGACTCTTCTGCGAGGTGGTCTAAGAGAGGCAAAGTCCGTAGAGTATACAAAGACGATCCTGTCTTCAGCCCGTATCAGCGCCAGCACTTCGTCACTCGCAAAGTACGCACAACAACACCGTTTCTCTTGAATATATCCGGAATAACCGGTTTTGTTTGCGGACGTTCGTCCTTGAACCACCAAAGAGATGCGAGACGGGTGGCACAGTCCAGTGGGAAAGAAGACTGTTCACGTCCGTCTTGGATGGAATGCAGCGTGATACGCGGAGGGTCATGCGCGACTGCGATACTCTGGCCTGGTCAAAGACCTTCACAATTCAGCGTACTGGACAGATCGGGGCAGTCGACATACCGTCCGGACTCCATGCAATGCCGACGATATGCTCGCTCTGGGATGCTTCACTTCCCACATTGACATCCCATTTCTTCTGACCTTGTATCTTCCAGAGGCTCATGCGATCTTGACCGCCGATGCGGGATATTAGCAGGATGAGATCTTTGTCTGGACAACATGACGTAGTCAGTATCCGCGACGGAGAGGGGAGCTGGATCAGCGCTAGAGATGAGAACGCGTCTCCGTTCATTATGTGTGTTGATGGCGAGGAAGGTCTCCTGGTAAATGGGGGACCACCGACGCGTCGCGGCGGGAACAAACCCTGGTCTGATCGGCGGCGACGCGACGCGGGAACCAATCACATGACGCTCGGCCACTGCCGCTACCACCTCAGGAACTTCGCACGGTTGACTGGCGAACATCAGCTGCTCGAGGCTCAACGTTCTCACGGTGACTTTCCGGGAAGTACAACATCACGATCAAACCGCAATCAAGCGAATTCACGCGCGCGCCATACACGGAGATGAAAAGATACAGGAAAAACTTCTCTATTTCCCCTTGCCCTTTCGCTTCCCAGGCTTCTTCCCCACCCGGCCGACTGCATCACTCTTCTTTGCGCGTACACCCTCAGTCTTCGCCCCCTTTTGCCCCAGATCCCGGTCGAACGTTCCACCAGGACGAGAGCCTGTGACCTTCGTCGGTTTCCCCTTCTTCTTGCTCTTGGCGGGCTTTGCCGTGCGCGCCTCCGGCAGACCGATCTTCGTCGGACGAGTTGCCTTCTTTGCGGAGCGGATGGCGGCGTTGACCGCCTTCGAGTCTTCCTCGTCCTCTTCATTCGCAAGCTTTCGCCTTTTGGCCTTACGCGAGAGGCCGGAGAACTTGTCCCGCTTAGGCTATGCGTCGGCGTCAGCAAAATACCGAAGATGAGAAACAGTAGTCGCACCTTTGGCTCGTCCTCTCCTTTCTTGTGTTTAGGCGCCTTTGTCATGTCAAAGCCATCCTCGTACTGCTGCTTACTGACAGCTGAGCAAGACAGTCAATTTCCGGGTCTCACACTGACCGATGTTGTCGACGACATACCTTCCGCGGCCTCCTTCTCCTTTCCGGTCTGGAACCATGTCCGTGCGGGGCGCGAAAAGATCTCCTTCTCGTGCTCGATCAGGTTCTGTCCTTTGCGGAGCTCCATCTCCGCTTGCTGCATCTTCAAAGGAGGTCACTACCTCGCCTTCAGTGCCACAGCGACAGCGAAAGAACTTGCCTGCTTTTCCTCTTTCTCCTCCTTGAGGATCTCCGAAATCTCGTCCTTGAGCCCCTCCAACTTCTCCGTCCATTTAGTGACCACTTCCGTAGGTACAGTTCGGTGGCGGATCTGGTCTTGACCGGAGCTGTGCTTGATGGCAGCTTTGAGCATCTTGCGATCTCCTTCGCCGACGAGAGTGACAGAGCGACCCTTGGTGTTCGCACGAGCCGTACGACCGACGCGATGGAGGTACTGCGCCAGCTGCCCCGGCATATCGTAGTTGATGACGGTCTCGACGCCCTTGATATCCAAACCGCGAGAAGCCAGGTCGGTAGCCATCAAGAAATCGACGCCGCCGTCGCGGAACTGCTGCAGGGCGTTCAGGCGCTGATGAGGCTGGTTAGCATCGGGGATAGCATCGCTAGATAAGAGCTGACCTGTTCTTGGGAGAGGTCACCGTGAAGCTCGCCGCACTTCAATCCCAGAAGCCCGAAGACTATGCGAAGCTGGTGTGCAAGCTTCTTGCTCCGCACAAAGATGATGACGTGCGACTTGAACGTCCTGGTGCAGAGCGAGACGAGTAAGGGTGAGCGCTCCTTCTCCCGCCCTGACCGCACGCGGACAAACTCCTGCACCAGGCCTTTGGCCGTACTGCGCTTAGGGTCAACGAAGAGACGAACGGGCTTGTCCAGCGACATTCGGACAAGTTCGTCCACAGAGTCCGTCATCGTCGCTGAGAATAGCATCGTCTGGCGTGACTTGGGGCAAGCTTTTATGATCTCGGCGAGCTCGTCCGCAAATCCATCGGACAACATGCGATCAGCCTCATCGAGGACGAGGATGTCGAGATTGTCGAGTGTGAAGGACGGCGAATTGTGAATGTGGTCGATGAGACGACCCGGCGTGGCTATGACGACGTCGGGACGAGTCCGAAGAGTCGCCTCTTGTGCCTTCACCGACAGACCACCTATGTTACGTCAAAAAGCGTGCAAGATTATGTAGGATACACATACCAACGATGAGAGCGAATTGGATGTCAGTATGCGCTGCCAATTTCTTGCTGACCTCGAAGCACTGCACCGCCAGTTCTCGAGTAGGTACAAGAACCAAGCACCGTGTCGCAGCGGCTTTCTTGCCCTTGTCGCGGTACAGCAGGCGCTCAAGCATGGGGATCGTAAACGCAGCTGTCTTTCCTGAACCCGTGACAGCACCACCCACCACGTCCTTTCCAAGCAGCGAGACCGGGATTGTAGCAGCCTGGATGGGCGTAGGTTTTGTGAAACCAAGCGTAGTGAGCGCCTTCAGAATGGGGCGCGAGAGGTTCATGGTGAGGAAAGATGAGTGCTCTTCCGTCGCACGGACTTCTGAGTCGAAGAAAGCTGTTTTGCGGTCCTTCTCCGCTTGTGTTTCCTCTTCAGAGTCGTCGGAGGAGCTGTCGTCGTCGTCCTCGTCTTCATCATCGCCGCCCTCACCCGCGGAACATCCTCTTCGTCAGATGTGGCGAGGGGATCTTCCTCGGACTCGTCATCCGCGTCCTCAAGATCATCATCTTCATCTTCCTCCTCTTCATCTGCGTCTGACTCGTCCTCATCCGCGTCTGCCGCGTCAGCCTCGCGCTTGCGCTTCAGTTTACGGCGTGCGATGATGTCGTCTACAGAAATAGGTGCCTGCAGTAGTTCAGCGCGCAAGGCCATTATTACCACAATATAGTCACGCACCGGCTTCGTGCCTTCCTTCACCACATCCTCGAACCCGCCGTTCTGGCCGAGAATGTCGGCATACGAATCCCCCGTAAGGTCGAACGTGAACCCCCCATCCAATTGAGGACCGTCCGCCTCTGGCTTGGCGGACTTCTGTGGGACAGCCTCCTCCGTGTCCGAGTCAATCGTCATCAAGTAGTCCGACATGGCGGCTGTGAAGTCGATGGTGGTTGCCCTCGAGGAACAATGCGCGCGAGCGCTAAAGTGATCGAGACAAGCCTTGGAAAATGTCGATCACATCAATGGGAGTAGCACCTTATCCGCATGAGGAAGTTCAACTTCGCATCAGAAATGGCGCCTGCAGCTTGAGGCAAGCTTGAGGAATTCACATCGAAGGACAAAGAAGTGCTGCCTCGCAGATATGACCACGCCGAAACCTTACTACAATCTCAAGGTAGCTTCCTATCGACGACAAGCTCTGAACCCTGCGCGATTATGCGGCACTTCCCAGGTACGCGTCAGGCGATCCTGCGAGTCTGCTGGTACTTACTGTATCTGTATATGCCTGCAAATATATGGTTTGCACCATGATAGATCACGCATGACCAGAAGAGTTGATTAAGTAGGTACAGAGTCAGCGAAGCCGCGATTATGCAAACACATATAAAGCAATATCCAGCACTGGGGACGCGGACAGGCGTACTAGTATGCAAAGGCAAGAGGGGGCGGGCGGGACAGGGGGTGCAAGGGTATGTACATGAATGGTCGGTGCAGCAGAAAGGGACGATAACGCGAGCAGAGCGGAGTGGGTAGTAATACTATGATCGTGTCAGAGAATGGGAGTGCAGGGCGGGCCGTATAATAAACCATGATCTAATAAGTAAGTTGCGTTAGGTCGATGATATTTACCAAAAGAAGAGCTTGCGGAGCACGGCGACGTCCTTGGGCTGTCCTGACTGTGTCCGCGACATCATGGGCGCATCGTCAAAGTCCGCGTCTGGCGGCGCGATACGCGACTTCTGCATCTGTATTCGGTCGTCAGTATACACAGACTAGACCATAGAACGCGGTCAACGCACCTCCACGTTCATCAAGAACGGTGTATTCAGAAGCTGCTCAATATGCTCTCGCCGCGGAAAGTTGTAATCGAGCGAGTTCTGGCATTGGGTCCGATACTGCGTCGTTTGGCTAACGAAGCGGCCCATCATGTTGAACTTGCCCCAGTGGATCTTGCTCTGGTCCGACTGGAAGTAGTCCGGATTGCCCTCATTAGCCCGGATGAGGTCGGATATGTGCACCTCACTGCAAGCGCCACACATCAGCAAACAGGTTCCGGCCTCATACACAGATACACATACAGCGCCGGAATACAGGGCCCCTTCGTATTGCGCAACGCCAGCCGATAGGCACGATGTGAGCGGATGTGCTGCAGCAGCACGTCCCATGACTGCAGGTTCTTTGCCTGCTCCGGCGACTTGGACTTGAACTGTTCCATCGTTTGGTCACCGGGGAAGGTCGAGTTGTTGATCCCGGCCACAAACGCGCGAAGGGCGGAGTAGTTATTAAGGGCGCGGAGCTTCTGCGCTATATCCACAAACTTCTCGATCTGCTTTGCCCGTGCCTTCGCGCGGTCGTGGCAGAGGATAAGGGACACAACCCTGGAAAACACCTATCAGCATCGCCAGGGTCAGTGGCGCGATAGCGCGTACCAGTCTGCTAGCCGCTCAGAGATGCCGTTAAAGCGCGCGATACTGTCCGTTCTGGGGTCTTTGCGTCCCGAGACGAACGTGTATCGCAGCCAGTGGCGAGGCTGCGCGGGGCGTGTTAGCTATATCTCGCCGCGGCAACTATACAGGACTCGCCTCTATATCCAAGAATGCCCGCGCTTCTATACGGGTTATTTCCTGTGCAATCTCGGTCGAGTCCATGAGGGACAGCTGTTGTGCGATCTTCAATAACTCCTTGATCTGGTGCTTGGGGACCTCCTCGTCAGGCTGGCCACCGCCGGATGTCGAGTTTATCATAAGCGAACGCGTGAGCGGCAAGCTCTGCTTCCGTTCTCGCGATGCCGGGGATATTCGCGGCACGGGAGTAGCCATCCCTCTCGCCAATTCGATACTGCCCGTGCCTCGTGTCGGTTCCACGAATTCCTCAACAGGTGGCGTGGCGCTCTTATGCGCCGTCTCCTCCTCGTCCTCGAGGATGCTCACTTCGTCCTCCGTGTCGTCGAAGTCGTCCACGGGCTTTGCCCATTGTGCATCCGTGTCCTGGTATGTCAGTGCCTGCTCGACGAACGGGAGGAAGTCGGAGCCGTAGTGCAGAAGGTACGTTTTGGATACGATTGAGCGCACGAGGGCATTGAGTGCGCCGTAGGACCCTTTGACAGCAAAGTCGTGAGGGTAGTCGCGTACCCAGACCTCGAGCAATGACATATTCGCATTTGCGCGAAGCACGCGAACATCGGGTCACCGGAGGGCTTGTCGAGGTCGCGCATCCGCTTCTGCATAGCAAGCAAGATTTTCCGAGGAGTGCTGAAGCGGCGATAGGTGAGGAGGAAGTGGGGTAACAAAAACGGGGTCGTCGCCGCTAACGGAAAGAAACAGGAGTTTATCCAACAGCTCGTCAATGGTGGCCCATTGTGCGGGTCGCCTGATCAGCGGTCAGCCTTCAAAAGACGAGATGCACATGCTGAAAACGCACTGGTCCTTCTCTTTCTTCTCCTTCTTAGGATGCGGGCCTTCCGACGAGGGCGTTGGTTGGATCGCGTCTTCTACGCCAGAAGTAGGTACATGTACTGAGTTGTTGCTGTCGTTTCGATGAGACATGAGGCCTCCCGATGGAGCATGGCGAGCCGGCGCCCTCTCCGAATCGGACGGTGGCTCTGCTGAACGGGGCATAAAGGACGAAGGAGGTTGGTCTGTTGGTATCGTCACTTTGGGGCGCAGATGCGTCGCCGCCGGTAGTGACGAGATGGACGGTTCGGATGGCCGTCGGCTTGATGAGTTGAAGAGACCAGCTGTGGTTGGGCCTCCTGTTGGCGTGGACGTCCGTGATGTGTCCCAGATGAAGCCCGAGCTGAAGACATCCGGCGACGCTGGATTTCGAAGGTCAGGGTCGAAGCCGGCGCCTGGAATTCTGTTATATCACGAGCAAAATGGAAAAGCCTCTCGGCACTCACGTCGTTGCTTGATGATAGTTTTGATGAGGAATTCGAATGTGCGGCGGACTTTCTCCTTCCCAATATCGTCTGTGCATTGAAGCTCGATGAGACCACTGTGATATCGCTCGAGTATTTTCGTTGCGACGCCAGGATGGACTTTCTTGGGTAGATCGGACTTGCAAGCCATGACAATGGTGGGGATTTTGAAGGTCTGGTAGCACCCTGAACGTGAAAGTTTAGCGCGCGCTTGTCGGAGGGATATACGGTGCGCACGTAGGAGGTCCTCGACTACATCGAAACTGCTCTCGTCGGACGCATCGTAGCCGATGCAAATGCCGTCCAATCTTGAGGAGGACGATGACGGTGGGGTGAAGATGTCGGAGGGGGATACGTCGGCTTCTATGACATACAATGCGCACTCAGAGCCGAGTTCGCTGTGAGTTATGCAGCCAGTCCGCCGTGTACCTGTAACAGGTCAGAGACGGTCATCGCACACGCTTTTCACAATCCATACATCGCGAGGTCCGTGAGAGTCCGGGAAGTGGCGAGGAAGGAACGTATGGTGCGGGTTCGGAGAGCGTGAACCCCTTCAGACCTCTCCGCACGGCGGTTGACTTGCCACAGCCGACTGTGCCAAGGACGACTAGGGTGACGGGAGAGTTCTGGCGCATCTGGTCTCGCTGCTGTGCAGAGAATGAGCATGATCCGGCAGCAGGAGTCGCACGCGTCCGCACCTGCGGCGTCACAAGGAGCTTGCGCGTCGTTGGAGGCACACCAACGCTCCCGCTGCGCGTCCTCCCTGCCAGAGATAATTGAGGCGTCATCTTTTGCGGTATGGACTGCAGGGAGGTTGATGATTGCAATCGTGGGGCGCCGGGTTCGCGCGCAAACTTCTCCCGTGGCGATATCTCCCCCTGGGTGGAGGATGAGATGGTAGAGGAGTTGCTGGCCATGCTCGATGCGTTACTGAGGGCGGGAGTGCGTGATGGCAGTGGGAGATCGCCTGGACGGACAGGGCGAGTATGACCTTTGAGCGACGTGCTGCGATAACGCTCCGCGGCGGACGGGGGGACGCTGTCAGAGAACTCAACGTCCGAATCGTTGGCTGGTTGCAGATGTCGCGTAGAGCTGATGCTCTGCCCGCGCATGCGACCGGCCAAGACGGAGTCAGGGTCATGACTGGGGGTCGGCGACGTGCGTCCAACGAAGGAGTCGACGGAGACCGACTTGCGGAGGCTTGCGGCGGCGGCGGCGGAGGAGCTGGTTGAGCCCTGGTGATCGTCAAAGTCGGTGACGGCGGTCGTGTAGGAGTCGCGCGATGTAACGGAAAGCGCTGGCGAGGGCGCGCTGGTGTCGAGGTGTCGGGAGGGGATGGGCGGAACGGCGACGAGCTTGTGGGGCGACTGCTGGGCCATGGTGCGCGATGTCGAGGAGGACGGCGTCGCTACCGGCAGCGACGTGCAGCAAGGAACGGCAGAACAAACGTCGACGGCGGGAGAGAGAGGAGGAATTAGGATCGCATCACTGACAACAACAACAACAACAACAACAACAACACTCCAAGTTCCTTTTGGCAACAACAAACATGACATTCACTGTTTTACTGACTGTCCGTTCTTTTCTGCCCCATCTGTCCCCGCTCACTGCCTTCAGAACGACGACGGGCCACCCAGTGCCCAAGAGTCGCCCTACGTGTTCGGTCTCTACAAACATCTCACACACGACCTCGGTGCGCGCCGTGCGATTCTATCCCACGCCCCCCTCACTCCGATCTGCCCAGGTTTCGATGTCAAGGTCGTCCTCCCCAGTTCTCAGAAATCCTGGATAGGTGAGCTTCTCGTTGCCTAGTAATAGTATCATCCGTATCTCACCCTCTCAGGCAAGGCCTTCCACATCAAGGAGATCACTACTGGTCAATACTATTACCCAACGGAACCTCGTCAGTTGCCATCCCACGACGGCCTTTAGCCGACACTCGCGCTAAGCTCACGGACAGACGGC
The DNA here is from genome assembly GCA_007026445.1 of Schizophyllum amplum. NCBI lineage: Eukaryota > Fungi > Basidiomycota > Agaricomycetes > Agaricales > Schizophyllaceae > Schizophyllum > Schizophyllum amplum. The sequence continues at coordinate 1,680,396 of VDMD01000004.1, read as the reverse complement.
TACGGCGAGATCTCCGACGTCTCCCGACCGCTCAAGGAAGGCGAAGTGGTGCGCTGACGCCTTGTTCTCACAATCACCACCTCATTACACAATAGGCCGAATGGGTCTTGTTGGACGCGGTCAGTCTTGTTGGCTCCCCTCTAGGCTGTCTCTCATTCTGCTTTTGTGTTCGCAGACACCGGCGGTTAGTACCTTAAGGCAGGGCGACCCGCTCGCCATCTGCTGACGGTTCGAACCTCTACAGAGCTGCGCAAACGTCGGCCTTTACAACCTCTACCCGGGCCAGGTTGACTATGTGGTACGTGCAACTCCTTCCACTCTGATGAAATGCTACTTCTACCTTCGTCTATGAAGACTCTGTCCCGACATGAGAAGCGCCGACTCACCTGTGCGCACGTAAAGTCTGTCTGAGAGTCACCATTGCATTCTACCCTAAGGATGCAAATGTTAGAGGAAACTCGCTAATTCTTATACTAGATCAGTGGCCCCAACCTCGGACGCAATACCTCCGCCGCCTTTTCGCTGTCCTCCGGAACCATCGGTGCCGCGCTGTCCGGTGCCCTCACCGGCGCCCGCGCGCTCGCCCTCTCCTACGGCCATGTAGCGCCAACAACGCCCGACACATGGGTCGACGCCGCGCACGAGCTCGCCATACGCATCATTCGCCAACTCACGAGCGACTGGGACGCTCAGCACGGCAGCTGTGCAGGCGATGCACAGCACTCGATAAGCCCCTCGAATGCCGGAAACAGTCTTTACAGCATTAACATCCCGCTCATTGAGGCGCTCTTCACTAACCGCAGCCTCCCGGTCTGCTGGACCACGCTCTGGCGCAACTCGTACTCGACGCTGTTCAAGCCCGTCAAGGTGGCACCTGCGACGGCAAACGCGACCGCAACGAATATCCCCGCCGCAGGCCCCGATGCGCCTGATGTCGATCCTGCCGAGCTAAAGGGCAAGGCCAGCAACGTCTACGGTCAACCTCTCGCCTTCAAGTGGAGCCCCGCGATGGAGGGCCTGATACGCCCAGATCCTTCGACGCTTCCCGAGGGCACGGACGCTTGGGCAATCCACAACGGTTACGCGAGCGTAACGCCGCTACGCGCAGCTTTTGCCGAACCGGCGGCCAATGGAGGGATGGTGATGGAGGATAGAATGTGGAAGGTGTAGGGAAGGGGAGGTTATGAAGATATGAGGTTGAACACCGAAAGTCGCAGGTGGAAGGAAGGGTAGCCGGTACGTGATACCGAAGCAAGTGTACTCGAGATAGGCAGATTAACAGACCAGCCATCCTGTTCCAGTGCAGTACGGGTGCGCTATGGTTCATGCGCACATGCGCGACATTCGTATTCGGTCAATAAGTATACGTCAGTAGGCGTAGCTATCTAGACAAAGTACAAGGGTGCCATAATCGTCAGGTTGACAGTCAATGTCCAGCGTCAAGTCGCCAGCCTAGTCCTGCTAACGGCGGTGAACGAGCCCTGCATGCATCTCCTTGAGAAACCTCCAGGATCCGTCCGTCTCTCCGGCGGCGCGTCATTCCTCCCCGTTCTCAACTCCTGGCGACAAGCACTGCTCCTGTCAAGACCCACTACATGCACCCTATAACCAATGCAGCGGGAGCATCAAAAGGGCCAATGCGGCCAACACGAAGTGTGAACGATCCATAGGAAGACCAGGCGCAGCTCCGTTGAGGTGTCCATTTATAGGCTGCTTGCTATAGACCTTCAGCGAGTTGATGCTCCAGGAGGCGTTCTGTCAAGCAAGCGGTCAGCAAGACGGCCTGGGCTGGTATACAGCGAGCGAGAGCACAAGACGCACCACAAAGTTCGCCGGATCCTTCAACCTGTCTGCACACTCGCCTGGGCACCCCCGACGTCGCGTACGAGTTGCCCGCCCAGTCACCGCAGAACGTAATATCTAGAAGTAGCATGCGTATCAGCAAGTGGCGGAAAGTTAACGAATGTGACCGAAGTACGCACCGAAGATAATCGAATGGTTCGTGAAGTAGCTGATCGGGTCACAGGAATCTGGCGAGAGCATGGCAACGGGCGTGCCCCAGGTGGATGGGTTCGGTGCTCCGGCATTGATGTCGTCGGGGATGGCGGGCGCGGTAGAACGAGTCTACGGGCGAACATCAGCACATAGGACACAAAAGGAGTGTATGATTTGACTACTCACAGATCGCGATTCCGTTCTCATCCCACTTCATTGCGAACACACCACCGCCTTGTGCGTCGAAATATGGTCCGTAAGACGCGCGGCTCCACTCGCCAATCGCGCATCCGGCATTCGAGTTCAGAGTGCCATCACAGTTGGTGTTGTTTGTGCCGTCGCTGGTCTGATAAAAGGAAGGTCAAGTAAAGAGGGAGACGTGAAGAAAGCGCGACGTACAATGACGGTGCCCGAAAAAGTGGCGTTGGGGTTGAGGTAGCAGCCCGAGCCGGTATGCCATGCGATCTGGTTGTGCTCGTTGTCGTGAACGCCCTCAATGATGTCGATTTCGCCAGTCTGCAGTGAACACGTTAGCATGCGGGAAGGCAGCTGCAGGTCACTACTGACGTATGGCCAGGTGCCGCTGCCAAGAGTCCAGAAAGCAGGCCAGACCGCTACATAGCTGTATGAGCGACGGTGAAGCGTGAATACATCGCCGCGTACCGCAACCCCAAGGTGCCTTGTTCAAATCAAGGATGAACAAGCCGGTGTTGTACTGCTTGTATGAGGATATGCGGACGCTAGGAACACATCAGGGGCTTTCAGCAAGACATCTAGCGACATACGCACCTGGACCTGTACTCCCCATCCGCTAGCCAGGACGTATTGTCTCCTTTCATGACAACGATGTCATCCTCCTGCACATACGCGAGCCCGCTGCCGAACGCTGTGTCTGAGTCCACATAGCTGCGACAGTCAGGGCGCCGAAATCAGTACAAACATGTTCTCTCACTTGACATGACCACTGAGGGATACAGCCAGTCAGTCGTACGAAGGGAGATGGGAAGGTTGCGCACTTTGTAGGGTCCTTGCCAGTGAAGAAGCCAAAGCTGCTGTAGGGTAGTCAGCATCTGCTCCCTTTCCACTACTACACTACGCACTCGAAGAATGAGTCCCCGCTGAAGTCGTCCTCCAGCAACCAGAGGAATGTTGAGCCGTTCGCGTTGACGTCCAACTGTTGCGCGTCAAGGCGCCGCTCGATCGCGTTCGTCTGCTGCCGCGGAGGTATCGGACCTGCATTTGTGTAGTTCCTCACCGACCGCAGATCGTGCGGCAGCTGCAGCGGCTGGAACGCCCGGGATAGTCGCGAGCAGAGGGCGAAGAGGACGAGGAGACGGGGAGGGAGGTCGTAAAGCATTCTTAATCGTAAGCGTCAAGCAAGTTGCGTACACGAGGCGTCGAGTGACTTGTGGAGCCGGTACAGCCTACGAGCTCACGCGTCTTCGTAGTCGGCCTCAAGGCCTTGCGTCCCCCACGCTATCCACGCTATAAACGAGTGCGCGATAATCTCATGGCTGTCGCGTGTAGGCGATACCAGGTTCGGATGTGTGGCCCTCGGGCACGCTGCAGCAGCGGTACATCCAGATCCGTCTGGCAGTCTTTACACATCGGACTACAGTTTGCACCTCACTTCAGTAGATCGTACACATGGTTCTCGATTGCATACAATGCATAGCATGGGCGCATACGGCGACGGACATAGTGAGGGTAGAGGACGGCGTGAGAGTGTAAGAAGAAACCGACACGCTCATCGGTAACGACGGAGGCTGAGCGTGTTGTGCTTCTTCCAGGTGGCATGAGCCGTGGTGTGGTTGTGGCGGCTGCCCTTGCCGAGACCACGGTTCTGCTTGCCAATGCTGGTAAGACCACGAGCCTCGCGACGCTTGTGGACCGGGTTGACAATCCAGTTGATGCGGGGGTCGCGGCGGATCTTCGCATTTGATCAGCTCGACTTCGGGAACGAGTAGTAGACGCGCTACGCACCGCCTTGTGGTTCGGGTCTACGAGGATGACCTCGTAGTACTTGTACACACCGTCCTGGTTGATCCAGTACGAGTTGAGGACGCGCAAGTTTCCGCAGCGGCGGCCGACACGCTCCTCCGCAGTGCTCCGCAGACCGCGCTGGGGCTTCAGATGGTTGACACCCCTGGCGAACGGGCTTGCCGTAGGTCGCACCTAAGGTAGGTTATGAGTACCATGATCGGAGGGTAAAGATGCGGATCGATGGTGCAATGTTTTTGATTCGCATGAAGGGGAGCGTATGCAGTTGATGATCGGGGAGACTGAACGTACCCTTGGGGACGGGCTTTTTGCGGTTACCACGACGGACACGAACGCGGTAGACGACGTAGCCCTGCTTGGCCTTGTAGCCAAGACGGCGAGCCTTGTCCGGACGCGACGGACGCGAAGCACGGTGGATCACATTGAGCTGACGGTACTCCCAGCACCTGGATAGCACGGACAATTCATCAGCTCAGGTTCTGTTGAGAAAACCTGGTCTAACACACCGCACGCGCAGCAAAAACCGGAGGACATCCGACTGCTTCTTTTTGTACAGCTCGCCGATATACTGTAATCACATAGTCAGGCTTGACTGCGAATCTGGGTGAAGGAAAAGACGTATTGTATGCGCCCATTTTGTCTTGAGGTCGTCGGGGACGTTGACGACGTGCTTGAGGATGCGGGCTCGACGTTCGCTATCCCTGATCGGATGGGCGGCGTCACAGTCACGTGCATGCGTGCCAAAGTGGCTGAAAGTCGAACTGCATATGACTCGGCAAATGCCGCTGGGCCATTCAACTTACGCCGTGATTCTGAACTTCACCTTCCGCTTCGTAGCCCTATGATCTATGTGGGATAATCGTGAATGCGGACAACGTGATATATTGAGTGAACAAACCAGCTTGAGGGATCCTACTGCGCGATGCTACTCTCTCAGATGCTGGTATCCAATTGTTGCCGTGGTGGTGGTAACACCCGAGCGATCCCTCAGAACCGTCAGAAACTGACCGTGCACAAGTCGCTGTTGTCTTGGGTAGTACTCGCAAATGGTCACTGTTGACTTCAGTAAGCCATTCGCATGCCTTGTCGAGGCATCGACTGCAAGATTGCTAAAGACCGGCTACTTTACTCACCAGTGCTGCGAATTCGGCGAGTCCTTTCTGAAGATGTGGTGCTCGTGCTCGAGGGCAGTTTCTATGCTTTGCACGTCGTGGCGTTGCGGTTGCGTGAGTCCCTCCCTTCTATGAGGTTGAGTACACCAGTGCATGCCATCCAGGCAAGAAGATCCGCGAGACGTCGGGCGTTGCATCGTAAAGAACGCCAAAGCGCAGAAGGTGTACACAAGCAAGCGTTGCGAACGACCAGCCACATGCGGTCAAGCGAGCGCCGAGACGTCTGACGGTTTGACAACCGCGCTGGCTGTGTCTACGCATGCCGATTAATTGACGAAGTCGGGCAATCGAGGTGCTATGCGAAGATTTTCATTATGGCACGACTCTAAGAACCTAGAAGAATAAGTACAGAGGGTATCATAGCGGGGATGAGCGAATGAACAGCATACAAAGCAATGAGTGTGCGGTATATCACGTGCCATATGATTCTTAAGTCCCGTCACAAGGAGAGGGAAGTTGCCCAGTCGACGGCCCCAAATGCACACTAGAAGCCCGTCTTCTTGTGGATGATATCCGGGTCCTCTTGGTACTCCTCTGCTGATACCCACATCTACGGAGGAATGTAAGCGAGACGTACAATGCAACGAGAGAGCGACGGACCTTCTTGAAAGTACTCAACCCCGCAAGAATGGAACCGCCTATCCATGTTGAGTATTTCCTCTCTGGTGGTGCGTAGATCTTAATCTTGATGTCCTTCAACGCGAGCTTCTTCACTTCGTTGAGCAGACGGTCACCAAATCCTGCACCACATACACATCAATTCATGTCGGACGTGTGTATTTATGGCGAAAACGCACCTTTGGTCAATGTGCTGCCCCCACTCAATACGATGTTGGAGTATAGGCTCTTCCGGAGGTCAAGATCTACGCGCGTAATCGAGTCGACAATGACTTGGTGTACGCCGGCGTATTCTTGACCGATGATTTCTGGGTTAAACAGTATCTCTGGCGCGCGGAAACGCTCCGGTCCCAGCTTTCTGGCTGTCAGCAAGATGACTTCGTATAGTATACAACATAACTTCACTTGTACGACGTTGCCATCCGGAAGTCTGAAGTCTTCTGTTCGCCCGTTTGTGTCCTTCTCCTCCTTCGCTGGGCTAATGGGAATGTAGCAGCATTTCTCTTTGATGGTCCGGACCACTTCGCGTTCCGCGGATGTATGCAGATGATGGCCCGCTTTGCGAAGAAGCAGTTGAAGATGTTCAGTAACATCGCGACCTGCAACGTCCACTCTGCGGATAGCGTGCGGCATAGAGAAGCCTTCAAATACAGGGACGGCGTGAGTGACACCATCACCAGAGTCCAGTACTATGCCCGTTGTGCGACCGGAGGAGTATCTGCCACAGACATGAGGCGAGAGCGCGTGGGCGGCATGCGGAGCACATACAATGATAGGACGGCTTGAACGGACGTGAACATTGCTGGAACGTTGAATGTGTCGAAGAATATTTGGGCAGCAATGTCACGATTACTTCGTGGATTCAACGGTGCTTCTGTCAAGAGGACGGGATGCTGACGCGGCGTTAGCAGGCTGTTCACCACAAGCTATGAATCGTCGCACCTCCTCTGATAGTGTCCCCAGTTCCTCCGCATATACCCAGCTCCATATCCGTTCCATGTCGTCCCAGTCCGTGACAATGCCGTGTTCCATGGGGTACTTGATCTTCAGCAGTCCGCGGAACTCCTGCGCGCGCTTGCCGATGAACACGTCCCCCTCAAGCGCGCCCGCCATAACGCGCGTATGCTTCGGTCGCCCCACGCTGTATACGATGCTCAATGTTTCACGCGACCCGGAGGAGCGCGCCGACGTACGCACAAAGATGGGAAGAAGCATTTCGGATGATCCTGGCCTGCGAAACCAGCCTTTATCGTCCCGGAGCCCTGGAGGAAGTTAAGCTCAGGCTTATGCGTGTTTTCTTCAGTATTACATTGTCTATGACGACCGGTTGGTTAGTGAGGACGTCGTCGAACTCGGCAGACATGGGAGCAGGGGACAAAGAGGCGCGATACCAAATGCGGATCGGGTGCTCTCGCCTCTCCCCATCATCATGAATCGACTGCTGCCGCTGTTCCTGTTTCTCAGTTGGCTTTCTGTGCGCCTGCAAACCTCTGTCGAAGGGCTCCATCTCACGCTGTTTTGTTCCTAGTCCCCTGCGCTCGCTATCTTGAACAAGTGGGAGGCTACTAACTTCTGCAAATGTACGCGATTTAGGCGCCTACTCAAATTCACGCGTCTAACACACTCAGGCATCTGCTTTGGGTCCAATTACACAATTCTACACCTCGACATTCCAGACAATCCCGCGCAACCGTGTCTGTCCTGCACGAAGCAGTGGTGCTTGAACCAAAACCTGCCTATCTGCGCTGGCGCGTCTGTTGGCGACACTGACCCGGACACCGCCACGGGCAAGGAGGGAGACGTCGAAGCCAGGTGTTTTCGTGCGTGAACGACTTACTACGCCTGACCATACCTGCTGATCCCATGGCAGAGCGGGATTCTCCTCGAGACCAACTAGTGGTCACTCTCTTTCTGCTCACGGTCTTCGGCCTATTGCTCGGTGCAGGAATCAAGGGGCGTATGCTCAAAGCAGGCATTGACGTGACATTACCTTGGAACTCTGGCAAGCGCTGGTGGGAGGTGCGTGCATGAACTGCGCGGACATGCGAGCTTTCTCACACCTCTTGTGTGCAACAGACGTGGAACCCTTTACCTCGTACGCAACCGGACAACGTCAGCCTCAATCGCTTCTCTCTGTCTCCCAGTCCGTCACGACGAGAAACACGAGCTATCTCCCTCTCAGTGGAGAGTGAAAGTTCGAGTGTGTGGTCACGCTGCGTAGGCCTGCCTACTTGCAGTGGCACTGTAAATTATCGTATTGTATATATAGGCCATGGAAGGAATCTCAGGGGAACCTTGCGAAGCAATCAAGTACTCGTACTGAGTACTGAGCACTCATCGCAAAACCATGTTGCGTCTGGCAACTCTGCGAGAGAGGACCAGGAGGAGACTGAAGTAAATACTTGTGTGTTCAGTGCTGTGCGATCTTGGCATTCGGTCCTTGTCCGGAGCCGTCATCGTTTTCCGTCGATGGGCTCACTATGCTCGAAGTCCAGCCATACGACTGGTGAACATCAGGTCCTGGGCTCCTCCAGCGGCGCAACCTCGAGTAGACCCTCGGATCCGCGCGCAGCCGCTCTGGCCGCTGCCGAGGCACGAGCGAAGGCGGTAAGACACCTCCTCTATCCGTACGAAGCCCCCGTCCCTAACGCGACACCTATCAGGCTGAGGGGCGCGGGGTGAATCGCAAGTAAGTCGCGCTCACATATGGTTGCATAAGGCCTAATGAGTGGCGCGCAGCAACCCGAATGCTGGCAAGCTAGCTTCGCAGGCCAATAAGCCTGCTAAGTTCACACCAGAGCCCAGACAGGAGGAGCGCTTGGTGGTGCGTCTTCTCGACTAGACTTTCAGCCATATAAACTTACGTTCTGACAGTGGGATTGATACTGAGTTGTCGACGATACTCGTGGACAACAATATAATCGCATCATCTATCCTGCTATGCATCTTTCCCCCACGTTTACCCCTGCACCCCGCCCATCATCTTGCTCGCATGTCGCACACGCATGGTACTGCTCTTCGTCACTTCTCATTCAGTTCACCGAACCTGGATATTGAAGCCCAAAATACATCAAATGCGTATATAAGTGCCGCGAGTCGATATACGGTCGCAGCGCATAGGTAGGCGGGTCAGTACACTGACAGGTCTTCAGCAGCGCATCGCCTGCCACTCTCTGTGGGCATGCCTCCAGATCCCTCGACCGGCGAGGCAAAGGTCATCAGCTCTCCATCTCATGTCCTGGCTCCGTCAAGACGCGAGGCGAACAGGCGGGGCCTTGGAAGCCGGTAGGCGTGACGAGAGCGCGATGCTCAATCGTACTCTGGAGTGCTCCGCGGCCGCCGTTTTCAAGAGCCGGCAGAGTGGTGGTGTCTATGCCGACTTGTGCTTAGCTTGGCCGCGGATTCATATAGGTGCGACTCTGTGAACCGCGATGCGATGGCGGTATCGTTGGCTATGGATTATACGCCTGTCAGGAAGATCTTCCTCCACGCGCTCTTCTCCTTGGTTGAGGTGGAGCTCATGCTCGACACCGAGGGCCTGCGCTGCTGCTGCTGGCGAGCCAGGCTGACCGAAGGACGGAGCACCTGACTCAGGTCCTGATACATCACGTACGCTTCGCTAGGGGACTGTGCCGCTGCGATACCGAAGGTGACGAACGTGCTAGGCGTTGTGAAGGACGACGGGGCAGAGGTGAACATTGTTGGAGAGTGATACTGCCGGCGAACTGAGACGTGGATGTTTGGTTTTGCGTAATTTGGCTGGGAAAGCCCATGACTTATGTAGGTCGTACCAGCGACTGCAATCGATTCGAGAGCGCTACGATCCGCCTGCTAGCAACCGCCCGCTTACCCCTTCGGAAGTTAGAAATTACTGCATTTGAAAAGCTTTGCATGCCGTCAGTTTCCATGGATATATTTTGTGTTGCTATGGAGTTTGTCTCATGCTCCTCATGACAGCGGGTTGACAGAGGTTGACAGCGGGTCTCAGTCTGCAGGCGGAAGTATCGTCCGAAAGGAGCGAACAATGCAAAGGGACAATGACGACCAGAAAAGGCAATTCAGTTATTGACATGTATTTGTGTGCATGTACTTTTTGGACTTCCTTGAGTCATGCGTCGAGCTTAACTTCCGCACGCTGGAATGCGTCACCAAGGACGGTAACATCCTATAGGCTATATTCGATCTTCCATGGCGCCAGTGGCGCAGCCGCAAGAATCTATGAGGCAGCAAGACCACGGCAGCGCCAGCAAAGCCCGTACGCTTCGAGTGGGCAATTTTGAGCAAGGGCACGCAGGTGCCCGACAAGGGACCATGTCATAGCCAGTAGGGTCTTCTAGGACATCCGGGAACGTTACCCGGTCAGGCTTTATGGAAAGCGCGCAGGCTCCATCCTTCAACTCACGTGCATGGAATGCGCGAACAAGTGAAAAGTTCAGTCCATCCATCGAGAGCGGTTGAGGGTAGCAAATTATGTGATGGAGTCCAACAGGGAAAGCGGTCGTCTATTCCTCTGATAACCATTGTTCGGCGAGAATCCCAATATACGGCAGCTGAAATCGTGCCAAGCCGTTGTGGGACGCATCGGTGAAAGCTCTGTACCTGTTGAATGTTGTCAGTCGCTCGCGTGGGCTCTGACAGATGTATTCGACACAACTTACGCCATGAACAGCTGCGAACATAGTATGATGAGGGTCAATAGCATTCGCAAAAAACCCCAGAAGTGCATGAGCGAGAGCAGTATGCGCAGCAGGATCAATGGGGCTGTAAGCAGCGCAGATTGGTATGCTGCAGTCCAATTCAGAGGTCGTTCAAGTCTATTCATGTATGGAAAGCGCACCATGAAATCGGACGTAGTCGTTCTCCGTTTCTATGATCAGTAGGACCAACGCTGATGATGGAAGTCAGAACACCCGTGTATGCACCATGATGTCGAGGACGCGCCTGATAATGGTCCCAGTATATATGCGAACGCAGCTAGAAGATCGACGCGCATGCCATGTCGCGTCTCCCATTGATTCTGCTGGCTCTCCGCCTCCTCCACAGCGCCTATACCGCCAGATGCGCTATCCCCAAAAGTTGGTATCCCTCCTGACTGGTAGGAGGTTGAAGCATATATGGGTGAACTTGTGTTGGTGTTTGAGGATGAGTGACTAGGAAACCAGGGTCGGGAGGCTCTTGAAGTGGAGGCGCGTGAGGGATCATCTGGTGGCGGGGTCTTCATAGGGGTTTGCAGTTGAGACATTGGTTACAGGATGACATTGTGACTTACATATGGCGCGAACGAGGCGAACTCAGAAGGCATGGCCACGAAGGGTGACTGGTGAGGGGCGCAGAACAAGCGCAGATGCTGACTCAGCGTGCATTTCTGACGTACATACATAGGATCCCGGTCCGACGTACCGAGCGCCTGAGGGTGTCGAGTCTGGAGCTCTAGCTGACTCTGAGCTGACTCCTGGTGGAGACCGCAATAACCACCAGATAACCATTGAGCCAGCCTCATTTCATGATCGAGATCATCAGTGCATCGCGACGATTTCCAGTCGCTCAAGGTCAGCGCTAGGATGGATGCGCCGAGTCCGCGCCTGGCACGAGTGAGGCACTTCATCGCATCTCACCGCACATGTTCGGAGGGCGAATGGATAGAACATCGTTATCTTCATCACAATGAACGGTGCTTTGTATTGAGAATGTGTGACATCGTTTGCACTGAGCAAAACCAACCGCGGATCTGCAGTTCAAACCTTCCCGACCAGGGCGCGTTAGACACCTCTCGTCCTTATTCAGTCCGTATATGGAGTTCACGAGTTCATGGCTTCACGCTAAACGACAGAACAACCATACGGCGAGCCACGAGTGAGAGAGCAGAGCAGAAACACAAGCCTGCCGGAACTTGCCGATCCCTATGCAGTTCGACTTGCAAGCCACAGGTCACGATACATCAATCATGTGATGCATCCCAGATTTGCGGTCGATTGGCTATCCCGTCGCCCGAGCCTCAAGACACCTGGACGACAGGTAAGCGCTGCTGGTTCACTGCCTGAACACTCCCTGATCGCCGTCATCAGCAGCGCGGACCGCACAGCTGCTCAAAATGGTGAGTAATACTCTGCTGCATCCGAAATCGGGAACGCAAAAGTACGATGATGAGCGGGGCAGAGGTATACGAGCAAGGATGCAGACGCTGTACACGATCTGCGTTCAGTGTTGCTCACGGTTAGCGCTTTTAGGCCGACAACGCCCCCCGTCACCCTGCGCACGCGCAAATTCATTACCAACCGCCTCCTCGCCCGGCGCCAATTCGTCGTTGACGTCCTCCACCCCTCCCGTCCGAACGTCTCCAAGGAGGAGCTCTCAGAGCGTCTTGCCGCCATATACAAGACGGACAAGAAGCGCGTTGTTACGTTCGGTTTGAGGACACACTTCGGTGGCGGGCGCAGCACTGGCTTTGCTCTTATCTACGACGATGAGCCATCCCAGAAAAAGTTCGAGCCTCGCTACCGGTTAGTGCGGGTGCGTCTACTGTCTTTGCACTTCTGGGTATTCTCTGATCTTGCGTCAAACAGTCTGGCTTGGCAGACAAGATTGAGAAGCCGTCGCGTAAGCTGCGCAAGGAGCGCAAGAACCGCGCGAAGAAGGTGCGTCGTGTTCTCACCTCTGTATCTGCTTTCCTAATTGTTTCCACAGCTTCGGGGTACGAAGAAGAGCAAGGCCGCGGAGCCGCCCAAGAAGAGCAAGTAATGGTTGCGCGAGTGTACCTTCGTGTACGGGCGTGCTGTTTGTACATTACCTCCCGGCATACATCTTGTATCCGCGCCGCTATGCATATGCTGTCGTTCGCATCCCGCTGTCGCAGCACTCTCGCCTCCATGTTCCGTATGTCCTACCATACATGATTTTATGCATATGTCCAGCGAACGATCAGACGTGTGTGGCCAAAGGACAAGTATCATGTCCGTCTTCGTCGATTTCATGTTTGCCTTACTTCTCACTGGCAATTTGTACTGGGAGCAAGTGAGCGCGAAGCGAGCGCTCTGGAGTCTGGAGTGCCTTCGCCGGAACAAACCGAGCCGCGAATATGGCAACGTACCGCCTCCAATAGACCGTATTTGATTCGGTATATATCAACTTCTGCACTTGCAAAATGCTGCTCCACTAAGTGTAGCTGATCATTCAAAATTACATGCCCTTCGTTCAAAATCAAAGAGCCGCTGCTGTTGTACAGCCCAATGCACGTTGGCCACAGCCTTGAACACGCGAAATGACGCGCACGGACGTATGCCACCTGAGTCTACAGGCATGTCGGCGATGTCCGACAGCGTTTTCCGCCGGAGAGCAGCGACAGGCGGCCGTTCTACCACTCCTCCTCCCAGCCTCCGCCTATGTATTTTATTAATCTCGTTTTGAATTTCATCTAACTTGCCCTCGTAGATGAATTTTGACGAGCTGCTTAGTTAAGTAAATCTCTGATATATACCGAATCAAATACGGTCTAATATGTCATCACTGTACTTACATATGGCTGTAGGGAACGTACACGTCCGACGTCCAAGTTGAACACAAGATGTTTAGGCGCCTTCTTCGACCACCCGTCTTACGCTAAGAGCAGCCAATCCTGATGCTGGCTGCGACAGGACCCCTGATAATCGGCAGTGAGGTTACTTCGCTTGTCGGACAAATTTTCGTCCTCCAGACCCAAAATGTCTCTGAGAATGTCGGACAAAATGGGTCTGTAGAGGCTTGAGGTTACTTCAGTTGTCGGACATCTGGGGCCCCGTGGGCGGTGGTCGAGCAACTTCAAACACAAATAATGCGCCAACAGCCTAACGGTGAAGCGCCACACGTCAGATACGCAAGATGGAAGGGTTTCCCGTTCGAATCTGACCCATCTCAGCAGTGCCCAAAATGTTCACGAAAGTCGAATATTTGAGCACGTGACAATTATAATAATTAAATTGCCTCTTTTGGGCATAAAAAGCTGTACATCACGTGAAACTTACTTAAAATGTCGGACAAAAGACCCCATTTTGGCCCAAAAATGTCGGACAAAAACCTCCCGATTTTGGACGTTCGCGAAAGTAACCTCAACACCTATTATCAGGGGTCCTGCTGCGACCATCTTGAGTCCTCATCGATCTTCGCTCGGCACGCGCGCACTGGCAGCCAATCGCTGTCCAATCTTCGTTCGCAAATACAAACAGCTGTCGATACAGTCGCTGACCGTTCCGATCCCTGGGCCTGGACTCTCGACTTTGCGTACACATCCTGCCGTTCTCTGCCGCAAAATGAATCAGGACAGCGACACTATATAACTCTCGGTTGCAGTCGCGCGGCGCGTGTAACACCTCCCTCCCACACTGCTGCAGGCTGGCTGCGTATCTCTGAATCATTCACGTGGTACGTTTACAGTCTGCGCGCCCTGGCGTATACTGCGTACTGAAGGGCTTGACCCGACCCGCTAGATGCAAGTTGAGACTGCAGATTCTCGATTTTTGAAGGGAAAGACAGTCATGGTTACCGGCGCAGCGACGGGATCAGGCAGAGCGGTAGCAATGCTGTTCTCGCGAGCTGGGGCGAATGTCGCCGTAGTTGATCCCGACGACATACTGGGTCAGAAGGTGGCGAACGACCTCCGCGCGGCCGGTGGCGAGGAGGCACTTTTCAGTACGTTCTCTCCTGTCATGTTTTCTCCCCATCCGAGCTGACCGTGACCTTCGTCCGTATCAGAATGCGAGCCCACGAATCCCCTTGAGGTTCAGAATGCTGTGAGGCTTATTTCAGGCAAATCTACGCGTACAGGAAGGGTGACGATGGACAAGGCCAACGCGACTGTCGACCGGTTCGGGACCCTTGACGCGGCTGTCAATGTCGTTACGTGGAACTCGGACGAGCCAAGCGTCTTCGCGGGGGACCAGAGAGATCTCGAGCGCGCCCTTGTACTGCGCCTCAGGAGCCTCAGAAATTGTCTGAAGTGTCAGACGGCACAGATGACCAAGCAGGGTAGAGGAGGCTCTATCACTATCTTGTACGCACGTGCTTGCACCAATACCCGATATATATTGATGCGTCTTGCAGGCGCCAAAGCAATGCTCTACGCGACCCGACGCAATCAGGCTTCGACCAGTGAGAGCTCTTCAACGCACATCTTGTCGCCTACTGATCCGGTACACTTAGAGCTTTGATTGACATCGCACGGACCACTGCAGCAGATCACAAGAAGGCCGACATACGGTATGTATGTTCCCAGTTCGCTGCGGGGCTGTATCTTATCGATTCATGCAGAGTCAACGTCGTATTGCCGTCACGAACGGCGGCACTGGTGGGTCATAGCCAAAGTCCAACAGACCTATCACGCCTCAGTCACTCCAGCGCACTTGACGACCCTGCTCGAAGTTGCGTCTGGTTGGCGTCGGAAGCAGCATCCTATGTTACCGGCTCCGTCATCAGTTCAGAATCCGGGTTCGCTCACGCCATGTAACGAATCGAGATCGTTGAGTACTTGCTCTTGTATTATCACTTTACTTATACACTTTCTGTTGATCTAATAAACGTAGACCTTCCTGCTCGCGTCTGGCTGATTCAGGTCATATCTCTGCCGTTCAAATTTGAAGTTGCTTCGAGCAGACGTATTCAGGGATCATTTGACCTAACATGATCGGGAACCTGTATCATAGGAACGTTTCACTCCAGCTCGTCGTCAGCAAAGATGGCCACTTTGGCGATACCATCTTGTCCAATCACACCGCGGTACATGCCCGGGCAGTTCATCGGCATAGCATCTAATGTATGTACTCAGTCAGATTGACACTCGCTAATTGTGGCTACACTCACAGTTGCCCTCAGAGTCCAGCGCAATCACCCCACCATCGCCGCCGTCTCTTCTCAGGTCCTTCATGGCCTTCTCGCAGGCCGCCTTAAGTGAAAGGCCAGCGTACCGCACGAGATGCGAGATGGTCGCGCCCGTGCTCTGACGTATGAAATACTGCAACAACGTTTGACTGGGCATAAGCGTTGAGCGATTCGTGAAGACTCACATCACCATCGCCCGTGCCAGAAAGTCCCATCGCGTACGTGCTCTTCTCCTTCGCGGTGAACCTGCGCATCAACGATGTCCAGACACCTCCCTGACCTGCCACTGCTCCGCCCAGTAACCGGCACCCATAATCGGGGTGTCACCTATACGTCCTGGGAGTTTGTTCGTCCTACCACCGGTAGATGTACAGGAAGCGATGCAGCCGTTCATATCGAGAGCGACGGCACCCACGGTTCCCTTTGGAAGTTCCTCCATCGCTCCCAGCTCTCCCTCTGCCTCCATGCGTTTCTCTTGGGCAGGGGGAACATTTTCGGGTAGCCCAAGCCCGCGACGGTGTTCCCTCCAGCGTTTTTCGGTCCAGAAGTAATCCTCACCGACGATCTCGATTCCAAGCGCGTCGCCGAGCGTCTCCGCCACAGGAGCAGATACGAAGGTATGTGGCGCAAGCGAGGGGTGAACGTAGAGCGCACGCACAAGCTGGCTTGGGTTTTTGACATGTTTGAGTAGCGTCGCACCTATACCACGACGGCTTATCGGAATAGTCGGATAGGCAGTCGGCGGCTTGGATACGGTGATTGAAGCCTCGAGCTCGTTCTTGTCAAGTGTTAGTAGTGTTGTATGCAGGACAGATCGTGCTTGTTCGTGATCCTACCTTGCCATCTGTATTGAAGACAGCACCGCGTCCCGCGTTGAACAAGGGACAGTCTGAAATCATTCACCGCCAAGGTTTATACTGGACCACAGGCGTGCTTACTTTCCAGCACCGTCACGGACGCAACGACAGCGTCCATCGCCTCCCCTCCGCTACTCAAGACCTTTGTTCATCTGTCTCAGACGTGGACGCAGATTTTATGGTGGGTATACGGACCTCGTGGCCGGCATGTAGAGCACGTCGCAATGTCTGTCTATATGCAGTCCTCTGCTCGGGTGTGGAGCCTGCCTTGCTCATAGTGCCCGCGCCGCCGTGGATAACGAGGAGGTAGCGTTTTTGCATGGTGGTGCAAGAGCAAGGCGGGAATAGGATGTCTTATCGCTCGTACGCCGCGATGCATGCAATTCAGAGGGCCTCGCCGCCGCGGCGCTCATATCCCGACGGTCTTGTTATCGCATCAGACTGCCAGCACAACAGCGTAGGATTGAAAAACACAACATGCCTGAAGTCTAAATAGAGTGTGAGTGGTATAGTACCATGCAATCAAGTGAGTCTAGTATGTGATGCAGACGTGAGCTTAGTCCGTGTAACGAGTCATGTGCCCTGTGGCCAGTCTGTGTCATTCCACCCATTAGATGCAGATGTCCAGAATGGAGATCTTATTGTCGCAGTCCGGCGCGCCGACAAACATGGGCAGCAGCGCCCGAAGAA
This sequence comes from Schizophyllum amplum, assembly GCA_007026445.1. Classification (NCBI taxonomy): domain Eukaryota; kingdom Fungi; phylum Basidiomycota; class Agaricomycetes; order Agaricales; family Schizophyllaceae; genus Schizophyllum; species Schizophyllum amplum. The sequence continues at coordinate 1,663,217 of VDMD01000004.1, read as the reverse complement.
GCGGGGCAACGGTGCTGTTCATGAGGCCGTCGGTGAGGTTCTCGATCGCGTCCAGCGTGAGCTCGAGAAGACACTTAATCTGGTAGACGACTGCAATAGAGGTCAGTTACGGCCTTGAGAAGAAAAGCGCTAGTAGCGTACTGGGACCGAGGATGGGGCCAAGTACAGGTAAATTGTCGACGAGGATGGCTGTAGCCTTAAGCACGTCCTTGTTGAGGTTGACCACGTTCTTCAACGTCGTCTGGACGTCGGACTGCCTGTCGTAGTTTTGGAGACCCCTGTCCGCCCCCGCAGTCTCCAGAATCTCCTTAATGCCGAGGATGTCGAGCTGAAAGTTGTTCAGCGCGGTGGCGCACTTCTGCTGGAACTCCGCATCCTGAGCAGCGCTAGGCGAGGAAGACTGGGCCGCCAGACGCTCTACGCAAGCGTTAGAGATTACTCGTGGAATGAATGGATATATGCGCACTGTAAGTAGCGGCGTTCTTGCGGGCGCTGTGGTAGTGGTTGTTCAGCAGCGTGAACTGGTCGAGTTGACGGCGCTCGGGAGCAGATGCGTCCGTTTCCTGAGGAGCGATAGAAGCGGAGCGCGACGACTTGACAGCATCAGAGAGCTCAGACCCGGCGGCGTGCTTGACCCGCATGTTCTTTGCAGGGCGGGAAGACGGTCCCAGATTGTGCGAGTAGTCGGCGACAGGAAAGCTGGGTTGAGCGACCGGGGCTGCCAAAGCCATAGATGCCGTTCCAGACGAATCATAGCGACCAGCGAAACCGAGGACGGCCAGCGTGAAGAGGAGCGAGCGAGTGACAGACGGCATGGTGAAGGCGGTAGGCGAAGAGCGATTTGGGCGAATAAAGAGAACCGGAGGCGACACAGAGAAAGACCGACCTTGAGGCAGATGGTGGTAGGACGGAAAAGTGCGATTAGCCTCTGCTTGCGTCTTATATTGCGCGGACTGTTGAGTTATGTTTGCTGAATTTCCATTGGCCTGCTGTAAAGTCACGGGACCGTGTCACAGACAAACAAGGCACGCGCCTTCAACAGCTGCGTCATGTTGGACTTCAAATATTTGTAGTGGCGGCGCCCGGGGCATTGTTCACAAGCATCTGTGGCCGTTTTACATAACTTCCTGCCTCGCGCAGCGACGACGATTGGCGAAATAGCAAGGACGATATGCATATCACATACAACATCGAGGGACACGCCTCTGCTTCGCGAGAACCATGTAGATTCCGCAACACCGACCCTACAAATCGTATGAACAGAGGGAGCTTGTAGAGCACAGCGACAGGAGTGATCATACAGCCCGCGACACAAAAGAAAGACCGATAACCAAGCCTGACATGTAAATAAGCGTCAGAAGTCCAGTGTCCAACTATCATAACTGACACAGTCGGCAGAAAGCAATAAGATGAGAGACGGTAGCAGGTCTACCGCGATGGTCCATGTAGACATCGGGTATCTTCAACCCTCAATTACAGAGGGGTGCAGCTCGCGCCGTCCAACGAGCGGTGGTAGCCAGCAGCGCACGTAAGAACTGGAGATCTTGATCAGATACCATATGCCAAGGGAAGAGTGATGAAACGCACCTTCGCACGCGCCGGCAGAGCACTGAACGTTCCAGGCACCCTCGATGGCCGTGCAGTCCTGACCCTCACCTTGCGAGGGGCAGCCACCGCAAGCGGTAAGGTCGGTCGCGATGTCCGTGCAGTCGTACTCGTCTGCGGTCAGGCCAGCGATGCGGCAAGCGGTGAGACCCTTGGGGCAGCTGGAGACCTCGCGGTTGACGAGCGAACGCTTGGCACGGTGATGTCCGTGGTTGCCATGGTTGTAGCCACCCGAGGGAGTGAGCGTCGTGGTTGTGGGCGGAATGGTCGACGTCGTGGTCGTGGGAGGGACACAGTAGCCATGGTTGTCGCTCCACTTGCAGCCGCTGCCGTGGCTGGTGTGCGTGCAGTCGGGCTCATCCTGGTTGTCGTTGCCGTCGGTGGGAACGCAGGACCCGACGCTGTTGTGCCAGTACCACTTGCGAGGGCACTCGTTGCCACGGGGCGGGATGCCGTGGTTGTGGCTGTCACCACCCTGGGCAACACAGCAGCTCTTGCGGGAGAACCTGAGGACGATGATGAGCGCGGTATACTTCGCCGATAAAAAGTAACGCACCAGAACTCGCTCGACCCGCAGTTGGAGTTGGAGTTGCCACCACCGTGGGCCATGACCGCCGGGAGGACCGCGGCGATGAGAAGAAGAGAAGTAGCGATGCGGGCGAGGATGGCCATGACTTTCTAGTATGTGCTGGTCTATAGTTCAAAGAGTGACAGACGCGGGCGTGCGCGGTGAGTTTGGGGGAAAAGAGCAAGCACAAAAGATGGCCTCATGGTCTGGCCGCCGTATTTATATACGAGGGGTCCCTGGGAATGCTAGAATATCGAGATAGAACATGTGCAGATTGATCTCTTGATGCGAACTGACAAATATCGAGGCGAGGAACCGACGACGATTCCAGCAACAGGGCAAAGGGATTACCGCAATTTGGCTGTTGGTCTGTAAGCATGGCCTCTAGACTGCGCCGGTAAATTTTGCACGGAAGGTCTACCGCTGGTATGGTCAGGAATGGCCGGGAGAGAATTACACGGATTCGGGGCAAGTGTTGATCAACTTACCCCCCACGTGAAACACGTGATCCAGTTGCCATGCACCACCGGGGATATCGTTAGGCACGATCGAAGGTATGTTCTCGATTTGTTGCGTTTTCAATTTCCGGCACGCAGAGGCCGTCTCCCGTCGGCAACACTGCAGTCAAATGACGATGGTGTTCCGGTCGTGGATAAAGGAGCGCAAGTTGACCACTTACTTTGAAGGCCTCAGCAGGTCCTCTGGACTGCTGCACTACTGCATTTTCCAAGCATGAAACTTGTTGCGCTGATGCGCTGGTCGCCCGCATCTTGCGGCGATGGTGCGGCATCTACTGCACTCTCTCCTTGTTCCTCCTCGTTTGTAGTACTCGTGGTTGGCAAGAGTTTGTAGTGGCGTTGGAGCTTGCATGTGCGAGCGGAAGAAAACACATTTGCCGCCGTAGCTATCCTCCATCGGCCGGCCACCAGCCCGTCGTGACATGCCTCGTTCTGTGAGTCCGCCGGACTCTGGTAAGCACTCGTGAGTGATGAGCATACTGTCCGCCATTGCATTTGAAGAACGGACATTCGAAGCGGCGGCGGCCGTCGTCCGACGCACCTATTCCTCTTTATTCGTGCGATCCATGCACCAAAGAAGACCAGGAGGAGGAGGCGGACAAACAGTTCGTTTGTTGAATTCATGCAATGGCGTCCTACAACTTGCATCATGTCTCCAGTTGTCGATGAGGGACCGCTTAACTACGATTAGTCTGGGCAGAAACGCTGAAAAAGCAGAAGAGTCATTCCACCAGTCAGACTGTCAGAGCGCCAGGGTTAACACATCTTGTGAGCTGAACAACGACAGGATTCCGATCCAGAGATAGATTACTTCGACATGATACACAATCGAGCCATTATCTTTCAACTGACTGTAGACAGGGTAACGGTAGAACAAGGGCGATCTTGTCAGTGTCCGTGGTAGAGAAAGCTCATACAGCCTGGTGGGTCGGTCAGGAACGCATCACGTCAATGAGAAGAAACGCGCACATCAGCAACTCAGATGTTCGCCAGCGCCTTCTGCAGCGCCCGCGACGCAAAGTACCTCACATCCGCATCCTGGTCATTCCGCATCTGCTCAAGCACAGGGATGATCCGCTGCTGGACGAGTGTCTTGCCGACAGGGTCACTGCCAAATGTCGCACCCAAGACCTCCAAACTCTTCGCGACGTTGAAGCGGATATTCGGGATATCATCGGTGGCGCGCTGTAGCAGGGCATCGATGATGTCCGTTTGGATAATGTCGACGTCGAGGGACGGCGAGATAGTCTGCAGCACAATCATGTTAGACAGCATGATGTAATGCTTCAGAGATTGACTGACGGTGATAGCTTGAACGGTCGTCATACGGAAGAGATAGTTGGGATGCTGTCCCATCGACATCACCTTCGGGACGATAGACGAGCGAGCCCAGTCAACACCGAAGACGTCAGTCAGCTTCTTGAGGTTCAACGTCGCAGATTCGCGAATGCTGAAGACCGTGTCGCCTAGCCAAGACATGCAAAGATTGCCGAGTTGCTCATCGAAGAATGACTTGCCCAACTGCTTGGCGAGGAGAGGGATATATTCGATGATTGCCTGACGGACGCGCCACGATTTGTCTTCGGCAAGTTCGATAATGGCGGGCAGAAGATTTTCGGAGAGCAGCTCGATGCCGATGACTGAGTGCGATATAGCGTCAACAAAAGGTTACGAAAAGGTGTCGAATAACGTACCGGAGTCGACGATCTCCAGCTTGCTGATGATGTTCAGGCGCACCTCCGGGAAGTCGTCTTTGAGCAAAGTGAGGAACAGGGGAAGCAGGTACTCTATGGTCGACTCTCTGCCTAGCAGAGGAGCCAACCCTGTTATTTCCTTCGCCAAAGCGGACCTGACATGCTGCGACGTGTCCTGGGAAAGAGCTTGCACGCAGGGCACGATGCGCGCGATGATGCTGTCCTTATCGAGCTGTTTCGAGAAGCCTGGGGAGCCATTAGTCCACTGTATGGGCGCAAACCTCTCTCCGTACCTGGTATCTGGCTGGAGGCCGCGCTTCGCACTTCAGCCTCATTGTCTTTGAGGAGTGCGACATATTGGTTCAAAAGCTCGCTGCGAACAAGGTCGCTTCCGACGGCTTCCGCGAGCTTGAACGGCACGTGAGAGGTTGTGCGTGTTAGGATATATTGACACCACCTACTTCGTTGAAATGGCTCGCCGCCATGTATCTCACCCGCCAGCTCTTGTCAGTGATGCTGCTCGAGATCTGCTTGAGAAGTTGCTCCTTGACGTCCGCCGGAGACATGCGGCCAGCAAGGACGATAAGGTCCTCGACGGTCAGTAAACGAACGGAATCCTGATCGTCTGACTGGAGTCGACGATAGATAGGAAGAGCGTCTGAGATGACATGCTGTGGGGAGAATCGCTTGACAAGTTCCTACCACCGAGAGTTCAGCTGAGCTCAGCCTAATAGCGCAGACCACACTCACACCAAGCCACTTGGCGGCAGCACGTCTGACCATGGGCGTATCGTCAGAGCTCAGCGCCGCGTACGCCTTCCGCAGATCATCCTGGATTTGAGGCGAGACCTTTTCGTAGACAGCCGGATAGAGGGCAGCGGACGTCGTCCTCGATGTGAACCACTCTCCAGATGACAGGCGCTTCAGCAGCGGGATATAGTGTTCTTCTACTTGCGCTTGCGACAGCACATCTGCGATATGTGTTATAGACTCGGCCGCCTATGAAAGAAGTATCAGTAAGAGCGCGAGGCGAGGAGATGACACACGCCTTGTCCCGGACAAGCGTTTCCTCCGTCGACGACAACGTCTCGAGCGGCACGAGCAGAAGGTGTGCATATTCCTTGCCGCCGATGTATTCCTCGAACCCGCGGCCAAGTTCCTCAGCGAGAGCGAGGAGTACTTCGTCCTCATCGTCCATTGAGTCTTGCAAGAAGGGAATGAGCTCATCGCGAGCGCGATCGGGGCCCAGGGCAAGCGCAATCGTAGGGATGCTATGAATGGCGTTGAGGCGCAGCTGCACGTCGTCGGAGCGCAGCTCGTCCATGAGAATCGCAATCGGGGCGATCTGTGGGAAGGCAGACGATGTGCGCGTCAGTGAGGGCAGTCAACACACGGCGACGTCGCGCACCTCCTCGGCGCTCATGCCCTGATCCATGATTCAATCGTGGTTTCTGGTGGTTGGAGAAGGGATTGAGGCGCGCAAAGACTCTCTATAAGACAGATGTGGTGGGAAACAGAGCGCTTCAGATGAGAAAGGGCGTTTGGACAAGATGGGATGAAGGGCAGTCACAAAATACGAGACTTGTTTACACAACACGTGCACTTTGTTGCCTTCTACGGATGTTCGCGCTCGCGACGCGTTCAGTTCACCAACTCCTAGCTTGCTTTGCTGCTGCTGCAAGATCGGGTCTCGGGGCGGTGTGAAGAGCAACAAGGATTCTTGCTGCGGACTCAGGACGCACACATGCAGCAATGGATGATATCCAGTATTCGCTGCACATACTTAGTAGGTCCACACATCCCTATGCTAGGCGCGTCTTCGCCGTAATATATTGTACATTCATGTTTGACCTCGCACACCTTACATCGTACAGAGCTCCTGGCAGTATTATTGGCTCACAACTTCGGTTCGAGAACTTGTTGTCCAACCCAGGTATTCCCGGCATCCAGCCTGACGTAGCCACGAACATGCCCCGGCTCGACGCAGACGTAGTTCTTCCTGAGAGAGCCGTCAATGATATATTGAACAAGTTAATGCGGGAAAGCATACCATCCGCCCTCTTCCATGTCGCTCATGCTCTTGCCAGACTCTTGTGGGTTCCAGACGACAACGTCCTTGAAGTTGGTTGTGCGGACCTACACACTAAATGAGCAGGGAAGGACATTGACGAGGGCTTTCACGTACGTCAAGCCCGCCTCCTGGCCATAAAATCTTGTACTTGCCCGGCGCCGCCTCGTACACCGAGTCCGTCGTCTGCGGTTGCCCTCTCAGATATCTTTCGCGGTGTTCTTTTCATGGTACCCACCTTCTTGACATCCACCTCGTAGCGCTGCTCAACCTTAGGTGTCTTCTTCGCCTCATCAGATGATTCTGTCTTGTCGTAATAGGACAACGCGCTGAGCGGGGACACAGTGACCTCATCTGCAGGAGCGCGAATGTAGTTGTGAAACAAGGCTTGGAATTCCCAAGCCTCTAGAGAAGCAAAAATCAGTATTGGTTAAATCGGGGAACGAAGCAACGTACGAGTGGAAGTATTCGTTACGTGCAGGTCCGTGCTGAGCTGGTGCTCCGCCAGAGTGACAACGTAAGCAAGGGCGAAGGGCTTGTCGAACACCTTCTCAATTTCGGGAGTAGGTACGAGATCTGTGCAGGACACCGTCTTTAGTTCAGGCTTATGACGCATCGGAGAAGAACACTCACATAGCTTGACGGACACACCAGCATTGTTGTCCATGACGATGCTGTCGAACTTCCAGGTGGACGTCCTAGCAAACCCATGCTGGGGGAGATGCATATGATCCGGATGGCTTGGTGGCCCGAAGCAGGGGAATACGACCGGTATACCACCACGGACAGCCTACGAACAACGTTAGTGACATTACTATATACTCAAACTGCTCCGCGGACGCACCTTGGAGCCATCAAGGGCCGCCTTAGACGACACAAAGAGACGCTCATCCCCCGCGATCTTGTACGAGATGACGGTGGCCCCGTATAGCAGAATCTCTGCACTCGCACCCTAGCAGGAGTGGGGTCAAGCTTGTGAGATGGGACCGGTTGGATATGTCTACCTTCGGGTGCGTCAAGATGACCTTGTCGTTCGTTTGCTCTACGGGCATTGTTGATAAGTGGTTGAGGAGATATGGATCAGGAAGAGAGCGGTACGAAAGACTGAACGTGCTGAATCGATGCCAAACGTCGTGGTTATAAGGCCGTTGCGCTGGATGACGTCGTGGCATTGCGATTGACCGGACCGACCTCCGGACCCATTGTTTCCTGACTCCTCTCGCTGCCCGGAGTGACGACTCTGCCCAGGGTTACATGCAGTGAATCGCCACTTTCTGGTACCCGGGGCCAGAAGTTGTTGGAACCGATGCGCTTCGCGCCAATGTCATCGCCGCGGTCATCGTCATGTCGCGAGAGTTCGCATTTGAGCAAGCCTGAGCGCCTGAGCATCCGACGCTTGTCCGACGCCGACCAGACTGGAGGGGCGTGAAAGCATCCCGTTGAACATGAAAGAATGACTTGCTAATTGGTATACATTGTGACATATGCCAGTTCATGGATGTAATCAGCCTTCGAAGCTCTCCTCACGCGGCGATGTACTGAACGGCATGACATGGGACGATGGCGACTGTCGCGCCGACGGAGAGGCGCCGACGTGACTGAGATTACTGGTATAACTCCAGAACCCTGTCTGATCGGCGCTATCCTGCAGTGTAACGCTGAGCTGCGACATAACTCCAGCGGCTGCCAACAGGTCGAAGAAGCGAGCCTTTGTATCGGGGTATATGAAGAGTTCAAGCACATCCTGTATCTGAAGGAGAAGTCAGGTCCGCCCCTACGGCAAGCATGTCGAAGTAGGGATCTGGCCACTCACATGCTCGTTCAAGACCGCGACCACATACTCCACGGGTGGCGGTGACCCTGACAGGCGTAGCTCATCTATACCGAGAGGTTCCATCTCGCTGGGCATAGGCTGGGTATCTTCTGACCACTGCCGGGCGCTGTCATTGAATGTCTTCGTTTGTAGCCTGTCACCTAGATGCGTCTCGCTCTGAGTGTGCGATTGTCCCAACCATTTCTTCCAAGCCTCGAGCTTGCGGCCATCCCGGCCTAGTTTGTGTAGAACCGCATAACATCGCACCCAATCATCATCAGAGTCTCCGACAAAGACTGTACTGTGCCTGGCGTATATCGATTCCGAGATGGTCCCCATGGCCGAAGGTGGTTCGAGAGAAGGGCCTCCGAAGCGACGGTAGTTCCTGCCGATGCGGCCGTCCCATGAACCCGCCCAGGAGTTACGATGGGAATGTTCGTGCGAGCCCTCTGTGCTCTCGTCTCCGTAGACGCTGCCATAGGGACTGGTGGAGGTTGCGGCGTTCGAAAGCTGTGGAATGAGCGGAGAGTCACCCGTTTGGCTATCTTGAACCTCGTCTGCGCCCTGCTCCTCTGCGTGCACACGAGCCTGGGCGGGTCGAAACATCAACCTAATCCATCGCCGTCGCCTGACTAATCCGCCAGTAGAGAGCTTGCCTGGCTCAGTACGCCAATGTCGACTGCGGAACAACCAATTGTATTCGAAGCCATCGTACTGCACCTGTTCGGAACATTAGTTCGAGGTGAGCATAGCAACGTGGCATATTGTACCTGCCGATTGGCATCGCTGCTCATGTCTACCATCCACGATTTAGACAGCCACCGCCACGTTCCATCAGGGAGAGGAAAGTCGTTGAAGGAAAGCGAGCTCTGGTTCTTGAGTCCGCCGCACTTCGGCGCAGTGTTGGCCGGAGCGGCGCTTGACGGCGCAGTCATGGGAAATTGAGGCGCTGTGAAGGCAGCAGGATCAAGAGGAAGCAGTCCCAGGGAAGAGTAGTGTGGAACAGAGAAAAGCGTGAATCTGAAAGCAACCGCGTGTCAGTCAGGCGATGTACGCAGAGTTGCGTTGAGAACTCACCCTCGCTGATTCTCGTACAATACTGCCCACTGAAATCTATCCTGATATTCGTCATCCTCTCTCCTGGAAGATCCCTTGAGAGTGATCGCGTCGTGTAGGTCTGGCTTTGTCTTCGCGCGTGTCATCGGGGTCAGCAATGCTCGAGCACTCGCGGATAATTCGCGACGCAGTCCAGTCGCGCGTACGGGGTTCGCATCCGGCTCTGCGGCCTCGGAAAACAGCGCATGACCGGCGTTTCCTTCGGAGTCTCGAGTGCGGCCAGTGGTTTTGCGGGATTTGCGACTGCCTCGGAGGAGAGATGATAGACTGGCCATCCGAGATCGCTTCGCAAAACGTTGACGCGCTGCTTCCACGGCAGCAGGATCATCCTGTATCAGGTTCGGCTGGGAAGGGTTCGAAAGTGGTATCCCATCAGAGGAGGCTTTCGCGTTCGAACCGGAGGGGGCGCTGTGCAGGCTGCCAGTAGCCCTACTGCGTGGTGATTCCCTCGGTGACATCGCGGGGCATATTAGAAAGGCGTTGATAGCTTATAGGAAGATGTGGATATGCGTTAGAATGTGCAGACGAGGCAAGAAACACTGACAGCCGGGGTATACTGAGGTGAAGACTGGCTGGAAGAAGGAAGCAAGGCCCAAGTGCGGCCGTAATTAAACCCCACGTGGTCTCGCGTGGTCCATTCCAATGACGAGCGAGAACTCCATTTGGGTGCTCGCTTTGGGTTGTGGTTGTTTCTCGATTAGGACCTCTGCGGCCTAATCGACACTGCCTCTCATATCGCAGATGAGTTCAATGTATCGCAACAGACTGTATCAAATAAGTTTGGCGCTTCAGATGGTTCGCCTTGTACGTGGACTCATTACGACAACTGCGCGCCATCAAGTATTGTCGACTCCGGCGCACTGGCATCAGGAAAACACCTTCACGTCGGGCCCCAGCAGAGGCTGTGCCGCTGGCGAAGAGACATTTTCCCTGTGTTCACCCTCCTTCATCTGAGGCGTCGCTGTTTGAGGATAGGGCGTCGAAGGCAAGGTCGTCCCCTCGCGCCGTCGCTTCCAAAATCCCGCGTACGGGCCGTTGAGCATGAACGCAAGCGCCCATCTAGAAAGTCCACGAAGTGAGTCCGGATGGTGAACGCCTGCCGTGAGCAGACCTGCAGTCGACAGGATGAATGTTGCTCTAGGACACCAGTCAGACGCTGCCTGCGCGAAACAAGTTGCACGCACCCCTCGGTCAAAGCCACACTCCTCCCGCCCCTGCGCAACCAACTGTGCGGAAGTGATGCCTTGAGCGCTCTCGGGAGCACGTATAAAGCCATCTCCCCCCTCCGCTTCCCCTGCTCGATCCAGATGCTGCTGCCGCACATCAAACAGCCGAGGAGGATGTCTCCATAAGGGCCGTCCCAATAGTCGAAGTGGACGAAGGGGAGGGCTCGTGCAAGCACGAGCGTACGCGTGAAGCACACCGTGTAAAAGAACAGTGAGACGAAGGACGACAGGAACAGCGAACTACGCATCGCGCCCAGAACAGTTCGTAGAACGTGCTGCGGGCGAAGGAGTAGATGCGGCCGCGTGAGCAGAATTGGAACAAAGTGCACGGGAGTGTACATGCTCGCGGCGGCGACAAAGGCGTGAGCCAACCGCACGGCCGCATTGCCGTGACAGCTACCACCGACACCCACGTCCCCGTGAACAAGCTCGCAAGGAAGGCCGCCTATGCCATCTCGGTTTGTGACGCCGATTTTGTTCCACACGCGATCTGCCGTAGACCCTCCATACGCAGGGATGATGTGGGGGTCGCCCCAAGTGGATGGAAGCCCTAGGTCGCGCGCGTACGACGTGAGGATGTTCTGCTTGGTGCCGTGTCTGTACGACCATTCTCCGGTTGCAAGAAGATGTAAGGCGTGAAGGAGCCGCTTGTCTACATTAGCCAGCGTTCCAATCCAATGAACGTAAGCGCGAGGAAGCCTGAGAAACATGAAAACATTGAGAGCGATCTGAGATAACATTGACTGACCTATGGGGGGCGTAGAAGAAACACCACATAATTCTGGAGGTTTATTAGCCTGAAGCGATGTTTCCAAGTCCTCTGATATACTCACCTTGCACTGCAGACCCAGAAGACCAAAGCGTCTATGCTCGTCGTCAAACGCCTCCTCTTCGATCTCGTCTGCTTCTCCTTCTCCTTCATCAAGCGCTCGGTCAACTCTGTCGAGTCGCCAGCTGGGTCCGCCCTCCCTTTCTCTGTCATCTCTGCTTTCACATCCGCGCTTCCTGACCGGTGGAAGACCACGTTTTGCACAAAGGCGTCCATGGCGCGTACGAGCAGCAGAATGGTAAGGTCAAGGGTGTGTGAAGGGTCGCGTTCCTGTTCGAGTATGAGCGACATGTATATAAGAGAAGGCACTGAGCACGCACCACCGCCTGAGGCACAGTCATCGGGATCACGCTGTCCTGCGATTTGAGCTGCTTGAGCCGCGTATTTCTCACCCTCCCGGAGCGCAGAAGCATATAGCCCAGCGTAGATGCGAGTGCATTCGATAAGAAAGCGCGTTCCATCGGCGTACACCGACCGAGCAGGGCCTTGAGCGATGCAGACGCGCTGCACTTCTGCCGGCTTTCTGCACTGGAAAGGTAATCCTCCCATAGTTGATTCAACAGCGCACCCCCCGAGACAGCCAAGGTTACGGAGAAGGCGAAGCCGTCGTAGCGGAACTCGCGCACCAGTACGCGACGGAGGGTCGTGAACGCTCGAGCACGCTGATGGGCGTCCTTGGCGCGTACGAGCGCAATGACAGCCGGCACTAGGGAGGGGGAGAGAGATAAGAATTGGGCGAGGGCGTAGGTTCTGAGCGCGATGTGCGAGGGGCGCGTGGGATCATCGGAGAGAGAGGGAAGATGCTGAATGGCACGTTGCAGGAGAGTCTCAGTCTGGAAAGTGGTGGGCTCCGCGCGCGATAGGTCGGGCGCCTCTCCCTGCGCTGCATTTGCAGCGTGCTCTAGGACCGCTGGGACGTCCATCGGCAAGAGAGAGTATGACACTCAGAGTCATCTGGCGGTCGACATGTTCAAGGTTGCGGATGGCACGTGAAAATCCTGTAGCCCCCTTCACCGTTAAGTACGATGTTTCTGCAGGATTACATTCTTTATCCAGCGCGTACAGATCAAGCTGCTCAGTGTTTGGGTACTTCGTTACAGCATCTATGAGTAGGACATGTTGTATTCACGCTCGCCATAAATGCAATTCATGGTCATAGAATGAGCAGCTGGCTAGCACCGTCTCCTCGATGCCAGACGCGTAGCACCAGTCTACACCATAGGCGAGGGATTTGTGCTCGTCAAACCGCTTCAGGATACTGCTTTCAGAAACCCATTCGCATATCGCAGCACCTGAAGGCGCATGATGAGAGACCTCCCGCAATGATTGATGTTGCTGACCTTGAAGCCGTCATGCATACAGGCGACCGCCAAATCTTCTGCTCGGGCAGTGGATGGGTGCCATTTCACCCTCCAGGCGCCGCCACCAACGTCACTTTGACTGATAGCGCCTCGCATATTTCGCGTGTCGAAGATGCGGACAGAATTATCGTAGCTGCTATAATTGATCAGGACCTTCAACGCGAGCTAGCTTGTCGCACCTTCCAACCGCGACTACATTTTCAACATGAGGGTTGGCTTGAATAGTTGTTATGCCAGAGTCGAATCTTTTGACACGCTGTCAATCAGCAAAATAAGGATGAAGACAAGCACTTGCCGTCTATTGACAAGGCTGGGCTGCTCAAATCCTTGTCTACAGTCCCATACCTTCAACATCAAGTCGTCGCCTCCTTTATTGCAACTTTGTTCGTTCGAGGATCTAATAATGTAAGGCTACGCACCAGAGAATATCGTGTTCGTGTTCCAGTAGTCCCAGGCGACGATCCAAGGCTCATAGTCGTGAGCGTGCCAGGTGTCCGACATAACGAGCCCGGAGGTCTTCGGGTGAAGCAGCACGATGGATCCATTCGACAATGATACTGCCAGTGAACCCAAGCTGGAACAATCAGCATTGGACTGCGCGAAGATGTTGGATACATACCTTCCAGGTGAGCGGCGATTCGACCAGTCCAGAGAAAGACACAGAGTATCCTCTGACGCGCAGGATATAGATTGTTGTTGATGCAGGTTCCGCTATGCACGCGCACCTCAGAAGGAAAGACAGAAACGCAAGGACGAGAACCAACATCGGTGGCATCATAGCGATGGAGCGTAACGTGGCCCTCAGAGTTTGCGATTGCTAGCAGGCTCGAGGGAGTAGTATTGCACCTGATCTGAGGTGAGTTAGATCCCAACGGAGGAAAGGCAGTGTCTCAAAACCTACCATTTCATGTCAAGTATAGCTGGCAAGTCGATTTCCTGCGCAGGCTGCCTGAGCACGAATAAATTGATATAGAAATGTTACAGAGGAAGGATGACTCACAATTTACTTACATCTGTGGACAAGGAGTCCAAGTGGAAAAGAAGACATTTGCCCCGCCTGACCTGAGGCTGCTTGGCCGCGGACTGTTCCTCAGTTTGCTTCTCAAGGTTATACGTTCCGCAGACGAAGGTACTTCTTGCGTCCTCAGCTGGACAAAACTCAACGCTGTCCGCTGGCCAGATCGTGTCGTAGCCAGTGCGGATATCGGCCAACATGATGGTGATGTGGAGAAGAACAAGAGGAACCAAATGGAGCTCGAGTGACGGAGCATTACTTCCACGTGCGCGGGTACGCACACCTCCCACAGCCCTGTTCCCCCTCCACAGTCACGCCCAAGATGGACTTCGTACAAGGACTGGACCCCTCCAAGCTTGTTCTCGCAGAGACCGTACGGCAGTCCTTGCTTCAGATTGCGGTATTCACCTGACGGTCACTGCTGCAGGCACTGTCGTTCCTGCTTAGCCCGTTCGCCGCGCCCCCGTACAACCTCGTCATCTTCCTCTTCGGCACGTACGCTCAAGAGAATGCAGAGGCCTCGCAGTCCCTTCAGACTGTATGCTGCTAGGGAAATGTGCATTCGCAATCGTCATTAACGCGTCTGTAGTTCACTGGCATGTTGGGCGTGTCAGCCATATTCGATATCATCTGGATGGGTGAGCTCCCTTCATCGTGTCTATGTCCCCTACGAGTCCGACTGATCAGGATGCTCAGCGCGTCACGAGCAGAACGGCTTCATCAAGTTCTGGACCGTGATTTTGCTCCTACTCAAAGTCGGTCAACATGATTCTCCATTGCTATCCTGCTGAAGTCCGACAAGGTCCTACCTTTGCGGCTTTCGGTGTCGCCATGCGCCAGCGCGGTGCGGGGCTGAACCTCCGCGGAAACGATCTTACGGGCCTACGGTAGGACGTACCGTGAATCTGTCGTCTGTACGCGCTCATGATTGTTCAGTGTGGTCTATGCCCGGCGGATTTACGAGCGGAGGCAGGGAGGGATATCAAACCGTGGACGACGAAACCTCACAGTCTCCTGTCCGCCCCCTCCCCAGCAAGCCCCTGCCCCGCCCAACCACTGGGCGCCAGCGCGCCACAAGCGCCTGGAGGATACCAAAACGTGTAGTCCAATGAACGAAGGTCATTTACCAACTCTGACTGTGGACATGGAACTACAATGCACGAGGAGAGCGTGAACCGTTGCGGTTGTCCTACATATGCTCGTCTTTCCATTGCGCTGCCGCTCTCCTGATTCCCTCCCAGTACTTCAGTCGGACGGTAACCTCCTTCATCCCAGCCCATCTTGAGCTGCACATCGGATCTCGATATCTCGTAGGCAGTCGTTGATTTGCTCTGAGAGGCAGTCAACAAGAGCACACGGCCATTAATATGCAACGCACCTTCCGCTTCTTCCGCCGCATCGTTCACGTCGTTCACGTCTTCCGCATCCTCGATACTCTCGCGGGCCATCATAATACGCCCGATAAATTCGATGTCATCGACGTGGTCATTCTCCGATACTTCCATGCCATTCCTCTCGAGAATGTACTCGGCGCGAGACAGCGGGTGGAGAAGAGTCTGGTACGCCTTGTTGATCTGGGCCGACAACGTCTGCGCCATGTCCTTCTTGTCCTGTGGTGAGATTCGTGTTAGCAGCTTCGAATGGACTTGGACGCAGCGCACGCACCGAAGCCTTGGACGCCCATGTATCTGGATGGCAAGTTGCCTGAGCCTCACGGAACTTGTTACGCAATGTCTTCGTGTCCACGACGAATGGGTTAGGCTCGTACGGCAAGCCAAATATGTCGTGATGTGGAATGTCATGTCTGATGGGATATATCGACCAACATTTGGTGCATGCTTGGAGAGCAGTTGCTAGAGGTTCGCCGCAGGACGGGCATGGCAGCTTCGATGGTGGATTGTGAACAGCCCGGAAGTTTGAGGGGACATGTCTCTTGGCAGTCGGACGCGCAAGGATCGTGAGGGCGGGAAATATCCGCGAGTAAGACCTACGGGCGATGGCGACAGACGTGAGGGAGGACCTGCAGGTGCTGACAAGCCTGGACATGGTGGTCGGAGGGAAGTAGTGACGTCACGCGACACCGGCCCGATAACTCCTTGTCTACTCCTTGTCCGCCACCGTCGCGTCCGCGCTTGCCGCTCACCATGTCCGCGCCGTCTGTGTCCGGCTCGCAGGACCCGCGAACGACACTGCGGGTGCGGATAAACCAGATTGATCATGTCATGGTGCAGCCCGGCTCGCTCGACAAGTCAACTTTCCCCTGGGCGCTAGTCATACGCATCTACGGCGCGTCGTCCGTCGGCCGCAAGGCCTGCGTTCACGTCCACCAGGTCTATCCGTACTTCTTCGTCGAGTACAACGGCGACCTAGACCCCAAGCGTGGTAAGCATGCTCCTCGATCTTGACCACCGCCACCATGGTCTCATGCGTCCCAGTAAAGCGCTATATTGCCAAACTGACGGTACGGCCCCCTTCCCCCCATTTCACCTGTATTCCATATCTGATGTTCAGCAGCACTCCCTCAACCATGCCATTGCTGTCTCTCTCAAGCGCGACCCGGATTCCGTCAAAGCGCAGTACGTCCGTGCCATCGTGCTCGTCAAGGGCATCCACTTCTACGGCTACCACGCCTCGTACTCGCCCTTCCTCAAGGTACTTATCATCGATCCGCAAATTGTGCGCCGGGCAATTACCATACTGCAATCTCCCACCGTTATGAGCACTCAGTTCCGCGTCTTCGAGAGCCACTTGAATTATCAACTACAGTTCCTCTCCGACTTCGGGCTCTACGGCTGCGGCTGGATGGACCTGGCCGAGGTCTTCGAACGTGGCACAGGCGATGACGAGCCCTCTCTCCCGCCCTTCAAGCCCTCCAGCTACTTCCGCCAGAGTCGCATGACACTGGAGGTCGATGTTGTCGCTCACCAAATCCTGAATAGGCATCGGCTCGCGGCAAGGAATATTCATCACGAAAGACCTGAGCCTCCCTTTCCTCCCGAACCGCTTGTCCCTAGTGTTCGCGAACTCTGGGAGGACGAGCGCGAGCGTCGGCGCGCACGCGGGCTCGACCCATCGCCCGAGATGCCGGTAGACCCCAGCGATGCATCGAGAGGAGCCGGAGGCGATTGGGTCTCCGAAGCCCGCTATTGGGAAGACATACAACACAGGATCGAGCAGGAGCGGCAGGAGCCGCCTGAACCCGTCGATCCGAGTGCTCAATCGTGGGAGAAGCACGCGATGACGACATTCGAGAGCATAGAGGCGCTGTGGGACGAGCAGTGGCGGACGTGGAGGCCCGGTGGGAAACAGGCTAGGGCGTACGAGCACGTTACATCAAAGGACGAGGGTGATGAAGGTGTCGATGTGGATATGAGTGTGCTAATAACCCAGGGCATGGAGGGGTTGGACGAGGACGAGGAAGGATGGACGGGGAATTACGAGCCTCCTCGAGTACCGGAAGGCGGAAAGGACGATACCCTCGAAGACTTTGATGACGACGATGTTCGCGTCGAGAGACACGTTCAGAAGACTGCTGAGTGCGTTTTTTCATAATTTTTGAATACCGTCTCACAGCTCACAGAGAGGATATCGACACATTCTTTGCCGGAGACGAGACCGCCGAGCAACCGCGAGAGAATTCACGCTGCCAGACATTGTAAAATCATTTGATTTGGAGGCCACTGAGTGAGCACAACGTAACTTGACGGGCGCAGAGAACAAACTTTTCCCAGGGCTTCAGATGACGACAATCCCAGACCAAATAAGCGTCGCCGGGTTACCATAGATGCTAAGGGGGTCACCATAGACGACTGCCGTCGATTGATGCCAGATTCGCAAACCCCCAGTGTTCCATCGAGAAACAGCCCTCCTCGCACCATACGTGCCTCTCTTTCCTTTTCGCACTTCTCTTTTGCAAAGACGTCACAAAGGACTCGGCAATACGTCTACACCCTCCCGCCACCATCTACCAAAGACCTTCTGGACACCGTGGACGACGTCCGTATCCCCTGCAAGGTCTACCGCGCACCCTTTTACTCCAAGGAAACCGATGGCCCAGAACGACCAAGGGAGTTCGCTGGCCTGGTTTATCATTTGAAGGGAGGCAATGGCTTGGCGACGCTGTCTGAATGGGATACCGGATTACCTGATGAAGGCAAAGCTCTATCGTCACCGACAGCAAGCAAGCGCCTCATCCAAGAGGATGTTTGGGGATGGGAGTACGCGGGTGTGCCACCTTCCCCGCGGACTTGCCGGCAGTGGTTGCGTTCAACAGCCGCCGTGTCTGGACCTGGCAGGTCAAAGTCGCGATCACAAATCGAGGGACCGACGCAAGCAAACATATATGGGTTGAAGGCGTCGCCGGGAGACACGACTGCACATCGCGAGCGTCAAGACATGACAATGTTCTCCCTCGAGGTTCTCGTGCCCACGCGGGGCCATCTCGTCCCGGACTCCGCGGAGGACCCTATTGCGGCGGTGTTTTACTGCCAGCAAGAGGCGAACGGCGCGCGGTCGCCCCTGCACATCCTCGCCGTCGATGCGCCACAAATACGGCCGGAACGTCTTCGCGGATTGGGAATCCAGTGTGTCGACACGGAACTCGATCTGTTGAATCAGGTCGTGGATGTGGTTGTTGACCTGGATCCGGACATTATCGCGGGATGGGAGGCCCAGACGCAGTCGTGGGGCTACCTGGTGGCGAGAGGCAACGAATATGGTGCGTGAGGGTAGCAGCATTCGTCGTACCGTACAATACTGACGCTCACGCCGCTCACAGGCCTGGACATCCCAGATCTGATAGCCCGCGCACCGGCACGGCGAGCTGGCAACGCGCAGGGAATCGACAGGTGGGGACTCCGGAAGGGTACGACGCTCAAAGTGCCCGGACGACATGTCATGAATATCTGGCGCGTCATGCGTACAGAATTGACATTGAGCGTGTATAGCTTTGAGAACGTTGCATTCCATGTACTGCGCCAGCGGTAGGTCTTGCTTTTGGTTTTCGTCGAGTCGAAGCTGAACTTCTGATGCAGAGTGCCACAATATAGCCATGCGACGCTCGCCAGGTGGTACAACAGTGACGCGCCGCACCATACCGCGCAGGCATTCCGATACATGGCGCAGCGGACGGTGATGGATCTGGAGATACTGGAGGAATCAGAAGTCGTGACGAAGAACGCGTGCGGTGAACTGCCTACACGCATATATCTTCCCACTGACAGATGCCCTGCAGCGAATTCGCTCGAGTTTTCGGTGTCGACTTCTACTCCGTTCTGACGCGCGGGTCACAGTTCAAGGTTGAGTCCTTCATGTTCCGCATAGCGAAGCCCGAGAGCTATGTGTTGCTCTCGCCGAGCAAGATAGACGTATGTGCGGGCAGTCATTTGTTGCTTCACATTGTGCTCACAACGTTAACTAGGTGGGTAAGCAGAACGCCGCAGAGTGCATGCCTTTGATCATGGAGCCGACTTCCGCGTTCTACTCGAGCCCCCTGCTCGTCCTTGACTTCCAGGTAGGATATTTAAGCTTTTACCAATCATATGGTTGATATTTTTTTCAAACCTGACCAGAGTCTGTACCCGAGCGTTATGATCGCGTATAACTACTCATACGACACATGCCTCGGGAGGATCACTCCTTTTCAAGGACGCTACAAATTTGGCGTCACGGATCTCAATTTGCCAAAGGGCCTGTACGAGGACCTGCAAGGGAACGTCAACGGTGAGTATCTCTGCTTGTTATCCTCGAAGCGAAGATGAAATGATGGTGCAGTGTCTCCAAATGGCATTGCCTATGTGAAGCCCAATATCAGGCGCGGTCTGCTGGCAAGGATGCTCACCGAGCTTCTCGACACGCGCGTTATGGTCAAGCAGGCGATGAAGGGCGCTGTCAGCAAGGTTGGTAGGCGTCATCTAGGTTAAGTGCTGCAGTACTAGAACTCTCTGCAGCCACTGCAGAGAATCTTGAACGGCAAGTGACGAGGTACCTATATGCGTTTGCAATGAGCTGACATACAAGAGTAGCTCGCCAGCTGGGCCTAAAGTACATAAGCAACGTCACTTATGGGTATACGAGCGCAACGTACTCCGGTCGAATGCCTGCAGTCGAGATTGCGGATAGCATTGTGCAGACTGGACGAGAGACGCTGGAAAAAGTGGGTTGTTGCCGTAGGAGTAGATGTCCCAAACTCATGCCAGTCGACTTAGGCCATAGATCTCATCAACTCTCATCCAAAGTGGGGGGCGCAGGTAAGTGATACATGCCTTTCGTCGTTGGCACCGTCTGAGCGTGTCCGTTTGCAGGTTGTGTATGGTGATACCGACAGCGTCTTCGTATACCTACTGGGTAAGACGAAAGAACAAGCTTTCCGCATTGGCTACGAGATGGCGGACACCATCACCGCGCTCAACCCGAAGCCCATCAAGTTGAAGTTTGAGAAGGTACAATATTACCCAGATGGTTTTGCATGCCTCTGAACTGACACTAGGTATACCTGCCATGCGTGCTCCTTGCCAAGAAACGCTATGTTGGCTTCAAGTACGAGAGCGTCGATGAGACGGAGCCGAGCTTCGACGCGAAAGGTATCGAGACTGTCCGAAGGGATGGCGTCCTAGCGCAGCAGAAGATGACCGAGACTTGTTTGAAGTATGTACCTTCCTCTGACCCTCTGGCCCTCCTCGTCCTCTGATGCCTCCGAAGGATCCTATTCCGTACGCAAGATTTGAGCGAAGTCAAGGAATACTGCTTGCGATCGTGGACGAAACTGATGGAGAATCGCGCGTCCGTCCAGGACTTTGTCTTCGCCAAGGAGGTGAAGATGGGGTCGTATAGGTAAGGTGATAAACGGTGGCAAAGCAGAGTCTCAACTGATGGTTTTTGTCAGCGACAAGGGACCTCCTCCCCCGGGCGTCACGGTGGCTGCGCGTAGGACTGCGGCCGACCCGAACGCCGAGCCCCAGTACGCCGAACGAGTGCGATATGTGATTGCGCGCGGCCTTCCTGGGAGCAGGCTAGTAGAACGGGCGCACGACCCGCTCGAGTTCCTGAACAATAGGTGCGCTCGAGTTGCTATGACTACGTCTTACAGCTGACAGCAAACCAGTCAACTGCGACTGGACGCCGTATACTACATTACCCGCATACTGATCCCACCACTTGAGAGAATCTTCAACCTGATCGGAGCAGACGTTCGATATTGGTACGACCAGATGCCTAAGGTCAAAGACGCCACGCAAGGCTCGCCGAAGAAATCTCCACGAAAGGGGCAGCCAAATATAGGCTTGCTCGACGCTCTCGTCAATATAGAGGACCACTTCCAGGATTACACCTGCCTGCGCTGTGGGGCTATAGCGGTTGAAGGTGAGATTTATTCTGGCTGGAAAAGAGCAACGATCATTGACATGTCAGGGCTTTGCGACGACTGTCTGGCTATGCCGCAGACAGCAGCGGCTGACCTGCTCACCATGATTCGCACCCACGAGCGGCGATCATTGCAAGTGCAGAGCGTATGCGCGTCTTGTAGCAGGGTGCCTCAAGCAGAAGCAATACAGTGTGAGTCACTGGATTGTCCTTGGCTTTACGCTAGGAAACGCACGGAAGGGAAGGCCGAGTTTTTGGCTGCTCTGAGGCATGCAGTAGGTGTCATACAAAACGAGTCGCAGAGTCCAATCTCGTTGGTAGTAGACTGGTAGCTATGCATACATACTGTATGAAAAGTCGAACTTTTACAAGTTAGCGCTCGGGCCGTGATACCGGACCGGCGAGCGCCGGGCGTCGTGCGGGGCAAAATTTGGTTGCGCATCAGACGCAGGCGACTGTAATACAGTCGGTCACTCCTGGTCAGCGCGAACAGTAAGGATACGGCGGTCGAAGTGAGAACGCAGTGAGAGCCTCTGAGCTGGTGCGTGCGGGATGCGAATGAGTTGGGCTCGCCACAGCCGGCTGACCGATTTGGATCCAGATTTGTCGGCATTCCCCTCCTTATGAGCTTAGCTCGTCTCTGTCACGCTCATCTCAGGCGCCGCCTCCTCATGCAATCGAACCTCGCGCAGAAGCTCACTGTGAACGCTGCCGCCGGTTCCTCGCCCTCCACCTCCCTCAAGCGCCCCTTCGCACAGTCTGCCCTCACAGACCAGTCCGCCCCCAAGCACCGCCGCACCAACATGCCTCCTCCTCCCACCCACCACGACAGACCATTCACCAGCCACGGCAGCTCCCGCCATCGACGCGGGGGCGGGGGCGGTGGCGGCGGTGGCGGTGGTGGAGGTAGAAATCGCGGACGTGGACAGCAGCAGAACATTCAGCACTGGCCCGTGCAAGACAAAACCTACATCGAGACGCACCACAAGACAAAGGATCTGCCGCCAAAATACTATGACAACCCCAAGAGTCACCTCGGTAACCGTTACAAGAACTTGCGATACGAGACGATCGAATGGGTGCCGGCGGACAGTCCCAGCACTAAGCTTTTCCGGTCAGTACCATCATGCGCGTCTGCTATATGTGCCGTATTCACCTGGTCATAGATCTCGAGTGGCCCTTCCCACCGAAACGGAGATCGTCGGCGTCGGCGATGCTCCGTCAAAGTTGGAGTCTCACAACATGGCCGCCCTCAGCGGCGCATACCAGGCAGACGCTCTTGGGGAGGTGCGCAGCTCCTGATCGGCGCCATACAACGTTTGTATCTGACCCATCGCCCCACAGCTCTTCATCGAAGATGTCACTCAGGTCACTTTGACCGACGGAAGTCTCGTGGATATGGAGAAGGCTCGCAGCTTCATTGACTACTACTGCCGCCGCTACAACTTCGAGAAGCCCGAGGTCATTGAAGAGCAGGGCACAAAAAGCGGCATCGTCTCCTGGGACGCCGTCATGATCATCAACGGTCGCAAAATTGGTATAGGGCGCGGCACGAACAGGAAAGCAGCTACCATAGCGTGCTACCTCGACGTCACAGCCTACCTGGAAAAGTGCGACCCCGAGCTCTGGAAATCATATGTCGACGCCGCGAAGACGGGTGCTGACCTTGGCCTCGCACCGAAGGTGTACTTCACGATGAGCAACGCTCTCGATCACGACCTTCGTGATCTGTGTGTAGACATCAAGAAGAGCAACTTGTATAGAAGTCGCCCCTCCACTGCCGCCGTCCAAGCCCCCGCTCCTGCGGCTGCGTGGTCTGCGGCACGGGCAGCTTCCGATGCGACGCTCGCGGCGAAGAACAAGCAATTGTCGGATCGTCGAAAAGCATACCTGGAGAACGCGAAGTTGGACAAGATGCGCAGCACTCGCGCGGCGCTGCCCGTCTACACGAAGCGCGACGAGCTCATCAAGCACATTGAGGAGAACGACGTGACGATCTGCATGGCGGCAACCGGCTCTGGTAAGACGACACAAATTCCTCAGATCATTCTCGACCACCACATCGACAAAGGCGACGGTGGTAGCTGCAACATCATCTGTACGCAGCCACGTCGGCTGGCCGCCATTAGCGTCGCCGACCGTGTTGCCAAGGAGCGCGGCGAGACCGTCGGCCAGTCCATCGGGTACACCGTGCGCTTCGAGTCGCGCGCCCCTGAGCCCAACGGCTCGGTCACTTTCTGCACTATCGGTGTCTTCCTGAAGAAGCTGCAGTCAGGTCTGGTCGGCAATCAGGGCGGCTCGGAGTGGCTCGACACCGTGCAGTACATCATTGTCGACGAGGTCCACGAACGTGACGTCGACACCGATCTCATGCTCGTTGTGCTCAAGCGCATTCTCGCGGATCGCCGTGCGCGCGGCAAGCCGATGAAAGTCATTCTCATGAGCGCGACGATCGACCCGACGCTGTTCCAGCATTATTTGCCGGACCAGACGGGCCAGCCGGCTAAGGTGATCGAAATCCCTGGTCGCTCATTCCCCGTACAACAGACATACCTCGACGATTTTGGTCCGAAGCTCGCCTCAGACCCACGTCTCCGGTGGGTGTTCCAGTCGGACGATTCGGTGCAAAAGTTCCTTGTGCACGAGTATGGCCAAGACCGGGCTCGGTCAATGTTCAACGTATCGGCGAACAAGGCATCGACAATCAAAGAGGACGATCTGGACGTGCCGGTGCCCATTGTCTGCGCGACAATACAGCATGTTTTGGAGAAGTCGGACGACGGACACGTGCTTGTATTTCTGCCCGGCTGGGACGAGATACAGAGCGTCACTCGGATGCTTACGAACCCGCGGAATGGCGCCTGGCGTCTACCGTTTGGCAACACGAGCAAGTTTACCATCCATGCGCTGCACTCCAGTGTTCCCCTGGCAGAGCAGCAAGTCATCTTCGAGCCTCCTCCGGCAGGCGTCCGCCGCATCATCCTCTCCACCAACATCGCCGAAACATCAGTCACCATTCCGGACGTCGTGTATGTCGTGGACAGCGCGCGGCACAGGGAAAACCGGTACGACCCAGATCGTCATATGAGCCGCCTCGTCAACGCATGGGTGGGCCTGTCCAACTTGAACCAGCGAGCCGGCCGCGCTGGGCGTCACCGGCCGGGTGAATACTACGGTATCCTCAGCGCCGCACACAAGAGCAGGCTGGAGACGCACCAGACGGTCGAGATGAAGCGCGTTGACCTGTCCAACGTCGTCATGCACATCAAGGCCCTACATTTCGCGGAGATGACGACGGAGGAGGTACTGGCGCGGACGATCGAGCCGCCTCCGGCAGACCGCGTGGCCGCCGCTATGGACGACCTGCGACTCGTGGGCGCTCTCGACGAGAAGAAGGCTCTGACGGCTCTCGGCCGGGTGCTGCTGCAGATACCTTGCGACGTTCAGATGGGCCGTTTACTCCTCTACGGCAGTTTTTCCGCTGCTTAGATCAGGCCCTCACGCTCGCCGCCATCATGTCCTCCCGTGATCCGTTCGTCGCGCCCATGCACCTCAAGGAGGAGGCGCGGCAGG
Organism: Schizophyllum amplum; assembly: GCA_007026445.1. Lineage (NCBI taxonomy): Eukaryota > Fungi > Basidiomycota > Agaricomycetes > Agaricales > Schizophyllaceae > Schizophyllum > Schizophyllum amplum. The sequence goes on along the minus strand of VDMD01000004.1, from coordinate 1,638,472 downwards.
CAAAGGACAGCTGGGCCGACCGTGAGTTCCGCTCTGACGTCCTCGCCTCGCTCAAGGCCTACAACGCGTGGTGGGACATCCAGCGGAACGGCGAATACGTGCGCGCGAACAAGTTCTGCGTGGAGAACTTTCTGTCGAAGCCGACGCTGGTACAGATGCAGAAGGAGAAGGTGCATTTGTACGACTCCATGCGTCGTGCAGGAATCATCGATATTTCAGCCGGTGGGCAGGCGGGTTTACCCGTGGCGGCGACGTTCCGGCCGAGTTGAACGTGAACGGCGGCTCGATGCCTCTGTTGACGGCGTTGATCACTCTCGCGTGCCAGCCGAAGTACGCGCTTCGTATCAAGGACAAAGTTTACCGGACGGCGATGGAGAAGGTATGCATGTTGTTATCAGAAGTGGTGGCATTATAGCTGACTGCGTACTCAGACTGTCTTGATGCACCCCTCCAGTGTCAACGACCGCAAGCGTTTGACCAACATGGAGTCTCACGAGCGCATGCTGTACGCGTTCACCGAGAAGCGTATGGGCACTGGCGGCAACCAGATGTCCATCGTCAACACCACCCGCATCGATCTCCTCACCTACATCCTATTTGGCGCCAGCAAGATTGACCTCACTTCACGTGGATTAGAATGCGATGGGTGGCTACCCATCGCTGGCAACTTAGATGCACTAGACGACACGCAACAACTCAAGCAGCTCTTCCAAGGGTGCATGTTGCGAGTTTACCAGGGCATCCTGATGCGTCGGCGGGTCAATCGCAAGCTGATTGCGAAGCAAGAGGCTGCGCGACACTACGACGACATAGACCGCGAGTCCGATGACGACGACGAGGATGACGGCGAGAAGAACTACGCGTTGACACCACTCGAGGTGCAGGAGCTCGACATGCTCACCCGCGACGTCGTGCGGCTCCTGAACGACTTTTCCACCGAGCGCATCGGCGTACAGTCTGTACCCAACTCCGTTCCGGGTACACCGACGATGTCCCCTCGCAGCTTTGGCGGTCGTCGGCCGCTACCTGGCGAGTCCCGCTCCGGATACGCGACGCCGAACTCGTATTCGCGACCTAATACACCCAGCCGGCTGTCGCGCAGGCTCTTTTAGGATGTGCAGGGCTTCACATTAGAGTAGCTTCGTGTCCTGTTTAGTACTACATAGCATATTTTACCACCCCACTTCACTTCTTTCTTCGACTCCGTCGCGTATACATTACATTACTAATTCGGGCAAAATCAAAATGACACGGCGCGCTTCTCGTACGCATTGACATCACGCGCTTTGACCGAACGCACGTCCTCGACGCAGCCACCACAGACACTGACAGAACACCGAGTGCTTGTCTCTAGTCGAACCGCCCACCATGGCGACGAATATGAGGGGGCTCACCCAGGTCGCGTTGTGCTGTCCTGTGAAAGCCCAAACATAACTGAATGTCGTCCAGTTCATCGCGGACATTCGCGGGGCGCGAGTCCGCGAGCTGGAGGAGAAGCGCATCAACAAGGAGATGGCTAACATCCGCAAGAAGTTCAAGGGCAAGTCGGCCAGGACATTTCCACGCTCGCTCTCACCTTTCGAACTTAGATGGTAACCTGGACGGGTACCAGAAGAAGAAGTGCGCCCCTCGTCCTCTGCTCGTTCCCCTCTCGATGTGAACATATCCCCCAGATATGTCGCCAAGATCATCTTCACATACATTCTGGGCTACAAAGTCGATGTCGGACACATGGAAGCGGTCAATCTCATCTCGAGCTCGAAGTACAGCGAGAAACAGATCGTGCGTTAGCTTGCCTGGCGTACTGTACTTCACCTGACGCGTCTGCCGCAGGGATATCTTGCCGTGACACTGCTCATGCACGAGAACTCTGACTTTTTGCGTCTCGTAGTGAACTCCATCCGAAAAGACCTGGATTCCAACAATGAGGTTGACAACTGTCTGGCCCTGCACGCGATCGCCAATGTCGGTGGAAGCGAAATGGCGGAAGCGCTCGTGGAGGACGTTCATCGGTTGCTGATATCACCGTGCGTGCCCCCCTCTGAGTGACTCCAATAGGAGCTGACGATTGCACAGGACGTCTCAGCCCTTCGTCAAGAAGAAAGCTGCTCTGACCTTGCTACGATTGTACCGTAAACACCCGGACGTCATCCCAGCGGCGGAATGGGCCCTGCGGATAATCTCCATCATGGACGATCCGAACCTGGTACGATCCACTCCAGAAGGCAGACCCCATGGCCGTGCTCACGGTGTATGCTTACAGGGTGTAGTCGTCTGTGTTACGAGTTTGGTTATGGCACTTGCACAAGATCACCCCGACGCCTTTGCCGTATGTTACACGAAAGCAGTGGACCGAATGCATCGCGTCAGTTGTCTCTTTTATGTCCTCTGGCTGTACTGAGCGGCCTCTAGTTGGTCATCGAGCACGAATATACGGCTGCCTATGCGTACTACAAGGTCCCATCGCCATGGTTACAGGTCAAGCTACTTCGTCTTCTGCAATATTACCCGCCTTCGGGTGCGTATTTTTCCAGCTCTCTGCTCTGGCGTGGACTGATGCCCATCCAGAGGACCCCGCAATACAGAGCGTGCTCCATAAGGTTCTGGAAACGATCATGAACAACAGCGGCGAACCAACAAGAAACATACAGCACAACAACGCTCAACATGCTGTCCTGTTTGAAGCCATATCCCTGGCTATTCATCTCGATACACGCTCCACCCTCGTCAGCAAATCTGCAGGCTTGCTCGCCCGATTCATCTCATCGAAGGAGACGAACGTTCGCTACCTTGGTCTCGACTCGATGGCTCATCTTGCCGCTCGTGCTGAATCTCTTGAGCCCATCAAGAGACATCAGAAGACGATTATATTCTCGTTGAGGGACAAAGATATCTCTGTCCGACGACGCGCCCTAGATCTCCTGTACAGCATGTGCGATGTCGACAATTCGGACGTTATCGTGGGCGAGCTACTACGGTATCTCAAGGTGGCCGACTACGCTCTTCGCGAGGAGATGGTCCTCAAGATTGCCATTCTTACCGAGAAATACGCAAGCTCGTACAAGTGGTATGTCGATACCATCTTGCAGCTCATCAGCACCGCCGGAGACCACGTCGGCGACGAAGTCTGGTACCGAGTCATTCAAATCGTCACGAACACGGAAGACCTGCAGTCATATGCCGCTAAAGTCGTCTTCGAGCACCTCAAGGCGCCTTCAACGCACGAGAGCCTGGTCAAGGTTGGAGGTGAGGAGGAAGTTGGCTTCAACGGTGGCATGTTATTTACATTTTGCTGTAGGCTATATACTTGGCGAATACGGCCACCTCATTGCCAACGAGGAGGGATACAGTCCTGTCGACCAGTTCCAGCTCCTGCACATGAAATCACAGTTCTGCATGGCACCAACGCGGTCGTTGCTGCTCTCGACGTACATCAAGTGGGTGAATGTCTTCCCGGAGATCAAGCCACAGCTCGTTACCATATTCGAACGATATCGACATGTGCTGGACTCCGAGCTGCAGCAGCGGGCCTGCGAGTTCTACGCGCTCGCACAGCGACCGGAAGACGACGAGCTGCTGCAGAACGTGTGCGAGGAGATGCCGCCGTTCCCTCCACGCGTCAGCGCGCTATTGGGGCGTCTAAACAAGAAGATCAGCGCGACCGAGGACAAGCGGACGTGGGTACACGGCGGACGGGAAGTTAACCTCGATCGCGACGCGGTAGCCAAGAAGGAGAAAGAGACCAGCGCACAGCTCCAGCAGGACGTGCAGGACGTCATGGGATCGCTCGCGGGACTTGACCTCACGTCTCCGCACGCGAAGCGTGAAGGCCCGGAGGAAGGCAAGCCCGTGCTGACCGTCGGCCCGGCCATCGAGCGGTGGTTCGAGAAGCTCACGTACACCGCGGAGGGCGTTCTATACGAAGACGTGCAGATCCAAATCGGCGTCAAGAGCCGGTTCCAGGGCCACGTCGGCCAGCTCGCCATATACATCGGTAACAAGGTCTCCGCGCCGCTCACCTCCTTCACAACCACCGTACACGTCAGTGATCCTACCGCGCTCTCGGTGACCTTCGCGAAGATCCCGCCGAGCACGATCTCGCCGAAGACGCAGGTGCAGCAGCTGCTACACATCGAGTGCAAGAAGATGTTTTCGACCCCGCCTGTGCTCAACGTGTCCTTCCTCGCCGGCTCGATGCAGTCCATCGCCATCCGCCTGCCCATCGTCATCAGCAAGTTCCTCGAGCCCGTCTCGCTAGGCGGACAGGACTTCTTCGAGCGGTGGAAGCTCATCGGCGGTGCGCCGCGGGAGGCACAGCAGGTTTTCCCGATCGACTTGGCGGCGGGTGGTCTTCTGGACCTGCAGAAAAACAGAACCGTCGTCTCGGGGCACCACTTCCAGGTGTTGGACGAGATCGACCCTAATAAGAACAATATCGTGGGCGCTGCAGTGCTGCATACCGCGGAGGAGGGCAAGGTCGGTTGTTTACTCCGGCTGGAACCGAATCGCGACGCGAAGGTAAGACTCTGGGCGTTACCGTCAGCGCTCTGCATACTGACTGCCACATCTGCAGCTGTGTCGGTTGACAATCCGCAGTACCTCTGAAGACGCTGCGAAAGAGCTGCAGGCATTGGTGTCGAAACCGCTGAAGGCCGGTGCTCTTACCTAACTCACGGACATTGCTCTTGTATACCACCTATCTTACCAGGATTGTACACTTATTACTATAGCAAGCACAACAATAGTCGAGAGAAGTGACCATTGCTACTTAGGTATTGCGCTCAATCGGGCAGCGGTCGTTTGGAGGCACCGACCAAGTCGTACCTGCCACTCGACCTCCTGTGCTTGTCCTGTGCCCTCGATGCAAGAACATGTGCTGGTATTTACTGTGTAAAGAACTGGTGCTGCTACATCCGGACTACATCTGCTCACCTTCCCCCACTCCATCTCGACTCCGTAACGAACAAGCGGCGAATACGACGCACGACCGACGCGTCCGAATGTGCGGAGCTTCGGCGATGAGTTCTCTGTAGCTGAGATCCCATCGACACTGAATTGCCCAGCACTCCCGCACCGTCGAGGTCGTCGCCAAGCATCGCATGTCGGGGACCGGCCATGTCACGATTATCGGCCATCGTATAAGTGTCCGCCATGTCGAAACGGTCCGTCGCCAGTACCACAGTCGCTGCAGGAGCCGAGCTCGATGCCTGTCCAAAACTCCGCCATGGACGACCCATGATGCCAAACTCGTTTACTGAGCGACTTCTCTTCATGCTGTCCGAGAACCACTGGCTCTTGTGCTCCTCAGCGTATTCCTGTCCACTCCTGTGCTTCTCCTTCTGCTGCGTATGTTCCTCCTTCGCCTTCACTTCCCCGATCTGACCGTCCTTCTTCTTGCCGCGCCTAGTGTCCCAGCCGCTCAACCATCTTGTCATGCCCTCCGTCCTTGTCTTACCCTCCGCTTTCTTCGCCTTCCCCTCCGCTGGCTTCATCTTCCCTTGGCTTGCCGGCTCGCGCAATCGGCGGCCTCGCGCCGCGTACCACACCTTGCAAGCCGTCCATTGTGGCTCGCACAGCTCGCACGGGTCCGGCTTGAGGGGTACGACGGAACTCGTCGTGCTATTGAAGGACGCGATAGACGGCGAAGATTTGTGAAGGCGACCGACGGAATTGGCAAGTCTGATGTCGGCAGAGGAGTAAGAACGGTTGAAGGAGAAGCGAGAGCGGCTGATAGAGGATCGAGGGCGGTCAACAGACGTGACCGAGAGATCGACGAGAGCCAGAGAGTATCCAAAGCCAAAGCCACAGTGCGTGCAGCGCGGAGGAGACGGAGGAGCGGTCAAGGGAGACAGAAAATGATCACTAAGAGCGTCGGAGTAGTCAACATGGTCGTTGGGCATTGTTGTACTTCGATGAATGCTAGGGTCTTGGTCGCGACTCGAAGCTGGTCCTTGCGCGGATCGAGAGGCCTTGACGATGTCCTCAGATATGCTGCGATGAGAGCGCTGGTGCGAGAGCTTAGGCGAAGTGTCAAGCGCGAGAGGAGCGTGATCATCATGAGCGAGAGTCTGCGAATCAGGGCGCACGTCGTCTTCAAAAGGGAGTCGGAAAGGAAGTTGAGGAGCGAGAATGGGTGAGTGCGGAAGTTCTGGCGTCGGGAAGGTCAACAGAAGCGCCGGTATGCTAGAGTCCTCGTGCAGTATATCATTGTCCTGAGAATGGGGGCTGTCGTGTGCAGCTGCGCGGTTGAGATCAATAGATGGTGAGACTAAGTGGACAGTGCTCACTTCGCATAGTAGAAACACGACGCAATGTGGTTTTCGGCGGGATTGGAGGTTTATGCGAAATGGATGGCTGAGCCGATGGTGGTGTCTGAGGACGTGTCAGCGCTAGTTGCGCGATTGAGGTTTCGACTCGCGGATGAGGACATCGGTGCAAATATTGCCATGTCTTCAATTATAGGCGATAGGTCAATGGCAAACGGTACGTCCGGCGACCGGTCGGTCGGCTACATAATGTGAGCTGCGCCAATAGTAACCTGCCATCCGAAGATATACCTCCTTGTGATCCTGCTTGCAATGTTTAACGGACGCATATATGCAGATTTTCTGTATGTACGCACCTGGGAGGGTAGATGCGCCAAGGTCTTGCGCCGCCTGCCGAAGGAGTCCACGGACCTTAGGTCAGAACCGTCGTTCATAGGAATCGTAGCCTGCAGCTGAATTAAGCAGAGTTCTGTTGGAGATAGTAGAAACGCACCTCGGTGCTCCGTCTACCGTCACCAAGCGCAGAATACTTGGGCTGATAGTTATTGAGGTTATTGAGCATGAGGAAGCTACGCACTTGCAGGGCCACTCACCACAGAAGTCGACTTGCGTGACGCGGGGAAGCTGCGACGTCTTCGGGCCTAGTTACCTACGTGAGTAACACGAGAGGCGGATAAAGATGGTATATTACTTTCCGGTGGTTTGCGCCATTCCAATGATCAGGCGGCGCCTTACACAAACTCTGTTCGCAGAAAGACGTCTAAAAGGGCATCAGCAATGAATCATATCGTTATTCATGGTTTGTTCACATTACTAGATGCACTGGCCAGAGCGATAGCTTGGTTCTGAACGTGTGTCAGTCCATCTGTCGATACAAAAGATTTACACTGCTACCTCTGAGCGCGATTCACCCAAAGGCCGCGCATAACTCCCTGGTCTAAGCGTAGTGGGTCGGGATCCGACGAGAGTACGCGAGCCGACAGTACTGTCAACTACTGCGAGTCTCTTTGCCACTGAACTTGAGGAGACCGGAATATTCTCTATACAATGATGATTTGAGGCGCATGTATGCGCTTGCTGCATGCAGCACGTACCACGGTTTTGGAAGCCCGAACGACTCACACGATGTCGTGTATACGTATGCTCAGGTAGAGAAGGCGTTATAACAAAGGACTGTATGGCTGAGTGAGTGTGCGTTCGCCGAGAATATGTGGCCACGTACCGGTTTAGGGTAGACTACGGTCTTGAGCGCGGATGAGATACTTAGCCCTAGAGGCCTTACGCCCCTCTTTTGACCGCGGGACCTCATCTTGGCCGCTTTCCTGGGGCTGGGACGCGGAGATGATGAGAGTCCAGGATAAGAGGAAGCCCAAGTAGGGAAGCGAACAAGCGCCGCCATTCACCGTGGGAGCGATGCCACGCGCGGATCATTGGCGGCGGGCGGCTATGTACCCCGCGGGCGGCCCGCGGCGCTGCGCTGGAGCGACCCTCACAACGAACCGCACGTCGGTCTGCCGGCTGTCTGCTCTCCCGCTCGTGCACTCCTGTCCTCTTTTTGTTTGTGTGTGCGCTTGCTCTGTACCGTCATCGCCGTGTCGCTAGATGTTCTGGAAGTTCGTAGAAATCGTTCGCTCATCGCAATTGCGTCCTGAACAGCGCCCACAGTCACAAGCTCGAGGTGCGTTCGCGCATGACTTACACACTCTTCTCCGCTAATCGGCAACATCTCGCTTAGCAGCCACCCTCGATATCTCTGTCTTCTGCGGCCCCACACCTCGCGCGTCACCGTAATCACGGCGTACCCCACTTCCTACTTAGAGAGAACGACCGTCGTCTGTTGCATGTCCTACACGCCAACTCCGCATTCAGCGTCGACCATGTCGTCGTCGACGCTCATATCATCGCCTATCGTCAAAGACCTGCCCCCGCCTTCCGCATCTAATCTTCAGCCACATCTCTCTAGTCTTCCGCGCCGACGGCCTCAGTTCTTCACCCCATCAAGCTCAGGCTCGGACTCATCCAAGTCCTCGCGGTCGTCATCCCATTTGCTCAATACCCCTGCCAAGGGCCTCAAAGATACAGGACACACACCTGTACTCGTGCACCGCGTCCCGCAACCTACTCAGCGGGTACCACAGCCATCGGCGCGTGGGTACCTTCAGCCGCACATCAGTCATCTTCCTCGCCGTCCTCGACGCGTCGCCCGGGCGCCCAGTGTCGCTTCCTCATCGGCGTCATCATGCGTCCCTACCCGCCTTCGCCAACCATCGCCAGCCCCGCCCCTCACGCCTCCTTCCTCGAAGCCGACGGACAAGACCGCTTTGCAGTGCATACACACTCCACAGCTGGGCGCGCTTCAAGGGGACCAAATCTACGTTGCGTTCTGTGGCACCGAGTCCGCGGACGTCGTCCTCAGTGACTGGGACCGCGTTCTCCACATTCACGTCGCAGAAGGGCCCAATGTCACCGAGAGCCACGACAGGCCCCCGAAGTCAAAGGTCTTGAGCATATCTCCGGCGTCATGTAATGACCACGGTGTTCCGAATCTTTCAAGTACGCAGATCATAGAGGCTTGCGCCTTCCTGACGGGTGAGTCACTTGCCGATCCCATCACTACGCTTCTGATAGTCCCGTAGCAGATGATAGCGACTATCCAAGTAATGGTGCGTATACATTTCCTGCTACGTAAATCGATTGCTTACGCGCGAATCCAGTGGCAAGAAAACGTAGGCTGCTCGTCACCGCGCCTGGCCCGGCACATGCGGTGGATGCGATGGCCGTAGCCGTTGCCGTCCGCTTCCTAGACCTGGTGGGCACGCGTACACCTCCCGATAGCCAGATGAGCGAAGAGTCCACGCCGAGGGACGCACATCAACGCGAAGCTGCTACGCACTTCAGGACCCCCTCTATGCACACAGAGTACTCACTCTCGCCAAATCAGCGCATCACGCCTTCCTTCCCAGCCGCGACCGCCCTCTCGCCGTTCCCGCGCTTCGAAGCCCAATCTCCTGACGCGGAATCGGAGGAGGTCCGCCCCGACTCACCTATCCATGCCATTCTCCTTGCCATGCAGGACCTGCCGCCATTCGTCTTCGAGGAGGAGGACGGCGCGGACTACTTTGCACATATGACCGCGCCGCCGCCCGGCATGGCCTCAATGCGCGCGCACGCCGCGCTTCGCCTTCGGAGCCCACAGCGCCCGCGGCGGGGCCCTGTCACGCTCGACCGCAGCATCAGTCAGGTCGCTGGCGTGCCCGGCGTGGAGGTGCGCGACCCCCAGCGGCGCGTTGAATTCGTGCATCAGGATGCTGGCAAGGGCGTCGAGTCGGCCAAGAACGTTGGCCTTGGGCTCGGCGTGGACATCATCATGAACCGCAGCAGGATCATAGGGCCTGAGGAGGAGGACGCGGGGAGCGACCAGCAGCTGAGGGTAGTCGTGGAGGAGGGCACACCGAATGGACCCAAGTCCGAAAGCGAGGGGAGCTCGGCCCGCGCGGTCGCTGTGGAAGATGCCAATATCTCCGAGCAGGCCTCATCAGCAGACACGTGCCCCGCGCTCTCCGTGCAGGAGGTCGGTACGCCCTCGCGCGACAGAACGGCTTTCGCGAATATGACGCTGAAGGACCAGTGGCGCGGCGTGCTCTCCAAGGAGGGCATGGACTACGTCTGGAGCTGCGTCTCGAATAGTACGCAGCAGGCCAGTTAGATGATCGTCTTGCTATAGATTGTGTTTATGTCCCTTGACGATCCTACACGTACACCACACTGTATAGCAGTGTTTTCAGTTACTTAGATGATGCATATGTACATATATATCTTGTAGTACTTGGTACATACCGATTCCAAAGCATCGAATTATCCATACACATACATAGCCTGTCCGTAGAGCAGCCATTTGTGGCCAATCAGAGATCATAACACGTCTGGAGCGAGATAGTGAACGTTACGAACCGCACAGTGATGGTACAACAGAGGTCACAAAGCCCCGCCGGATAATTGTACATGGGTAAACAGATACTGGGATGGTCGGGACATACGGTGATCAGAGGCGTAGTATTCCGCGTAGCAAGCCTCGTCTCGGCTTCGTCTCATCGGGGTAGTCGTTTCGAGAAGGCGAGCCAGAGGCGTCATACTCGAGCTTGGATGGTATCGAGTCGCTTGAGGTCGCCCTGACGTGCGCTGGTCTGTGATACGTATCCTCTGTCTCGGTAGGGCCGGGATTGTCGCTCGGCGGCGACTTCCTCCGCGCCGCACCGGTAGGTGAGGTATATTCGTAGAATAGCCGCCGCGTCCGCGAGTCGGTGTCGGACGACGAGGGCGCAGTGGACGGGCGCGGTGCCTTCCGCGGCCTGTTCCTGCTTCTCACCGAGGGCGGCGGGCTGTCCGCCGAGGACGAGGTGCTGAGAACGGTGGATGCGCTGGGGCTCGCGACATGCGTGCGCATTGGCCCGCGGTGCTCCGCCGAGACCCGGCTGACGAGCTGGCTGACGCGCTGCAGCGCGACCTCCTCCACCTGCAAACAGCGCGTACAGAATTCTTCCATCGGCACTGACCCGGAGTCCGCCGAGTGGTTCGTGCTACGGAAGTCGCGGGAGTGGCGAATGACGGATGATGAGATGATAGCGAGGTGACGCGGGATGTCGAGGAGGTGTGGTAAAATGGGGATCGCCTCGCGTTGTAGAACGTTCATCTGCGCGCCGCGCGTGCGAAGGCATTGCATGATGTTCAGCTTTGCGTGACGCTCGGGGCCAGGCATAGACGGGCCGAAAGCCTCGTCAGGGGCGGCTGAGACGACAAGCAGGTAGTCAATCATGGCGGGTCGACTGTCACTCAGGAAATTCCTGACGCCACGCATGAACTCCTCTTTCTGTACTGTCTGAAGGTTGGTTCGCTTGAGATTATCGGTCCCGTGGTTGACTTCAGCACGTACCGCATTCAGGTTTGCTAGACTTTGAACGACCTTCGCTATCAAGGTAAGACTACGCTGTACAGGGGCAGGCGGCAGTCCTTCGGGCAAGAGGTGAGCGGCGAACAGTCATCTAAGGGCATGGTTTTCTCACCGGAGTAAAGCCCGAAGAGATGAGGATGTAGGATAGCTGGGACAATGAAGCGCAAGAAGCAGAAAGCCGATACGCTTTGCCAGGGCAGCTCTCGATTCTGTTCAGATTGAGTGCTGTTCGTGCGATAACGCTGATCAACCAGCTTCCTGATTGTCTCGAATAATTTGCGCATTTCCCTATGCGCAGATGCAGTCAGAAAGGAAGGTAGAGCGACGTGCGTACAACTCACTTAGGGCACTCGTCTCGAACGGAGTAAATCTGATTCCAGAATTCCTGACACCAGTAGATGAGCAGTTCCACGTTGCGCTCGATCTCTTTCGGCCCCCTTCCGCTACGAACGGGATCTACCTCGATGGCGATCTTCTCTGTACAGAGTCGACGCAAGGGGGCACCTATGCTGGCATCAAGAAAGGTCTTGCCGTACCACGCCATGCATAATTCCATAACCTTCGTGAGGGTGGTGTTGCCGCGGAAGAGAGTTGAGTGCGCTGTTAGACTTCAGTGAACGTAGCATCACTAGCAAGCGAAGTCACGAACAATGTGGAGTCCCGTCAACTACACGGCTAGCAAGCTCTTGTACTTGCTCCAAGAAGACGTCCTTCGCGACAGCGACCGACATGAGCTGGATGGCAACGGCCTGAGCTTGAGCTTTGATTCGCAGTCTGCCATCCAATCGAGGAAATTACGCGAATTGAAGGTCTGCATAGGGTCAGCCACTGCAAAGAGAGAATCATCTTCAGGAAACACCTTCAGAAGGCCGGAGTAACATGAATGAGGAAGGATGATTTCCCTGTCTGACTTCAGTCTGAAAGAATGTGTAATTGGGAGGCAACGCACTCATCCACTCGTATCCTCAGCTTGAGGTCGCCAACCTGCATATCCCCAGCAATCGGGCCGCTGGTAAGAACAGGGAACCAGCCTTCGACCATCTCTCCACGCTTGAAATTGCTCAGCGTGAGGCGCACACTGCCCACAGCTGCGGGCCTGAAAAGCCTCTTCTCTCGCCAAACGATTATGTGCAGCGTCTCAAAAGGCGGCAGGTCTGGCAACAGAAAGTTCTCATGCCAGTCAGGGCAGGTAACACCCTTCTTCACCGTGGTCCGTCCGCAAAGCATGTCGTTGACAAGGATGTCGCACGAGACGTCAATGTCTTGCGCATCGCCCTCCGATGTCGGGTCAAGAGTACCCTTGTTGCTGGCGTTGGCGCTGTTGAACAGTTTGGTGCTCCCGAGGTTGCGTCCTTGCATAACGGTGAGGTCGACCTGGCGCCACATGCGATATGCACCGCCATCTTGGGGGAAAAGATATTGTCCGTACACCTCTGGGATGGAGTATGAGCGCAGGAGCACCAGCCATGCATTGCAGAGATCGTTGGCGAAGAATCGGAGGTATATTGGGTCTTGCTGTGTGGATCCTGATCTCGTCCTGAGAACGGTCAGAGGGACATAAGTATAGGTTCGTGGCACCCACAATGCCGGTGAGATGACGATAATATCTTTGCGGAGGAAGAGAGAGCTGTCTGCAAGACGGATGTCCGTGTGATGGAGTAGATGAACGAAGGTAGACTGAAAGAGTATGGATTCCTGGAAAGGGGAGGGGGGGGAGGTCAGTAAATGGACATCGCGCATACAGGCCGATCACGCACGTCGACATAGATGTTCAGCTGGCATTGTGCCCCGTCCTCCGTGAGTCTGCACTTCGCCGCTCGCCACTGGCCAGTGGTCGTGATTCCCCTCGGTCCACCCAGCCAGCTCGCTTTCTCTATGTTCGACGTTAGAGTCGCGTGGTTCTACGCGATTGACGCGCACCTCTGAGCTTCCTGGGATCGTCACTATTGGCGGTGATAGAAGCGTTCCAGTCCCGACTTTCGGATTTCTTGCGTTGTTGCTGAGGCTTGCCATGGTCAGCATTAGAGCATGATCGACTCCGTCGCTTATCACCTTAGCGCGCAGCGTGGCACCGGGTGGTATGTAGGTCTCCACGGACACAGAGAACTCGCGGCCAGGAGAGTCTGACCGCCTATGATGATGTGACCTGGCAGGCGCCGCCATAGAGGGAAGAGGGGGACAGGATGAGCGAGCGACGGCTGCTCAGCCGCTGCAGTCGCAGTCGGGAACAAGAATGAAACTGAGGCAGCTTCGCATTGAGTCTTCTTGACTTCACACGATATCATGCGCGCTGAATTGTCTTCCCCGTGCCTTCAATTGCGACGGCGCATGGCCTGACATAGCCTGACGTCGCTTCAGCATCGATACCGCCTGGACTTAAACACTGATGTTCGAGGCTGAACTCAGATGGGTATGCAAACATATGTTCAGTAAGGCAAGGCTCCCTCAAGTGTCCTCAGACCCTCGCACGGTGGTATTATATTATGACTGGTGATGGTCCTGTAAGATGCTGGTACCAAAAGGAGTGTGAGTGCAAGACTATTCGCCGCGCCCTGTTGCCGATCCTGCCGCATCCAGTCACCTCCACAATCACTGCGCCTTGCTGACAGGTCGAAGACTTAGAATATGCGTCGCGTCATTGACACAAAGAGCTCACCCGTTTGCAGCGCCGTTAGCCTTGCCGTTCGCAGCGACCTTGCCCTTGGGCAGAGACTTCTTGTACGTCCGGAAATAGAAGTCGATGAAGAGGAAAAGGTAGCTGGAGAGCAGCAAGCACCCGAAAACAGCCGATGACTCTGCTCCAGCGCAGTTGCCGATGTTGGGCATGTTCGGCCAGTAAGTGTGAGTGAAGTGGGAGTACGCTTAAAGTGCGCATGGTCAACAGTATGACAAGTAAGGTGTGAAGTTGGACTCACTTCCGAAGTACACGAGCTGCAAGTCGATGACGAACTGAACGATTTGCATGGTGGTCAAGTACTTCTTCCACTGCACGGGGACTTAGTTGTGCGCCATGAATAGCGTACAGTAGCGAAGACGTACCCAGATCTTTGCACCGCCAGCCGTAGCCCAATAGTAGTAGTCTGGCGCGCAATGAGTGCCTGCGACGTTAGGATACGTAAAGACGTACACATGATGACGTGAACCCCGAGGTTAAGCGTTATAACAGTCCAAGACTGTGCAGGCATTAGACAGGGATGGGGACATGCATTGCCAACGTACGATGCTGGTCTTGCCCTCCAGCTGCGAGTAACAGAGCAAAGCCGTGGCAGAGTGGTGGAAGACGTGCAGGAATTCTACATGACAAGGTGTAAGAGTCTTGGAAAGCGTTTGAGGTAGCGCACGCACGCAGAGGCTTCTTCTTGAGCGCCAGGAAGACGGTGTCGAGCAGTTCGATATATTTGAAGTAGTAGTTGATCATATAATAGAATTCCATACGCTGGGAAAGGCGTCAGATTCCCGCTCGGATAGTGCAGGTCAGTCTACTCACCGGCGTCCAAGCAGCTTCATTACAGATACCATAGAAGACACCATGCTTCCACATGATAGGCAAGACTTCCTCCAGCATGAGAACGAGGAGTAATAAGCTGCCCGAGCTCAGGAAGACGTTATGAACACGGAAGAGCGCGTTGAGCCGGAGAGGCTGCTGGTTTTTCATAACGGCCTGGATCCCAAAGATGATGGCGAGGTACGATGTCAACGACGCGACGACGGCGGGCGTCGTCGACAACGGGGTCTGACCATGGACATAAGAGGTGAGATAGTCGGGAATGCCGGCGGGGACATAGGCAAGGAGAAGGTCGGCGAGCGCCATCGTGGACAAGAGCAAGAGGACCGAATGCAGGTTGCGAGTCTGGTCGGACTTGAAAAATCGCCTGCACGACGTGTCACAATCGTGACCGGGATGTGTATCAACACAACATGTGATTCC
This sequence comes from Schizophyllum amplum, assembly GCA_007026445.1. NCBI lineage: Eukaryota > Fungi > Basidiomycota > Agaricomycetes > Agaricales > Schizophyllaceae > Schizophyllum > Schizophyllum amplum. The sequence goes on along the minus strand of VDMD01000004.1, from coordinate 1,623,330 downwards.
GATTCGGCACCCTCCGGCGCAGCCCCGCATCTCACTCTCGAGCGCTAGCGATCGTATACTGTGACCCCGTTAGAGGTTCAAGTTTACAATATAGCATTTCTAGCAGAAGGCAAAGTTTCCAAGAGGTCAGGAATATAATGTGCGTAGCAAGTCTATGGATGCACGAGCCAGTTAGACAACTCGCGCACAAGGGTATTACTAGTGATCGAATCGTGAAAGTTAACGGATAAGCTAGCGCCAGATAATCCAAAGTAAATTGATGCATGCGAAGTCCCAGAGATATAATGATACAGTTAAAGGTATATAAGAAGACACGCTGGGCAGGCAACGGCGAGAGGAGGAACAACTAGTGCATGATGAGGCACGGCCCGTTGTCAAGGTCGGCGAGGAAAACGTGAGTACTAGAAGGAACGTTAGAACATCCGCAGCACAATTGCGAGCGCAACTTGCCTTTTGTTGATGAGGTTGAGTTTCTCGACAGCGGCAGGAGCCGAGGCATAGGGAGAGCCGCAGAAGCCAGGCGCTTGAACAGATATCATGCAATACGAGGATGCATTGGAAGGGGCGAGGGAATACACAGCGTAGACCTGGGAAAGCATGAACATGGATCTCAGATGTGAATAGGTCGGCGTTACGCACACCGGACGCGCGAAGAGACTGCAGAAGATCGTGAATGAAGACCAGAAAACGCGTACGAAGCTTGTGCAGGTCATGGAGGTCGAAGCCTTCGAACGTGGGCGTCAGTCAACGAAGACAAGGCCATGGAGTGCACACGCACAACTCTCTGAGGAGCCAGACCACGAGGGAAGCATGCACTGAAGACGAACGGAAGAGTAGCCGGTGCGAACAATGCGCCTGGGAGATACGAATGAGCACAACTAGACAGGCGTCGATGGGCGCGGTACTGACTGCGCAAAGGGCTCCAGAGCCTCTTCCAATCGGCCCATCTGCAGCAGGCATGAGGGGACAGTCATCTTTGAATTACACGCACGCACCTCGTCGACAACTGTCGACGGCGACGACGCGGGTCGCGTCTCCGTAGAAAGCTGGGGCACCGGACCGGGGGCGAGAACGGACATCATCGTATATGGCGGTCGGGAATCGCGTACGGAGGGCGAGCAATCTGTCTGAGGTGGGGGGTGGAGGCAGAAGACAGCGCACACGAGCTTTATATGGAAGGCGAGTTACATATATCGCAACGAGGTCGGATGAGGTCGGAGAGGCGGTGCGGCATAAGTGCGGCACAAATTGATCGGGGGCACTGACATGACGCGGAGGCAACAGAGACTGGGGCACCGTCTGGGGAGGGTGCTTTTGGTACCGGCCTCGAGTCGTCTATACACGAACAAGACTGTCTGGACCCCCCAGGAGACGACCCAGGTCTTTCCCCGCAAAGCCAAACGGCCCAACGGCCCCGCCCCCGGAAATGGGGCGCGGGGCAAGATTGGTCTTGGATCGGTCTCCTGATAACGCTCAATCCAGAGGACGTCAGAGTAGGTCCAGCTGTTCCTGTTTAACGTCTCGCTTCCATCCAGTGGCAACTCTACGTTCGACAGAACTTCGACCACTGTTCGACTAAGACCGTGTCGAGCGTCAGTCTCACATGCGTCCGCGGATAGAGCCATTAGAAACACGTCAAGAGGACAACTCGGAATGGAAGATAGTGTATTCTTGTAACGATGCCAGAGCGCGTGTGCGCCCGAGATAGTACAATGTCGAATGATCATACACACCGACTTGGGCGAGTAAGTTCTGGACTTCGACGTCGTAACTTTCGGCTCACTGCGCGGGAAGGTCAGAAGGTCATACACAAAGTGCGATGCTCACCGCGGCGTGACTGAAGTAGACGAGTCGACTGTAAAATCGGCTCTCCAGTGTTTTCCGCGGGTTTTCTAGGCCCTTAGTAGAGCGGAGATGGAGCCTGAGCCGCCGTAAGAAGCCTAGCCGTTCTGCGACATGCTCCAGTTGGACGCAGCGGCATGCGGCAAAAAACACTCAGCGACCGTTTGTTCCCCGGCACACGACCATCGATGCAGGCGCCGACATTACGTGGTGAGCTGCGTGAACTGAATGAGCCGTCGCCACAATAGATAGGCGGTCCTTTTCGGGAATGAATGGTTTGTCCACGAGCGAGAGCAGGACAAAAATACCTTGAGCAACTCAGCGAGATAACATCGCTCAAGTATATACCACTGAACATGATTATGTGTGCATCCCCCGAGGCGTCGCGTCGTAGATGTCCCTAAAGTTGTTCTGAAGTGCCAGCGGTAAAACTTCAGGCTACCAAGTGCACGGTTTACGACTGAGTGTCGTTGTGTGCGCCGGCTCGTCCCTGCGTGGACTTCGCCAGGTCGTCATTTTGAAAGATTGGGCATCCACGGTGAAAACAGTCGAAGAGGCAAGGTGAACGCACTCAAGTTGGGCGTCACGACGAGCATCAGATAAGGGATCGCCTGTCATAATGCAGAGATAGCTCTACAAGTAGGTCGAAGACCTCCACAGCAGTGAGGAAGCGATTGCGGATTTCTGAGGAAACTCGGGCTGAAGTCGCGCTCAGATCGGTCCGATGTAACCAGCGGCACGGAGGTCAGGGAAAGACGGTAAGGAATCATTCGGTACGTTGGTTCCTGATGTTGGCCCTATACAAGTCTCGATCCTGGAAGTAAAGCAGAATACATAGGCCCACAGGGAAAAGCGACTGGCCGGCGATGGGGGATTGAGATAAGTTAGGCATCTGCTTTGTGATGTCATCAAGTCGGTGACGTATTGACCAAATAACCGCCACGGAATCCCATCTCGTATCGACCATTGTTCTCCAGCTACCCTTGTACTTCTACGACTCACTCTCTGTCGATCCTCAACTCCTCCACGGATAACGCGTCATGTGGTGGCTAGATCCGGGGAAGGAGGTCCTGAACGTCGTGCGTGGTGCGCATGCAGCAGCTAGACGACGCTGACACGCGTCCAGCTGTTCAACAGGATTCTCGCACCTTATATTGAAAACCTGGACATGAATCAGGTCAACTATGGTATCGGACAAGGTCTGTTCTTGTTGAAGGGTGATCGACGCGCGTACTGAAGTCGACTAGGCCAATTGACTCTCAGGAATCTGCACTTGAAGAAGGGTGCGCTTGACAAGTTCAGACTGCCGGTAGATGTGCAGGAAGGTACGTCCTCATCCCAACGATTCGTGCGGCTGATTGACTGAGGATATGCAGGCCATCTTGGCAAGTTCACGTTGTCTCTGCACTGGCTGAACCTTGGCAATCAACCTGTTGAAATTATGGTTGAGGATGTGTACCTTCTCGTCGTTCCGACGAAAGCGGATATCGATCCACACGAGGAGGAAGTTCGTGCACAAGCAGCGAAAGCCGAGCGACTGGAGAATGCGGAGCTGTTGCACATGAAGGGCCAGACAGAGGCATCCGGTAAGTACTCATCCGGGAACTCAACCCCATGCTTGACGCCAATCCGTGTAGACTCGCCCCAGCAACAGGGACTCGTCGCGTCTCTGATCGCAAAAATCATCAACAACGTCCAGGTGACGGTCAAGAACATCCACGTACGATACGAGGACAATGTCAGCGTTCCAGGGGTGCGTGGGCTTACGAAGATCCTCCTCCTTGGTACTGAATTGCTTCGCAGCGTCCTTTTGCGGCTGGTCTTACACTTGCCGGATTCACGGCTGTCTCTACCAATGACAATTGGGAAGCTGCTTTCATTGAGAGCACCGCGGGTGCTATCCATAAGGTTGGTCTTTGGCGGGTTCGAGCGTATCATACATGCTCATCGCCCATATTTTGGCAGCTCGCCCAACTTCAATCTTTGGCAATATACTTCGACACCGACACAAAGAGTATCGCGGGATTACCGCTGGAGGAGTCCACGCGGACTTTCAGCAAGATGGTGTGTAAGACAATTTTCGCGCTCGATGTTCAAACTGACGAGCGCCGCAGATTGCTCGCGGAGACCACACACCAGATCATCAGTTCATCTTGAAGCCGGTCTCCGGTGAAGGTCGTATCACCATGAACCACCGCGTCACCAATGACACTCCGCATTTTGATGTGCAGCTTCTCTTCGACGAATTGGGCATCGTCCTCGACGACGACCAGTACCGAGATGCAATATCTCTCGTTGATATGTATCATGTCTATCTTCGACAACGCCAGGTTCGTCTGACTATCTCTGGCGCGTACCTCCTCCTGATGCTCCCCCAGTACCGGAAGTTTAGACCTCCCGTCGAGCAGTTCGCCAGCGATGCGACCCAGGCACGCATTCGGTTTGCTACGACTTCCATCTTGGAAGAGGTCCGCGAACGCAAGCGGAAATGGACCTGGGCGTATTTCGCAGAGCGACGAGATGACCGAAACAAGTATATTGAGCTGTTCCAGCGCAAGCTCCTCAATACCCTCGTCGTGGGAAAGGTAATGCCTTGTTAGCGTTAGCATATGGCGGTATCTGACCGCGTCATCGCACAGGGCCTGGAAGAGTTTCAAGTTCTGGAGAAGAAGTTATCCTACGAGGATCTACGCTTCTACCGGTCTATCGCGCGCTCACGCATGAAGAAGGACGAGAACCTGCGGAAGCGTCTTGAGGCTGAAAAGGCCAAGGACCAGCCTCAACAGCAATCGTGGGGCTCTTGGCTGTGGGGCTCGTCCGGCCAATCATCAAGCGCGACAACGGAGGATCCTGCCTTCGGCGGGCAAATGACAGAAGAGCAGAAGAAGGAGCTCTACGATGTGCTCGACTACGACGAGAAGACGGCGTTGACGGAAACACTTCAGGCGCCCCGGGATTCGCTCAAGTTCCGTGTGGCCGCGACGCTAAGGAAGGGCTCTCTGGGTCTCAAGTCGGACCCCCATGGACAGAACAAAGAAATCCTTTCCGTCGTTTTCAACGTGCTTCAGGCGACCGTCCTTCAGCGCACAGATAACTTCGAAGTGTCTATGGGGCTGGGCAATCTGGCCGTCTTCGATGGAACGACGAAGGACACTTTGTACCCGCAGATAGTGCAGGTCAAGCATGCGGCTCTCGAAAGCGAAGAGACGATGAGCACCCAGGTCGAAGGAAAGCCGGTGGTCAACCTGTTCGAGCTGGACCCATTCTTCTTCGTCAAGTTCGAGGTGAATCCGCTGGACGAGCGCGCGGACAGCGCGTTAACCGTTCGCATGCGCCATATGGAGATCATTTACCACAAAGGCTATGTTGAGGCAATCTACACGTTCTTCAAGCCGCCTGCCAGCCAACTCGAGTCCGTGGAAGCCCTCCTGGTAAGCTTTAAACCTTCTGCGCCTGAAAGGTGCTAACGTCTGTCGAAGACGGTCGCTTCGCAGACCTTGGAAGGGCTGCGGAAAGACACCAGAGCAGGGCTTGAATTTGCCCTGCAGAACCACAAGACGGTCGATATCCAAATGGATATGAACGCGCCCATCATCATCATACCTGAGAGGTGAGATTGCACGCGATTCAGCGGCTGCTCGAGGCTAACTTTGCACAAGTGTCGTGACGCATCAATGTACTCACCTGCTCATCGATGCCGGTCATATCGCGATCCACAGCGAGCTAGCGGACAAGGAAGCGAAGCGCGAAATCCACACAAAGCGCAACAGGCAGTACACCGAAGAGGACTACAAGCGTCTGGAGTCTCTCATGTACGACAAGATCAAACTCCGTCTCGAAGCTGCTCAGGTGCGATCAAGCCAAAGCTCATACTCTTGTCACTCACCATCTTCCGCAGTTCATCATTGGCGACGATTTGGATTCTTGCCAGAAAGCGCTCACGGCAGAGCATGACACGTTACATCTTCTTGAGCGTATCAGCATCGATCTTCAGGCCCAGAACTCCATCGCACCCAAAGCTCTCAATTTGGCACGCTTCAAGCTCGGCGGCACTCTACCGCACCTTAAGGTTAACTTTTCCGACACGAAGTACAAGGCATTGATGCGCCTCATCGACGTCTGTATACCGCACTTTGATGACGACGACGACAAGCAGGAGGCCCCGCCGCTCATGGCACCGAACATGAATCGCAGTGCTTCAGAAGGACACAGTCTCTTCCGACAGACCGAGGAATACCACTTCGACGACGAGAACGAGTCAGAGCAAGAACAGAATGACGACGATGACGACGACGACGAGTTCTTCGAAGCGAGCGAAGCCGATGCACCGCGGCCGGAGCTGCACCAGAAAGTCTTCGAGCTCGACTTCAGTGTCGAGAATCTTCAGGCAGCGGTGTCGAAGGCAGGCCCCGATGGTTCTGAACGGCCCATAGGAGATGTGACGTTTGAGCGCTTTGGGCTGCGATTTGGCATGGCAAAGTACGACATGAAGGCGCACGTCCGACTCCGGTAAGCTGATCTCTGGGTCGGCCTGCCTTGCCGCTGACACCATGCAGCTCAGTCGCGATGGACGTGTACCAGGTCGACGCGAAGCCAATACGATTCATGTCGTCCGTTGATGGCGACGAGACGGCAGCCGAGGATTTACTCACGGTGGACTACACACGCGCGCAGAGAGCTTCTCCCGAGTTCTCTACAATATACGAAGGTGTCGACCAGAATATCGACGTCAAGATCTCCACCTTCGTATTTCGAGCGGCTCCGGAACCGGTCCTCATGCTGTACGACTTCATCATGACGACGTTCGTGCCCAACTCCGGAAGTAATGCGGTACAACGAACGGATGCTGCCGCTGTTGGGCAGTCCATCGAAGGTCCTCCGCAAACCCAGAGCGACGACGATGAGAAGATTCGCGTCTTAGTCAAGCTCGCCAGTGTCCAGGGTATGTTCAGGCCCACCTGTATACTGCTTTGTTGACAGCGCCTACAGTTGCTCTAAGTAACGACGGCGTCAATCTCGCGACACTGTCTCTGTCGACGGCCGATGTTTTCGTTCTGGTCCGACCCAAGACCTTGCATGTTGGAGGAAGACTAGGAAGCCTGGCGCTGAGCAACGACTCGCCCTTTGTTGTTCGGGCCGAGTATAGCCAGATTCTCTCCATCGAGGGCGAGAATTTCGCGGACTTTCAGTATCAGACGTTCGATCCTGCCGACGAGTCATACGATGGTATCAAGTCTGTGGTGTCGCTCAACACCGCATCAGTCAAATTCCAATTTCTGGAAGGGCCGCTGCAGGGCATGTATAAATTCCTATTCAAGCTCGCCAAGCTCAAGGGCCTGTACGACGCCGCTACCCAAGCCGCCGTCCAATCTGCACCGGATGTGGAGCGCATGCAGTTCAAGATTTCCGTCAAGTCGCCTATCGTCATTTTTCCTACAGATCCAGAGCATTCTAGGGACAATTTGGTCATGCGACTTGGAGAAATATCCGCCAGCAACAAGTCGGAACAGACCGTGAACAAGATCGTCGGCAGCCTCGCCGGGCTTCAGCTCGTGTCCAACATGTACTATGGCGACGATTTGTCCACCCTGAAGATCATCGATGACATCGCTGTCTCCGCGGACGTAACACAAACCACTGGCCTCGACCGCTTGAAAGACAGCACATATCCTGATATGCAGGTACAACGCTTCGCGTAGTTGCAAGTTTCATTGCTGACGATCGTTGTAGGTCTCAGTCCAGATATCTGATGTTCGCTTCCACCTTACTCGGATACATACGGCGTACTCGTCGGGCTCTCCCAGTCCATCCCGAAGGTGTTCGAGACGCCCATTGATATTGTCACGGCCGACTCGCTCCCAACAACGCCCGCTCGCGCCTCATCCGTCAGTCTTCCGCCTCAGGAAGAGCCGCGGCAGCTCTTCTGCCTGAACTGAAGGCGTCCGCGTCCTCGACTTACACCACCCTTGATTGGTGCTTGATGTGAAAACGGTCAAGCTACATCTGTATGACGGCGATGCGAAATTTGAGCAGGACCTCAAGCAACATGGCATCACACGCTTCGCGCTCAACAACAGCAATCTGCGTCTTAAGTTGCTCTCTAATGGCGCAGGGGAAGCGCAGGTCGTCCTCAAGTCCTTCACCGTCAGCAACACGCGCCCCGGGAACACCAGGTTCCGCGAATTCATACCTGCGGCGCAACACGACCGCAATCAGTTCATGCTGTTGTACACGACTTCTGGTGGTTCGAACAACAATGCTCTCGCCATCCTTACCATCGACGCTCCGCAGGTCATCTTCGCAATGGACCCCGTCTTCGCGCTGGCTGAGTTCTTCACGTCGGCTTTCCCGGCGCAAGGCGACGCGCGCCAGGACGAGATACCTGATGCGTCAGCAGCAGACTCGGCACCGTCGTCTGACGACGTGTCGTCCACAGATTTCCGCCTTGATCTTCACGAGGTGTCCGTAGTTGTACTCGAGGACGATGCTGATTCGGAGTCGCAAGCTATCAAGCTCGGAATCAACCAGATTTTATTATCTCAGCAGGTGAGCCATCTCCACGCTCATGTCAAGCACGCGCTCAAGCCAGATGTAAGGGTATCGTCGCCCTGTCCGTCAACAGGCTGGGCATGTCTTTGCTGAAAATGGGGAAACCTTCGGAGAGCGTGCGATTTTTGGACGACGTCGACATGACGCTGACGATGGACAATCGACCTACCACGGCGCAGCATATGACGAACTTAGCGATCACTTCCAAACCCATTGTTTTCCGGGCTTCTCACCGTGACATAAACCTCATCACGACCATTGTCAACAAGGCCATCGGATTGTACAACGCCACACAACCTGCGTCTCCTGCTGAAAAGCAAGAGGTCGCTGTTGGCCCAGGCAGCCATGGCGCCTCGAAGCGGAGCAGTAGGGTTACTAGAAGCAGGAACCCTGTTCAGCCTATCGGCAAGGCGCATCTCTCAACGTCGAAAGAACAGGTGAGCAGCTCTTGATATAATGCCGGTGCGAATCTGAGCCAAGAATGTTTTAGTTTAAGGGATCTTTCGATGGCTTTAGGCTGGTGCTTATCGGCGACATGCAAGAGCAGCCTATGTTGCACCTCAAGGTGAAGCCTTTCAATCTCGACGCGAGGGATTGGTCAGGCGAGGTAGGTCTTGGATCAACTACATTTCATCCCTGCTTACCGTCGGATAGTTGAAGGCACAAACGACGATCGCCTTGCAGATCAGCTACTGGAATCTGACTAACTCGCACTGGGAACCGCGCAAGTCTTCGCTCGCGTATGGTACGGCGAAATACATCACTTATACTGCTTACAGTGATCGATCCATGGACGTTTACGCTCTCAGTCAGTCGGCACCCTGTTGACAAATTTATACCTTACTAATAGCCATGATTCAGGTCGCCAAGGATGATCCTTCCCAACAGGGTGGTATGCATGCTAGCTTATCGTCTCGTGAACGACTCGATGTCAACTTGAGCGCGACTTTCGCTGAACTTGCCCTGACGACCGCCAAGATGTGGAGCACAGAGGGTGAAACGGTGCTGCGGCGCGCTCGCGGAAGCTACGCGCCTTACCGTATCCGCAATCGCACGGGCTCGCCAATCTTCATCTGGGCAGACCATGACTCGAGCACGGACACGAAGGACGTCGCCGCAGTACGGGTTCAGAACGACGAGACAGTAGACTGGAGGTTCGATGACTGGAAAACGATGCGCGAGGTGGGCATTGTGTCACATCTGTGACCTCCGACTGACAATCCGAAAGCACGTCTCCAATTCCTCTCAGCACAACATTGGTGTTCAATTCGTTGGAAAGGCATGGGAACAGCTTAGAACCGTGCCCGTTGACCGTGAAGGAGAATTTGTGTTCTCGCTTCGCCCTCGAACCGACAAGTTCCCGAACCGCGTGCTCTGCGAGGTCAAGGTCATCGACAACGTCAAGGTGGTGACAATCCGGTCGACGTACAATATTGAAAACCGTACCCTTTACCCCCTTGAGGTCACACTGGTGGACGAGTCCGGGCATCCTGCATATCCGTTGGAGAAAATCGCTCCCGGCGAAGACTATCCACTCCCGATCGAAGCTGTCATGCAAACCAAAGTGCGCATCCAGCCGGACCGTGAGTGACGCGATGCCTGGCTTGATAATGATACTGAGAATGTGTAGAGGGCTTTGGGTACAAGTGGTGCTCCGCCATACGATGGGAGGACCTTCTCGCTCGACAGAGCTTCTCTATCAAGTGTGCGCACACCGATTCACACGAAGCCGCATTCCGCTTCCAGGCGTCTGTTCAAACGGATGCTCGGACACTGCGGCTCGCAGATATCCGAAAATCACGCTACGGTTGCGCGCCCCCATGGAACTTGAGAATCTCTTGCCCTACAACATTCAGTATCGTATTTACGACAAGAACGCGGACCAGAACTGGCGCAGCTACCTTCGGAAAGGCGGTGTCATGCCCGTGCATTCGGTCGATCTTGGACATCTGGTTCTGCTCAACATCGACGCTCAAGAAACAGGTTCGCCCGCAATCTAGTTCCGCTTCAGTATTCTCTAAATGCGCAAGCAGAATTCAAGCCATCTGAGTTCTCCATCGTGAACACAGACGCGCACTCGGAATTCGAGATCGAGGACCGGTTGACCACGCGCGACCAGCAGGATCGCAAGCTGCACCTGAGGCTTAATTACGTGTTAGTGCAATCAACTGTGCGAAAACTTTTGCTTATCTTTTGTTAAGGCGATATCCCGACTCCGGGGGCGCCTTCAAAGTTCAGATATACGCGCCGTACATCCTCGTCAACAAGACCGCCATGCCGTTTTCGATCAAATCGGTCCGTGCCAACAGGGCGTTGGCGACACAAGACATGGCAGGCGATTATAGCCCCGGTAATTTGCGTCCAATCACTCTGTGTACTGTGCTGAATATCTCTTGCAGAGAAGTCACGTCGGCGCACGACCTTCAGTAAGTTGCAAAGATCGGCGCAACGGCTCATTCAAACTGTCTTTCAGTGTTGGCACACTCTCATGAGAGTGATCACGAATTCGCGTTCAAGTTCGGTGATTCCGGCTGGTCGAAGGTGAGCCTCGACGACCGTTGTCGAAGCATCTAACAGGGTCCTTGTAGCCGCTGAGTCTCAAAGCACCCACCGCCGAGAGTGTCCTCGTTATAGCATCAGAGAAGCGTAAAGGCGAGGAGATACAAGCTGGCATAACATGGACGGAGGGGTCAGGCAAGTACAAACTGACCAAAGTCATCACTGTCGCGCCTCGCTTCATCTTGAAGAACAACCTGCCGCAAACTCTGGCGGTACGAGAGCACGGTGTCGGCTTGAGCGACCGATCGGTACTTGAGTCCGGTGAAAGCTGCCCGCTGCATACCGTTCGTACTGGACCATTCAAGTTGCTCACCGTGGCCTATCCTGGCGTAGACGCCAAATGGTACGCTGTGCCCAGTGTAATCGTCACCGTGTTGACAATGGGTCGCCTAGGTCTCCTCCACTCAGCATAGGCGACATCGGATCTGTGTACCTGCGTCTTTACGCACCTCGACAGCCGCCGAGCTTTGACCTGGTTCGCGCAGACGTCAACGTCAATGGATCTACAATATTTGTCACGTTTGACGTGGCTACAGAAGGCTATCCATTCGTCCTGGACAACAAGAGCGATTATGCTTTCACCTTCCATCAGATCGTGCGCCCTCTTCCTGCGTCTGATGTATGTTGTGTGCTTATCAAGTTTCAGTCCTCGCACCCAGACGAGCGACAACCAGCGACGCCAGAGTATGAGCTGGCACCACACTCACAGACGTCCTACGTCTGGGATTACCCGGCTGCGAAGGACAAGAAGATCTCCCTAGCTTCTGACGGTCGTGAGAGGGCCGTAGACGTGATGGAGATAGGTGACCTAGTGCCTTGGAACCTCGTAAGCGAGGCCAACCACTGCATCAACGTAGGCGCTCATACCTTGCAGGACAATCGCAGTAGACGCAATGATCGCATCGTCTCTCTTGACGTGCGTGCAGAGGGCCCGAAGCAAATCCTCGAAATCAGCAACTACGTGGAAGAGTTCAGTGTGTACAAGCCTCGGCAGCGAAGCTCCTCAACCGCTACACGACAGGACAGTCTCGCGGCTCGGAGGCTTTCGAAGCAGTCAGCGACCAAGTGAAACCAACGCTGACATTCGACATTGACTTCGAAGGCATCGGTGTTTCGCTCATCGACAAAAAACTGACGGAGGTCATCTACATGACGCTGACTCAACTGAAGTTCGAGTATAGCGACAGCCCGGTCGCGCAGTCGGTCAACCTCTCGTGCGGGACTGTCCAACTCGACAACCAGCTGCATGATGCGATCTATCCTGTCATCTTGCAACCTACACCTATCCCAAAGGAAGCCAATGGTGTTGCAGGACTTCCCACGATTCAGAGCTCTGTCATCTGGCTGAAGGACCAAGGTACCGATTTCCCAATGCGTTGTCGCCCTAAGTCTTACTGTCCAATAAGAGCATGGCGTTCTCTTCGTCAAATACTGCTCGATTCTGCTGCAGGCGCTTACCATAGAAGCCGATGAAGACCTTCTGTTTTCGATATACGACCTCACGCAGATAGATGGAGCATGGTGGAGGAGAGCACTCAAGAGTATATCTTCTTCTTGGTCTCAATACACTGAAATGACGGGTTGTCAGTGTCCTGATCGACAGCATGGACGATATTCCAGAGCCGACCAAGGTCGCCGAGGGCATCAACATGTACTTCGAAGTCTTGGAACTGCAGCCCATCAAGCTCTTCATGTCGTTCATGCGGACAGAGCGAGTGAGCAGCGACCAGAAGTGAGTCGCAGTCTTAGCATCTCGATGTACCTGACTGATTCCTCTACCTAAGGCTCAGCCTTCGCAATCCTCTAGCCGTCGTAATCAACGCTATTACCATGGCGGTCGGCAACATCAATGACGCACCGCTCGAGATGAATGCACTGGCAATCAAAGACATGCGCTTGACGCCGCCCGAGCTGACTTCCCGTATAATGTATCACTACCGCCAGGATGTGCTTCGTCAACTCTACCGCATCCTGGGCTCGGCAGACTTCATCGGTAATCCGGTCGGGCTATTCACGAATGTCAGCTCCGGCGTGGCCGACATATTCTACGAGCCCTTCAACGGCGTCGTGATGCATGGCAATTCCGAGCTCGGTATCGGTATTGCGAAGGTAATATTAGTAATCACGCACGGGCGCAGACTCTCATCTATATCTAGGGTGCAGCAAGCTTCGTCAAGAAGACCGTCTTCGGCGTCAGTGACAGCTTCACAAAGTTCACAAGCAGTGTCGGGAAAGGTGCGCCGGTTACTCGTTGACGCTCGTCTAGAGTTTGAGTTGGTGTCAGGTCTCTCCGTTGCGACGTTCGACTCGGAATATCAGGCACGAAGGAGGATGAACCAAAGGCGGAACAAGCCACGACATGCTATGTGCGTGATCTCAGCGATCGCTTTTGTTCTCAAATAACGCTGTTCAGTTATGGTGTAACTGCCGGTGGAGAGGCCCTGGCGAACAGTGTCGCAAGCGCTATGGAAGGAGTGGTGGTAAGGATAGCTTCCTCACTGAGATACAGACGCTTACGAGCGTCATAGATGAAGCCGATCGAAGGCGCGGAAAGCGAGGGCGCTCTAGGTTTTTTCAAGGGCATGGGGGAAAGGAATCGTCGGGTAAGCATTGCGACAGGCTCGAAGTCGCCTTGGACTCTCATGGCAGCAGTGCTGTGACCAAGCCCGTCGTTGGGGTCTTCGACCTAGCTTCCAATGTCTCCGAGGGTGAGATTGTCCGTGTTTGGTTGCAGCCATTGTCTAAATTTCCTAGGTATCCGCAACACGACTACCGTTTTCGACAATCCTGAGAAAGACAGAGCGCGCTTGGTATGTTTGTCCTGCATTCGGGTGTAAATGACTTACCTTGCTGCAGCCTCGCCATATCCCGGCCGATGGTGTCTTGCGAGTGAGTGAGATTGACACAGCATCAGATTCGATGTGTTGACCTCCCATACTATAGGCGTACTCAGCAAGGAAGCAACGGTCCAGTACTGGCTCAAGGATCTGGAAAACGGCATGTTCAGAAATGAATCCTACGTCGCGCATATCGGTATGGTTCTCGTGATTGTTGCACTGCACGCCAATTAATTGTTCAAAGTCTCTCCCGGCGGCGAAACCGTGATCCTGTTGACGACCACGAAGGTCCTCTCCATTTGGGCCAAGAAGTTACGTCTGGAGTGGGAACTGTCGTTCACCCAGGTCGCGGCGTGACTGTCGAGGACAACGGCATACGCTTCCAACACAAAGCCGGCAAATCGCAAGACAAGTTCGTATACATACCGGACAAGTCGTCACCAGTCTTGGTTCTTTAGCGAGATCGCTTCTGTCGTGAAAGCGCACAACGCGCGTCGTCGAATGGACGGTTGATTATCTGTATCGGATGCATCTTCTACTTTACCAAACCTGTATGAACACGTTTCTTTTTGTAGGACTCTGTCGATGTATTCTATGTACTGTTGTGCACGTGTACAGCGGACGATGTAATGTACTTGAACGCATATCCAAGATGGCCAGCTAGTTGCACCCCAACATACATGAGATCGGGAAGGTAAAACAAGACAAGAAGAGAGATCAACGAGCGGACGAGCGACGGGTCTGATATAGACCGGTTCTGAAGGGAAAGGAGGCTGAAGTACAGATGATGCATAAAGCAACCTGGTAAGGAGCAAACGAATGAGGTGCAGGAGTGCTGTCGCGGCGCTATTATGTAGTCGCGGAAGTAATATATAGATGGTGCGGGTATATCCGCGCGAGTAAGCAAGCAATGATCTTCGACCCCCCTCCGCCCAGAGTCGCTTCAATGGCCTGAGGGAGAGACGAGTTTTGACTGGGAAACATACGTCTCCATCGGACTGGACGAATCTTGGGTTGCACGCGATGCACCTGTCCTCCTTTCCCTTCGCGGCATGGAGGTATATGGATCAGCAGGCTTGCGGCCGAACGCGCGCTCCACGTCGACGTCGACGCTATCGTTCACGAGCGCCGTCATAGTATCGTCCTCCGCTGGGCCCGCCTCATCGAGACTGGCGTAGCTGCCACGGGGCTACCGGAGTATGCACTCTGGAAATCGTCCGACTCATCTGTGGTGCGCGTGCCAGATAGGGGACGAGGCGCTTGCCGAGACGCAGCACGGCGTGGTATGGGTGGGGCAGGAGACGCTGGTCGCATGGCGCTGATGGATGCACCAGACGCAATCTTGCGCACGACAGGCATAGTAGCAGATGTCGGTGTTGGCGTATCTGCGTCGTTCGGACGAGACCTGTCCTCTTCGGGAACCTCCGTGAAGGAATCCGCGGTAGCGGTACTGTCAGCAGTCGCCGTTGTGTTGGCAGTGGACGTTGTGATGTTGGAAGAAGCCGTGCCGCTGCGAGGTGTGGTGATGGAGGACACGGTTCCACTTCTGCCACGCCGAGCCTTCGTCGAGCGGCGTGCCTCCCGAGTTGCCTCGTCTTCCTCGCTGGCGGAGGTACGCTCCCTGTCAGTGACGGTCGCACCCCGCTTGCGACGGCGAGGCTCATTGGCAAGAGCAGTCTCAAGCTAGTTATGCAGTCAGCAGCAGTTCAGTCATGCGAATCGTCATTAGTCGCACCTTTTGCTGAATCTCGAGGACCTTCTTAGCAATACCCTCGCTCTTGAGGGCGATGCCCTCGTCGACAGCTTGCATGCCTAACTCGTCTTTCGTAGCGGAGAATCGCTTGGCCTTCTCGCGCGCTTCCTCGTCATGCGTCCCAGAATCCTCCTCTTCCTCGCGATCCTCCTTGATGGGCGTCACGCCATTGTGACCCTCAGGAGCGCCCTCGCCATAATGCTCCGCCAGCGTCGATTCCGTCGGAAAGGAGCGCAGATGTCTGCCGCTGCTGCGTGGGCTCAGCGGGCTCTGCGCGCGGCTGCTCATCCGACTGCCGGGGCGGCTGGAGAGGCGGCTATGCGTGCGCTCCGAGCCGTACTCCGAGTCGTCAATGTCAACGGCCATGCTGGCTAGCGCGCGCTCTATCTGCGCCTCGACTTCCGCGACCATCTCAGCACGCTCGAGCTCCATGCGCTCCATGGTTTCCCGCATCTGCTCGAGCTCAACCATGGCGGTCTTGTGTGCGCTCTCGGTATCGCGCAGTTCTGACAAGACGTAGAAGTCAGCGCCACCTTCATAGATAGGTCATCACACGTACGGCCCTGCAAGCGCCCCTTCTCCTGCGCGGTCAGACTGACAAGTCCACTCAGGCGCTTCGTCTCGCGCTGCTCCTTGTTGATCTTTGCACGCAGCTGGTTCGCCTCCGCACTTAGCTTCTCTGCGTACTGCTCAAAAGTGACAAATTTGTCACGCCAGAGGTCGCTTTCCGTCATGAGGAAGTTCAGGCGGCGGGAAAGACGGCCGATCTTAGTCTCCAGGTCATCGCGCGCGTCGACGAACGCCGTCGCGCGCTTGCGGATGGAGAGCTGAATGTGCTGCTCCGCGGCAGATAGCTGCGGTTGACGCTTCACTGAGTTGAACATGGATAGTCGCTTGAGAAGCGAGGGCTTCTTGTACTGGAAAGAAATGTCAGGCAAAGCTCTCCTAGAGAAGGCGTTATGGGAGCTCACGCGGTCCTGGAGCACCACGTCAAAGGCCTGGATGATGCGGGTCGAGTGCCACCACTCGGGAGGCTTGATCTGCTCCGCGACAGCAGACGACGACGCGCCGCGCTTCGCCTGGATCTTGCACACAGGGCGGAAGCGTCCGGCAGGGAACGCCTCCTTGAACTCGCTGGGTACGCAGTGGTCGGGATGGTAGCTGTACTGCCCAGACCCATCCTGGAACGCCGCAAGTAGCCGCTGCCTGTACTTCTCGCGCTGCTGCTTGCTGGAGATAGCGTTGGGAGGTGGCGACGAGCAGTTCAAGTAGTTGATGTCGAGGTCGCACACGCAGACCTCTGACGCCGGGCGGACGCTGTAGCGTGCTTCCGTGGCGAGACCCATGATCCATGGACCGGGATCATCGATGTAGATTTTGGCGTCGCGCGCGTGGACGGCGGGGAGTGCGATGCCGTTCCACCCCCTAAGCTCGACGAGGTACTTGATCGTGTTTACCGCAATACCGAGCATGGCGGGGTGCCGAGAGAAGAACAAGATGCGGCCAGTTGGCGACAACGCAATCTGAAGGAAAGGGTTTAGCGTCGTACATCTCGGTCCCAAGACAACCTTACCTCGCAAATGGTGAGAATATTGTCGATGTTTAGACACTTGAAAAGCGGCCACATCGTAAAGTTGATGTCCACCAGCCCTTTGCCGAAGTCCAACCCTCCCGGGAAACGTGCGATAACCTCGAGAGACCCATCCCCGTCGGCGCCTCCGCGTGGGCTCGCGTCGAGCTTGATCAGCTCACCAGCGCGGGGTGCAGGATGCGCTAGTATTTTGCTAATTTGCAGCGTATGCGACTGCACGTCCTTGCTGAACCGAGCCCAGGACAGCGTGAGGTAATCCCGCATGAGGTCGTAGACAGGATGGCGGGACACCAACGTCAACGCGTACGGCAGCCAGAACACGGTGTCGCCGGGCAGGAACAGTGTGCTCTCCCCGGGGCCGTGCCCGCCCACTGTGGACGCCACTTCAAAGTCGGACTCGCTCATTGCGCCGTCCGCCTCTGTTTCGGCATCCGTCTCCCCGTCGCCGCCCCATGGCCCACGGGAGCTTTTACGCTGGGTACGGCGAGCTTGCAGGCGAGGGTCGGCTCCGTCGGTGTTAATGTCTGCGCGCAGGTTCTTTAGGCGTGCCGACAGGGCAGATTCTTTGCGAGAGCGGCCGGCCTCGAGCGTGCGACGGATGGCGTTAGACCGCTCTGCGTCGGCATGGGACCAGACCGTGAGACAGACGCCGTGATAGGTGACGGTAGGCGACGCAGTAGCTTCCGTGGGCATTGGGTTGTGAGCGGATACGGAGGCAGGACGGCCTAGCAGGGATGGCGGGCCCAGATAAGCCGAAGAGGGCCGTGCGAATGGATCATCTGAGTATGGGTACGTATGCGTGAGCATCGAGGAACGGTTGTCGCCAGTAGAGAGGACCGAGGCGCGCAGGAGGTCGCCAGAGGGGGTGGGTGCGAGAGGCGTGGATGGGGCGGGGAGGGTGAATGTGAATGTGTGCACCGTCGACGCTGGCTGCAATGTTGACGCAATGACCTCGACCTCGCGCGTGAAGGAGAGCTGACGGTGGATAAGTAGGTGCGTAGGTTGGATAAGTCTCTTCCCCGCACCTTGAGCGCTTTCGAAAGCATCTTGGCGACCTCCTGTTTGGACAGCACACCGGCTCCCTTGAGCAGGTCCTCGCTCTTGACGCGTTTCTTCTTCTTTCCGCCCCCCGCACCGGGGCTCACTGTGCTTCCCAGCACTTCCGGACGCCACCAGCGGTTCACGGCGCCCTCGCTGTGGTGCAGACCCAACACGGAGTCGGGGTCCGCGAGCGTCCATGTGTGCGGACTCTTGGGGAGACCCGAGACGACGTAGAGCGATGTTAAAGGAGAGGAGGCGTGAAAGGAGGGGACGGAGGGCTGCTCGCGCACGCTGCGCGTCGAGACCAGCGATGTGCGCGTCGAAGCGGGAATGGGCTCCATGGACTTTCTGTGTTTGATACCGAGCACTCTGGATGCCTTGTCCCCGCGCGAGTCTAGACTGGCATAGTCTATGTCGTCCGCGAGACTGATTTCGGGGTCACCGTCGGGAATAGAGGAATAATGCGAGACGTGGATGTTCGGGGAAGAGGGAGTGCCGCTTTCCGCAACCGGGCCGTGGCTGTTGATCTCCTTTCGCATACCGCGCACGCTGCCCATCGCTCCTCGGGAACGCTTTGGCTTGATCTTGTCCCTCAGCGACTGGTCGCTGAAGCGCGAACGCAGCGGCGACGTCGGGCCTGCGCTCGACTGGGAGGCCGTTCTGTGGGCGCTCATGGTCCTGGGAGTGCTGCTCGAGGGTGGCGAAAAGAGTGGCTGCGGCTCGCCCTGGACCGTCTGCCTCAGCACCCGCGTCACTGACTCCTGGTTGTTGGAAGAACGATTCGAAAGGAACCGCCCCACGAACGCGCCCGACCCCGACTCAGGGTGATCAATTCCTGCCGGCCATGTTGCGATCTCCCATCATTGCCAAATTCTTATCTCCAAGCGCTTGTCCTGCACGGGACCATCGCTTCGGACGCCAGAAGGTTGGCCAGGTCGCTGGCCCAGATAACCCTCGTACTTATTTCTGTCCTTGTCCGCCGCCTCGTCCTCCTCCCACCCTCCCTTCCTCGTCGTCAAGTCTTCTCGGCATCTGCCGAAACTCCAACATGACAGCAAGAATGGTCCCGCTCCGGTCCGGACATCCGCGTAGCAACCACTTGCCGATCGTCATTCGGGAATCGGTGATCAATGTCGAACGGAACCAAAGCAAAGGACTGCGTGGACGGAGATCTCTGAACGCGCGCGTCTGTTGAATCAACCCTCGCGAACCCTTTCCAATGGCGGCGCTGAGCACCACTGCCAGAGTGACTCACTGTGGCTTGCATTGGACAAGAATCACAACGACGAGGACGAAGGTCAGGGGCACTCGGCCGCGCCGGAGTACCTGACAGATGTTTTCCAAAGAGACGTTCCCGACCCACCGCCGCACGCGTCCATCAGTTCCAACGTCACCCCGTGCGCGTGAGACAGTGGCGTTTCGCAAGTTCAACTTGAACAAGGCGAGCGCAAGATGCGGGTGGACCACCGACGCACTACACCTTCGCAGTCCGCAGGAGCAACGCATTATCGAGTGCCGCCACCTGCGAACATTCAGACAAGCAGCAAGCGGCGGGTGCATTTGGTACAGTCTCCTCAGAATAGCATACACTAGTCGATGTCAGTGTCTTGCGCGACAGTCCAAGGACACGACTCACTTCACTATACGTATGCGGTACACAAACCATCACGCCTTCAGCCATCTCGTCCTGTCCGGTCCTATCAAGCGCGCGAACAACTCCTCTCGCCCGCCAACCCACGAAAACTTTTCCTCCTTGACGTCCTGCATGCCTTCTTCCTCGTATCGCAGCGTCACGCCCTTCAATAACCCCGTCTTCTTGACACCACGTAAGTCCTTGACGGCTATAGAAATCGTCGGCGCCGCCGACAAGAAGGGCGTAAAGTGCAGCATGACTGCCGACGTCGTGAGGAGGCCCGGGCCCGATTGATGATGCGCCGGAAATGCTATGGCAAATGATCAGATGCAAAACACCAACAGCAGACGAGAAGGCAGCCTTACTATGCGTCTCCATTTCTGCTGACGGCTGGGCCATGGCGAGCGACGGCCCCGGGACGAGCTGCGGCGCGGATGGCCAGGAAGTCGGTGCGGGGCCCTTGGGGGAAAGTAGGCGCTTAGAATCCTCGGCCCATGCCTTGCCTGCCGCGGCGCGTCGGCCCCATTTCTGCCAGTCGACGCCTGGTTCTTTCTCCTTGTCGGGCCCTGGGGAGACGCCGCGCGAATGCGGCGTCGAGGCTCCAGGCGAAGGGTTGGATTGCGAGGATCGTCTCGATTTCTTCGTCTTCGTGGACTTCGGGCGCAGGTCTTGACCGGCGGCAACGCGCTTGGAGATGAGTTCCATCGCGACGTCGGCATCGGTGGGCACGTCATCGAGCATCGGGGGTAGTCTAACAGGCCTATTAGCTTGGGAGCATGCTATGGGCCGTCCGCTTACCGTTGCTTGTCTCTGATGGACATGGCGGCGATGACCGGTACAATATGCCAGAAGAGGACGCCCAGAGTGCCGTAGACAGCCTTCGCGAGGTATTTTGCCGGTAGGACCAGAGTGGTCACAAATAGGACAAACAGAAGCTGTCAATGCTGTTAGGTTATTATACACCACGCGGAAATCAACTTACCAAGCCATATCTGTAGGACGCTTCAGGTCTTCGCCAGATAAAGATGCTATACGGGAGCTCGGTCAAAAGTCAAATGCATCGTACAAATGATTACGGACTTCTTCATGCGCTCGTGCACGTCTGCAATGTCGGCGAGAAGGTGCAGGCCCAGGCGCTTGATGTCTTGTTCCTCCGGCGTCTCCTCGATGCCGTCCATCTCGTCGTCCATACCCGGGTCACCGTTTTCCGGCGCTGCGCCGCCGGAGGTGCGTCCGCTCAGCTCACCCAAGAGATCAGTAGAGCTCTTATTCTTTCGATGTCCCTTCTCTTTCTCCTTCTCCTTCTTTGCCTTGTCTTTGTCCTCCGACCGCGACTTCAGCAAGTCCTTCCGCGTCTTGTTGTACATTTGGAAAAGCTTCCACACCTCTCGCGCCCCGGAGGTAGACGATGTACCCATGTATTTCGATACCTCGAGACTGAACAAGTCGGCGCGTTCTACTTCTTGGCGACGTTCGCGCAGCTCGGCAAGGGATGGGTAAGGGAACATGCGGCGGCGCACGAGGGAGTATAGAATGCGTAAATGAGGGCAGGCAGAAGATAGTCGTTGAGCCAAAGGAACCAATACAGCTAAGAGGGGTGGGTTAAGCATGGCATCTAGTTGCTGGTGTTGTTTCGTTACATACCACGCAGAAGCCCAAGCTCCGGCCTGGGTCTTTCCATGTCGCCAGGCGATGCATACGCACTAAAAACGGCAGGTATATGGGACGGACTGCAAGGAATAGACGTTGTACTGTCAGTCGGAATCGGCCAATAGTGAAGGCGGGTGGCACGGTGCGTTCCTCAGGCAGCAAGGGGACGATATACGTCTGCAAGGTGTCATGAGCGCCGAGGCGTAACAATGTGGGGTAGGTCCGAGCTCACGTTGGCGATGTACTCTGACAGCGAGATCCCTTTGGAATATGAGGCAGATAGACTGGGAGTACGTCTCGGTGGTAGAGGTGGTGGAGTGTTGGCGGTTTCATGGATGTCAACCCACTCCTCATCTTCGCGAGTAGTGCGTTCCGGAGAGGTTGAAGCAGCCTGTCGGTTGGCCTCGCTAACAGCATCCACTGGGGGCGCCGCTAGTCGTACTTCCGTCACGTACTGTGAGCTCAGTGAGTTACGGTGGCGCAAACAGCGAGAGTTTGAGAAGTCACGCACGGTGGAGAACAGGTGCAGAAACCTATCTACCTCCTCATCATCGTACATCTGGCGTAACTGTTCTTCGGACATTTGTTCCTCTTCATCCTCATGCTCAGCAGGATCGACATCGTGGAGCAGATCGTCTGCGGAGTATGCGGCTGGAATGTCCAAGCTGATAGTGGACACATTGTTCGGCGTTTGCGCACGAAGTTCTGGCACTGAGTAGGACATATTCGTGACCAGCAAGGTGGGGGGACGCACGAAGCAACCTTCACAACGAATCGGGACAGCACTTCGATGACATCGCCGCGCCGACCCGGAGCGCGCTGCAGGCTGCAGCCTTACCGCACCGGAGGTCGGCTCCGGACTCCGATGCGTTGCCGCCATCATGTGACACGCACACGCGCATGCAAGCCGCGTTGTTTTTGTCTGTGTACTAACGCCTTGCCGACACCTGCCATCGCTCCGCACGGCGCATACCGACGGCGCTCAACAGACACCGACCATGGCATCCGACGGCCTCCTGCTATGGGCGAACTCGATCCGAACGACGATGGCGAGCGACAAGGCTCGCACAGAATTTGCAGAGCACATGCAGTCTCGAGGTTTCTCGTGGCTGGATCAGTACCTCGGAGACGTGCTCGAGAAAGCTCGCGACGGGTATGTGAAACTCATGCACTTTCTTGGTTGGCTAATGCGCCACTTAGCGACGAAGAGCTGTTCGACCTCATGAAGACACCCGGGCGCAAGAAGACCATAGTTCGGAAAGTCCCAACTACGGGCTCTCGATTGAAGAACATGGTGGCTGTTGATGAGAACGTGCGTGTCTTGTATACCGTCGCGCGCTACCTCTGACACCAGCCCAGGATGAGGATGCAGACAGCAAGGAGAACGTGGCCCCCGCTCAGAACACGTTCTATAAGGCGCTGCTGGCCGCTAAGTCTCCAGAACCCGCCAAGCCGTTCAGCAGTCCCAACAATCAGCCATCTAGTCCCCTACCCGATCAGACTGTGCGACGCATCTCCGCTCACCCTCGCGAGCCGTCGCCTCCTCTGCCGACACCAACCCTCCACTATCAAGACTCGCTGGGTTTCCCGCATTTCCCGCACATGGATCCCGCGGCGTTGTCGATGATCGTAGAGGATGATGAAGGATCTGCTCGCAACACCTCTCGCACCAGCAACGCGGCAGAGCGTGGGCCGCTTCAGCCAGCGGCAAATCGGTTCTTACAGGGAGTGGCGGAGGAAGTTGCGGAGGAGGACATGCAGGCCATCCGGCCGTTGTCCCTTGCCAGTACGGCGGACACATTCCACTCTGTCCCTATGAGTCCTGAAGAGAAGATCACGGAGCAAGCGCAAGAGCCGGCTGTCGTCGCCTCATCCGGACCGTCTGGGAGCGGCGCTCCTGCTCAGGAAACATCTCGTTCGCGCCAGGAGTCCGAAACTCCAGCACCGCCATCTCCGCCCGCTGCTCGTGCAAGTGTAGAACCATCAACGTGGTCGAGCATCGCTGCGCCGCTACCGGATGTCTCGAAGGCAAAAGCCAGTCAAGACGTCGTTATGGCAGAGCCCGCGGTGGAGCCTGCCCAACAGTACACGGATGTTCTCGTTCCATTACGAGACGAAGACACCGCGGGTCCCCGCCCGCCCAGCCCGCTTCGCAAGTCCTTACGCGCCGTACGAGAGCAAAGTTCGGGAGCTATACTCGTCGGTAATGCGACGCCAGGACCGGTAGCTGGTGGCCAACGGACGTCTTGGTTGATGAAGACTCGCGCCGTCAGCAGGAAAGTCAGTGGTCTCGGCGGGCCTACACATGTGCCGCGCACAACGCTTGGGGGCATGAAGCGCAAGAGCGAGGATACTATGCATATCCCTGGCCTACCTTCCGAGGATGACACACGTCACCACAAAGCGCTGAAGATGCTGGAGACCGACGCCGCGTCGAACAAGCCGCTCGAATATGCTGAGCCGACACTGCCAACGTCCGAGTTCGCAAGCGCTACGGAGGACGGCATTATCGACCGTTTGCGCAAGACCATGCAGGGCATGAAGCCTATTGCCCCCGTCAGCAACGACGCCCTCGCTGATGCGAAGGCTTCAGCGGAGGCTAAGGTCGCCGAAAGGCATCAAGCGGACATCAGCATCATATCGACCGCGGATCCTCTATCACTCGCTAGGACCTCCTCTGCACCAGCGTCTGACCGCGCGGCGCCGGCCAACCGGACCTCTTCGCGGCGCATGAGCGTCTCAGAGCTGATACCTGCGAACGAGAAAGGTGTGGTTTTCAAGCCCCCGCTGCCGCCTCACCCTGCGGCACGGGGAGAGCACGACACCGGCCAACTCTCCTCCTCCCAGCTTGACACGTGAACCAGCTCCTCAGCCGGCACCTGTGTTCTCGAAACCGCGTGTATTCGTTCCTCCTCCAGAGAAGGAGAGACCTACGCCGTTGGAATTCCACTTCCAACCAGCAGCTGTGCGAAACCTGCCAGCCTCAACGTCTATGGCTGCCGTGGGCCTATCACCCCGCTTGCAATCCCCGCCTTCGCACAAGAGTCGTACGCCGCTGACCGCGCAGTCCACAGCGGAGACTATCGGTTCGGACAAGATCTTCGACAATGATGGAGACATACCAGGATCTTGGGAGCCGACGACGCAGGACACGGAGTACACGTCTTTTGGCAATACTCAAAAGACGGAGCCAGTCGATATTGCGGACGACGACAGCTGGTCTGACGACGAAAGGCCGGCACCTCCCGTTTTCCCCGGGACGGGTCCCGATGCCAACCCCACGGACACGTACAACACGACGTCGACCATGACTACATCGAGCTACAAGTTCGGAGCCAGCGTTACGCGGGACACTCGCTTCGCGGAGACGCGCGCGATGGAGGAGGACCCGCCTGCACAGGTCGCTCCTGTCGTCCCCGCGGAGACAGAGATGGACATTGGCGAGCTCAACGCTGACGATATGGACGTCGATGTCGAGAAGGACGTGCGATTGGTGAAACCTAGTACACCTCCCGGGGTAAGTGTTCCAGTCTGTACGCAATGTGCGTTGTACTCACCCGTACATACCATAGGACGACAGGCCGGCAAGTCAGCTTTCGGACGCGTCGTCGATACATCCCACGACCTTCCTTGGACATGCGCAGAAGTTTGTGTCTAGCATGCTCGGAAGCGGCAAGAAGGGCAAGCCCGTCAAGCCTGAAGTCAAGAGTCTGCAGCTTGCGGCAGCAGCTGCAAAGAAGGTTTGATTGGCCTTTGTATGATCTTTCGCGGGATGCTAACAGTGTTACAGGATCAGGACGAAAGAGAGAAGAAAGAGAAGCGGCTCAAGGAGATGGAGCATAGGCGTCAGCTCGCGGCGCAGCGCAAGGTCGAGGAAGAGAAAGCCCGGAAAGATGAACAGGAGCGCCGGGCGAACGAGGAGCGTGAGCGTCGTAAAAGGGAGCGCGAGGAGACTACTGGGAAACTCCCGGTTCCGGTAGCGAGGACGAACACGACCAAGGTTCGTAACGGTATCTTTATATTGATATGCCCATGGCTTACGCTATTTAGGACGAGGACACTACGAAGAAGAGGAAGATTGAGCTTCAGAAGCAGCCTTCGAAGTCAGCCTTGAAGCCCACCATGCACCCTCCGAGCTCGACGACAAAGACGCTGACGAAGGCCCCGTCCAAGACTGCCCTTGCGTCATCATCCTCGACACCTACTTACAAGGCCGCTGAGCCGAAGTCGACCATTCCCACCAAGAGTAAAGGCAAGACTCCTGCCAAAGCGCCGGAGGACGATGGCAGGGAGCCATCGCAAGTGCTACAGAACAACATGGCCGCCCGCGCAAAGGCGCAGATGCAAGCTGCGAAGGCCGCCGCTGAACCCAACCTTGGCCCAACGGAGAATATTGAGCTCCCTGACATCAACAGCGAGTACTCTGACTCCGATGACGAGGACCGCAAGACCTATGATGTCGCTGACTGGGCACAGTCGCCGGACTTGGCGCGCATGCTGCGTGTACAGAGCACCATCAATCCCGACGAGATCTTCGGCGACATTCGGCCCCTTCGGATGGAGGAGATTTTCAGGACGAGGCAGAGCCGCTTCCGGGCGCGAACGAGTTCGGCGAACTGGACGGGATCGGATCGCCTGACTGTGGAGGAGCAACAGGAGTACGCGAGGAGGATGGGCTATCGGTGATTTCGACTGCCTGGTCGTTCTATGTCTTTGAGGATATCTTTCCTTCGTTCATCCGATACTACGATATCGTAATTTTCTTAGACTGCCATGCACGCACTTGTATGAGTATCCCTTGTCGCACTTCATCTATGCTATGCTATGTTGGCCCTCGAGAACATTGCATGCAAGTACGTGGGACACACAAGAGCAACTTGAACAACAGCGATGGGTGGCCCGGCGGGCAGCGGGCCGGTGTTGTGCTTGGGTCTGTTTGCGCTCACCTAAAATGGACGCAGTGGAGGTGGGACCTATTTTATCAACTTGACCTTCACGTCCATTCTCTCGCTGTGGCTCCCAGCGTTCACGCTCACTCGCCCAATCTATGAGCTCCGGGCCATCGACCTCGTCGTCCCCGGCCGTAATGGCCGCTCAAGCAGCCCCCATGTCCACCACCGCGGCCCCCATACCGAACCGTTATGCAACTCATGAAGACGTTATAGAGGATCTATCTAGGTAACTGGCGTTTCTCAGCTACTGCGTATGCAGCGTTTTGACCACTAATCAGTCGATTCATCCTCAATTTGCCGCCCGATGAGCTGGAATCTCTGGAGCGGATATCCTTTCAAGTGGAACAAGCGTGCGTCGCGAACGTCATGATCATCGCCACTCACTGACGCTCGTCCAGCCACTGGTACTATGAGGACTTCATCCGTGAACAGAATCCCACCCTCCCTTCCCTTCATCTCAAGAAATTCTCGCACATGCTCTTCCACGAATGCGAAGCGCTTCAGCAATGGAGCGGGCAGCACGAAGAAGCGTACAAGAAGTTCCTGGCCTACAAGACCCAAGTACCCGTTTGCGGTGCTATCATGATGAACAGCGCCATGGACAAGGTCAGTCCCCTACGCGGCGCTAATATCTCCTTGTGGCTCATTGGATTGTCAATCATAGTGCGTCTTGGTCAAGGGGTGGAAGCAGAACTCTGCCTGGAGCTACCCCAAGGGCAAGATCAATGAGACAGAACCTGTGTTGGACTGTGCTATACGAGAGGTGCGTGGTCGTACAATCGATTGGGCGCTTGACTGACGTAGGACTGACAGGTGCTCGAGGAAACAGGCTACGACATCACGGAAAAGGTGGACATACACTCCTGCTGTGAGATCAACGTACGCGGTCAGCAAGTCGCATTGTATGTTGTACCTGGCGTGCCGGAAGATTATGCGTTCGAGACCAGGACAAGGAAGGAGATTGGTGTATGTGACTTCAGACGGGAAACTCTCTCTCAATGCTAATAGCCCTCTCAGGACATCAAGTGGTTCCGAGTAGCGGATCTGCCTGGATGGCGCAAAAACTCCCCGATCAACCCCAAGAAGTTCTATCTCACACAGCAGTTCAATACGTGCGTGTTCTCAGCAGGTCTCGTGCAATCTACCCATGCTGACAGTGGACCAGCCATCTCAAGAGGTATATCAACGCTCAGCCTCGCTCCAGAAAGCCCGTACGAAACACCGCCAACCCCAATTCGCACTATCCCTATGCATCAACGAACGGCGTACACAATGAGGCGTCTCCCGAATCGAGTTCGCAAGATTCGGGAGGGGAGTACGTCGACCCTCAGACACCGCCGCAACAGCCACCCCCTGCAGAGCCGCAGATTGTTAGCGGCGAGCAATCGAGTGACCTCAATAGGCTCCTCCAGGGACTCATGCTGAAGAACACCAGCGGCACGGAGCGTAGTCCGACAGCGGTGCCATCCAAAACTGCCCCCGCGGTGCCAACAGGCCAGACGACGTCGGAGGGCAGGAAAGCGGGTATCATTGCCGCGGTTCTTGGATCCACTGAAGCTCAACCACGGGGCTCGATGCAGAATTCCCCCGCTACTTCGTCACCTCGGGCTCAAGAGCCGTATGTCGCGGAAGCCCCCAGACCTGTAGCGGATGTTGCGCCGACATCGTCGCCGACTCCGACCGGCCATCGCATGGCAAGCCCTGCACCTTCTACCATCAGTACCTCTGCGCCCACGATGCCGGCGCCTTCCCGTCGCAACTCCAACCTTGCTGATATATCACCGTACCTCCCTCGTGCATCGACGACGGAGGTCGTGAGTGCGAAGCGTCTAAAGCAGCTGGCTTTGCTAGAGACCGTGGCGGATGAATCTGCGCGCATGACGGCTGCTCGCTCGACCCCTGCGCCTCCGCCTTTGTCATCGTCGCTGCCACTGCAGTCCTCCCTGCATCAACCTAGTCAAATGTCACCACTGCCGCCGATGGGTATGCACAGCTCGCTGCTATACTCATCTGGATCTGGACTGGCTGCGACACCGGCACCACCTCAGCAGTCACCATACGCGTCTTCAGGCCTTGCTACGCAACCACCCTATGCGCTATCTCAGATGCAACCACACGTATCGCCATACATGGCAACCGCTCAACCTCAACCGCGGCTACCGCTCGACATGAATCACGATCCGTTCCAAGTGCGCGCGCATACGAGCCAGTCGTTCCGCCCGGGCATGCCGAGCACTGTTATGCACTCTGCTGGCTCGCAGAGCATGAGCCAGAGCCAGTTGCTGTCCATCATGAACGGGTCTCATGCTCCTCCGCCTGCCAACCGTGTGGATGCTATAGCGTCACCCTATCTGTCCCGACAGGCCCCTCACCTAGGCCATCGTCCCCCATACCTACCGCCATCGTCTGTGCAGCCGGGGCCGCTGTACCACGACAGTGTCGCTGCGCACTCGTTCGCATTCCCCCCGCCTCCTCAGACCCCGTCAGCCTTCGGTGCACCTCCGCCCATGGCAATGAACTTCACAGGGGCCGGCATCGCATCGCCTGCCCCGAGCGGCAACCCTCTGCTGTCCATCCTCAACGGTGGCCCTGCGCATCCGCTCAGCAGGATGCTCTGATAATCTGTGGTTCGTAGCTGTGATCTCCCATACATAAATCCTACATATCGGCCGCTCCTTTGTCTATATCTTGCTTGCATCACCCACCTCCTCCCCCTCGTCGGTTATCATTATCGCACCTCTATCGCCTGTGTCTATATCATCGCTGTCGAAGTCGGTATATTTTATCGTGTTTCCATTGATCTTGGGACGTTTGCGGCGACCGGCATCTACATGCTCGTCGACTGCTTTCCTACATACAGTGCGACATCTTCTCGACTCAACCGGTCTCAGTACAGTATATATCCCCCACATACTCTTCCGTTGCCTTTCCTTCCGTCATTGTGCCATTATGTGCAAGGTGTTTGCCTTTGGGACACTGCATACAGCTCTTACATACGTCTCGATTTCCAGGCCTGTTCTACTGTACGAATACTTGATAGGCGCGCTCTCAATGTCATTGTTGATCCTCGTAAGTGAAGGTTGCGGAGCGAGTCTTGTTCAATCATGCGCTGCAGATGACCTTCCATTCCGCTTGTTGCGCACACCCTCAGAGATGGACGCGTTTTTATTTGCTACAGATTGCATTGATTCTACAGTGCTGTGAGGGGACTCGTATATGTCGGATACGGAGTAGTTATTAGCTTGTATACAAGAGCCAGGAGCTCTACGGACACGTGATCGCGCCCGGCCTTCCGCTGCCGGGGCGCGTGGGAATATCATCTTTTGTTCTTTGCCTCTCACTGCGTGACGCTCGCCTCGTACGGCGCCCTGCCCGGGATACGGCCGCTCGCTTCGACATAGCGCCCTGCCCGGGAGACCGCCGTTCGCTACGACATAGCGCCCCGCTAGGGTCACCGCCGTTCGCTACGACATAGCGCCCTCGCTAGGGATACAGCCGTCCGCTACGACATAGCGCCCCGCTCGGGTCACGGCCGCTCGCCTCGTACGGCGCCCTTGTCAGGGACACGTGTACCGGTCGTACCGTCACCACGCCGTACTCGGGGACTCGAGTCGTTCGCTACGTACAGCGCCCTCGGCCGGGCACAGCCGTCCAGGTGCGCTGCACCGATCACTCACACTCACGCGTCCTACAGGTACCGATGGTCTCTATATCTGAGACTGATCTCCGGCGAGACCTCTACATTCACGAACGCGCTCACAATGGTGGCATGACCGCGGAGGTCATCAAGCCGGAAGATAACGCGCGCGCGCTTAGGCGCTACACATGTGCGCACCGCGCGCTATCGATGGATAGCCGAACGACACGCCGCCGCGCGTCTGCCTGCTGGCTATTCCTTCTTTCCTCCCTCCTCCACGTAACCACATCCTCTCTCCCCATGTCCTACCCGCCAAAGCGTCCTACGGCCAAGAGCGATGCTCCTCGTACGCCGACCCGCAACGAAGGAAGCGGACGCTCCACGTCCTTGGGATTAGGAAGAGCGGGGGGCGCAGCCGCCGACCCGACACGGAAGCCCTCGCGCGCCCCGATCGACGCGACACCAGCCTTGACGCGTAGCCGCCTCAAGAACGACGGCAGCGCGACTCTGTACCCAGAACGTAGCGATCCCGACCGCGATGCCGGAAGCTCGAGGGGTCGAGATTCGAGTCGGGATCAGACGCGGAAGAGCTCGTTAGCCTCGGACGCTCGGGAACCAACCGCTGGGTCTCGCGTTATTTGGCAGACGGCTACTCCGTTTCCACCCAGCAGTTCACCGACCCCTTCGCTGTCCGCAGCTATACCGAAGTTCGGGACGCTAGATGCTTTACCGATCCTGCCGCCCACGGCTACTCCCGCGGCGGGAACGAAGGGGCCAGCCAAGGCGTTGGGGACGCTGGGGGGCAAGGCCCGTGCGGAGAGGACAGAGGATCCAGGCGCCGTAGACCTTACGGACCCTCTGGACTACCCTCCCCGAAGAGAGTTTAGTGACGACGCCATGCCGTCCATTACGGCTGCCCTCGACAAGCTACATGCTGTCCGCGGAGAGCGTCGGGAGGCCGAACGGGAGAAGTCTCCGCGCCACATCGCCCTGCCCGCGTCGCATCCTGGGAGCTCGGTCGTCTCAAGGGAGGCCTCGGTGTCTCGCCGATCCAGCAGGAGTCGGCGCGACCGCTCGCGCGAAGCGAGCAGCGGCCTGACCAGTCTCTCTACCTCGAGGACGACCTCCGTCGCGGGACGAGATAGTGCGTCTCGTGATAAGGGCAAGCGACGAGAGTCTTCCGTTCAATCAAGGGACGGTACGGAAGCCCCCGAGTACCCTTACGTTTTGGATGCCGAATGGCTACGATGGGCGAATGTCCGAGACGAACCCCTCGAGCATTCGGTGAAGTTCCGACACCCTGCGCCCAAGGAGGACCCGGTCGACCGTCTGTTCGGGGGAAAGGGCGGTACGATGGCTGGATTTAGCGCCGCCAATACGGACCTGCTCCGAAATGCCCTTATTCGGTGGCTATCCGGCACGATCAACTTCGATTGGGGAGTCAGCCTTGACGACGAATGCCTAACCCTCAGTGTGCTCGACATTAGCCGCGAAAGGGATGTAGTACGGCTATCTGGGACGGAGCTGCGAAGAGCGAACGAAGTCAGCTACAAGCTCCAAGATATGCTGCTTCTGCGCATCGGTCGTTCGGCCGTGGCCGTACAGCAGGTCCTTGATACGCTTCTTCGCTTCAGCGGCCGTCCCCCTCGGGAAGGATTCAGCTTCGACCGAGGCCACGTACTGCTGCGATCATTACAGCGAAGTGCCTCGCGTTCCGAGGTCGCCTCGGTAGCTGCTACCTTATGCTACCGCTTCGGACAAGCCCGGACTCACATCCGCGATATGTTCGGGCAGTTGCAGTATGCCCGCTTGGGCTATGTTACTAAGGAATTCGACGTCACGGGGGAAGTCGAATCCACCGCGGCCACATTACGAGAACAGTACGGAGAGGGAACCGTCCGTCAGGTCCTCGCTCGTTATGCGACGCGGGAAGACTATAACAAGATCTACCACGGCATCAGTCCGGTGCACGCGCGACACCTCGAAGAAGAGG
This sequence comes from Schizophyllum amplum, assembly GCA_007026445.1. NCBI lineage: Eukaryota > Fungi > Basidiomycota > Agaricomycetes > Agaricales > Schizophyllaceae > Schizophyllum > Schizophyllum amplum. Next base: position 1,591,293 of record VDMD01000004.1, on the reverse strand, counting down.
TAGCGACCGGCAGGGTACAGGTGCCGGCGGTCGTGACTCGGCTACATGTTCCGGCGTCGCGCTCGCCTCGATTGCAGCAACTCTTAACGAACGCTACGCGCGAGGACTCGACGCCCAGCGGCGAGGAATACCGCGCTGCACTCGAAGAAGCTACGCTGTATGAGCGTCGCTCCGTGCCGCCGCAATCGCTCGCCCAGCGAACACGACCTCGTACGCGCTCGCCCTCTCGCGATGTTTCTGAATCGCGTGGGACAAGGGGTCCAGCGCATTCGCGAGAAGCCTCCCGCCACTCTAAGGAACGAGACCGGGAAGACTCGCGCCCGCGCACCCGCGCCGCGCGCCCCCACGCTGTCGAAGCGGGAGTCATCAGCGCGCTAGGGTACCGGAAGGGGGATGCGAACCCCGTCATGCCAGGAATGGCTATACCTTCAAGACCGGAAGGAAGAGCTCGGCGTAGCATCACGCCTCAATCGAGAGCGGGCTCCGCCGCTTCTCGCCAGACGAGCCTACGTCCGGACGACAGCATCAGTGCCGCAGGCTATCCGAGTGGGGGGCCATTGTTCCCGCGAGAACGAAGCGCCGCTCGATCCGAAACTCGCGCGCGCTCAGCTCGTCCGGACGAAGAGCCGACAGAACGACGTCGCGAGGAGCGTACAATCAACGCCAACCTTAACGACGTGTTAACGAGCGTGGCCATGGGCCGAGGGCTTGTACAGCCCTCCTCGCGGAAGAAGGACCAGAACCGCGATTCGCCCCCTCACCTGTCCAGAAGACGGGAAGAGGAACGTGCTCGTTCGCGTAGTCGCGGGAGGCGACGGGAACGGCGAGAGAAGTCGCGCGACGAGCGCCAGAACGAGGCGTACCGGTCGAGTCGTAAGGCTAACCGGCGCGACGAGTCGCCGCCTTCCGCACCAAGCAAGTCGGGCGGAGGAGCGCGGTCATCTCGCGCCAACCGACCTCCTTCGCCTCCCTCTTCCCACGGAACCGACGCGCGGTCCAACGCGAGCACAAGAAAGGAGAAGAAGAAGCGGCGCAAAGCGAGCAGTGACGAGGAAGTCGAGTTCAAGGTGAAGACTACGCTGAATCTGTCGGAACTGCCTGCTTGGGACGGCAAGGACCTCATGGAGTACATCGCCGCCATAAGCGTCAAGACCCTGCTCGGCCGAGCTATGCGCAAAGCGCTACCGAAGGCGCTACCCCAACGTTGGACGGGCGACGCGCTCGCGTGGTTCATGACGATGGACGTCGAGGACCAACTCGAACTTACCCAGAGCTTGAATGCCCTGATCTTGGGCATCAAGGATCACTACATGACGGTCGAATGGGTCAACGAGCGCACTTACGAGTTCGAGATGATGCGCTTCCGGCAGCGCGGACACGAGCGCGAAACGCCCGAGCAGTTCCTGCGGCGTCGGTACCGCTACATGATGTTCCTCTACCCTTCCGACATCGCCGGTGCCACCGCCGTCGGCCGTATCCTGAAGACTGCTCCATACCCGTGGCTGCGGCACCTGTCGGGACACGCTTCAGGGGTGGAGAATGTCCGCCAAATGCTTAATCGCGCGTATGCGGACCGCTCCATCCTGATGGCAGCGTGGCGGGAGGCGTTGCGCGAACCTACCTTCCGTGAGCACCACCATGTCGCCGAACCTGGAGCGACCTTCCGGCGGCGATTCCGCAAGGAGGGTATGGTCGGAGAAGTGGAGGTCGACGACGACGAGCTCCGCGCGGTGGAGGAAGTCAGCGGCGAATACGACGACGTGCACCCACCGGACGTGCCGTACGAAGCGGAGGCACACGCGGCCGCTGCCAGGAAACCTGGCGGACGAAGCAAGGGTGGAGACTCGCCCTTCAGGGCTAACGCCGTGCCCGCGACGAGCTGGCCTAAGGGCCGCACGGAAAAGGGCTACTCGTTCGCGAGAGATGATTCGATTCGGAGTAAACGGCCCCCGAAGGATGGCTGCTATATATGCACGAGTCCCTTGCATTTCGCGAAGGACTGCTCGCATTATGAGAAGTGGAAGTTCCTGTACCATATCAACCTCGTTGAGAGCGTCGTGGTCCTGTCTGTCATGCAGCAGCAGGACGAAGACTACCAATCGCTCTTACAAGAGTTGATTCCCAATGACAATGAGGCTTCCGCTTATGCTGCGCGAGTGGAGTTAGAAACTGCCGCAGAAACGGCTATACCGCTTCGAGAAAGTAACTCGGTGCGACGAGCGAGGGAACCATCCTTCAATGGGAAGAAGGAATCTTCTCGTCAGACAGCCACGTCTAAGGGAAAGCGACGCGCCTCCGCGGAAGGTGGACAGCTGCCCCGTTCGGAACGGCGGCGATCTCTCAAGCGCTTATCCGACACCGTCTTCGAAGCTGAAAACAAACGAAACCTGCCTGAGGGCTACAGCTCTCTGGGATCTCGAGCGTTGCGCATCCCGGTGTGCTTCCAAACCCTGAACTCAGCACCGAAGGACGCGCGTCTGGACTCCGGAGCTGACATCACCCTGCTGTCCGAGGAGGAGCTCTTGTCATGGGCCGATCCGCCGCCGCTGAAAACGGGTATGCGTATGAAGCTATTCCATCTCACTGGAGATGCCAAGGTGCTTGGCTATGTTCGCTTCGTCATGTTCGCCCGAACTACTACGAATGATACGGTTAAATTCGCCGTTGAAGCGTACGTTGTTCGAGGGATGAAGGTACCATTACTGCTCGGCGAGGATTTTCAATCCGCCTACGAGCTAGGAGTCACTCGGCATGCAACTGGTCGCAGCCTTGTCACTATCGGGGAGTCTGGTCGACAGATCCACGCATCTTCCGCCCGCGATGTGAAGGTCGGCTTCCATGTGCATTACGCCTTTACAAGTCAAGCCTACCCTCGAGGAGCCAAGCGCCGGAAGGCCCAACTGCGAGCTCGTCGCTTTCCGATAGGACACGCGGAAGTATTCGCTGCTAACGACACCGTACTTCTGCCCGGCGCCGTGCATAATGTACCAGTGCAAGGGCCGTTCGAAGGACGCAGCGATTGGCTAGTCGAGAAGGTCGCCATTGGAGGCATGGACGCCTCTCTCATGGCTGCCCCGACGACGTGGATTGACTCCGCGGATGCGAAGATTCCGATAGCCAATCCGTCGACCCGCCCGCAGTACTTACGCGCGGGTGACGTGGTTGGATACTTGCTTGATCCCTCGCGCGACCTCGACCGCGCCAAGACGGACGAGGAGAAGGCGCGGCTGGTACAGTCAGTGGAAGCCATAGAGCGTTATGTTCAGGGCTCCTTGAAGGATCAAGACATGGACCCAGACAGCACTCCTGCGAACGACGTTCACGGACGCCCGGCGTCCGCGCCTCCGCCTGCGGACGAGCCGCTATGGGGGCCCAAAACCTCCGAACTGCCTCCAGAGGACGAAGCTCTGAAGGACGTGGACGTCAGTCCTGACGTTCCTGACGAGCGCCGACCGCAGATCGACAGTCTGCTGAGGAAGCACGTTCGAGCGTTCGGAATCGACGGGCGACTAGGCGACGTTCCAGCGGAAGTTCCCATCAACACCGTGCCCGACGCAACCCCCGTTAGTCTGCCGACGTACGGCGCCTCTCCTGCGAAAAGGGCTATCATTGAGAATCAGCTGAACGAGTGGCTGGGGAAGGAGGTTATCGAACCCTCCTGTAGCCCATGGGCGGCCCCTGTCGTTGTCGTATTCCGTAACGGGAAGGCGCGCTGTGTTATCGACTATCGACGTCTCAATGCTCTCACCGTCGCGGATTCATTCAATATTCCCCGACAGGACGACATCGTCCGTGCTCTGTCGGGCTCGACAGTGCTCTCGTCATTCGATGCGCTCGCTGGGTTCACACAGCTGCGTATGAAGGACGAAGATAAACCCAAGACGGCGTTCCGATGTCATCTCGGCTTGTTCCAATTCCGCCGAATGCCCTTTGGGCTACGCAATGGCCCTTCCGTTTTCCAGAGGATCATGCAGAATATTCTAGCGCCATATCTATGGCTATTCACCCTCGTATACATAGACGATATCGTCGTGTACAGTAAGTCCTGGGATGATCACATCGTCCACTTGGACAAGACACTGAGCGCCATCGCGGCCGCTGGCATCACGTTATCCCCTGCAAAATGCCACATTGGCTACGGATCCATTCTACTCCTAGGCCAGAAGGTGTCCCGGCTGGGACTAGCGACTCACGCCGAGAAGGTCGCGGCTATTCTGCAGCTCGAGCGCCCTAAGTCAACACACGATCTTCAGAAATTCCTAGGAATGGTGGTCTACTTCTCGGCCTACATACCATTCTACTCCTTCATCGCGGCCCCGCTCTTTGCATTACTACGGAAGGGTGTGCGGTGGACGTGGCGCGCGGAGCACGAGATAGCCTTCCAGCAATGCAAGGACGCTCTGTCTGCGGCGCCAGTGCTAGGGCACCCCATGGCTGGGAAGCCTTATCGGCTCTACACGGATGCATCCGATTATGCTATTGGGGCGGCCTTGCAGCAAGTACAACCTATTGCCATCCGCGACCTGGCGGGAACCCCGACGTACGATAGATTGAAGGCTGCCCACGCGAAGGGAGTTGCCGTACCGCGGCTATTCACTACCCACCTTAAGGAGGTCGTGCAGGCGGAGGCACCTGACTCTGATTCGTGGGCGGATGAGTTCGACGATACGATCGTCCATGTCGAGCGAGTGATTGCGTACTGGAGTCGTACGCTACAGCCTGCGGAGCGGAACTACAGTGCTACGGAACGTGAGGCACTCGGCGCGAAGGAAGCGTTGGTGAAGTTTCAGCCCCTCATTGAAGGCGAGACCGTCATCCTGGTTACCGATCACGCAGCCCTGCAGTGGGCAAGGGTGTACGAGAACACCAACCGGCGCTTAGCGGCCTGGGGGGCGGTGTTCGCTGCATACCCGGGACTGCGAATAGTCCACCGGCCAGGACGAATCCATTCGAACGTAGACCCGCTATCGCGCCTCCTCCGCGTGCCCGACAACTGCTCGCCGATGCGCGACGACATACCGCCTATCGAGCAAGAGGAACGGAAGCGACAGCAGGCTGAAGCCGCTGAAAATCGCGGAGCGAACGGACCAGCTGAGCGAGCGGCCTTCACGGCTACGATGAGTCGATGGGAGGATATGATAGACGAAGCACAAGTAGTACGAGATTCTTCAGCCGCAGTAGTTCGAACAAGAACTCAACGCGCACGCGAAGAGAACTCCGGAAGCGGCGCGGCGAGGAAGAGTTCCGAGAGAGCGCAGGCGACGAGCGAGGGTGCTGCCACGGCAGCTAAGGAGCAGGAGCGAACGCGATTGCTGCGTCAAGAGGACGCTAGACCCAAGGATTACTGGACATACCCTAGCGGCCAGGGACCATCGCAAGGCGATTCAGCGGACGACGAGATAGAGCTTACGGATCCTCCGCCAGGCCATCTGCTGCTGTCCATGGACCCCACGCTCGCCTCGCAATTCAAGAAGGGCTATCGTACGGACCCGTATTTCAGAAGTCGCTACAGCCCCTCTACGATTACAGCGGAGAAGCTGCTCACCCCTTCGCACTACCGCACGGGAAGGAACGGGCTGCTATACTTCCTTAATGCCGACTGGGAAGCTCGGCTATGTGTGCCCAGGAGCATGGTGCGATATGTCCTCACCTGGATCCATGAAGCGCCCGACGAAGCGGCGCACGGCGGACCGGAACGGACGCTGGCGCGTATTCGCGACCTCTTCTTCTGGCCGACTCTGCGTAACGACGCTATAGAATTCGTCCGTACTTGTGATGTTTGCCAGAAGATCAAGGCTAGTCGCGCTCAAGCGATGGGTGGGCTGAGACCGGCTCATATACCGACCCGACCCTTCGCTACTGTATCGTTCGACCTTATCACTGGGCTGCCGCCCTCTGGAGACGAGAACTACAACGCCATACTAGTCATAGTGGACAAAATGACGAAGTACGCGCTGTTCCTACCCACCTTCGACACCCTCGACCGCGAAGGGTTCGCCGACATCTTCTTCCGCGAGGTCGTTCATCGCTACGGATTGCCCGAACTTATGATCTCTGATAGAGACCCCCGCTGGGCTACTGGATTCTGGAAATCCCTCACTGCGCGGTACGGCGCTAAGCTCGCTATATCTTCCTCCCATCACCCGCAGACGGATGGGCAGACGGAAAACCTCAATCATTCCCTGGAAGTCATGCTACGCGCCTACGTCCACGGAGACCGTTCCTCCTGGGCTAAATTCCTGCCCGACCTCATGTTCGCTTACAACTCATCCGAGCATGGGTCGACGGGCTACGCTCCTAACTTCCTCTTGATGGGCTACAAGCCGCGCCTGACGGCCGGTCTCATGTTACCAGAGACCGATCCTTCCGAACGCCCGTTTCTTCCTAGCATGCAGGCCGAGAAATACACTGCTCTCATAGAGCTACACCGGGGCCTGGCTCGCGACGCGATGGCGCGCGCTCAAGATGATCAAAGTCGACAATACAATAAAAAGCGACGCGCCGTCAAGGAGATCAAGGAGGGAGACCTCGTACTCGTAAATCCCTTCACGATGAAGCTTATCGACTCCAAGGGCGAAGGCGCCAAGCTCATCCAGCGCACGATGGGTCCGTTCCAAGTTTCGCAAAAAATCAATCCTGTCGTATACCGACTACGACTACCCGATAACTATCCTATGCATCCCGTCATCAACCTCGAGCATCTGCGGCTCTACCAACCTTCTCCTGAGAGGTTTGGTGAACGCACGACGCTGCCGCCTACCCGCGACATCGAGGAGGCGTCCGAGGAGTACGAAGTCGAGGCGATTCTGGGCCACAAGCTTACCAAGCGGAAGGACGGCAATAATCGGCACTTCAGAGTAAGATGGGTCGGGTACGAGCCTACGGAGGACTCGTGGGTCTCGGAGTACGAGCTGCGCAACGCTCCTGAGCTCAAGCAGGAGTACCTCAAGCTGCACCGCCTACCGGCAATCTAGATCGCCGAATAGCCGAAGCGTGGGAGTCTCATGAGGATCGATCAAGCGGGAGAAAAATTTTAGTTCCCTCTTGCTCCCGACCACCACATCGACCTGTCACCTCGTTGACTATGAATTCGATTGCCGATCTGACCATCGACCGCCGCTGGCGGTACGACGAGCCCCGGCTAGCCGCAGACGCGGGATTCTCAGATGCGCCGATCCTTGCGCTAGGACTCTCGGTTCCCTTGCCCTCCGACACGATCGTTCGCTGCCATCGTGTTGTGCGCTACAACGGCGATCAGTACTGCGAGTGGTCGCCCAACGCCGACGCCCTGCCATACAACCCGGGCATGCAACCGGCGACGATGGTGAACACGTGGCCAGCCCCGCCCGCCGACGTTCGAGCGCGCCGTGTCGACGGTTCCCTAGGGCGCTTTGATTACGCCCGCTTTCCGCAGTATGGCGAGCGCAATCTGTGGGCGAGCGCGATTCAGTGCGAGGACGAGACAGAGGACCTTCCGCTGCCCGAACTGAGGCCCATCTACCGCCTCTGGTCGTGCGAAGCCGATGCGGATCATGGCCATTATCCCCCGTCCATCATCAACGCCCTGCGGCAGAGCCGCGCGCAAGTACTACTTCGCTCTCAAGCCGAGCACGATGCCTTGAAGGCTATGCCCCGATCACGGGCTACCGCGACGCTATGTCGCGATGTGCCTCGCGTATCCGGCAGTCCCACTGAGGATGACCTCCTACGATGTCACTCGTTCTCTGCCGCCGTTGATCAGGGCACGCACTACAGCCGGGTTAGCCTGGCGCTCGACGCGTTCGCGGTCTTCGGCGCTGACGTCCGCGCGGACTCCTGCGTCGACAGTTTCGACTTACGGGAGTGCCCTCCTGCCGCCAAGCACGCAAAACGGTTGGGCCGCTGGGTCAACGGGCTACATCAGAACTGGACGGCATTCCTCATCCGCAACGGATACCCAGTCTTCATCAACCACCGATACGCCCTCTCGGGATACTACGACGAGACCGAGCTCGAGGTGCGCTCCAATTGGCTGTCCATGCCATTGCGCGACGTTGAGCGCATCTCCGAATGGAACGAGTTTGCCGCTGCGGCTAATGCGGAGGTCACCACTCCCTCCGTCGCGTACGACATGCCGCCAGCCGTTCTAACAGATGACTGGTTGCGCGCGAACGCCGACCCCTCCAGCTATGAATTTACCTTGCCTGGCGAGGAAGCGCAACCTCGCCGGCTGCCCGAAGCGGCTACTCGTTTGAGCATCGTGCCGCCGTCGGCTACTCATGGGCCGAGTGCTGGTGAGTCCGTTCGCGGATCTGCCCCGCCAACGAGCTCCGCGGCCGCGGCGGCTAGCGCCAGCCCCGCTGCCCAAGAGGCTAATCCTGCGCCATCGACTGACGCGGTGCTATCATCGGACAGATCCTGCCGTACCCGGCTATTCGACCGTGCCCCCGGGGGAGACCGCCCAGATCGAGGACGACTACGAGACCGTGCACTACGATCCGCCCGTCTGGCGCCCAGATTGGTACCGCATTGAGCTCGTCGAGCTTGACGCCGAACATTTCCCCTGGGTGCGCCCCCCGGCCGTGCAGGCGCTCGCCCCTCGCAGAGGATTTGCCACCAAAGGGCTAACACGATGGATCATCTCCTCTGTGACCATCAACGGTCAGTCTCGTGTGGTCGCGAGGGAGGTGGGGCGGCATAACACGACGTACCGCGAGGGCTACGTATTCGTCGACCGGCAGAACCGCCGAATGCTCATCTTCCGGGGGGAACCGATGCCAACCCCTGGCGTGGTGGACGAGCCTCGCATGGGTCGACCCGGCCCCAACATACCGTTCTATCGCATGGTGGATAACGCGGGACGTGCGCGGCAGACGCACCCCACGGTGTGGATGTACGCGGCTGACTCGCGGCACACCGAAGGTCGTTCAGCGCCGGTGGGCACGACCGCGCAGACGCCCTCCGTGAGCGAGCTGCCCCTTCGCAGCGAGGTTCCCCGCAACCCCTACACATCGAACCCCCTCGACTCTCTCGTCGATGAAGTCATGCGCGACAACGACGACGACGAGGAGGACGGCTCGAACGACTACGTCAGCTTCGTGCACGCTGCCCGCAACGACGAGGAGTACATCGAATTCCTGCGTGAGAACGCTACACCGCCGCCGTCCTTTCCGGATGCCACAGCCGCCACCGCCGTCGATTCACCAGTCGCCCCCGCCCCGCCGCCCCCCGAGGACGTTGTCATGGCTGGGCCGCCCCCTTCGGGTCCGCGCACTCCGCCTTTGCCCGACGACTGGCGGCCTAACAGCCCGCGCTCCGCTTCGGCGCCGCCAAGGTCCGGATGGGCGGGCGGCGCGACCGAAGCGTCCCAGGGTAGCTGGGGAGGTTCAGACCCATCTAGCTGGGGCGCGTCGACGGGCGATGACGGCTGGGGCGGATCCTCGACGACGACTCGGGACTCGTCTTTGCCTTCTGCAGCGGGCGACTCGGAAATGAGTGGGCCCGACTCGCACTCCGGCGCCGCTTCGACCAGCGCTGTCTCGTCGCCCGCTCTCGCTCGAGAGGACACGCGGCGACATCTTGCCGTACGACGGCTACGGAGGTGGGTCACGCCGCGCGATGTGCTGCAGGCGCTGAACGCGCTGGTCGACCGCGCCAGCGCCCAAAGCTTCGCTGTAGTAGGAGTGCTTCTGCTGCCTCACGGGGCCATCGGCGCGAACGGGCTGCACCTCATGTACGACGTGTACGTGTCGTTCGATTCGGTCCGAGGCGCTGACGCCGCCCGTACACTCATGGGCGCTCAATGGCTCATTCCGGCTCGAGGAACGCTGAGCCGGCGCGCGGAGGATCGCACATTCCGTGTGCCCCGCATTGACCGGCTCGACGACATCGACTTGGGGATTGTGGAGCAGGCCGCCTTGGCCGAGCGTATGCCGTGGCAGGAGCTCTTCAACAGGTCCGCGGCTGTTCGCGACCGCCGCGCTCCCGGGCCGCCGCCTCCGCCCGCGGCGTCCGCGTCTTCCTCTTCAACGTCGGCCTCAGCACCCGCCGATGCTCACGGCGGTCGCAACGCATGGCGCAGCAATGCTCAGCGCGACTACGGCAACAGCTGGCGGCGCGACTCATCACCCCCCTCACGGGGCCCACCCCCGGCGCGCTCGTCGTTGCCCACACCCCCAGCCCAAGGCCCGTCTGCGCCGCCTCTCGCGCCTCCAGGTCGACTCGACGACTACGCCCGCGTTATCGAGCAGGACGGGCAGATGTACATCCGTCTCGACGACGTCCTGCGCGGCCGGCTGCCCGGCCTTCGCGACGCCAGTCCCCCGCCGCGCGGCGGCAGCAGCGCCACGTCGTCCCCAGCCCGTCGGTCACTGGCGGACAGGCTGTCCGACCCCGACGCAAGGAGTGATCGCCGGGGCAAGCAGCAACGTCGCCGACAGCGCCCGTACGAGCCTTACGACCCCGTGCCCGGTCCTTCGCGCCGCCGCGACCGTTCGCCTCCGCCCCCGCCGTCCGCCGCCTTCGCTGCGCGCACCTGAGGACTGCCGTACGGCTACGTTTCTTCTTTATTTCAATTTTGCCTTCGGCTACATGCAGGCTCCAGTCTCTTGGGGGGCGTTGTGAGGGGACTCGTATATGTCGGATACGGAGTAGTTATTAGCTTGTATACAAGAGCCAGGAGCTCTACGGACACGTGATCGCGCCCGGCCTTCCGCTGCCGGGGCGCGTGGGAATATCATCTTTTGTTCTTTGCCTCTCACTGCGTGACGCTCGCCTCGTACGGCGCCCTGCCCGGGATACGGCCGCTCGCTTCGACATAGCGCCCTGCCCGGGAGACCGCCGTTCGCTACGACATAGCGCCCCGCTAGGGTCACCGCCGTTCGCTACGACATAGCGCCCTCGCTAGGGATACAGCCGTCCGCTACGACATAGCGCCCCGCTCGGGTCACGGCCGCTCGCCTCGTACGGCGCCCTTGTCAGGGACACGTGTACCGGTCGTACCGTCACCACGCCGTACTCGGGGACTCGAGTCGTTCGCTACGTACAGCGCCCTCGGCCGGGCACAGCCGTCCAGGTGCGCTGCACCGATCACTCACACTCACGCGTCCTACAGGTACCGATGGTCTCTATATCTGAGACTGATCTCCGGCGAGACCTCTACATTCACGAACGCGCTCACAAGTGCGGTATCGTCGCACAAAGTGAGCCATGCTGGCGTCTATCATCACACCCGGTCCATGAACTCGACCACGGCGTATCTGTGTTGACATTAGTACCCTTGATTTTGCTGGCATAATGAGCAGAAAATAAAGAACACTTGTTTCCAAGAAAGGATACCAAGATGGTGTAAGTATCGCCTGCAAGAGCCGAGGCAAAGCAAATGAAAGGACGCTTACCGTCCGTCTACTCTCCATTTGATGCCCTCGTCGGCGTCCAGCTTGGCGGCGACGTCCTCCGGAAGACCCACGATGACATCGGCTTTGTTGGTACGTAAGGCTGCCACAGGTATTGTACCGCCCAGCGGTCCTGTAAACTGAAGTCAAACAGTGACCTAGGCAGTTGAAGGACAATGTGTACCAAGAGCGGCCTCGAAAGGTGTAGAAGCCGGCCATTTCACGTCCCCGGTAAGCTTGCGATAACTAAAGGAAGGTTCACGCTATGCCGAACCCTCAAAGCCTGAAAGAGACGCACTTAAGGTCACCCTGCACGGACGTAAAAGAGGTCAGCAACGTGCGAGGAAGAAGCAGTAGCGCGGACCTTGAAAAACACCATCCCACTCTCGTTGCGGAGTTCGCGCCAAAGGGCAGTCGCCTCGGTCTCCATGTTCCAGTACGGATGAGGGGAGGACCAAAATTCGGCCTTTGTGCCCTTTGCGCCCGCGCCACCCAGCGGGGTGTCTAGCGGGACGCTCAAGGAGAACGTCCCGTCGGCCAGGTACTTCTTCCAGCGTGAAACGACCTGCTGCACCGCACCTGCGTCGCTAGCCTGAGACGGGGGGAAGAAGTCGGCCCGGGTTAACGCTTCGATGGCCGCGTTGAAGTCAGGCGGCGTCACGTCGGATACGAACCAAGGGATCAGCTTGGGACTGGACAGTAAATTGAGAAGAAAGGCTATGGCTACACGCGGTGACAACGCACTGGAAGACGACTTTGTCCACGTAAGGTGTGTACGTGACGAGGAAATCGGCGAAAACAAGGTCGGTGAAGACCTGGTGAAGCGCGGAGATTAACATGCGAACGCCTTCAGGCGGTTATGCGCACCTCAAAGCCAGCTTGATTTATCAAAGGTTAATTTGGCTGTAGGCGAGGAGCAGATGAACACTCGCCATTGTCCAGGACGAAGTCGATGCGCTTCCTGCTTCCCAGATTTTGCAGTCGTTGCCAGATTGCATGCTGGTCGTCACGCAAGATGAACTGCGAACGCTTCTCTTGCTCTTCATGCCCTACTGATTGAAGCCGGGCGATGTCATCGAGTGTGAGGTGGGTGAGGAGGGAAAGATCCGTGGCGTTGCCCCAAAGGCACATCTGTATCATTTCCTTGAACAGGATCTCTAAGTCGGCAGGGTCGGACGTGGGGGATGCCTCAAATTTGTGTAGGGTGGCAGATAGCTCTGTGCCCGATTTAGTGGTTGTGAATTCGTGGCGCGCTCGAGCAACTCACGGAGTACGGCAACGGAGCTCTTCGAAAAAGTGTCGATCTTTTGCTTGAAGAATGGGTCATAGTCGGTCCACTTCGCAGCCAAAAAGTAGTTGCGCAAGAGGCGGTATCTGAACGGTGGTTCATGAGTGGCATATGGACATGAAGCGTCTTTACGGACAGGTAGCACTCCGCGAACAGCCACGGCGCCGTGTACCATGTATTTTTGCCCTCCTTCTTGAGTTCCTCAAGTTGGGAGTTGTATAACTCGACGTGAGGTTCCCCGTCGTCATACAGAGTCCTGAAGTAGTAGCATGAGCGCATGGGCCCTCATAAGAGACCAGTCGACGTACTGCAGCTCCTTGTCGCGGGCCATCTCGTACTTTAGCTTGCTGATCTGTTCAATGATGGACCTCCCTTGAGCGATCTTGTCCGCATTGGCATTTGCAGTCGCCTCATCTGCGGCTTGGACATGCAGTTCATGATTGAAGTTGCAGACAGTATCGATGACACCAGTCAAGATGACGGGCCAGCGGGTGTTTACAGTCTTGTAAGAGAAGCTATTGAGTACATGAGTCTCCACTGTGTTATGCGACACTGATCTCCCACCCGTTCTTGTCGGTGGGGTCGTAGGGCGGCGGAGGCGTGAAGGCCATCGTCACTGTGGCGAGAACAATGCCGGACGGAATCACATCACCGACTATCGACGGCTCGGCATTGGTCGCGGCAACCGTGGGAAGAAGTTGCCACAAATTTTTGATTATCACCGCTTGCCGCCTGGCTTGCCTCAGGCTGCTCAACACCCCCGCTCCTCATTCCATGGACCTACATTAGCATCCTTCCATACACCCCAAACACCTCCCTCCTCTTCCTGCTATAGAGCCCGCATCATGTTGAACGGCGGCGGCATCAAGATATTCTCTGGTGCGCATACCCCATACCGCTCCAGCTCCCCGCGCCACTGAACACACATCCCCCAGGTACTAGCCATCCAGAGCTGGCAGGCATCATCGCAAGACGGTGTGCAGTCTATCTGCATTCCCTGTACTCCAGCCCGCTGACTGCGCCAACCAGAATCGGCCTCCCCCTCTCCACTGCAGAGATCACTCGCAGCGGCATTGGCGAAACCGAAGTCCACATCGGCGAGTCCGTGCGCGAAGACGACGTGTACATCGTCAACACCGGCTGCGGCGCGGTCAACACCGCGCTCATGGAGATGTGCATCATGATTCACGCCTGCAAGATCGCCAGTGCGAAGCGCATCACCGCCGTCCTTCCCCTCTTTCCCTACGCACGGCAGGACAAGAAGGACAAGAGTCGCGCGCCTATCACGGCGAAGCTGGTGGCTAATATGCTGCAGAAGGCCGGCTGCGACCACGTTATCGTGAGTGAAGCCCCTTCATGTTCGGACAACCTTCCGACGTCATCGACCAGACAATGGACTTGCACGCGTCGCAAATACAAGGGTTCTTCGACGTTCCGGTCGACAAGTGAGTGCAACCTTGTCCATCTGCGTTACATTGAACGCTAATGCTCGTTTGCGATGTAGCGTAAGTCGCTCTCATCCTGCCGCAGGGTGATCTCTGAGTCCAACATGCACAAAGCTCTACGCAGAGCCATCCGCTATCCTTTACATACGCTCCAACTTCAACTTAGACGAGATCGTTATAGTCTCCCCGGATGCAGGAGGCGCTAAGCGGTACGCATCTCCTTCTTCCTCGGCTATGCTTCGGGCGTGGCACTGAGACTGCTTTAGGGCCACATCGATCGCGGATCGACTTGGTGTAGAATTTGCGCTCTTCCACAAAGAACGCAAGAAGGCGAACGAGGTCTCGCGAATGGTCCTGTCGGTCATGTGCGAGACAAGACAGCCATCCTGGTTGACGACATGGCCGACACCTGTGGAACTTTATGTCTGGCGGCGCAGCATTTAGCGGAAGCGGGAGCAGCGAAGTGCTACGCTATCGTTACCCATGGGATCCTTAGCGGCAGCGCGCTGCAGACGGTGCAGGACAGCGCGCTCGAAAAGCTCATAGTGACCAACACTCTTCCGCAAGCGGAGAACAAGGCGAAATGCCCAAGATCGAAGTCATCGACATCGGCGTTGTTCTGGGAGAGGTCATCAGGAGGAGCCACTACGGCGAGAGTGTCTCGAAGTTGTTCCACGAGGTACCGTATTAGAGCCGTCGTTCATTCAGGATGTTGTAGTATATGTTACGAGTGTAAAACGCAGATGGATGCTGTCGTCGCGCCGGGGCTGCCGCTGCACGCATTCCGTCGGTCAGCCGCGAGGAAGCTTCCGCGTCCAGAGCGCAGGGTTCTAGCGCGGACTGGTTCGACGGCCGACATGCACCCATCTGAGGCTGGTGGCCGAAAAGAAGGGCAATGAATGCAGTATTTGATGTTGGAATCGTTTGAGCCACCCGCATCAGGCTTCGAAGCTATCGTCCATCAGTCGAGACAAGCGGAGGGGGTTGTGAGCCCGGGCGGCGGGCATGGACGATGGCTGTGATGAGATGCTTGAAAAGCGCCCGGCGCCCGCCATTACTTACGCGCTGGTGAGACGCCGCTGCTGTTTGTGCCCCGGGTGACGAGTCGAACGTCGGGTTCACGAGGAGCATACCGCCGCCCATAATTTTGATAGAGTAGCCGATTACGATGTTGAATTGTGGGTGCCGGCGTCAGAGAAGCGCTTTTGTTCTCGCGAGCGCGAGCTGGTTTACTGCCGGAACAAGCAGCCGGGCGGGGCACGTGCATGAATTCGCCGCGATCTGTGCCCTCTGCATCCGACGCTTTCGAATTCAGTCGTCGACCCCGTCGTTGTCGCCGCTGCTCTGCTCGTCGCGTCGCCCAACGTCCTCGCTGTTGGCCGCAGAGCTCCCCAGCTCCTCCGCTCCGCTCCTTGCCCTGCTGCCCCCGCCCCCATATCTTATGTTCACCCTCTAGCCGCCGGTCCTCCCCATCGAGTTGTAAAATTCCGCTAACCCAGTATTCCTGGTCCTGGGCAATGCCAGGCGTATCATGTACGCTACCTCAACTCATGTCCACCAAGGCCATAATCACTATGACCCCTCCGTCATTCCCAATGCCGTCTACGCCCTGCCCAACGGCCATCAACCCCAGCAGCAGCAGCAGCCGAGTCAGCATCACCACCCCCAGCCCCACCATCAGCAGCAGCACCAGCCACAGCAGCCACAACACCAGCAACGGCCGTCGCAAGCGAATGCGGCTCCCAAGCAGCCCGTCCACGTCGTCGGCGTCCCCTCGGTCCACATTGAGAACGACCGCCTCGTCGTTGGATCCTCTCAATCAAGTCCGTTACCATCCGCTCGCCGCGTACCCCTCGCTAACATTATTTTAGGCTCTACTCGATCATACACGCCTCTCAAGGTCTTGGGAGACGGATCCTTTGGTACAGTCTGGCTGTGCGATTGGCATGGGACGCTACCCCCGAATACACCGCTATCCCCCATGCAGGCGGGTGGCGCCCGGCCGGAGTGGAACGGGAAGCGGCTGGTAGCCGTCAAGCGGATGAAGAAGAAGTGGGAGGGAGGCTGGGACGAATGCCAGAGACTCAAAGAGCTGCAGGTGCGTCCCGCTCACTTCAGCATTTGTGCCGACTCTAATGCCTCCCCAGTCTCTGCGCGCTATACCATTTCACCCAAACATCATACCCCTCTACGACTTTTTCCTCATGCCCGCCACGAAGGAACTCTACTTCGTGTTCGAGTCCATGGAGGGCAATCTCTACCACCTCATCAAGGCCAGGAAGGGGCGAGCTCTTGCTGGAGGCCTCGTATCCTCGATATTCCGGCAAATATGCTCAGGCCTGTACCACATTCATGCAGCGGGCTACTTCCATCGCGACATGAAGCCGGAGAATGTCCTGGTGACGACGACGGGACTCTTCGATTACAACACACTATCGCCCGTCGCGCCGCCGAACGCACCGCCGGAGAAGGATGTCGTCGCCATCATCAAGTTGGCAGACTTCGGTCTAGCGCGAGAAACCAACAGTAAACCGCCCTATACCGAATATGTCTCCACTCGATGGTACCGTGCGCCGGAGGTGCTGTTGATGAGCAGGGACTATTCCAATCCCGTCGACATGTGGGCCCTGGGGACCATCATGGCCGAACTCGTCAACCTACGCCCTCTCTTTCCTGGCGCCGACCAAGTTGATCAAGTGGCGAGGATATGCGAGATACTGGGAGACCCTAGCGACTCGTACGGGCCGGACTCTGGTGGAAATTTGCTTGGAGGCGGCGCTTGGCCTCGGGGTATCAAGATGGCGAAGGCGGTTGGCTTCATGTTCCCGAAGGTGAGTTTGGCGAGACGCGTCTGTTTCGCGCAACGCATATGAACCTTGCCATAGATTCAACCCCGGGACATCCGCCAACTATTCGACAAATCTGTACCGCCATCACTGGTCGACTGCATCAGGGACCTGCTGAGATACGACCCCGACCGTCGTCTGACGAGCTTCCAGTGCCTCACGCACCCATATCTGTTGGAAACGACGTCGCGGAACAACATCCCATTCCCCCACGGACTCCAAGTGTTGACGCCTCTACCAGTCGTCACCGATGCGTACTCATCCTCCCGCTCACACCCAAACCGAGTCCCCGATGCTGCAACAACAACACACCGTGCTGCTTTTTACCCCTCCTCAACTTCACTATCATCATCCAGCAAGACTTCGGGAGTATACGCACGATGGGCGCATGTACCAGCAACGCTCAAACTCGTCCGACATCATTCGCGAGGAGACACGAGCACGGCCCGCTGTCGCGTCGTCTGTCTGGAGCGGGGATCGCATACAGCCTCCTGGGATTTCCGACTACAACATGGACGTTACACCGCAGGCGGAGTACGCTCAGCCCATGGAGATTCAGAGCTCCCCGATTGCGCCAGAATTTCCTGCACGCGGTCCCGTGGAGCAAGAGCCTCCCATACAGGACGTGCCTGCGAACAAGCCCGGCAAATTTGGCTCGTTGGGCTTTGGTAGCAAGCGCTCGAAGTGGGGCCTCGGCATGTTCGGTGGCGACAAGCATCATCAGAACGGTCTCCCACCTGTCGATGAGGGTGTTGCGTCAATGTCGACGCCATCACTGAAGCGCACGCAGTCCTCCAGCTCGGACAGCCGATCTCTGCGCGAGCCGTCCCCCGTGCGCGAGGCCTCCCTCCATCCTGCCGAGGTCAAGAAGATCAACAAGAAGGAGGCGGAGCGATTGCAGAAGGAGGCCGATCGACAGCGTCGCTTGCTTGCCGAGAAGATGCAGAGGGAGCAGGCGCGGGCGGTTATGCAGAAGCGAAACCAGGCGCTGCAGCAGAAGCCGGGCGCCGACATCGATTGGCAGCCCGGTGCGTACGGGAATATCGCGGACAAGAGCCGTCAAGGCGCTGGTCCCGTGCGGAAGAAGACGCCTGGCGAGTCGAAGGCTCCGAGCACCGTGAACGCTGCAGCCGGGCGCTTCGAGAAGGTCCAGATCCCCGACTGGCGGCGCGAAACGGAGAGACACTTCAAAGCACGTCGCCGAGAGTTCGATATCGACGACCAGCATTCAATGTCGTCGTCGGACGTGCACAGCATCGGCTGTGTATCCGCCATCTCGTTCGCTTCTGTGGGCAGCGATCCTGGACCTTCGCAGCTGCGCAATCGACCAAGTCTCTTCGAGATACGACAGATGACCCAGTCTACCGCGTCGTCGGTCCGAACCTCGGACGACTTCCCCCAGTCGGCGCGCTCGTCGCACTCGTTGTCGCTTGACGGCCAGTTGTCGAACGACTTCCGCAATCAGGCGTCTATGGCGACATTGCCAGGGACGGTCTCCCCTCCCCCGATGCAGATGCTGTCGTTGTCGCCTTCATTGTCTCCGTCGCCTTCACCTGCGCCCTGGGTCCAGCCACCACAAGATGGACTGTCCATACGACGAGATCATGCGCCGTCATTCATCTCCCTACCGGCTGACCCAACGCGTCTGCATCCGAACGGCCAATACAGCCCCTACGAGTACCACGCGCATGGCAATGAGTTGCCCAAGTCAGCCATCAACCCCATCTTCAAAGTCGTGAGTACCATTGACCGTCCGTCTCGGATGTTCTGGCTAACGTTAACAATGCAGTCCCCTATGCCTGACCAACGCATGTCCTCATCACCCCAGCCCTTGCCGCCATTCTCACATCTAGAAGCTGTTGCCGGCGGGGACGCACCTCCATCACCCATGTCGCTGTCATCGCCACGCGATAACTCTTGATTGCTGTTGACCTATGTCACTGCGTGGGACCTCGCACATACACACACTCCTTTAGCTTTCTCACTCTGTCTTCGGCATCGCACACTCATTCCCTTATTTCAATGTTTCTTATCGCACTGCATCTTTGCCTCGGACCCCGGTGGTAGCATCGAGTCAATGCCCAAGTTACTCGTAACGATGTTCTTGTGCGCTCGCATCCCTAGTCGCATACCTTCTGCTCTTTTCTTCTTCATTGTCCCTACTTTACTTCGCTTTAGTTGTCGAAAGCTCCTGTCCTGTCGGGAGCGGGCGTAGGTGTAGACAGACTAAATGTATTTTTAAGCTTACCGACATGTACAGGAGCTGGACTTAGGATACATAAAGACACACGGACATGGAAACTGCAAGTATCTATGGCTGTGAGCGAGAGAGAGCGAAAGTTGAACCGTGGGAACCAAGGCGCCGGGAGCCGGGAAACGATCCCGGCCGCCGGAGCGTGCTTCTGCGAAAGGCAAGACAGCGTTCCTCCAACCACATTCGTGATGTTATCCCGCCGCGCGCTGTCGCGCGTTCCCAAGTCGCTGCTCGTGCGCCTGAACTCGTCGGCGGCGCCCCCGGCGAAGACGCCTGCGCAGGAGGCGCGCCTGGCGTCCTCGAACCCGCCGCAGGCCCCGAATTTCGTCGGCACATGGACTACCAGCCAGGCTCCCCGCCCCGCGCCGGGCTCGAGCCCGCGCTTCGAGCAGGCGATCATGGAGACCCAGCCTGCGCCCCCGAGTGCTATGCAGATGATTGCGGAGGAGCCTATCAGGCTGGTCGAGGGTAGGAAGGCCGTGTGCGATGGTGGTGCGTGCGGTATGCTTCATAGTCAGCGCAAGGTTATACTGACTCTTGGTCGAAGGCTCGGGTCCTCTTGGTCACCCGAAGATTTTCATCAACCTTGTATGTACTCCCCCGTCTCTTCGCCGTCCTCCCTTTCTGATCGACCTCAAGGATCAACCTGGGCCGAGAGCATGCGGGTGTGTATCTTGTTATGATATATGTGCTCCTGTTGACGAAATATCCTCCGCTTTTCAGCTACTGGTACGTTCGCAAATTTCCTGGTCGAGAGCTTTCTAACTTGCTGCAGTGGCATCCGCTTCCAGCAGGACCCTGCGCACCATCACCACCACTGAACTCGACTAGATGTATCAACGTACTTTCTGCATGGAATATAACTCTCTGCACAACGGTCGCTTTCATGACTTCGTCACCATACGACGCGTGGGCCCACTTTCCTGAAGAATGCGAGGTCGTTCTATCCCTGGCCGACACAGTGGCCGAAGCCTTACGAGTCTGTGCAACCTCTGTGCCACCTTGCATCCCTTTCTTTCGCTTGACAGTCCAGATGCCCTACACATTTGAGTTTTATTGGTCTGTTCGGCATACTTCAAGTTGACCCCCTTCTCAACGTGCTCCTATGATGGTACCCGCAACATGCCTGAGCAACCGGGACGCATCCTCGCGGACTAGCTAGCAGCGGCGCACCAAAGTTGCGCATGGCTCGTACAAACCGTTCGTCTCCATTGCACCTGTGTCCGGACCTCCTATGTAAGCCATAGTAATACTATTACCATGTTGGTCAAGCAGACTCCGACGCCGCGCTAGGCGTGCATGAGCACGTCCATGTTTGCGAAGTCTGACCACATGTCGACACCTCCATCATCTTTCACTTCCGGATATCTCGTGAATTGCTCGAGGACGTTCTGAACGTTCCTCGGAGGACCGCGGCGATGCGAGAATGTTCGGGGCACCGACCCGGTTGTTCCGAGAGTGGTAGTGCCTTTGTGACGTCACATCTAGAACACTCGAACTCGACTCAAGAAATGTCGGGAAAGTTCGCGTCAGGCGCGCGTCTACGCTGTATAAAAGCTGGCTGCGTTCGAGACAACCGCCATAGACTCACTCACGAACCATCATGACTGCCAACTTCGATTTCACCGACAAGACCTCAGAGACTTTGGCAGCGGCTATCCAGCTTGCCAAGGACTATGCCAACGCTCAAGGTATGTCTCCCGTATTATTGCGCATCGGGCTGCCGCTGACCCATATTGCAGTTCATCCCGCACATATCGCGTTTGCCCTTCTGAATGAAGGCGCAGGCGAGGGCAGCAACAGCCACTCGCTATTCACATCCATAATCGAGAAGGCGGGAGGGGAGCCTGTGAGTACTCATCGCGCACAGTACATGGCGCCTATTCTGACAACATCTCCAGACCACCTTCAAGCGCTCCGTTCAAAAACTGATCGTGCGGTTACCCACTCAAAGCCCACCGCCCGATGAGACGACGATGAGCGCCGCTGCGCACAAGGTCCTCCGGGAAGCGCAGGCATTGCAGAAGACCATGCACGACTCGTACATGGCGCAAGATCATCTCATCCTTGCCCTCATCAAGGATCCATCGTTCGCGCAGGTCCTGAAGGAGAACGGTCTCACCGAGGCTACTGTCAAGACCGCCGTCGAGCAGACGCGCGGTAATCGGCGCGTTGACTCGAAGACGGCTGAACAGGGCTTCGACGCACTCCAGAAGTACGCCGTAGACCTCACTGCGCTCGCGGAGGAGGGCAAGATCGACCCTGTCATCGGGCGCGACAACGAGATTCGTCGCGTGATTCGGATTCTCTGCCGAAGGTATGTCGTCTCCTGTCCTGCGACGCTACTGTATCTAACCGTACTTTCAGGACGAAGAACAACCCAGTGCTCATCGGTGAGCCTGGTGTCGGCAAGACCTCCATCGCCGAAGGCCTCGCGCAACGTATCGTCAAGCGCGATGTCCCCGCCAGTCTCTTTGCCCGTCTATGGTCGCTGGACATGGGTGCGCTTATGGCTGGCGCGAAGTACAAGGGCGAGTATGAGGAGCGCATCAAGTCTGTTCTCAACGAAGTCGAGAAGGCTGCGGACGAGGGCGGCCAGGGCGTCATCCTCTTCATCGACGAACTCCACCTCATTATGGCCGGCCGCGGCGGCGAGGGCGGCGGCATGGATGCTGCCAACCTCTTCAAGCCTCTCCTTGCTCGCGGCAAGCTGCGCTGTATCGGAGCGACAACGCTCGCAGAGTACCGCAAGTACATCGAGACCGACGCGGCGCTCGAGCGCCGGTTCGCGCAGGTGATCGTCAACGAGCCCAGCGTCTCGGAGACCATCAACATCCTTCGTGGTATTCGCGAGAAGTACGAGGTTCACCACGGTGTTCGCATCATGGACGGTTCTTTGATATCCGCGGCGACCCTTGCGCACCGCTATCTCACGTCGCGACGGCTGCCTGATGCTGCCATCGACTTGGTCGACGAGGCCTGTGCTAGGTAGGCATCCTTTCGTTTTGTGCGCTTCTATTGCTTTTCTGACATGTTCCATAGCGTCCGCGTCACACGAGAAACGGAGCCGGAGGCCATCGATCTCCTTCAACGCCGCAAGCTCGAACTCGAAGTTGAGATCCATGCTCTCGAGCGTGAGAAGGATGCCGAGAGCAAGGAGCGCCTCACGGCCGCACGCAAAGCCATTGCCGACGTCGACGAGCAGCTACAGCCTCTGAAGGCACAGTTCGAGAACGAGAAGAAGCGCGGAGAGGAAATCAACAATGTTCGCCGTCGTATTGACGAGTTGAAGGCGAAGGTCGAGGAGGCGGAGAGAAGGTGAGTCGAGGCTCATACGTGAAAAGCGAGCGCGGGCCTAATGTCACTTCCAGATACGACCTTGCCACTGCTTCCGACATCAAGTATTACGCCCTCCCCGACCTGCAGAAGCGTCTTGAGGCTCTGGAGGCGAAGAAGGCTGAGGAGGACGCTGCTGCGGGGCAGGGCCACGACGTCGTCACTGCCGAGCAGATCGCAGAGATCGTGGCCCGCTGGACAAGCATCCCGGTCACCCGTCTCATGTCGAGCGAGAAGGAGAAGCTGCTCCGCATGGAGCGCATTTTGGCGAAGGAGGTTGTTGGCCAGACGGATGCGGTCAAGGCTGTCGCGAACGCCATCCGTCTGTCAAGGAGTGGTCTGGCCAACCAGAACCGCCCCATTGCTAGCTTCCTCTTCGCCGGCCCTAGCGGGACGGGTAAGACTCTGATGGCCAAGACGGTGAGTTTTTGCGCCATACCATTAGGTAGAAAGTTTGCTGACTATGTTCTCAGCTCGCCCAAATTTTGTTCGACTCCACGGACGCTATGATTCGGGTCGATGGCTCTGAGTACTCAGAGAAGCACTCCATCTCCCGCCTCATCGGTGCTCCGCCAGGCTACGTCGGCCACGACTCCGGAGGGCAGCTCACTGAGTACATTCGCCGCAAGCCGTACTCCATCATCCTCATCGACGAGATCGAGAAGGCCTGTCGGGAGTTCGTCACGCTCTTCTTGCAGGTGCTCGACGATGGGCGCTTGACCGACGGGCAGGGCCGTGTGGTGGACTTCAAGAACACGGTCATCATCATGACGTCTAACCTCGGCGCTGCCTACCTCAACGACATGGCCGAGGGTCCTGTGAATGCCGCGGCGCGGGAGCTGGTTATGGGCGCCATCTCGGGCCACTTCCCTCCTGAGTTCATCAACCGTATCGACGAGATCGTCATCTTCGTGAGTATCCTCTTACTTGTCTGGTCTATCCTATATACTGACTGATCTTGTAGCGCACGCTCTCTCGCAAGCACGTCCTCAAGATCGTCGACCTGCGCATAGCGGAAGTCGAGCAACGCATTGCGGACCGCAAGATGAAGCTCGACATCAGCGACGACGCGAAGCAGTACCTCATGTCCGTCGGGTACTCGCCGCAGTACGGTGCCCGGCCACTCAACCGCGCCATCCAAAGCGAGCTGCTCAACCCGCTGTCGGTCATGTTGCTCTCCGAGCAGGTGCGCGACGGCGAGGCGGTGCAGGTGCGCTTTGACGGGCCGCACAACAGGCTCGTCATCGTGCCCAACCACCAGGCGACCAACTATGACGCGGATGGGATGGATGTGGACGACTGGGATGATGACTTGGAGATTGAGGAGATGGACTAGATGTTACTGACGAAGCAAGGGCATTGCATGAAGCCCGGCTAAGGACCTGCACGAACTACTGTAAATTATTGGGCATTACAACTTCAAGCAATTGGCTATGTACTTGTACTGTACTGTAAATTAGGAATGCATATGAAGTGTAGCAACGTTAATAATGTTCGAGTGGTTTCGTCTCGTTCGGGGCCATGGTGATCACTGATGATGCGTGTTAGACACGTGCTAGTCAATCGCGTGCAGCCTGTTGAGGTGCAGTCGGCTGTCGAACTACAACCACCAATGCCGACATGAGCCCGGGCGTCTATTCTGCTGCGCAGTCCGCCTTTACCAGCGCCACGTCCAATCTCTTCGCCGATTCTGCTATCTTCACTGTTAGTGATACCAAACATTCGAATGTCATGAGCCACCTCTCCGCCAGCGATGATTCGTACACCACCGCCGATGCACACATATCTATTCCCCTCGGCATATTCATCGGACTTTTAGCGTCATTTGTACAGTCGCTTGGTCTCACCATACAGCGGAAGAGTCATGTCGTCAACGAAGGCTTGCCAGAAGGCGAACGCAAGGTCGAGCACCGGAGACCGTGAGTCGCCCACCACTCGACCTCTAGCACCTACTGAGACATACACAGACTCTGGCTCGTGGGCTTCCTCATCTTCATATCCTCCAACATTCTCGGCTCTCTTGTACAAATTGCGTCGCTCCCTGTCGTCATCCTCGCCCCCCTCGGCGCTGTCTCACTCCTTTGGAACGCCTTTTTTGCAAGACTCATCCTAGGCGACGTATTCTCTCCATGGATGGTCTTGGGGACAATACTCATCGCGGGAGGCGCAGTCCTCATCGCGATATTCGGCATCGTACCGGAACAAACGCGGTCACTCGAGGACCTGTTGGAGCTGTTCAGGCGGCCGGGCTTCGTCGCCTACTTTAGCGTCTTGGGTGTCGCCGTCGCCATCTGCCTTGTGCTGGTGCGTCATACATACAAACTTACTTGCATGGGCTCTACCTGACTATGAACTCAGACGCACATCGTGGAGTTTACCGTCTCAAGGCGACTCAAGCAAGAAGCCGCGAATGCCCCGCCCATCCCCGCGGACCCAGAGAACCCCCCACCCACTGCGCTCACGACCGGGCTCACTGTTAATGTCGCCCACGAGGCTGCAGACGAGCGCACCGCTCTGTTAGACCCCAAATCGTCGTCTGCATCATCGTATGCTGAGTCGGTCTCCTCTCGCCACTCCATCGAACTGGACAAGAAAACGCGTCGCTTGCGTGTTTTCCTTGCCATCTCGTATGCCTCTATCTCTGGCATTCTGTCTGGAATGTGCTTGCTCTTCGCAAAGAGCGGCGTCGAACTGCTCATGCTCACCATTCAAGGCGACAATCAGTTCTGGCGCTGGGAAGCCTGGATCTTGGTTCTTGCACTTGGTATTTTCGCGCTCCTACAACTATGGTATCTGCATAAAGCCCTCATCCTTGCCGATCCGACACTCGTGTGCCCATGTACGTGTCTCTGGATCAGCTCTTCTGATCTCCTACTAAACATAAGTCGCAGCGGCTTTCTGCTTCTACAACCTGTCTTCAATCGTGAACGGCCTTGTCTACTATGACCAGTTCGCTCTCATTGCGCCGTGGCACCTGGTGCTGGTTGCCGTCGGGATGGTCATCCTGTTAGGCGGCGTATGGGTCGTCAGCATACAGTCCGCGGACAAAGGTGCCGACGATGAGATCTGGAGTGGCTCCGAGAGCGATGACGAAGAGCCGCTCATAAACCTCGATGACGATATCGAACATGGGCAGGATGCAAGGGATAGCATGCGCTTGCAAGAGACAGCGAGCCCGGACCAGCTGGTGGATACATCTATCCCAGGCGAGCCCGACACAGGCGAGGGGGAAAGGAGAGGATCCACCTCCAGCACGGGACCGTCTACCCTCCGTTCTCACAACCTCAGACTGTCCATCCCACCGCGCCCACCGAGGACCAGCTTCTCGAATGCGCCGCCTCCCTCTGCTCCACAGCACTCATCTGCGCATGGCGGTATCTCGCCCACACCCATGTCACCCCCCGTAGAGCGGCCTAGTCGCTCGAGGCATCGTCCTTCCCTCGACTACGGTGGTCTTGGCAGCCCATCATTCAGACCATCTCGCGAGACCCGCGTATCCTCACATAGCTCGCACAGCCGTACACTATCCCCACCGCCCATGATGCCTGGCATCAGTGGCTTCTCAATCGGTCTATCCGCCATGAGCCCCGGCTTCTCCCTCGTGCCCACGGACAACGTTCACGAGCGGTCCTCGCATATCGGTCACCGAAAGCGACGGCAGACGGAACATGGGGATGCGATTGGCGCGATGAGCCACAGTATCAGCATGGGACATTCGACTGACGTTACCGGCCCCGGCGAGGGGCGCAGACGGCGGACTGTCAGCGAGGGTGATGTGCAGGGGCAGCTGGATGAACTCCCGGTGCCGGGGACGGATGTGCAAGCGTCTGCACCCGATGCTGCAGTCAGCGACACCGAAGACTCGACGGATCGGCTGAACAAAGGAAAGGGGCGGAGCGGTGACGAGGGCCCAGGTGGTGCCAGCAAGGACAGTGACGGCTCGTGGTTCGGCAAGCTGTTCAAGCGATAGTTTAATCGTGTAAATTTCTGGTCTACGTATGTACATCTGGAGGACATGTCATACCCAATGGCACATAACGCATGTATCTAGTCTACTCCTACTAGTCCGATCAGGCTATAATCAATCGTACAAGTCTGTCCATGAATCAGCGTAACTCGCGCAGTCTGCGCCGGACCTCCTCGATGTCGTCGAGATTCCACTCGCCGCGCGTGCTGCGCTTTTTGCGGGAGGTGTCGTCAGCCGTGGCGGGACGAACGGCGAGGTGCCTCCGCTTCGGACGGGAGGACTTGCTCGGGGCCTCTGCAGCACGCGAGCTCGTGCGCGGGCGTTGATGATCCTGGTGGTCTAGGTATTGAGGTGGCACTGGCATGACGCGCTGAGCAACAGGGAGGGGTGGGAGCTCCTCGACCTGCTCGCCAATAGTCGAGTGAGATCTTGTGTGCCACATCTCTGGCCGCATCTCTGGCCTTGGGCGTGACGTCGCGGAGGGACCTATGGGTAGATTCTGCCGTGGTCCATCTCTACCTGCAGAGCCAGGTCTGCTGCCGCCGGCGGAGCCAGGGCGCGCGCCACTGGAGCTCTGCCTACCGTTACTGGAGCCAGGCCTTGCGCCGCTGGAGCTCTGTCTCCCGTTGCTAGACCCCGGCCGAGGGACAGAGAGAGCAATAGGCTTCTCGGTCCTCACGTTGGTGGGGGGCAACTGCGCAGCGAGTTCGCGAGGCAGTGGGGGCACCGGCACCCTGCGCACGTATGAGGATTTGGGGTCCTGGGCAGTAAATGCCGCCTTCTGCTGCTGGTGCACTGCGCCAAGGTCGGACTGCGACTTTGCATGGCGCGGCGCGTGGATCGGAATCGCTGCTGATGGAGGTGGAGGCCGGTTGGGAGGGTAAGCCGCCAGATCATTTTGCCACACTTCGCTGGCTCCGGATCGGGTGTCCAGCGAAACACGAGGGATCCCATAGGCCAATGTGGTCGAGCTGAGCGCTGACGGCATAGGCGGTAGTGGGCGCCGTGCGCTGGACGCGCCGTACGTCGCAGCATTGGAATCTGGGCCACGAAATGCGCCGTCTAGATGTCCTATGGCAGCGATAAGCGGGGGACGCGCCAATAATGAACAAGCGGTACGTACCTCTATCCGAACGGCCAGTCCGAGAAGCGACTGTCGCGGGTGCCTTGGCGGGGGATGGGAGAGGCACACGAGCGGGCATAGCATTGCCGGAGTCTGCGCGACTTCTCCCATTCGTCCAGCCGCTCGACGGGCTGCCTTTCTCTGAGGATGTAGTCCGGGGCCGTCCGTGGTGAGCCGTCTTGCACTTCCTCGTCGGGGAGTCGGAGGTCGGGGAACTCTTCGAGAGGGTCACCCAAGAGGTGAACAGAGCCAAGAGCGGCCCTCGGCGAGAGCGTTCTTCAGTCTTGGTGGGCATCGTGCGCGCAAGATGCGAGATGGCAAGACACAAGAAGCGGAGAATGTTTGTACCAAGAAGCAGACGTCAATGCGCAAGTCGTCGGTGGCCTGATTAAGCTTGATGGGATGGGCAACGTGAAGGCAACGGCGTGATGACCTATGATGACCTTGCGGGGACATATCAAATGTCCCATTCGAGCTGAATGGGCATAAGCTCAATAGAGCCCGACGAACGCTGACGAACGTCAATAACGGTCAAAGGCGCTGAGCGATGAAGTGAGCGTTAGCGCTGGCAGAGAGTGTGTGTGAGACTGGCCGTGCCTTGCTACACGGTCTACGTGTTCAAAATGCCGCGGAAGTAAGGCCAGGCCGCTCGCGGGACGCGCTAAGTCGGAGAACGATAGCCCATTTTGTAGCGAGATCATCTGTGCAACACAGGTATTTGCTGCGGCCGTCCTTTTGAGCAGAGTCAAAACGTCGCAGGCACGGATGTTCCTTAGAGTCTACTCGGGTGGTCGGAACTTTTGAGTTCCGAGCTCGGAACTCCTGCCAAAAATGTTCAGAGAGGAAGATTGCGAGACTGCTCGGAACTTCGAGCTTCGTCACGCAGCTGGCGATGTTCATCACGCTCAGATCACGCAGGATCACGCTCGACAGCGGTCGACGCGAGTCGACGTTGAGACGACGCGCCGCTGGCAGTGGGGGTCGTCGCGGCTGTTCAGAGCAGTCGGTTGATTTCAAGTAATGTAG
Organism: Schizophyllum amplum; assembly: GCA_007026445.1. Classification (NCBI taxonomy): domain Eukaryota; kingdom Fungi; phylum Basidiomycota; class Agaricomycetes; order Agaricales; family Schizophyllaceae; genus Schizophyllum; species Schizophyllum amplum. The sequence continues at coordinate 1,562,636 of VDMD01000004.1, read as the reverse complement.
CAGCCCATTGGGCTATCATGAAAATGCGAGAGGCTCTGTTTTGTGAGAATTCTCCCTCGTAATTTGATGCGTCTGCAGGACGCCCAGACTCAGTTCTTCGTCTTTTTGGCTGACTGATGCAGTCATATATATACCATGTCTATTGCTTTCTATATACAGCTTTGTAGACATATGGGCCGACTCGTAGACGCGCTGTGAAAGCCGCAAGGGTGGAAGTCGCGCGCCACATGATGATGATCGACATCGGCATTTGCCGCAAGCGTGCAGCTGCCTCGTTGAATCGTTCACAGCCGGTCTTCTTACGCTGCTCAGCGCTCAGCGCTCAGCCTGCATAACGGGGTCCCAAGCGAGCACTCTGCGGTCGTCGCAAATGGTGCAGGGAGCACGTTCGGCAGGCAGAAAAATTTACATGTTGATCGATCATCGGACTCAGCGCACTACATACGATGTCCTGGTGCTCAGCGCCCAGCTACGGCCTTACGGACAGCCAATAACAATCTGGCAGACCAGGATGCAGCCAGCATCGCCGAACGCAGGCCAGAACCCATGAATATCGGTATCGACCTGGCGTCAACGCGCGTCGCGCATCGTCCTCGAAAATGTCACGCGTTATGGCTTTGTGACGGCCTGTGACCCTCGGAACTCGCATACCCTCGGAACTCGAAGTTCCGAGCACCCGAGTAGACTCTTAGTGGCGGCGGCGATCGCACGCGGGAGGAAGTAAGTCAGCCATGGCTCTCGGCATTTGCCGAAATGTCAACATCGGCAAACGCCGTCGAGGATCTTCGACTTGGCCGAATGCCTGTGCTTCCAAACTCGCTTCCACTCCTTCCTTTTTTCCTTCACGGCCATTGACCAGTCTCTCCTTGCTCTACAACATATCTCTCCCATAACAGCTCATCCCGCTACCTGCATACGATCCCCGCATTATTCACCATTAGTGCGTGTGCCGCCTCGGCTTCACTCGCCCAAGCGCAACGCTAATCCATCTGGCCCAGATCACTGACACATCTGGAACTGTTATTTATCATGTTTTTCACCCAAGAGCTACTATCCAAGCGCGATAGCGGATTCGGACTGCTCTGGTGAGCCAGTGGATGGGCGCAATCCGCGCATGCTAACGCGCCTGCAGGCTTGCTGCGACTTTGGGATCACGATCTGCTTTCAAGAAATTACCCAAACGCTCTGTTCTCACTGCTGATATCGCGCAACTATGCGACCTAATTGCTGAACCCATTGAACCCCTTGCTTTGCGACTCTCGAGTAATTTGATGGTCGGTGTGGCCCGGTGCGTGCGCATACACTCACATTGTCGACGAATTGCTGACCTACTTGCAGCGTGTATAAAGGTATAGCGCAGTCGTAGATGAATCCCAACCCTGAATGAGGCTCAATCATCCCTTCAATACAGTCAAACAAGAAATGTTCTTCACCGATGTTACCAACTGCGTAACTTCGCTCAAGAAAGTCGTCATCGAGCTCAAGTCCTTCAATGACGACCAGCTGCAGATGGCGCAGCCGACAGTAAGGTGAGACGCGCGTGAATGTGTCAAGACGAGAGCGCTCACCTTCAACTACAGGGCCGGCGCCGTGACATTGACCTCGGACCCCAAGAATACATATGCGATGGACTTCGACGCTCTAGTAGCGGTGCGTCCCTCCGTCCCTAGTGCAGGAACACCCGCTCATGTGGCTTCAGGACTGGGACGACTTCTTGAACATTAGTGCGTATACATATTGTGGCGCAGGAGGCAGAGGCTCACGAAGATATGCAGATCGCGGCAGTGACGACCGCATGGACGTGGACGATGACGATTACGACCCGAAAGCCGGGAGGAAGGGGAAGGGGAAAGGGGCCGCAGCTGTACCCGAGCACGAGACCGTCCGCGCAGACAAGCATATGCTGCAAGAGCATCACGACCACCTGCTTTCCGCCTCATACGATTTTTCCTTCAGCGGCCCGGACAACACGTCGTCGCAAGCTGATAACGCATTTATCCTCAATGAGGATATCTTTGGAGCGCCCGATGCCTTCGACCTCGGTGGCCTGGGAGACGAGCTCGCGCGGGAGTTAGGCGAGGGGTGGGGAGCAAGCCCTACTCGAGCAGGGCCGTGAGTTCTGTGTGTGGTGATCTGCGAAGACGGCGATACTGAGCATACCCAGGGAGCCTGCCGAGTTCGACAATGATTTCCCGATGGAAGTCGACATGGGACAGCCGTTCGATCTTGGCGATATTCCAGAGCCGCCGCGTGCTCCGGATAGCGACCAGCCTGACCATTCTGCCATCCCAGAGACGCCGCGGAAGAAGCGGGTAAGCTCGAACGATTAAATCATATGCCTCGAACTCATCGATGCTCATTACGAAGACCGCGTCTGCAAGGGCGAAAGGTGAGCTGAAACCACCGTCTAGATATTTACTTTGCTTACTTTACGCAGAGAACCAGCCGCCTTCGTCCGCTAGGCGCGGCAGTCGCCCGCCATCGCGAGCGCTGACTCCACGCGGGGTCAGCCCTGCGACGTCCTTCTCACGCCTGTTTCTGTCGCAGGAAGAGGGGCAGGTGCCATTGTTGGAAACGACCAGGAAGAACGACGAAGAACAAGCAGCTCAAGCGCCCAAGAAGCTCAAGAGAACCAGATTGCTGCTGGATGCGCGGACTGAATTGACGGACGAGGAGCTGCGGGTAAGCGTAATGTATATGCCTCGATGAGCGAAGCTGAAATGGGCGACCAGACGGCGCGCACGCAATATCTTGAGGGCCAGGCTTTGCTGAAGAAGGAGCAAGCGCAGAAGCAGGCGGAGAAGGCGAGCGAAAAGATGATCGAGGAGCTTGTCTCGGGACCGCCAAGTATTGGTAAGATACACCGACGTTGCAGTTGCGTCCAGCTAACTTTTCGACAAAAGTCCAGGCGCCCGCTCTAGCGGACTTCATGCAGGAGGTGTTCAGGATCCAGTTTGAGGCTCTTTCCGGAGACAGCGATATGGCCCGTGGTGTGTATGATGCCTGGCAAAGGTCGCAAAGGAACTAAGGATCCGCAGATGGCCGTTCCTCCAAGCGAAGACGTTTATCGCCTGTGCGTGAGGAGGACGAGGAAGGCCGGTATGTTGACGCAGACAACATGTACCCCGACATGGACATGGGTGCGGGCATGCCTCCAGGTGCGTCGCGAGAAGACGAAGCGCACACGCCGCTGACCGAAGGACACACATAGGCATCTACGACGAGGATCAGCGATTCTTTGAGAGGGAGGATCCCGATCGGCACTCATCAGAAGTAGGCGGAACCTCCAAGAACGTGAGGTTTTTACTGACGCGCCCACAGGACCCCGGGCAAGCGAGACGGATGTCCTCTCGCCCGGCATCGCAGCTCGGCTTCTATGATGCGCAGGCTGAAGTCAACCTGTCCTCGCAACGCAGCTCATTCTTTCCATGGGACCATGCCGGATTCATGAGCTCCTCGGGCGCTCCTCTACTTCCCGGCGAAGGAAGCGACAAGATCAGCGTCGACCAAGTATCCATTCGGCTGCCCGGGCGTAACAGCTCCCTCGGTCCTCGCGATGCGTCGCTGGGAGGTAGTCTGCCGGGTAGTGCGGTTGGCGGACCTGGTGGCAGCGCGATCGCTTTTAGTCCTGGCCCAGTCGGGGACGACTTCCGTTTTGAAGGTGAGCAATTGGAACAAGACACTGATGAATCCCGGCTGAGGAGATTCCAATGAATAGTGGACGCTATCGACGGTGCCGCGAATGAGTCCCAGGTGACAGACGCCAACCTGATCACGCTAGAGAAGAATTCGTTCAACTTCCTTGAGTGGGTCGCGCGGTGTTCGTTCGTCGTTATGAATGGCTGATCGTGCGACAGGTATGCGAGGATGCAGAACCAGACGTTGCCTTCGGGCAAGAGCTTGACGTTTGACACCATCGTTCCGATGGAGACGAGCACGAGGCATGTTGCTGCTGCTGGATTTTATCATTGCTTGGGTGCGCCTCGTATTTCTCTATTATGTGGGCCGATACTGATACGGATTGTTGGGCAGTGCTTGCTACGAAGAATCTGTTGCGCGTTGATCAACCAGAGCATTACGGATCGATACGACTGGAGGTGATCTAACCTATATCTTGGGAGTCCATAAGAACATGACCAGAGACATACTGTAGACAATCTGTATAATATTGCGAAGGCGTCAGAGAACGTCGATGAGTGATGTGCAATGCGAAACACGACAGCGTCGAAGAACAAGCAGCGTTCATGCGCCGGGCCGAACATCCCTCCGACGCCACAAAAAATGGTTCGACAGGCGCGCTTCAACTTGTGCTATTGGCTTGCTCTATAGCCCGATCAAACAATCTGTATCGCTTTCTCTCACAGTTAAAGGCGCCGTGCGCTCGCGCCAGCCGATCTTCCTTCTTTCCTCCTACCACCATACCCTTCCGCGCGCTCAGAACTCCAATCCAAACCATGAGCTCCCCCGCCGTCCTCGCTGCCAAGGCCGCCCTTGCCAGCATAGATCTCTCCAAGTACGACGCGGAGCAGAGCCGACTGATGGATGAGCGATGCATCCTCGTCGATGAGGAGGATAACGCAATTGGCGCGATGGACAAGAAGACATGTGCGTGCCCACCCAAACCATCCAGTAATCATGCTGAACGCGGTCCCGACCAGGTCACCTCATGGAGAACATCAACAAGGGTCTCCTGCATCGCGCCTTCTCCGCATTCGTCTTCCGGCCGAGCGACGGTAAGCTCCTCCTCCAGCAGCGCGCGACGGAGAAGATCACGTTCCCGGACATGTGGACGAACACCTGCTGCTCGCACCCGCTGGACGACTTTGCGGAGGAGCGGGACATGCAAGCGCAGCGCGGCGTGCGCGTCGCGGCGAGCCGGAAGCTCGAGCACGAGCTCGGCATCCCGCAAAGCCAGACGCCCGTCGACGACTTCGTGTATCTGACGAAGATCCACTACCTCGCCCCGTCGGACGGGGTGTGGGGGGAACATGAAGGTGAGCGGGGGCTATGATCAGGACGGAGGCTGACTGGGTTGCAGTGGACTATATTCTGTTCTTGACGGCGGACGTGGACGTGACGCCGAACGTGAACGAGATCCGCGACTTCAAGTACGTCGACAAGGCCGAGTGCAGGCCATGTTCGATGAATCCAGTGCGTTGCTACCATCGACCTGCATACCCTTCCGTGTACTGACATTCTACAGCCAACTCCTTCACGCCCTGGTTCAAGCTCATCGCACGCGACTTCTTGTTCGGTTGGTGGGACGAGCTTCTGGCACGGAAAGACGCGTCCGGCAAGGTCGTCGCGAAGAGCCTGGCAGGCCTCGTCGACGGTAGCAAAGTCGTCAAGATGGTCTAGACGCGTTTCCTGGATATCTCGCATGCAGTAACGACATTGCACGATCTATAGATATAGTACAGTATGGTACGAAGGTATAAAGGAGGAGGATCCCCCATATAATGTACAGGTATGATACAACAGCTCGCAAGAGGCGGCCCAGCAGCAGGAAGTAGCTAACGCAGACTGGCGCCACAGCTCGATATCGTTCGACTGACCATGATTAGAAAGCACAGCTCAAAGTAAGTATGCGTCCGTGCTCGGCGGAAGAGACCCGGAGAACTACATGTCGACCCAAGGAACCGAGAGACCCAACTTCAACGCGAAGTACCCAGCTTGAACTTCAGCTCACAGCGTCTTTCAGCCCGGCTGGTTAACGCGACCGCTGCCGATGCGTCCTCTCCCTCGGCGCCGGCATCGTGAACGCATCCTGCTGCTGCGCATGCATCGCCGCGGAGTTCGCCGCCGTCTCGTGTCGTAGCGAAACACCAGGATCTCCTTCTTGTGGTTCGGGTGATGCAACCGGTCGTCGCGCAGCGGGATTGTGGCGTCCAGGTTATAGAAGATCTCGTTTAGCGCGGAGAGGACGTGCATCATGAAGAGCAGGGCTCGACGGGGCGGTTGGCTGGGGAGGTCGTTAGTACAAGAAATCGGCATGCCGCTGCTGGGAATATGATGCTTACAGTTTCTGTTGAGTTCGATTATTCGGAGGGTCTCGTTCTGCTCCTGGTCGCTTGCGATGGCACCCTTTTCCAGCCGTTCCTTTAGTCGTCGGCCAAGAAACTTGTCGACGGCTTGTGGGGGTCGCACAAGAGTAAATTGTGTCTGCTTTTTCGAGAAGAACCCGATGAAGAAGACGGGGTTCTCATTGACGGGGGCGATCTGGAAGACAGTCGCGGAGCCTAAATGTATGAGTATCAGACGCGAAGTGCGCAACGAGGACGCTCACAGTGCTTGATAGGTCCAAAGTTGTATGCACACGTATCCCTGATCGCAGGTGAGAAACATCGGAAAACAGGCGGAGGAAGCACATACCCTTTTGGCAAACAAGCTGAACAGATCCACGATAAGCTTCGCACACCTGCCACAGTCAGTCTGTCGAGTTCATCACGGGACCGGGGCTGTCCTCACCCGACGATGGCGTTCTTGCGCACCCTGAACGGCTGGTTCCGGAGCTTTGCGCGCCAGGTGTACTCGGATGGCATGTCGGAGTACTCGATGCCATCGAGCCACATCCTGGGGAGCACGCTCGAGATTTCCTTGAGCGCGGGCTCGGGGACGTTCTCGAGGCGAAGGATGTCGTAATCGCTGAAGGACACGAACATGTAGTCTGACGAAGATTTAGCAGCTGGGAGGGTATACATAGGGCGGGCGTACAAGCTGGGGTATCCCCCGATGCGCTCTGCACGAAAGGCTGACTGACTTCCATCGGTTTGCTAGGATTTGAATGCGTTCGTTGGCGGTGGAGGCCATTGCCGTTGCTGTTGGGTGGCGCGGCAGCATCTGGCATGGTGTGATGACGGTGCAGAGTGCCGGGCGTGCCCTCCTGCGGGGTGTGGCCGTACGAAGGGAATGGTTCCTTTCCGGCTTCTGGGACGGGCATCGATGTTGTGGGGACGGTGGCGGAGCGCTTCATGGCGGACTTGGGTGCGGACGAGGTTTTGCGGTGGCGCGGCTCATGCTTTTTGGGGCGGGGGATGGTGGTTTCAATGTCTGGGGGATTGAGGCTGTCCTGGATGGGGACATGCTGTCCGTAGCTGGGCGTGGCCTGGCCACCCTGAGAGAAGGGGAAGTAGCCGTTTGGTGCGCCGCCCGCGGGTGCGGATGCGCGGTGAGGGTAGTTGCGCGGGATGAAGGGCGGGGGGTTGTTCTGCGGCTGGGCGTACGCCGGCACGTGATAGCTGTTCCCCTGATACGGCGTGTAGGGCCAGCCAGTGGGCCCGATGTTCGTAGGATAGCTCATGAGTGGCGGAAACTTGGGCGTCTAAGGGGAGAAGCAGATCACACGAAAACGAACATGAGGCACGCGACAACGTGGCTGATGCGGCGCCCTTTGAGCGCCAGTCGCTGCCAGTGCCAGCGGAAAAAGCCGGGACAGCTGGGGGGACACCGCGGCCGACGACGCGCTCCTCGCTCAGAACAAAGGCCATTGCAAGCAGCGCGCGCCAAACGAGCCACGCGGACCCGCCAGGCACGTGGCTGATCGCGCGACGCGGCCCGAACTTGGAATTTACCGCCCGCGGCGTCACCCGTTCGGACTCATCGTTCCTTGCTCCCCGCCCCCACTACCATCATGGCCAGCACCTTCATGAACTGGATCAAGTCCCCGGCCGCTCGGGAGTACTTCTTCAGTGAGTTCGCTCTTCACTGTAGTATAAACCAGGCTAACTGTAGGGATAGGCACCCATTTCTGGGGCCCGGTGGGTGGTCCGTGAGCCCGACAGGACGCGGGGGGACTGACTGTGTCGCCAGATAGCCAACTGGGGGCTGCCTCTGGCTGCTATTGCCGATCTCAGCAAAGACGAGGATGTCATCTCTGGCACGATGACCACCGCGTTGATGAGCTACTCGTGCGTGACCCATTTCATTTTTGCGCGAGCTTTCCTGATCATTCAATCTGTAGAATGGTGTTCATGCGCTTCGGTCAGTGGTCGTGGAAGTCCAGCCCGTCACCTCACTCAAACGTCCAACAGCATGGCGCGTCCAACCGCGGAATTACTTGCTATTTGCTTGCCACGCGACCAACGCTACCGCCCAGTCGATACAGGAAGCACGCTTCGTCAAGTACTGGTACATGGGCGGGCGAGAAGAGAAGCTCGGCGCGTCGGGGCAGATCGCGGAGGCTGCGAGCGATGCAAAGGGCAAGGTCACTCAGGCCGTGGAGGAGGCCAAGAAGGCCGCAAAGTAATGATCCAAAACCCTGCATTAGATACACCTGGCATATCCCAATGCTATGCTGCTTTACATCGGGAGTCCGTTCACCAGAAATCGTCCACAACGGCCCCCTTCTTCTTCCCCCACCCTGCGCGAGCGCCTGTTTCTCATACATCTCCGCCACCTGCGGAGGAGGTCAGCAATGGCGCCACACGAAGCCCCGGAAGCTATCCGCACCTGGTCGGGGCCCGTCGCATCGTCGGCGTTCTTATCATCGCGTATCCGGATGAAGCGCGGGAAGCGCAGCGATATCCCCCGGTCGTCCACCAGCCCCATCGCCGCCGTGTATACCGGGCTCAGGCTCAGGTCCGCCGTCAGCACCTCCCACACGACCTTGGGCTCGAACCAGATGTCCGGCTTCGCGCCGCCGACCTTCACGTCCCCGCGCGGCTTCTCGGTCTCGAGGGGCTTGAGGACGGTGTAGTGGGACTGGAGGGCCTCCTCGCTGAATCCGGTGCCGATCTTGCATATTGTTTGGTACTCCTCCGAGTCGGCGTCGTAGCACGCGAGCAAGAATGCGCCGTAGACGTTTGTGCGCTTGCCTTGCCGTAGTAACCGCCCACGACTACGAGGTCGAGGGAGTCGCCGACGCCGGCGAGGTAGTCCTTCTTGAGCTGCAAACACAACCGTAAAACGCGAATTCAAAGAAACTTAAATGGACACGCACCTTCAACCAATTGATACTGCGACGACTAGGCTCATAGTAGCTCGCGTCGGACTCCAGCATCTTGACCATCAGGCCCTCGCAGCCGTCTTTCACACTCTCCTCGAGGAACGTCTGGATCTCGTCCACCGTCTCACTGTCCGTCGACTTCGCAAATTGGAACTCGCCATCAACGATATGGAACGACTCCCGAAGCAGAACGCGGCGCTCCGTTAACGGGTTTTGAAGCAGCGGCTACAAGAAAATGAGCAAATGTTCCGACGGCGTAGGTGGGATTTAAAGCCCAGCTTACCTCCCCGTTCAAATACAATAAATCGAAGCGAACAAGCAGACTTTAACCTGAATGTCCTCTACCTTGACGTCCTTCCGCTTCCGCCTGCTCAGCTCTTGGAACGGCATCAGTTTCCCCGTCGTGCGGTCAATCGCGACGGCCTCGGCGTCCAACACGAAAGACTTGGTGCTTTCCTTGATGCACTGTAACTCCCTTAGCACACTGTGTACAACGAAATGAGAAGAGAATTTGGCTCACCCGCGGTAGCTGGTCTACCAGATCCGGATACTTCTTGCTCATATCCTCCGAGTTACGACTGAATACGGCAATGGTACCATCTTCCAGGCGGTGCACCTAAACGTCGACAATGAGGATGAGTAATGAGGGGGATGTAGTGATAAATCAAGCCGAACCTGCGCACGCTCGCCATCGTACTTGTACTCGCAGGTGAACCGCTTGTTCTCGAACCTATCGAGCACCTCCCCAATGGCCTTGGTGGGTTTAGCCAGCATGGGCTTCAGTGGTACGCCCGGCGAGAGCCTGCAGTGCTCTCGCAAGCCGTCGATGCCGTGGTCGAGGAGCACGGGGATGACCTTGTCGTACGAGGGCAGCTCGCTGAACAAGTGATGGGTATGCGGGCGACAATGTCCAAGTACGCAACAGCTCACCTGTAGACCGCTTTCACGATATTCGTGCTCTCCTCCAGACGGGCAGCAAGCTTCTCGCCGTGCAGCTTTTTGTCACCTGCGGGCCTCCACTGAGATTTTGCCATAACGCCTAGGAACAAATGGTCTCACGTTTCTCGTTCTCGGCCAGGACGGCGGCATGTGCGAGGGCGACCAGGACAGAGCGTTCCGCGTTGCCTATGCGCAGCTTCCCCTCCAAACTACGCACAATGTACTTGGCCTCAAAGTCTTGACACGCAGCCAGCAGCTTCGTGATAATCGATACCTTCTTCGCTTGTGACTACCGCTAGCTATCAGCTTCAGGCCTCCGAGGGCAGCGTATCTGAGCACGTACCGAATGTCCGGAGGAGAGAGCGATCTCCTTCAGGTTGGAGAACACAAATGGAAGCGTAAGAGGTTTGGGCTTGAACAGGGTGCGCTGGCTGTTCTTGGAGGCCATGGCGACGAGCCCAAGATCACCCTCCCTCTTCAGGTCGGCCTTGATGATGGCCTGGTTCCTGCCTGTCGACTCGCTGATGGCCTTGATGAGCAGGCTTTCGCCGATACCGAGCTCGATGCCGATGTAGTCTGGGCTGAGCTGAAGAGGGTGTCAAGAAATGCTTTCTACTGGAACGCAAGCGGCCTACCCTGTTGATACACAGGTAGACGGTCTGAAGCAGCGATTTATGGTCTCCTGGTGCGCTTCGCTGGATGACAAGGGTAAGGAAAGAGGTTAAAAATGCAGTTTTCTCGAGGCGCTTCGTTGTCCCTTCGATGAGAGAGAACGTCTTGGTGAGCGCTGCATAAGGCACTCTGGGGATAATTTGCTTAGAATATGGCAGGTTGGATGAGTGTAGCGCTCACGGGTCGCCGACTTTCCAACCTCCCTTGATATCAACTTCTGATGTACGCGACAGTGCTGCCTCGGCGCTGGTTTACATTAGCAACGAATGCAGCGGACAACTGAAGGAAACGTACGCCTTCGCTGCCACCGCTCGAGTAGCTGCTCCGCCCGTGTCCTCGTCATCACTGAGCAGTACCTCATCCTCTCCCTCATCGTCCAGGGCTTCAGCGTCGCTAGTAGGTGGCGCACGCGCATCGTCATCATCTGGCTCAGCCTCCGATGTCGCTGGAGTGGCCTTCTCTTTCCCCTTCTTGACTTTGGGAGCCGTTTTACCGGCGCTAAGTTTGCCCTTCACCGCAGTTTTATCAGGCTTAGTCTTGCGAGGTTTCGTTGCAGCCTTCTCCTTCTGGGTCGCCTTCGTTTGTGAGGGGGTTGGTGTCTCCTCATCGTCCGACTCGATCCTGGGTTTGCGTGATCTGCGTACGGCCTTGATGGCGCTGTCCTCGTCGCTTTCGGGATCGACATCCATGGCTTCTGATGCGTCTTCTGCATCGGCTGTTGGCTCGCGAGACGGGGGCTGCGAAGGTGATGTGCGAGTAGCAGTGCGGGCGGACTTTGATGGACCTGGCGCGTCACTTGCGGCGTCGTCCGAGTTTGCGTCTGTATCTCTCCTGCGCTTTCCGGCGGCGGGTGTATCTGAGCAAGGTCAACGTCGAGATCGAGCGCAGACACGATCAGTCTACCATTGGCGCTCGTTGGCTGCTTGCCTGTGCAAGTGATCAGGGTAGTCGCGATTGACACTTGGACACACGCACCATTCGTCACTTGTGGCGCACTACTCTTCTCGCCTGACGCGCTCCCTGAGGCTTTCGCGCTTGTAGACGCCTTCTTCTTGCCCCACATCTCCTTGAGGCTCGCCTGCTGGGGAGGCGCTGGCTTCACGGATTTGGGCATCTCGAAGAAGGCTCCTGCGGGCTTGTTAGAAAACATCTGTACAATGCATGTGGGTTGCGTACCCAAAGTCTGCTGTCTGGCCATCCAGAGGAAACGCACTCTACTGTAAAGCGAGACGCGTGCAGCAAACATGCGACAACGCGTCCGTGGATGTGACGTTACGCGTCGGTCCCGCCCTCGGCCCGATCTCCCGTCTCACGAACGGCATGCACTCTCAGTGCCATGATCGTCCACGACGCCAGTTTCGATGGTAGTCGCGTCAGCTCCTCATCTTGAATTCAATCATCAGTGTTGTTGATTCTGACTGTGAACCTGTCTGCTGGGGCGCGCGCAGCAGTCACACGAAGCCTCCAGGGCGCAGTCAGTGTCCTGAAACCCGCGTTCTCAGGGACCTAATACTCAAATTGATCAGTGATGATGCACTCTGCTACATACGAAGTCGCTCCCCCATCCCCTTGTCACTTACCTTCATGAACTGACCGCTCGTTGACGAGCTAGAGACTACCCTAGCACTGGTGCATCCGCTTCCTTCCTCCCTCCCCTTTCACGCACGGCAAGTTTAACGTTAAGCCTCATCATGCCTGCCGCTCCCTACATCGAGTTTGTGAGCCCCCCTTGCTATACTGCTCTCTATGATACAAAGCTAACGCCCATTACAGGCGTATCCGATCACCAAGCCATTCAGGTCGAAGTGGAGATATATAGATTGGGTCTTGCTGGCGTTCGGCGGCTCATTACTCGCCCTGTTGATCGCCTTCAACGTCTACTTTGTCGGTGCGTGAACATATGCCCGAGCGCGTTTACTCATGTTGACGAATCCTGATAGGATACGATGTGATCTCCGTGATGACGACCGACTTCAATCGAACCCAGGATCTGCCATGGTACCAGCGGTGGAAGGAGACAGGCAACGCCTGTCAGGAGCACACATTTTACCTGGGCGACAACTTCCGCACCAACATGTCCACATTTTCCTACGAGATTTTCGGCTTGTCTGTAGAAAGCGGCAATGCGCACGACTCGCAGTCCGGCATCTCGTACTCGAACAGCGTGTTGGACGGGTGCAACGTCGCGTACTTCCAGTTCACGACGCGTGTTGCAGATCGCACAGTCACCCTGGACGTACGTCCCACTGTACCAACTCAACGTCTGCTCTCTGATGGATGGCTACAGGTTCAAGTCGATTGCCCTGCCCCGATGAACTTTCAAGCAAGGACGACCTGGAGCTACACGAATCACAAAGTCATAGGAGCCTTGGACGCGTCCTTCTTCGCTGCTAACAGTACCCCTCGCGCCATCATCGAGGCATTGAACTACTTCGGCGGTACGCTAATTCCCTGCCATCTATCGACAAAAACTGAGATATTTTGTAGAAATCAACTACCATGCCATCTGGAATAACGACTACACGTACAACGGCGATCAACTGGAGAAATTTATCGTGACGGGTCAGCCGGACTGCAATGGTGACACCTCGTGTCGTCAAGTCCGTCCTGATGTTGGCGTGACGTTCTTCAACGGTATCAGACACAGCGACATGGGCATCGTCTTCGATACGAACAGCAGTACCTCCGATCTCGGCTTCAACATCGACGCCGTATACGATTTGACTCAAGTCTACCTCGCTGCTATCCAGTTGGACATTGGCCACTATATGGATGACAATGTCGGTGGCATCCTTGTTGACTCGCAGAACAGAGCTGATTCCCTTCCCAGCTCTTCATCAACGGTACCGCCTTCAGCACATCCCTCCATCCGTCCTACCTTACCGGTACGGACGCGTTCATCACAGCCGCCAGCGAGAACGGCGCCGCGTACGTCAACGGCACGCTTTCCGGCGACGGCAGCGCCTCGCACTCGACCATCATACGCATACCCTACGTCTGCAATATGGCCCAGAGGAAGACCGCAGGGACGTTCTTCTTCAGCGTCGCATCAGCTACGCTGTCTCTGTTCCTGAGTGTGTGGGGTCTCGTCTTGCTGGGCTTGGGTACCTGGGCGCGGGCGTCGAGTCGGGAAGGTGAATCTCTCGTCATTTACCACTGGCGCTGTGATTGATGCGGATTACTCACAGCGAACTCGTGCTGCATCGAGCAACCGATCTCGTTACGACGGAAGGGAACGTCCGACGAAGAACTCTTGAATAGCAGAGCAGGTGAGTAGACTGCAATGGTTGCCGGGGTGGGGTAAGTCATTGACACGGATATCCCACAGTTTATTCCAGGCGCTCGTCGTCTTACAAGGGTATACCGGTCTCGCCACCCGTCATACATCATGAGCTCGAGGCGTAAAGCTGGCCTCTGTGTACATACAGACCATCGTGGCATCGGACACACTAGCTCGCGGAACCGGGAAGGGACTGCATATGTATTTAAATTATGCGCAGCAATGAATATATCACGAGGGTAACGTCGCAGATTCCCAGAAGGACGTGTAGCCTTAGGTTCGGATCAAGCCCCTCCGCCACGCGGGCCACGCGAGTTAAATACCCGATTTGGGTATTTAATTTACCTCCGCGAGTGCCGCGAGCAGAGTGACGGCAGTCGCCGCCAGGGGGCTTGCGCCGAGCCTAGTGTAGCCTGTCCTCAACGCCCGCCTAACCTATATATGTCTCCACCATTTCTTGAAGTTGAAGCACGGCAAGCGTCTACGAACATCGGCCGTGGGAGACTAGGCAAGCGTCCACGGTCGACACCCTTGTCCACACCCTTGCTCCGCTCGGCCCGCCTTTCGGCCGACGGAACGATTCATGATCGACCGTCGATCACCCAAGACTTGCCCAAGACTTTCGACATGCCGGACGCGATGGACGCGATCGGCCTCCTCCTGCTAACATGCACGACGCCGCGCTCACCTCCAAGCTGAACGCAGCGCTGCAGTCTCGCGAGCAACGGTCTCTTCTCCGCCACCTTCCTCAGTCATCCTCGCCCAACTCCACGGATATCATCGACTTCAACTCGAATGACTACCTCTCACTGCGGCGCTCTCTGTCTCTCCGCAACGCGTTCCTAACTAAGCTTGCTGCTGCTCCGGACGTGCTGGGCGCGGGGGGCTCTCGCTTGCTGGTGAACGGCACGGCCCATGCAGCGCTGGAGGAGAGGGCTGCACGACTGTGGCGCGCAGACCAAGCGCCAGGCGCGGAGGTAGCGCTGCTATTCAACTCGGGATTCGACGCGAACGCGGGGCTCTTTGCATGCGTGCCGCAGCCCGGGGATGTGCTGGTGTACGACGCGCACATTCATGCGAGCGTGCACGACGGCGCCCGCGTGGCGCGGGTTGCTGCGCGGTACGCGTTCGCGCATAATAATGTGAAGGCACTGAGGGAGGTGCTGAGGCAGGCGAAGGCGACATATCCTGCACTCTCGTCTCGCCCGACCGCCAGCCTTTTTCTCGCCGTCGAGAGCGTTTATAGCATGGATGGCACGCTAGCGCCTCTCACGGAGATGGCGGATGCCATCGAGGAGGAATTTCCCTTCGGAAATGCGCATCTCATCGTCGATGAGGCGCACGCGACTGGAATCTACGGCCCTTGTGGTCTTGGGCGCGTTGCAGAACTCGGGATAGAGGGTCGCGTACTGGCTAGGCTGCATACGTTCGGGAAAGCTTTGGCGGGGAGCGGAGGTGGGTTAGCATCTTTCCCTCCTTATATCAGTTCTTACAATGTCTACTTATTGGCAGCTGTTCTCCTCATTCCTCCGCTAATTAAATCGTATCTTCTCAACTATGCGCGGCCGCTCATATATACGACGGCACCGGCGTATCCGGCGGTGGTCGCAGCGGATTGCGCGCTTGATGTCTTGGAGGACGGGACGGCGCAGAAGGTTAGCCTTCTCTCTGGTCGTCTGTTTGCCTAGTTTCTTAGCTTTACCTTCCCTTGAATTCCTCTATGCCTTTTTACCGCACGCATTCTTGCCATTTCGCTGATATTCCTTGTCAGCTCGCGGAGGACCTTCGTTCCGCTTACGCCTACCTTGTTTCCCGCCTAAGAGTGGAGCTGAAGGATGTACCGAAGGACGTCGTGCGATTACCAGAGCATCTAGTAGAAGCAGACGATGCGGATTCCTCACAACACAACGAGGCTCCATCCGCCTTCGCACCCATTATCCCGCTCCTGACACCGTATCCCCGCTCTCTGGCTGGGCATCTGGCAATATCAAGCCGTGGGGCAATCAAGGAGTCGAGTGATACTGACAGGCGCCCAATCTCTGCGCGCCCCATTGTACCCCCAACCGCCACCCCGCGCGTGCGCGTTTGCGTACAGGCTGGACATACACGGAAGGAGCTTGATGCACTAGTGAATGGCGTGGCTATCTGGGCGAAGAACGGAGGATGGATGGAGAACGGTACACATGAGAAGGTGGGCAAAAGACCGCACAAGCTGTGATGTGGTCGTATCTGTATCGGCGAGATGTAGCAACTGTTATAGCTGTCATATATCCCCGTCTGCATGGTTATGAGGGGTTTGTTCTTCGCAAGATCCTTTGGAAAGTTACTTGGCGCCTTCAACCTCGTGAAGAAGTCGAACCAGTATCACGTGACTGTCGTAGCTGTTGCATCACGCACGTGCAAAACACGCGACATGTCTCGCCCGGCCGCAATAGGTCTGCCCTTTGTTCTTCAAGTTCCCATCATCTTCGCCCAACGCACAAAGCGACGTCCATGCTCTTTGGCTCGGTAAACACTTGCTACCTGTCTTTGACCGCGATATAACGTTCGAGTATATCATGTCGATCGCCCACCTACCCACAACGAACCGGTCGAGACCTCACTTCGGGGCGAAGTTCCTCGAGAGCCTCTCAAAATAGCATACTCCATAAAAACATATACAGCTTGTATTAGGTCATTGGGTCGAGCCGACGCTCTCTTCATCAGTCCAACTGCAGCCCTTCCTTAGCCGGAATCGGACGCTCAGCCTGCGGTGTGATGCGGCAGCCGTGACGACGCTGCTTCCCGTCCTTGAAGTCCACGATGGCAGACTACGCAAAGAGTATGAGTGAGCTGAAGCTGCAGAAACCAGAGTGCGAACTCACATGCGCGGTGACGCGGTTGTCCCACAAAGCAATCGTGTATGGTGTCCATTTGAGGCGCGCCTGTGAGCCGAATTCAGTGTTAGGCAAAGGCTCTGAGCAATATACGAAGGCGTCGTACCTGGTTATCGCCGCTCTTATCGATATGGTCGTAGAGGAAACGAAGGATCATCTCTGGAAAATGTGAGACCGAGTCCGCGCAAAGCTGCTGAGAGAACCGTACCGCTCTCCTCTCGTTTAAGCCCGACGATTCGGCGAGTAAATTGGCGGTTGACGTAGAGCGCTTCCTCGCCAGTGACCGGATGTCTACGCAGACTGTCAGAATCATCCCCAGGAACACATGTCCCAACTCACTTCCGGACAAGCGGGTGTATATGCTCAACCGGTTCACGACGCACAACTCCACCGCGGCGACCGGTGCGCGAGTAGTCTGCCTGCTCGAAGCCGGAGTGGATCACCTTCAGGCCGCGCAGGAACTCCTGAAACTCGGGAGAGAGCCGCTTGAAGGTAGCGACCTGGCTGGTGAACAAGGTATCTCCGCCGGAGTACGATTCTTCGAGTCCTTCGCCGCGCGCATGGGGGTGTGCGATGAGGAAGAAGGTGGTCAGGCCAGGTGGTTGGAGCTCGTAAGAAACATCGCTGTGCCAGGATAGGGTCGTGATACTGTGTCAAAGTAATTAGCAACCAAGGCGTGCTTGCAGTAAGAGCAGAACAGTACCTATCGTCGCGCTCGAAGTTGAATGTTGAATTACCGTCACGGTAGACCAGGTGAATCTCAGGATGACCCTCGGGATGGCCCGACGTGGGATGGATGTGCAGTCTGCCGAAGTACTGACCCCATTCCTTGTAGGCCTCAGGAGAAGAATCGATAAACTCTTCCTGACCCCGGAAGATAACCAAGCCTCGACGCGCGACAAGGAGCGCCAGATCGTCGCGCGCAGCATCATCGAGCTGGGAGAGGCTGATTCCGGATACTTCTACGCCCAGATTGGGCGTCACTTCAGAGACTGTGACGTTCGGGGAACGAAGGAATGCAGGGAGAGGCGTGGATCCCTCCGCCACCGTCCCATTCGCGACAGCCTTACGCTCCCTTGCTAAGGCGCGATGGCCGGGGTCGACATGTTCGAAGGGCGTGAGAGGCGGGTACTGGGTTTGCGAGAAGTGAGGAAGCAGATGCGCGTAGCGATACGGTTCCGCGGCAGGTGTAGATGGGGTCTGCTCCTCTGCAGACGTAGAGTTCAATTTGAGGACTGGGCTGGGCGCGGCGGAGCTCGCGGTGATGGTGGCAGTTGCAGACATTGGGCTACAATGGGAATGCCGTTATAGCGCCACCTACCAGCCCGAGCGCCTTTATAAGAGACCCAGAGAGGGGCGAGCGGACCGGGAAAGCATTGCATAACCTGAGTGTGCGACTTGCCAGCTTTCGATGTCGCCATCCAGTATACAATCCGCGTCAAGGCGGCAGATGACTTGCGTGGTCGACAGGCCCATGACGCGATGCGTGACCTGAAGCCATTGTTCTTCTCGGCGCGTTATCTTGCTCTTGCTGGCGCAATCTCGTCTTCGAATGAGGCCACCACCCAGTACAGTACCCGAGTTACATCGGACGCCGAAGAATGACGGATTCCAACAGATTCCAACGCCGACATGCATAGAAATGTGTCGATCTCGAGAGTGAAGGGACCTGAAGGTACGCTGTTTCGATCCGGGGATTGCAGTCTGCCCTTGTACTTCTGCCATCTGAGCTGCCTGCCGCCACGTGTTTATCACACAGGAATCATATCAAGGATGTAGCGATCTACCATGGGAATCAGTGCATTTGATCTAACGGGATAGTTTAGCGCACTCACAAAGAGCTACGATGTGGTCGTCTATTCAAAGTCCCCGTCATATATTTTCCTCAGAGCCCGGAAACAAGTTTGACCACATCCTCCGCGCATCCCCAGCAGCTCTGCCAGCCAGCGCCAGAGTGACCGTAGTTGTGTACCACCGGAACGCTTCTGCCTCCAACCACGAGATTCTCCCCACGCGCGAGTCTCGTGCCCCCATGTCTCGCTGGGCGGAAGCCCACGACAACCTTCTCAACGATAGTGTCGAGATCCGACGGTGTAGGCTGTTTCCCTTGCACACGAGCGCCCTCTGGCACCAGTTCTGGGTAGAGCATCAGCGCACGCCGCTTGATGTCTTCTGTCGTCTCCACTCGAGGTTCAGCGTTCCTAGTCTCACTTCAGCTATAGACAGTGCAGGACCGTGTTGATAGGCCGCACCAGTCATTCGCCTCACGCGTGCCGCCGATGACGACCTGCCCGCTCTTGCGCGGTATGATGTACGTGCGTTCGCCCCCTTCGCCACCGTCTGCGGCGAGCTCTCCAACTTGCAGAGTCCGACCTTCGCTGCGACACCACGGGGCGTTCAGCACAACGACCTGTCCGCGCAGAGGATGCATCGCCGAGTCCATCACATCTGTAAGGGAGGCAGAACCGAGCGCAGTGCAGTTAACGAGGATGGACGTGTCTGGACATTTGGCAAGGGCATTGGCGAGAGACGAGAGATCCGCCCGCTGAATGGTACCGCCCAGCGCATGAAGAAGGCGAACGAGCTTCGCAAGGTAGGGGCCGGTGTCCATAGTGAGCGACGTGAACGATACAGCATGTACGGCAAATGGAGGTAGCTCGCTCTTCTCGTGCATGCGGAACTAATGGACACTTGTGTCAGCTCTAGGTCGATAGGGTATGAAGAGCACTCACGTCTGGAAGACTTTCAAAGAACTTGATATGCGTCTGGCCCTCAGATGCGTAGTATTCTACCTGGCGAATCTTCAGGATCGCGCTGGCCTCTCCTTCTGTCTGCTCTTCTTCCATCATAACATCGAATGTACGCTTGTCCCATGCCTGCTGCCGTGTATCGCCATCGTCAGCGAAGGACAAATGGTGTGCGCCTGCTGCGGTCGACGCATAGCTTGCATGCAGGGGATCGCCAGGCAAGTCCCTTGCGATGACTGTGACCTGGTATCCGGCCTGCGAAAGACGGATAGCGGAAGTGAGACCAATAATCCCGCAACCACAGACAGTCACTAGAGGCTTCGGGGACATCGTGAACGGGATGAAATATAGGTCGAATGTTGGACGAGACGGCGATCATTGTCAGCGCGTATCCTCGCATATCATATCTCGGATACATGACAGACCTTGAGCACTTCGCTCTTTTTGTTGTGCGCTCTCAAAGAACAAGTTCTGTCGTCTGAAGCTCCGAATTCTCATTGCTTCGATGCTACGCGCGCCGCACGCTTCGAGCTCATCGCTCTGAACGATGATGGCAAGTCGTTGGTACCATCAGAATGTTTCGGTGATACCCGAAAGACTGTACAGCAGCGTTGGCGTCACGTGCATGCATCGGTGTAAACACAGTACAATATTGCTCACAAGTTTCCGTCCGTCGCCGCCCCCGCCGTCCTCAAGATCACCATGGCCGAGCAAGTACGTTGTGCGAATGTAACGACGTCGCACACCATTCTTATGAACCGTCCACCTCTTCCAGATCGAGAAGGCTTTTCCAGAAGCAGCCGCTGTTCCAGAACGCGAAGGCCAAGGGTGCGTTCTAACGACAGTACGATCTGCATGTTCTAACGCGTCCCGCGATTCAGGCAACAAGAAGGTCAGCGGAAAGACCAAGCGGTGGTACAAGGATGTTGGTCTGGGCTTCAAGACCCCCAATGAGGCGATCAACGGAACCTACATTGGTGCGCCACCTTGCCTGCAGTCCTGATGGTCACTGATCGATTATTCCAACAGACAAGAAGTGCCCATTCGTCGGTCTTGTCTCGATCCGTGGCCGCATTCTGACCGGCAAGGTCGTCTCCACCAAAATGTTGCGCACCATCATCATCCGCCGCGACTACCTCCACTACATCCCGAAATACAGTACGCCTACGCTTATTAGGTGCCGGTGCACTGCCTGAATGTTCCTCCCTCAGACCGTTACGAGAAGAGGCACAAGAACCTTGCTGCCCACCTTTCTCCTGCCTTCCGTGTTGAGGTCGGCGACATCGTCACCGTTGGTACGTGCGCTGCTATTCTTAACGCGACTCCGGCTCATTTTGCTCAGGTCAATGCCGGCCACTGTCCAAGACGGTCCGTTTCAACGTGTTGCGGGTTACGAGGAACAAGGCGCAAGCCAAGGCTTTCCAGAAGTTCTAAGTTCTTCGTACATGTACATTGTTGTCTATGTCTTATTATGCCACTGCCCGCCCATGACATGCACACTCATGCTTGATCTGCGTATATCTACCTCGCGCGAACACGGATTGAACAAGCTTGCTGGGCACGAGAAATCAGAAATTCCGATTAATGCTGAATATCGGGCCTTGTGCCGGGTTGCCTCTTCAATGCAAACATGGCCAAAGCCAAGCGTGTGGAGGAGCCGACGGCTTCTCCAGCTTCGACTTTCGCAGACGCCCTTGCTTGACTTTCTCTCCTCGGCAGTGTTTGCAGTGGTCGACAGCGCACGACATATCCAGGTTCCTCATCTTGTCCTCGCCCGTCGTTCAAACTGGCGCCAACACTTCTGTCCGTGTTCTCGTCGAAGCGGTCCAAGTCCAGAGCCCAGTCACCCCAACCGCCGGGCTCGCAGGGCGCGCAGATGGGCCAACAACCGTCTAAGAAGTCGAAGAAGGGCGGGAAGGAGCGACCGACCGAAGGCCACAGCGACAATGCCTCTCCTGAATCTGACGACATCGCAAGCGAAGCCACGCCCCAAGGTTCGCTCTCCCGCGCGACGGGGACGCCTGCCTCATCACAGCCGAACGGTCACTCAAATGGCCCCGCGAACGGAGCAGGAGACCAACGGGCAGCAGCGACTGCAGGCAGTGGTGATTTGAAAGCATCGCGGATACGCGCACACCTGGATCGCCCTACCCCAAAGGCATCCCAGCCGACCAGCCGCCCTCACCCGGAGCCCCAGCATCCACTTCCCCCCAACCCTCCCCCAAATCACCAGCACCGGTCGACATTCCTGCCAGCGCGAACACCATCCTCGCTAGCTCAGGCCCCTTCAGCCCCGGTTCCACGAACAGCGGCAGCCAAGGTCCGGAATCACTCAAGGCGACCGCAGCCATGGCAGCGAACGGGCTGAAGCAGCTCGACGTCGACGACATGATATCACGACTGCTCGACGTCGGATACACGGGCAAGGTCTCGAAGTCGCTCTGCCTCAAGAACGCGGAGATTAGCGCGATCTGTTTCGCGGCACGCGACGTCCTCCTCGCGCAGCCGACGCTCGTAGAACTCTCCCCTCCAGTCAAGATCGTCGGCGACGTGCACGGGCAGTACTCGGACCTCATTCGCCTCTTCGAGATGTGCGGATTCCCTCCAGCGTCCAATTACTTGTTCCTCGGTGACTACGTGGACCGCGGCAAGCAAAGTCTGGAGACCATTCTTCTGTTACTTTGCTACAAGATCAAATATCCGGAGAACTTCTTCCTCCTGCGGGGCAATCACGAATGCGCCAATGTCACACGAGGTGAGCTTTTGCCAGCGCATGACACATACAGTCCACTTACGTTAAGGCAGTCTACGGCTTCTACGATGAATGCAAACGGCGGTGTAACATCAAGACGTGGAAGACGTTCATAGATGTGTTCAACGCGCTGCCTATAGCTGCCATCGTCGCGTCGAAGATCTTCTGTGTGCACGGCGGCTTGTCACCCTCCCTGCACTCCATGGACGACATCAAGCGTATCCAACGACCGACCGACGTCCCAGACTTCGGCTTGCTCAACGATCTGTTGTGGTCAGACCCCTCGGACACGGCGCTAGATTGGGAAGACAACGAGCGCGGCGTCAGCTACTGCTTCGGGAAGGCGATCATCAACGAGTTCTTAGTCAGGCATGACATGGATCTCATCTGTCGCGCGCATATGGTCGTCGAGGATGGGTACGAGTTCTGGAACGACAGAACACTGGTCACTGTGTTCAGTGCACCGAACTACTGTGGAGGTGGGTCGGAATGTTTGCGACCGGGTTATGTGCTCATCTAGTCGTCAGAGTTCGACAACTACGGGGCATGTATGAGGTATGCGCAACGTTTGACGACGTGCTTGCCGCATTGCTCACGCAACGTTTCAGCGTATCTGAGGATTTGCTATGCGCATTCGAGTTGCTCAAGCCGTTGGACGGCGCTGCCTTACGGAAGGAAATGACGAAGGCAAAGAGAAAGAGGTAGGTAATGGTATACCTAACCCATCATATGCTCTTCGCTTCTGACGCGACTTCATAGCGTCATGAGTACTGCAACCAGCTCATGAGTACTGCAACCTAGCACTCGATGGATGTAGCATAGCTGGAGGCGCGGCGAAGATGTGGTCGAGGGCAAGCCCCTACGCGGATGGACGCAAACGATACCGGGGTTATGCTTCGTCATATACTAGGCTGCTTGACTGCTTATCCAGTGCTTGGTGGCACTCACGCTCCCCCTTTTCTTTCTTCTTGTGGATAGCTTGCTACGCTAAGTGGTCTTCTGAACGGTTACATCGTCGCGCGCCTTCGCATACGCGTCGCGTCTCTCATTACATCTTTACGCACACGCCTGTTTAACTGTAGTATATTGTCCGGCATCCACCTCGCTTTGGTCAACTGCCTGTTCTCTCTCGTTCGCTATCTATATCGGCCCCTCATGATATCGTTGACCTTGTTTGTGTTATAACCATCGCCAGGCTGGTGTGCCTCTTTACAAACAATCTTATTCTGGTTGACCGCGACCGGGAATGGATCCGAGGAAGGTCAGTTGTCTGAGTCATATCTTCTTAGCCGCCTGGCGAGGCGTGCAACAAGGTCGAATGGTGCGTTATATGTGCGAAGTTGCGCTGTGTAGGTGCGACTTCTGGTATACATCATACGCGAGCATTCCAAAAGCAGCGACGATGATTGTCGACCCGGATATGCTCCAAAACGTCAATGCTTCCATCCCGGCTCCCCATAGGGCGTCCGAGATAACGACCAGCACTATCGTTAGCAAGCTGCCGACGCTTGCTATGATGGGACCCCATACGCCAAGAAGAATCTGTAGGCAAAGCCTGAGTTGAAGGGGGGTCTTGTCGTATCGAGCGTAAACATACCATGAAGCCGGAGTTGAACACGACGCCGCTCAGGGCGATCCCAGCGATCCCGGACACGACGTGCCAGTTCGGTGGTAGCTTGAACTCCTCGGTGCCCAGACAATTGAGAATCGGGAATGCCACCCATAGCACGGCCCCCGTCGTGAATCCGACGAGAGAGGTCAACAGAGTCGGATGCAGACCGAACGGCGGAGGATGGACGACGTCTTCATCTTGTATTATCCTGCTCGTTTCGGACCGCGCGTCAGCATCTTCCTCGTTCAGGCGTTCGTAGTCGTCCTCCTGCAGCTCGGGATCGGAAGGTAAGGCGGCGTAGCGTTTATATAGAACCTGATAGAGCCCCTGAGCGAGGGATGCCACCAACGTCAAAACATCGCCAACGAGCACACGAGACATCTTGGGCGTCCTTTCTGCGACCGGTGTCTCGTCCTGCGCCTTCGCGCCACCGTAGACGACCACCATAACACCAGCGGTGGCCAGTACGACACCAGCAATTCGACGAGGTTCCCATAGCAGTCCGTACAGCTTGACCGTGATGATGTAGGCGAAGAACGGGTTCGTGTTCCAGATAGCTGAGTGGCTTCAGCTTCGATAGCTTCGCGTATCTACGCTGAGATAGACTCACCGGTCACGTCACTGAGTCTGCAAGAGAAGAAGTCGTGAATCAATAGAGTGGTGGATCAAGATACTACCCACGGTGCTAGAGATACGGCGGCGAACCACATCAAGCCGGGTAGGGTCATGCCCAAAGTCAACGTCAACACAAGGCGGGCGAACTTGCGGTAGGGGAAGGAGCCCGTTATGAAGCCTTGGACACTGTCTGGGTCTAAATGGTCGGCGATTGCGAACTTGAGACCGTTGATCATGCCATTGGCAGAGTACTTCGTCGTCAATCGGAGATACAATAGATGCAGAGGGAAGCTGATTGCGAAGGATGAATGGACGACATAGCTGAATCAGACCTGGCTGTGAGTGTTTCCAGCTCAGTATATTCTTCGAGGACACTCACAATATGAAGAACGGCTGTCTAAATTCTAATGTGGTTTGCACATACTGCAGAGAGGTCAGGAAGGAGATAGATACGGTTGCAGTCCTTGCCACATACCTGAGCGAGCTCGCTCTCTACGACGAATGCAGCAAGAACAAAAACAAAAAGGACAATTGCGGTCGCGCCCCCCAGGTGCGGCAAAGCCGGCGGTCGATGGGGCATGGACGTTTAGAACGGAGCACGAATGAGCCCAATCGGGCTCAGCCTCCCGCTCTCGCCGGCGCCACAGCGTCGTCGGAACGCCGGACCGGGAAGAACCGAAGCCCACCGATCACGCCGAATTCACACCCACCTTCACAGTCCCGGTCTTCACCCTCGTTCACCGCTTAGCACGACTGCCCGCCATGCTACGCTCACTCATGACGGCCGCCCGGCCGATGCTGGCTCAGTTGCGCTTCGCGAAGTTCTCGCCAACCACGCCGGCCGTACACCGCGCGACCGCAGTGCTGACGCGCACACCCGACCTCTCGCGCGGCATGAAAGTGCGCTCCTCGGTGAAGCCCATGTGCGACGGGTGCAACGTCGTCAGGCGGAAGGGCAGGGTATACGTGATATGCAAGAAGAACCCCAGGCATAAGCAGGTGCGTGGCTTTGCCTTTGCGCGGGTGGTCTGTCTGACCCAGTTTTCATCAGAGGCAGGGTTGATACAAGGCTCGTGCAATTTCAATGACACTGTGGGGATGAAAGAGCAGGGCCCACCGTCTCGTATACAACCAGAGGGAGGCCTGTATATCAGCCAGCGCTACAATACCGAACCCACATCTGGAACTCATACTTCACGCCCTTCTCTTCCTGTATGCCCTGCGGCACTTCAAATCCCAACCACCCCTCGAGATCTTCGTGGGAAGTCCGTTTCCATTCACTGTCTGCGGCAAAATCTGGGAAGTGCACGTCGCATTCCTCATACGCGGGGTCCAACACGCGCGTCATGAGGATGCGGTCGACGAAAGGTGCAGTGGCCGACGCCTCTAGAGCCAGGGACTCGTTATACAGTGTCGAGCCACCGATGATAAACGTGCGGTGTATATGGGTAGAGCTGGGGCTGCCGAGTGCTGCATTCAGACTGCTGGCAATTTCCGCCGTTGCACCCTCTCTATCTGCATGTCAGACACCATCTGCGCGAGTGAAGTGTGTGAACATACACTGTGAAGCTAGAGCTGCGACTCAGCACCGTATTGTGCCGGTTTGGCAAAGGTCTGAACTTCGCTGGGATGCTGTCCCATGTATTCCTCCCCATGATGACTCGATTGGTGCTTCCTTCCGGCGCGTGAGTGGTCGCCTTCGCGAAGTAGGCCATCTCTTTCGGTAAACGCCACGGCAGGCCGCCATTCAGGCCGATGCCGTTAGATTTGGTGGCAGCGACAATGAGAGTAAGACGAGACATGACTTACTTCTTGCCAGCGGGAACAGGGCGGGCTCCTTTCAAAGATTTCTTTTCACTTTTCTGAGATGAGCACAACTATTACAGCAATACATCGAACGCGAGATCAGCAGTACATTGACACACAGTCTAATCAGCCCCAATTCTTCCACTCCGAACCCTGCGGTGGCTTCACCTCGACCTTGCCCTTGCCGACCTCCTCCCAGTTCGTGCTCAGAGTCGTGCCGCCACTCTCCTGGTAACTCTTCAGCATCGCGCGCTGCGTGTCCGGATCGGCGTCCTTGAAGATTTTCTGGAAGAAAGAGTTGAGTGTGGCGTCCCCGCCGACGTTGGGATCCTCCTCGGTCGACTTCTCCTTCTCCGCGGCGAGCGCCTCCGCGCTGAGCTTGTCCCAGTTCTTGCGCTCCTTCTTGCGCGCGACTTCGGCGGTGGGCTGGGGCGCGGCGGGGAAGGGCGCCAATGCTGATGGGGGTCAGCGGGCGTCTAACAGGGTGTGGCGAGCACGTACGATCGGGGCTGTCGCCGATGAGTCCTCCCCAGCGCCCGATGGCAATCTTGACGAGTCTAATCTCGATCTTGACCTTGCCGACCGTGTAGTTGGACTCCGTTGGGTTTATCTGGCCTTTGAGTGGCTGCAGCTCGAGCACCTTGTCCCCGTTCTTGTAAAGGACCTTCGCGGATCGAGTTAGAACATACGTGGACTCATGATTGTGGCACGCACTTTTCTTGGCTCAAACTCCACGGACACTGCAGCGGGATCTGCACCTTTGTCGAACACGGACAGCGTCAGCTTCTCGTCCGTCTCGTAGAACTCGTGTCTGCAATCGACAGGTAAGTGATCGGAGGGTGGAGGACAATCGTGTAGTGAGCACGGACCTTAGTTGGGACATAACGAATGAGACTTGAAGGTTGAACAATGCGTAGGAAGGGTGAGTGTGGTGAGCCTTTGAGGCAACGCAGGCGCGCTATTGTATTCGTGACCATCAGGATCTAGCACTTTCCAATTGAACAACGCCATCACGTGTCAGTTCGGCAGCGCGTCCGACGCGTCGTCGTTCATGACGCGTCCGGAAGTTGTTGCTGCAGGGGCGTGCCGCAACATGCACAGAGACTACTTAGCAAAAACCGACGATAGAAGAAAAATTACTGCGTATGCAGAGTCCGGACGACCGTTAGCGATACCACACGTGGCTTTGTACGCGGTCCGGCTGCCGCATCTTGTCACCGACCTCCACCTTGACCGTTAGCCTTCCTTTGCAGCGTCCTCCGCTTTCGCCGAGCCCTCTCTTTATGCAGAAGACTACGATCGGTCAGGCTGGTTCAGGTCAGGCGGTACTTGTACCTGTAAAATGTAATAGGTGACTGTGGTTCTCTGTGCCGTATGCGCGTTCGCCCCGCCTCCAGGCTATTCAGATGACTTGGGGATGACTCGCATGGGCATTCAAGGGACGCTATACTCCGGGGCGGAACGAGCGTCCTGCATGGAGCCAGGCGTCCGAACATGGGTCTCGTGCGCCGCCGCTGTATAACGCAGAGTGCTGTACGGTCCGCGCGATCCATTCACAGCCCGTGCGGAGCTTCTTCGGTGCTGTATATAAGAGAGCTCGACGTACACGACTAAATACAGCTGAGTGGGTGAAGATGCTCACGTCCCAGCTCTCGCCAGGCTTTATTTCGGCGGCCTTTCTGCTCTTCACGCAGACTCATGCGCTCGACAATGGTGTGGCGCACTTACCCGGTTAGTGACACCGTCTACTTTTTTTTCTTGAACTCAACTTGCTCTAGTGTTGGGCTACAACAGTTAGTTCTTCCTCGTCGCTTCTGTGTAATATTCACACCCTGTTCAGCGTGGAATGCCTATCAGGTACCTATTGCCCTGCTGCCGATGAAAATTCTAGCTCATCAGGATATTTTCCAGTGTGATATAAACGAGGACCTTATTCTCGAGACTGCTCATCTGATGCAATCTCTCGGTCTGCAGGCATGTGCGATCTCCACGCTCATAGCGTAGACTCTAAGGCCATCTACTAGGCGGCCGGGTACAATTATGTCAACATCGACGACTGCTACTCCTCGCATAACCGCAGCGACGAAGGCTATATCGTTGAAAGTACGTCGACGTTCCTTGACTGGAGCGTGGCTCAACTTCGCCCGCACCCAAAGATCCTGATACGTTCAGTCGCGGTATGAAGAACCTGACTGATACGCTGCATGGGCTCGGATTGTAAGCCTCGATCAAGCCTTTGAACCTTGCTTCTACTGAAGCGTATCAACAGCCAGACCGGCATATACAGCGACTCGGGCTGGTTGACTTGCGGCGGGTATCCAGGTTACATCCTCTCAAGCTTACACCGTCGTGTGTCCCGCTCAGTACACGCGCAGGCTCCTACGGCAACGAAGAACGCGACGCCCAGACTTTCTTTGTAGATTGGGGCTTCGATTATTTGAAGTACGACAATTGTTACAGTGAGTGGAATAAGTATATTGTGGCAAACTGGGCGATTCCATGATGCTCCATCTTAGTCCCCTTCGACTCCATAACGCGCACAGGAATCATAGGCAGTGAGTCCATCCGGCTGTGCACGGGCCCTCATTCTTTGTTTATCCTCTATCAGGATATCAGCGCATGGCCGACGCAATCGCCAACCTTACAGCGGATACCAACAAACCAGTTGTCCTCTCGCTCTGCGAATGGGGCTGGGTACGCCTGCAGCTGATGATGTATTTCTACGGTTGCTGATTGATGTTGTGCAGAGTCAAGTCTGGCTGTGCGTATACCTCCTTCCAGTCTCGCCTGTATCATTGATCGAAGAGGCACAGTTGGGGCAAGCGATTCGGTCAGAGTTGGCGTGTACGTTAGTTTGCTAATTCTTCGACATCGTATGCTGACTGGTGTTGCGACAGACGACAGGCGATATTGCTCCCGAATGGAATTCGCTGGCTGCAATAATCAATACCAATTCTTTCATCACGCAAGCGACTGATTTCTATGGCAGAAACGATCTTGACATGGTCAGTGGTTCGGTTATATTCTACGAAAGGATCGCGCTGATGTCCGACCATCTTCCCAGCTGCAACTGTGAGTCTGATACGGCTAGATTTCTTTCAGATCACTCTGACCATTCTTAAGCGGAAACGGCAATTTGACTTACGAAGAATCGAAATCGCACTTCACGGCGTGGGCCTTGATGAAGTCGCCGCTGCTCATTGGCACTGACGTGCGTTGGGAGATGACTCCTTGCGTCGTTCTTGCTTATCCTCAGGTTCTCTAGCTGTCAACAATTACGAACGAGACGCTCGAAATTCTGACGAACTCCGAAATCCTTGCTATCAACCAGGATGCCGAGGTCGGCGAGAGCATCTCACCATTCCGCTGGGGTATCAACGTACGCGGCGGACGTCGTACTGCGCACAGTCCTGTTGATATGCAGACCTTCGTATAGCCGGACTTCGTGAGCAACAGTACCCACCCAGCACAGTATTGGAGCGGTCCAACATTTAACGGCACCGTGTTCATGCTCGTGTGTCGTACGATTTGTATTCCCAAAAAAAGTGACTGATTTCGGTATGCAGCTCAACACCCTCAACGAGCCAGCAACCTTGCTCTTCAACCTGACGGAGTCGCCTTGGATCGTTGCTGGTGCGTAGCAGTAATATAATCAACCAGTGATAAACCCAGCTCACCCCCGCCCTCACATGCACAGGTCACCAATACTCCGTCAGAGTAAGTGGCTCTGACCCCACAAATATTCCTCGTTGACCACGCCCTGCAGGACCTCTGGGCACATACCGACAACGGCGTGGCCGTGAGAAATATCACGCAAGACGATGTTCCTGCTCATGGGGTAGTCGCTCTACTGCTTCAGGATGCGGGCGATGAGCCCGACGACATATATCCTCCTTGCAGCGTCTGGGATCAATGCGCCGACCAGGACGGGACGCGCATCGACCTCATGTAAAACGCGGGAAGAATCGTCACCGCCTGGACGATGTCTGCCTGCGAGCAGTACGTGTATAAGTACAAGAAGAAGAATCGTTTGTTATGCGTGATAATACAGAGTTGAAATTTCGTGTTGTCCGTCGTTCTCTGCAACCTGCCTATGAGTCCGGCCAATCAAACACCCCCCTCCAGGACGGTGCCGTTTTGGTCCGTGCACCATTCCATGATGGAGCACTTCGGGTCGAGGCCGGCGGGCTCGTCGCCTGCGTCTCTGAGCAGGAGCGCGACCACGCCATGCGCGGGAACAGCAGAAACAGTGAGGTTGCGTACAGCCGTACCGTTGTCCGTGTGCGTCCAGAGATCCTGTTGGGCAAAATAAGCTCGGAAGAGAAGGCCATCGGCAAGACTTAGAAATGCTTACCCGGACAGAATATTGACGGCCGGCCTAAGGAAACATCAGCCCAACGTCCCGTTCGATACTAACCAGCTTACCCTGATCCAAGGCGACTCCGCCAGCGTGAAGAACATGTCTGCCGGCTCGCTTTCCACGTTGAGCTGCGAGACAAGCAATCAGTAGGCGCACTTCATATGGTGCAACTACAACATACCAGCATGATCACGGTCCCGTTCTCGCTCTCTCCGCTCCAGTACTGCGCTGGGTACGTATAGTCGTTCGTCCAATCCGGCTATATATCGCTTGGTCAGCACGTAGTATGTAGGGTACGAGGGGAGCGACACCGTACGTTACGACCCCAGCGGAAGGGGGTAATGGCCGTGCCGACGACCGAGTCTTGGTTGATAGCAATGATTTCGGTGTTCGTCAGGATGTTCAGCGATTCCTCGGTGATTGCGGAGAGCTGCAGCCCTGAAATCAGTGACCGGACGCTGACAGAAGTCAGTCCTATCTCACATCAGTTCCCTTGGGTGGTGTTGTCAGTGCACGATGTATGCCACAGAGGAAAAAAAAACACACGATGAGTAAGGGACTCTTCATGAGCGCCCAGGCAGTGAAATGGGATTTGGCCTCTTCGTATGTCAGGTCCCCATTGCCTCTGAGGCCACGGTTAGCTGCAACCAAGAGGAAAGGCTATGTCTGCCACGTACACTTCGAGCTGGTAAAGGTGACGCGTTAGCGCGACCACGGCAACATTGCGAAAATTGCATTTACGATGTCCATGTCGCCATGTCCATAGAAATCGGTGCTCCAGGTGTAAAAGCTGTTCTGGTTGATGATGCTTGAGATAGCGTCCCAGTGGGCACCTATATACGTTTAGCATGACAAGTGCATATCGGCTGACGGGTGTGAACCCACCAATATCGTCTGTCGTCTGCGCGAGGAATAGGTCAATGACTGATTTTTCATCAAGAAAGAGATTCATCGTACCCGCCACGACTGGCCGAAACGCTTGGCCCAGAGCCACGGTTGCTCCTGAGAGCGAGAGTCACTTGAGCTGTGTCAAGTCTGCATCCTAGAAATGACTTACCCTTCCCCATTCGCACAGAGAAAAGAGGATGGGTTCCTGGCCCGAGGATGCAGCTTGTGCCGCGATAGCATCCGCCATGCGTTTGTACTTGCCGACGACACCCTCGCGGATAATCTCATCGAAGGGAACTGCGAGCATAAGGGCGGGTAAGACGAGACAAGTAACGAAATAACTGACTAGCACAGTTGTCGTATCTGACTCGCGGGTGAGCTTTGCGAGCAGTCGAAGGTTTGAAGAAGGCTTACTTCAGAAGGTCGAAGTTCCATGTCTCACGGAATAGTTCAATATCCCTGCCGCGTAGATGAGATACGACGACGCAGACGCACAAAAAAAGACATGCCGATCCTCGTTCTGGAATGAGCCCGGGTACAGCTGGCAGGTGAACCAACCAGAGTCGCTGTAGATACCAGCTTTCCTGTAAAACAGCCATCAGTGATCAGTATACACGATGCAGCATTGTGCTCACAATCCAAGGTCATGTATGTAGTCCGTCGTGTTGCGCATCCCTGAAGGGAACCTCTCCGCGCCTGAACGCATGGTAAATGGATGGGATACAATAGTTCAGATAAGGGCGCACTTTCAATGATGTCGCCGTCCTCCGTACGATTTTTCTCTGCGTAACAATCATCGATGTTCATATATTCGTAGCCGATGTCCTGTAAAACAAATGAGATGGCGCGAAGAGACTGAGTGCACGTGCATTTCACCTTCAGACCGAGAGAGACCAGAAGTTCTGCAGACTCCCGGACTACCGTCTCGTTGATATCGCACTGATAGCAGGGATTGAGCAAATGTCAAGTTGGAAGGAATCGAGTGGACATACCACATACGCATTCCATGCTTTCGAGAGGGTTAAGAATTAGTAGAAAGACCCGTTCGTAGATAGACAAACTGTTGTATCCCATAACTGCTCACGCGTGAGATCTCAAGGATGCTATAGGGCCAGGTACGCGGACTTACAGGGAAGTTTACCCACGCCATTGTCGAGGGCAGTTGTAGGGGCGGGCTTGGAAAGCAGACTGAGGTAGGCAAATAGAGCCGCGAAGGTCAACGACAGTAAAGCCATCAGGACGTGTGTGGGGGTGAGCGAGTATGTGACCTGAACAATGGGCTTTTGGACTGAAAGATCATGAGCTTAAGTATCGCGTCGAGCGCATATAGGTTGTAGTCATGCTATTGAGAATCTCGGGCCTAGTGGACGCAGGTAGCATACACGTACGCCATGTCCCGGAGGGTGGACCACGCGGCGCCATTGGGTCTGAACGAAGCCGCATGCGCGTAAGTGGATGGATTCGTAGCCTGCAGGAGACGTACTACGCACCATGAGCTGCCTCCTTCTCCCGGTCGACGTGATCCATCGACCACGATTCTAGGGTCGAAAGACGCTCAGTACTTTGTGAATCGATGGATGACAAGGTTTGCCATGGTCGCCTGAGCGATTACTGACCGTGTTTATCGTGCATGACGCGCCAGAAGGACAGAGGACTTGGAAAAGCGTTGAAGCCTCGTGATATAGAGTCAGCGTGAGTTGCTGACTGGTTGCTGAAGAACCTCGGAGACAAGATGAAGGTTATAAAGAGCCTGTAAGGACATCGGTCTCGCTTGCGTGCGCTTGGTGTCAGATGACACGGTCGGCTGTCGCCGCCGCGACCCGCGCAGAACCGTGGAGTGAGGATGACTTCAACTTCAACGGCGCCGGCGCGACACTATATTCGTAAACTCCCCAAAACAACCGGCAGTACTGGAGCTCAGGCGAGTAGCACCTCTTCATGATCAAGACAATTCATCGTATTGACTATCTGGTAGTCGTAGACCGCTCGGGTGTCGGATGTCCTGAGCGTCCTTGGAGCTTGCCTTGGAGGATGAGTGAAGGCGTGGGAGAATCGTCCAGGAATCGTCTGTCACGTGTGCGATGATCAGTCGGCATGGCCGGGCCGTATTCTGCGTCCTCCCTCCATCTTCGACCCCCGGCTATGCCTCCAAGGAAAGGCATAGTCAAGTCAGGCAATGCCGGGAACTCTTCCAAGGCAAGCCCAATTACTATAGCGGGCCCCGGAGGGAAGTCAGGTGCTGCCGCAGGAAGTTCACCTGCGGTGGGACCTGTCTCTGAGGCGAAGTCTCTCTTTCCTCCGGGGTCCAAATTTCCACTAAGTCTACTCAACGAAAGGTGAGATGGTTGATAATCGTCTGAAGCTCTCTGACATATTTTGAGATGTCAGAAGAACGGTTTGTAGAGCACCATCCCACCTTTACACGTCCCAACCAAATCTTTACAGGATGGGACAAACCTATCATCGATACTTTTCAGCGCGGCAAGGGGTGGTCTTTCTCTGTCAGGCTATCGCGCGACAATAAAAAGACCCATCAAAAGGACGTCGTGAAGATGGAACCCCATCCCGCGTACATCTGCCCGAGCGCCATCGAAGCCCGCCACTGGGGCGCCACATACGCACTCTACCGAGTTCGTCTTCCACAGGCTTTTCTGTACAGTTCGTACGTGTATTCATGTATTTCCCAGTTCTGCAATGGAATACAGCTCAATCGCGTGCTACCTCCTGGTCCAAGAGACTACTGGAACACTCTTGCCGCAGAGCACAAAGCGGTGCCGGAACATCAGCAATGGATGTATGCTGATGATCCGTTCAAGGCGAAGAAAGAAGTTGAGGAGCGCCAGGCTAAGGCGACTGAAAGACGAGAAGCAGCCGCCCAGCCCGCCGAAGCTGTTGAAGCTCATCGGGGAGGATCATCTGCTATTGACGACCACCGAATACCGGAAGTCGTCATGGTCGGCTCGCTTCGTGAACTTGTCGAGGATGCCGTAAAGAAGGGATTCGCGCTGCATCCAGAACTACAAGATTTATCTGAAGAGGGATTATCTGATGACGCTCGTGTCACCTTGCAAAAGCAGCTCTCCCAGATCGGCTTCAACAAACATCAGGTCGAACGAGCCTGGAAATTCCTCGAGAAGCCGGATCTGGCTGTGTCCTCGACGAACAGTCCTCTGGACGCTGCGGTTGAATACCTGCTTCTCACTATACCCGAGTGCGACCTGCCCAACCGATATAAACATGGCAACGCATCTTCCGTTCCCTTCGTCACCTCCGCCCATTCGTCGTCATCCGATCTCAAAACGAGGTGGATACAGGACCGGGCCGTCAAGGAAGCGGGCTTCCCTGACCATCTCGTTTGCCAATGTCTCCTTGGGGACGCTTCTCTGGGCGGCGACTGGCCGCGCTTGCTGGCTACCCTCGGCGACCGCCTCATAGACGGGAGAAATCTCCCGTCAGACCCGGAACCCCTCATCGTAGACGAAGAGGAAGCCACCGCTCTGGGTGCCGATATAGTCGCATCGACAGAGGAGACCTACAAGACGGTCGTATTGCCCCTCTTCAGCGACCCGGACACGAAGGTGCACATTGTAGCGGACCAAGCCTCCGCATGCCCACGCACCGACTTCGTCCCAGCGTACATCACCTCACCAAATCTTCCTCCCTACGTGCGCCTGCAACTGCTCGCATGTCTCCTGCGTTTCGTGCGGTCTCCGGAAGCGCGGGAAAGCGGGTTGTACATGGGTGCTCTTCAAGCGGTCGACGGGGAATGGGTTCGCGTGCAGCAGGAAGGGCCGCCTTCAGTTGGCGATGTGCTCAAGCACATTCAAGCGGGGCCTGTGCCAAATTTGTTGAAGGATATTGAG
Source organism: Schizophyllum amplum (assembly GCA_007026445.1). Lineage (NCBI taxonomy): Eukaryota > Fungi > Basidiomycota > Agaricomycetes > Agaricales > Schizophyllaceae > Schizophyllum > Schizophyllum amplum. Next base: position 1,527,282 of record VDMD01000004.1, on the reverse strand, counting down.
ACCCAGAAATCGAGACCTGCAAGACAGAAGAAATACGGAAACCGCCCACAGAAGTCGAGCGAAGAGTTGCGTGCCGGCTTGGAGCGCGTTCATCAGGCCGAGAAGGCGGGTCACAATTCACTTCCTCGAGGTGCTTCTAACGGCCTGTCAACAGTACAAGGCATTGCTGAAGACACGCGAACGGCTTCCTGCTTTCAAAGCGAGAGATCGCTTCTTGGATCTCTTAGCCAAGAACCAGGTATTGGTCGTCGTTGGCAAAACCGGCAGCGGGAAAACCACGCAGTGTGAGGAGTTAGCTTCTTTCGTTCTACGGCGGCCTGACATCACAGTGCCGCAATTCATCCTGGACGCCCTCATACTGGCCAATCAAGGGAAAGACACGTCCATCATTATCACGCAACCGCGTAGGCTGTCCGCCGTATCTGTAGCGCAGCGCGTCTCGGTCGAGAGGCTCGACGACGGCAGCGTTGGATATTCCATCCGCGGAGAGTCGACGAGCACACGTGACACCAAGCTGCTTTTTTGCACCACGGGTGTCATATTGAGGCGCCTCGCATCGGTGGAGGGCTTACGCGGCGTAACTCACGTTGTCGTGGACGAGGTAAACCCGTGCTTCCTTATATCCACATCCGCCATTAAACGTCTGCCACACAGGTACACGAACGCTCCATCGACAGCGACTTCCTTCTTCGCGAGCTCAAGGACCTCCTCGCACAAAAGATGAGCATCAAAGTCGTACTGATGTCCGCGACTGTGGACCACGAGCGTTTCGTGCAGTACTTCAACGGCGCGCCGTTGCTATCAATCTCTGGGTTGGCGCATCCTGTCACAGATCTGTGAGCGGCTTTGACCGACTGCCGCGTAAGCCCTCACTTACAGCAAATAGCTACCTCGAAGATATCGTGCCGCAGATTGACTACCGCCCGCCCGCCCCACCGCCGTCAAAGCAGAATGTGGAGAATGTGCGGCAGCAGGAGCGGGACAAGTGGAAGCAGCGCGGACTGTGTGACGCTGCAGCGCTCGCGATACAAGTCATAGCCGAGAGTGACCGGATTGACTATGCGGTGAGTTTACATCAGTGTAGCGCACAACCCAGCTGATCGGCCGCTAGCTTGTCGCATCTGTTGTTAAGCATATCGTCCGCCGTTCGGATGCGAAGCCATGCGGTATCCTCATTTTCCTTCCCGGCGTGCAAGAGATCAAGCAATGTCTTGAGGCTGTTCAGCGCGAGGTACCTCACAAGGAAGCGGACATACTCCCACTGCATGCCAATCTCTCTGGCGACGAACAAGCCCGTGTCTTTGCCAAGACGAGCAAGTGGAAGGTCATTGCTGCGACCAACGTTGCCGAAGTGCGTGTTCCCGGCCCACATCTCTCCATCTGGCTATTCTCATCTAGTGCTCTAGACCTCGATCACCATCGACGACGTTGTGTATGTGGTCGACTGCGGCCGAGTGAAGGAGACTGGCTACGACCCGGCTACGGATATGTCGCGCCTGCAGGAGGGGTGGGTGACGCGCGCGGCCGCGCAGCAGCGGCGTGGGCGCGCCGGACGCACGCGACCAGGTTTCTGCTACAAGCTCTTCACGCGTGATCGGGAGGCGCGCATGGCGCCATTCCCGATGCCCGAGATCCAACGCGTGCCGCTCGAGAGCGTTTGCCTGGCGGTGAAGGCTGCGCGAGAGCATGAGGATCCGCGGGTGCGTTACTTCATTGGCTTAAAGGACTTGAATGAGCTAAACGAGGTCAGGCATTTTTGGCGGGGATGATCAGCCCGCCAAATGTAGCGACAATGAACCGGGCTATGGCGACGTTGGAGGAGCTAGGTGCGCTTACGAGGGAGGGTGCGCTTACGCCTCTGGGGAGCAATATGGTATGCCTAACGTGTTGGCCGAGTGATTGGTTGCTTATTCGATGCAGGCAATACTTCCCGTGGATGTGCGCATCGCCAAGGTATGTAGATGGCCCGCAATGAATCAGATCGAGCTGAGCCGTTGCAGATGCTCATTCTTGCCGCGCTCTTCCGGTGTCTCAGCCCCATCTTGACCGTAGCGGCAATATTGTCGTCGAAACCGGTATTCCTCAACCCACCGGACCAGAGGGACGAGGCAGATCTGTAGCTTACCTTACCGAAATGACCTTATCCCTTGCTGACAATGTCTGGACAGGGCCCGTCAGCGCTTCGCCATCTACGGCAGCGACCTCTTGGCTTCAGTCCTAGCATACGACGAATGTATGCGCCTTCGCTCCTCTGGCAAAACCCAGCGCGAGATCGTTGAGTTCTGCAAGCAGGTACAATCTTACTCCTTTCCTTCGTTCATAAACTCACTTGCCCACCCCAGAACTTCATCTCTCCCACCACCGTGCGCGAGATCACCACCCTCCGCCTGGAATTCCACAACGCGCTCAGTAGCATGGGCTTCATTCCGCCTTCCCTCCCTCCCACAGCCCCGGCGCTCAATGCCTACAGTACGCATACGAACCTTCTCAAAGGCATCGCGCTCGCCGGGCTCTATCCTCGGGTCGCCCGCGTGCGCGCGCCACGCGCCAAATTCGACGCTGTCGCAGCCGGCGCAGTCCAGCGCGACGCCGCGGCGCGTGAGTTTGCCTTTTTCGACATGCGCGATGAGAGGGTGTGGCTGCATCCAGGGAGCACGTTGTTTGGCGAGGCGAGATGGGCGGCGCCGTTTGCGGCATATTTTTCCAGAGTGAAGACAGGCAAGGTGTATGTGAGGGAGGTGACGGAGGTGAGCGGGCTCATTCCCTAGTTGATATTGGGGGAAACGCGCTGACGTGGATGTGCTCCCATAGGCGCCCACATATGCGTTGCTGCTGTTTGGCGGACACGTGTCTGTAGACGCTGTGCGCGGCGCACTTACGGTGGGCGACAGAGATCGAGAGGGTTTCATCCGCCTCAAAGCCTGGGCCCGCATTGGCGTGCTGGTCAATCACCTACGGTGCGCCTTTGCCTGCCTCCTTGAAGTTTTCCTCATCGTATCACCAGGCGCCTCCTCGATGCTCGTCTGCTCCTATGTGTCGAGGACACGTCCCAAATGCAAGCTGGCCCGGATGACGCCGTGCTCAACGCGATGCTGTCTCTACTGGCCAACGACGGACGCGATCCAAAGGACGCGCGTCCGTTTGACGTACAATATCTTTCACCGGCACCCTCATCTAGCTTGGCGACTGCCTCTAGACGGCCTGAAGCGTCCGCCGGCAAGGGTCGTTGAGGGTAAATGTAAGATGGCTAGTCAAGGAGAAGGTTATATCCATAACGCGCTTCCCATATTGCTTTCCTCTTCAATATTGACACGATGAGGCGAAGGTAAATCAAACAAGCACGTGACATGTTCATGGATGGCCGGACCGTTCTGACCGGACCAGGCAGGTTGGCGTTCCCCCTTGCAGCAAAGAGTTACCCGCGTACTATCGCATTGGTACGGTGCTTCCGCTGTCAGATACTAACTTACAAGGGAATGGAAGACGCCAGGACTCCAGCACGGGCAAGCATCTTCTAACCCAGGTATCAACGTATTAACGTGAACTTCGGGGCTTGAATTCTGGAACTAAGGCCCGAGGGACGCAGGGCGCAGTCAGAGAAAGGCGGACAACCGCGAGGAAAGCAATTGCGCTTGCGAAGTAAGGAAAGCGGAAGTCGACTGCTGTTGGGCGAGGCCCGGCGGGGTATATATGCGGATACTTACTCGCCCGCGACAACTTCAGGCGAAACAGCCTCCTCGAAGAAGAAAAGAAATCTAAATTTCGGATGCCATCGCCAGAAGCTGGTACGGAGTTGTTGGCCGTATATTATAAGACCATCGTGAGACGTGTCGCGCCGAGCTGTAACGGGTCTGATTATAAGTGCCCCTACCAGGCCCCCACCCGGGGCCGCTTCAGAAGCTGCTTCGCCTCGAGTTGTGGCGTCCATATAAACCGGGGCCAGTAAGGGTGGTCAGTGGAAGCGACTTCGCGTTTGTTACGCGTCTCCGAGCCACCAGCGAAGGACACGCTCATCTCATTGTTTACTCTGGGTGGGCGACGGCGTCGGGTGGCGGGGGCGTCGGATACTTCATTGATCATGATCATGCTCATTTTCTGTGGCCGACGTCTCGCTCACCCTCAGATGAGATTCAGTGATCCGGTAGATGGCACAGCGCAGGGTCTCGAATCTGCAGAACACGGCCTCAGCTTGAGCGAGCAATATGAGAGCGATGGGTACCTTGAAGTTGCTGGTCTCCGCGCAAACAGCGTATAGCACATGCGCTACGGCGATTGCCTACAGGCAGTATGGGCTTTAATGCATGTACAGGATCTGCGCCTACACGCTTTTCAGGTGCGGGAGCACTTCCGCGACTGTCGGTGGGCGTCGTTTCCATGCCGGGCGTCTCTCGTGGGTCGATGTCGTCGTCTTCGCAGGTAAGGCGGGTAGCCAAAGAGGGCGCATCGCATGGTCGCGAAGTAGACAATTATACAGAGTGAGGCAGCGCACGCGTCAAAGAAGGCGAAGAGCAGAAGAAGACGAGGGCCGCGTGTGAGCATTTTGAGGCAAGCGGCATGTAAGCGCCCAAAGGCATAAAATCCCTTTGTAGGCTCTCTGAGAGTCGGGCTTCGCCGAAGGAGAGTCAGGCGCGAGTGTAGGCCTGTCGATGAAAGAGCTGCGAGGTAGGCGCGTACGTAGAGTAAAGATACGGGACATGCCGCGCGAAGCTGTCTGCAACATCGCTGGGGGGTCGGGTCGTACCGATGGGAGTCGAAAATGGTCCGGCGGGGACGAGGAATGTCCGATGAGAACGACGGCTACCCGGCGAGGGCCAAAGCCGGGGGAAGGACATGGTTGCACGTCGAGGGAAGGACGCTGTGGCGTGGCAACCGGTGTAATCCACGAGTGTCCCCCATCCATACGCGTGCAACAAAGGCAGGAGTACAGCCACGCCCGATACAGATGCCAAAGGTGACGCATACGCACACTGCCCGATGCCGCGAGTCGGCCCCGGGTATGCAGCGCTCCTGCCTTGTTCGTCCTTTGTGTCCCGCGGTAGTTCGGTAGTTCCCAGGTAGTTCGTCCCGAGCTTTGACTGCTTGTCGAGCACTGAGCAGTATCGATCTACGAATTGATTACTCGGCGACCTGTTCAGTGCATCGCTGCGTTTTGAGAAGGGAACGGCCCGCCGCAGCGAAGCCACCGGCGGCTAGTGGAAGACGTGTCCGTGATTGAGATTGAGCGACGACGGGGTTCGTGATGACGGCGTCTTTGAACATCGGGTTTTGAGTTGACATGTAAAGGTTCCGAGTGGATTGTTGTGGGTTGGCGCGGGGTGGTACCGCCGTGGATGAGCGCGGGACCCAAGCGGATCGAGAGGGTGTAGGTCCTATAGAGTAGCGCGAGAATAAGAAGGGGTTATTGCCGAGAATAGCGAGAGTCTGTCAAAGACTGCCCGACACGAGGCGCGGCTACGTCAGCGTAGACAACGAGCGGAAGACGAGGCTAGCGCGCTCGCCAGCCGCTTGTGCAGAGACGCGACACTGCTGGACGCCGTGACCATCGTGATGGGTGCCTAGTAGCCGCGGTACCGGTTGACCAGGTAGAACGCCGAGGCAGCTGCGCGCGACGGGGAGTACCGTTTGTGGAAATTATCAGTGGGCATCTGTTGGCATGTAGGGGGCGTACAATGTGCGTAGGGGGCTCAAAAGGTTGGGGCAGACACGTCGAGACTGACTCAAAGAAAGTAGCTGACGCGACGACTGCGAGCCGAGCGAACGCTGGTCTGACGCTGGTCCGGGCGGGGAACGAGGAGGAGGGGGCGGGCGACGCCGAGTGTGGTACGGCAAACACCGATGTGATCGGAATGGGCGGGATGTTGTGTTATTCAGGGTCGGCGGATGGGACCTGAGTCTATCCCCGCGCGGGAGGGTCGAGTTATAATAGCAGCCCCGGGTCGGCGCCAGCGCTCCATCTCTCCCTCTCCCTCCCCCCGTCGTGCTGGGCGTGCACGCAATGGCCTGCTACATGCCCCTCGAGCTCTTCGACGCGATCGTCACCGAGCTCAGCGATGACGCCCCCGCCCTCCGCGCGTGCACACTCGTCTGCCGCGGTATGCTCCCCCTCGCCCGCAAACACCTCTTTGCAAACATTCATCTCGGCCCGGAGGCCACGCTAGCCTGCCGCCGGCTCGCCAACCTCCTCTGGCCATGGCCGCGCATCAACCCGTATGTGCGCGCCATCCACATCGACGATGTACCCGCCGGTGACGCACTCAGCGGTCGACGCTGGGTCGTCGACGAGCCCGCGCTCCCCGTCGTACTTCACTGCCTCCCCGCCGTCCGTGCATTCGCCCTCGCATCCCGCTCCCTACCCTTCCCCTCGCAACTCGCCCCCGCCCTAGCCGCGCTCTTCGCCTCCGCCACCCTCACCACCGTCCATCTCGCCGGCGTCCGAGAGATCCCTGTCGAGCTCTTCGACCGCTGCGAGGCCCTCCGTGACCTACGCCTATCCGGCATGGGCTCCATTGCCTTCGATCGCTCCTCGGGTCTCGCCCCCCGCCCTCGCGGTCGTCCCGCACGCCTCGAGAGCCTTGCACTCTGCGTCGGCACCTGCTCCTGGACCACACACTCCTGCTTCGAGACCCTCGTTGCCTGGCTCACACATCTCCAGGCCCCCTTCGACCTCTCCACCGTCACCCGCTTCTCCCTACAGATGTGGGGTACCGTCGACTTCGCGCTCGCACAGCGTCTTCTCGACGCTACCGCCCCCTCCCTCCAGTACCTAGCACTCGACACAACCGATCTCCGTGCGTCCATACCCTTCTTCTACCTCGGGCCCCTTTGCTGACACATACCCCACAGGCTCGTTCGGCTACATTCAGAACATTCTCAATCTCTCTCGCCTTCCCCATCTCCGCCGCCTCGTCCTCTCCCTCCCCATCGCAGAAGAGGAGGAACCAGAGGATGGCAAGCTCCACCCTCTGGGCCCGCTCGCACCACTCGCTTGGATGGACACCCTGCTGCAGACTTTCACGCTCGCTCCCGCCGCAGCGCTCGAGACACTCACCATCATCCTCCGCGTCGAGGATCAGGAGCTCGACTACACGGACGTCCTCATGCACGACATCTGGGCGCGGATATGTGGGCTGCTCGCACGCGAGCGCTTTCCTGCGCTGCGCCACATCGACTTCCAGCTCTCGAGCGCGGACGATGACGCAGACGAGGGGGCGTTGGCACAGGTCACGCACCACGTGAACCACAAGTTCGCATCCTTGCTTCCGAGGGACATTGACTTGCGGGTGACGGAGGACTTCGGTGAGCGAACATCTTGTTCGCGGTTGTCATCAGTAGCTGACGATCGCTTCAGAGGACCCATTTGACGACATGACTGCCATCTGGCGGTGCGCTCCTATGGTCTAGTTTTTAATCGCGTAATGCCCGGGCTGCTGTCGCGCTATCCTACATTATGCACTGTATTATTATCTGTAATCATCGCTGTCGCGGTGCTCCGTCTTCCCTACGGCCTGCTCTACCTGTACACGCTTTACCTCGGCCCTGCTATTCATCACCTGCCTGCCTGCATTTCGATCTTGCGCTGCCGACTGATCGTTTCCGTCTCTCGGGCTACATGTTGCACCGGACTTGGCGCTTGGCTTCGGCTGTAGCGCCAGTCATGCCGCATGCGTATGTCTGTTCTATCGCGCGTTCTGAAGAAAGGCCTTGTCATCGGTCCTAGACTGCACGAAGACACGCCACCCATGGGTCTGTCACACCTCACACTTGTCATCTCCAACCTACATATCTCCAACAGAGCTTGTGCCCTCCCGATGACCGACGAGCTCGCGATGTTGACGCGATGCGTAATCTGGCGTGCGCATCGCGCGATTTGAACATTGTCACGTGCGTGCTTGGAGTGGCATAAGGCACGTGATAGGTGTGCGGATTTCCTACGCAATCGCGTTTACCACAGGGAAGTCCAATAAATACAAACATGTATCATATATAGCGTCTATACAACATGTATACATTCATATCTAAACCATACGTCTCAGGCTGCCGCCGCGATCATGGGCGTCTTCTCCTCTTCCGTCCGCTCCGCCTCCTGCGTGGCCGCGTAGTACTTGTGCATGGCGTTCAAGATGTACTCCTGCGCGGTCAAAGGCGCGTATTTTCCTGTCGGACCTTGCACAATGACCTGCGGGCGCGGCTGGTTGAAGTAGCTGAGGAGCATGGCAAGTCAGCAAATATGAACAATGCATATATCGATTGAGGTCACTCACGCGATGCTGTTTCGCGGTTTGCCACTCTGTCCCGGAGCTGGCATACGTACGCGGTGGATGAGACTCTTGAATCGGTCTTCGCTCCACGCCATAAGCATGTCCCCGATGTTCACCGTGATCTCGCCCGTGCTGGCAGGGACTGGCGTCCATTCCGCCTCCCCTTTCGCTGCCGGACCGCTGCCGCTCATGGTCGTGCTATGGAGCGTGTCGAACGTCCCGTGCGCCTCGCGTCCCGGGAGCACTTCAAGCCCGTCACCCCCGGTCTGCTGGAACAGCAGCGTTAACACGTCGAAGTCCGCGTGCGCCCCTGCGCGCATTGGTTCCTTCCCATTCGGAGGCGAGACCGCAGGCGTGCTGCTATCCTTTGCATGGTAACGCAGAAGTCGCAGCGTCGAGAGCGCGTCGCCGTGCTCAAGCTCGTGCGCAGTGCGGAAATAGTCGGCGGGGTGTCCGAGGGCGACAGCGAAGAAGGATAGGATCTCCATGGAAAGGTCGTGAATTTGCGAGTGGAAGCGCGCTACGCGATCCTCAAATTCAGGTAGACCGGGGAGATCGTGCGGCCAGTAGGAGGAGCGGCGGAACCACTGGAGCTGAAGGGACTCCTTGGGATCTAACGGCCGTTATTATCACAAGCATAGCTATGTATGTAGCAGCTGCGAAAAACTCACCCGCTACACCGGTGGAAGGCCGTACTTGCGCGTCGCGCTCCCATCCCGTGTTTTTCTCCCGCACAAACGGCCAGCGACTCTTGATCTCATCTGGCAGTGCGAAGAACCGTGTCCTAGAAGCAAGCATGTGTCGTCAGCGCCGACTGAATCGTCGATCTCCGACGTGAAGACTCACGACAACTCGAACATCTCCTCTATATCCTGTTTGCTGGGGCTCGCTTGATCGACGAGAATGAAGAAGCCAACGTTCTCCGCCGCGTCGATGATCTGCGCGCCGATCTCAGCACGGCGCACCGCGAAGTCGCGCAGGGAGATCTTGGGAACGGGTCGCGGCATGTGTACAGTTGCAAAGAGTAGTGATTGTTGTGGTTCCCGGTGTGGACAAAGTACGTGCAAGCCCCAAGCAAATGCGAAGACAAGTACGGGGGAGGTGGAGGAAATATAGGCGCCTTCCACGGCATTTTTTGCCGCAGGGACCGACGTTTGCCGCCGCGATAACTAGCACCGGCCCATAGACCGGTCCGTTTGCACGGCTTCTCGCTAGAGCTTCGTACGCGTTCGTCGTCGGCATCAGCGGCGCGGTATTCTTGTTCAAGTTGGTGCTGGCAGTCTGAATGAATCACAGTGGGCAAAGGTGCATCGCTGGAAAAGGCAACTTCACCAATAACGCCTACACTACCAAATAGTAATCAATAGAAGGATCACCTCCCCTCCTCGCAATTTAGGGTTAGGGTTACACCCATGCCCCTAACGCAAAAGAGCCCGCCCAGCCAGAGTGGCCGGAGCGGGACGGGGAAATATTGAGACGGTGCATGAGCCGAAGCCCATACAATGCGCAGGTTTTCCCTGAGGACAGGGTCGCCGTGCTATGGAGAACCCCCACGCACCACCTGCCCAGATACATGAAGGGGCAGATGCCATCAAGGTAAGTATGAGTTGCTCAGGTGAAGGAGAATGGGTTATGTACTTCCTGAGGGACGCACGGACCAGGCAGCGTGTTGGGGGCGTGTACCGGATGTTTGCGGTCGGTGGGCGCGCCCCACATTATCTTGAAGACGACATTGACTATGAGAACTTATAGAGCGGAAGATGATCAAGAAATAATCTGGCATCGAGGCATACAAAGGGCATACACAGTTACGCCACCTGACCCTGTTGTCGGTACTTCGCTTCCTCGTCGATGTACATGTTATACAGATCAATCATTCCCTCCTTTGAAGTAGCCGATGCATGCCAGAGTTCTTTCGCCTTGGGGACGCTCTCCCGGACGCTGTTAAAAATGGGAAGCTGCGCGGCCTCTGGCGCGCCGGCCTTATGCATGTATTCGAGTGTTTGGTGAAGATACCCTGTGATCTCGCGTCAGCATCTCCCCGAGTCTTGAGCGCACAGACGACGTACAAACGTAGATCTCGTCGTCTGGGGGCAGCTCCTCCGATGCATGCTTGTAATTAACAGCAGCCTTCTTCCAGTGGTCCCGCGCATCCGCCTCAGAAGTGGCTAGTGCGGCTTGCTTGACGTGGTAGAAACCGATGGCACTGCGGGACCATCAGTACGACTGCAAGCAGTCGCGAGTACATTAGATGGAAAAGAACGTACGCCATTGCAAGAGCCTGCGGATACATGTAGGAGCCAATGAATGGACCAATCCCATGCCCATCAGTGGGGCGGGGCGGGTCCAGCTTCGACGCCGCATTCATGACCTCTTCCGCTTCTTCGAGGAGATCTTCAAGAATGTCTTGACTAGGCTTTTCCTTATATGCCTACCAAAGAGAGCGGGGCGTCAGTATATCACCCTTGGTCATGAATAGTGGACTCACGGCAAGGAGCGCGTCCAGAAGGGCCCTGCGTACAAGCATGACGAAGGCGTCCGCCAGTATGTCGCCTTTCTCGCTTGTTGGGAAATCCTTGTACGTCTCGCGGGCCCAAACCAGGACCTGTAGCGCGCCGCTGATGAATTTCACCTCAGCGTGATGACCTCCTCCGAGACCGTTGATGCCACCCAGCCATCCGCGCAATATCCAGGCCCTGCCGATCTTGTTGTCAGTAATCCTCGCGCTGGATGCAGAAGACGGTGCTATACCTGAGCGTCATTGAGAGAGCGGTCTGCGTGCGGGGCCAGCCATCGCGAGCTATACGTCCCGGCAGTTCGCGCATGATAGCATCTGGCCCGTCGCTCGGCCAAGCCCCAAATGTGTTGCACTCATGATTTACTGGAAATCATATCATCGCTCGAGCAGACAGGGAGGTATTGGTGTCGCACACATACGTTGTATGCTCAGGAGCTCCATGAACCTGCCTTCATCATGAGCAGCGCGACGGTCCAGTAGAATACCATTGGTGATCATCTCGATGGCCTGGGAGTGGAAATCATTCACAGACAATCTCGGAAGACAATCGGCTCACACACCCCAAGCTTCGGCTCACTCAGCAGCTGTCCGGTTTGTGGGTCCGTCCATTGCTTCATGCTATTTGTAAGGTCGAGGCCCTGCTTGAACATCTATGCGCAGGTTTGATCAGGACAACAGGATGCCGACCGGAACCAGCACCTACAACATACGCTTCGGTTATGATAAAAGCCTATACGAGGGTAAACCAGTCAGTGAAGCCGATTGCGCGCATGCAAAGGTGAAACCGACGCTGGAATGTATTCGCGCAGTCTCATAACCCTGCACGAGCCGACGTCCAACGACCCATGGTGGCTCTTCGTTGCCGTCGAGCAAGGCAACGTGCGGAGCCGGCGTCCTGAGCTTCTCCAGAGCGTCCTTGAGGTTGGCCTCTGCTGCCTTGAGCTTCGCCTCGTACTCTCCCTTCTGCATCTGTTCGCTCGGTGTGAGATTCGCCCCCGGAAGCGCGTCCAACGCCCTGCGCCATTGCGTGGAGCTGCGATCATAGCTTCCAAGGGCCTATTCACGAAGAGCGAGCAAATATATGTGGTGAGTGACCGGCGAACAGGCAGGGTACCGAGTCTCACGTCATGCGCGGTGGCGAGCCGCGCCCATGCTTTGGGATATGCTGGGTTGAGGTCAACGGCCTGTTGGACGCATGTTCAGTTCACTAGACAGGCCAAATTCAGACGAAAGGCTCGACGAACCTTTGTGGCGTCGTTTGCGGCATCCAGATACCTGCCTATGGGTTAGATCGGCACACTGCGACGGCGAAGACATTCAATGTCACAGCGAGTCATATCCGGTACCCACATCTCCAACTTCAACCTGCATTGCGCTCTGTTCGCATACAGAATAGCATTGCTCTCGTCGAGCTCAATGGCTTCGGTGTACTTGAGCGCCGCTGTGCCATATTTCCCTTGGGCGAAGAGCGCGTTGCCCTCATTCTTAAGCTTGTCCGCTGTGTTATCGGACATCTGAAGACGCGACTGTGGTCAGAGACAAGCGCGTTCGATTGCAATTGCGCATGTCAGCCTTGAGCCATGGCGGAAGCAAACAAACGACTCCGAGTTCAACGTGGTTATCGGCAAATTCCGGCAACGCACGGCTCTCAGTTCACTTCGTCGCTACTTATGTAACTTACAATGTCGCTATGCCGTCGTTCGAAGTGTGTGTCCACAGAAATATAATGTACAGAAATAAGCCGATGACAGGGTATGGTCATCATGAAGGCGGTCGGGCGAACTTCGCGAAGCCCTCTCTGTCCTCGTCCCCTTCCCTGCTCCATCGACCGTTGCGTTCCTCGCTAACTCCACATATAGCTCACTAACCCAACGAAGCACAAGCCAATGATGGCCCCGACAATAATAGCGTCGCGTCGGCGGCGAGACTTGATCATACCGATGACCTGGTTGATGCCGGGGATTTGGGCTGAAGGGGAAGTATTGAGTTAGTCAGATCTATTGCTGGGAAGGATGATATAGGAGAAACCAGAAGCAAATGGGAGGAGAATGTGGGTAGAGGGATGCACCAGGAAGGGCGCTCATACAATGAGAGAAAGGCACGCACCAATAACCCCTTGCATGCGGGAGCTTATGCCTACTAATGAAGCGCGCTGTCGCGAGAAGTCGGCACGAGTTTCGTAGGCTTGACTGAGAGGCGGAGAGACGGAGTAGAGTCAGGAATTTGCAGGTACAATGATAGAGGATGGGCGAGAGTGAGGTGGCGTGGAAGGAAATATGTTCATATGGCGTGTCAGAGAAGGCCGTGAAGCAGGTTCATACATTGCAAGGAAGAGGGTAGCGTCGATAAGAGTTGTTAGAATCAGTACACATCACTTTCAAGAAGGAAGAACAGAACGCACGCAATCAAGTCGTCTGTCATGCGATGTGAGCTGTCGATGCGACCGCGCTCTTCCAGTAAAGAGTCTGCGGCGGAGGATTTATATGCCCTGTCGGGCAGTCAGATGTTGCGAAGGTGGTTAATGTCTACACCAACGCACTGTATGTCGTTCCGTACGCCGGAGAGCAGGTTCGCCTGGTCTCTCGCTGCCTGTGCGCTTGCGCGTGTCCGACGAAGGTCGCGGGCATAGTCGCGACAGAGCTCCTGGTGACGCTGCACAGTGCGCTGCATGGATGGCGAGAGGGCGTCGGGTGTTGAAGAGAGCGCGGCAAGTTGTGCATTGTTGTCTTCGAGCTAGAGGTGGGTTAGTGGGAGGGTGCGAGTGCGGGGTTGGGAAGGTGCAGATGGGGATGGAATGTGAGGCATGCACACGCACCTTCTCCAATAGCTCCTCGAGCTCCATCTCTAAGTCAGCACAGCGTGATGGTGCGCCGTCCGCCTCTACATCATTCCCTGGTCTACCGATGGCAGAAGCGAGTTGTGAGAAGGAGGTGAGCTTGGCATCGAATAGGTTCTCTAGCGTGCGGCACTGCCGGTGGAGGGCGTCGTAGGAGGACATAGTCGTGGTGGTGGTGCTGGTGGTGGTAAGCGCCAGCCGTTGTTGTTGTCGCACGCGTCGTCGCGAACAGCTGACGCGCAGCCTCGGGTTTGTCGGCCCGACTCCCGGTGCTTGTCTTCGATTCGAGCGTCGATCCCAGCACCCGCCGCGATGACCAGCACCTGTCTAAGATAGTGGAGGACTTTCCGTGGGCTGTTTTGTTCTAAATTCCTGTCATAAACGCGCATCAAAGGCTTGGAAAGGCAGGTCGCCGGACATCCGAACCTCCCCCATCACTTGCTGATGTCGATCGCCCTCGTCCTAACTGCACGTCTGAGAGGAGGGTAGCACCCCCCCTCCTAGAACAAAATCCTCATCCTAAACGCTTTTTTGCAATGAATTAGTGATGGAACACGATGGGACCGTATGTAATTTCCTTCTACGGTCAGACGTGAGTCATACGAGCCCTTCTGAGTCTCGTCGAGCGCCGTTGGTCACAAATCCTAGTTGTGGCTCACGGTTTGGACTACCTTTCCTAAAGCCCTTTGCAATGGGTCTCTTGATTGCATCAAGTCGTTTAGGGAAGGGGTTTGGGCCACGGAAAGTCGTCCAGTCTCGTAAACCATCCTCTAGTAAACTAGAGTCTGGAACATCTTCGGGGGTAGGTCCCGGACGTGGCTCGGAGTTTGAAAACTGAATTTCGAGGCCTGTTGTAGCGATCTCGTGACTCCTCCTTTCGGCCGGGCGTTCGAATCCCCGTCGCTCATCAACGAACCTCGTCATGTCGTATCCGCATCCAAGGCGATACCACGCATATATGCAGTGTTCCATCTACATAACTTGCGGCATACTGGCTTTTGCACGGCATCGACTCCGCTGCAATGCCCTCCGTTCCTCTACTTCTGCGCCGGGACTCCTCTAATAACAGCGCAACAATAGCATCATAATCTTCGCGTCTCGGGCTTCTCAATGAACTGGGGACCACAAGATTGAGCTTTTCCCTTGCTCGAGGACACCCCTGTCCCGTTTCTCGACCGCGATTTGAGAGCATGCGTCTTTCTGAAAAGGCCATAGGTAGACAGACGTTCGATGCCGGACGCGGTCCAGATGATTTGCGTGAGCTCTATTCCAAGAGATGGTGAGATTTAGGTCACTGTATGCGTGGTACTTCGATGCGCAGAGAAGTCTGGAGATGCAGACGCTGTGCCCGTGTACTACAAGTCTGTACTACAAGTCTGTACTACAAGTACAACTTCAAGCTTCAAGTTGAGTACAAGTCGACTGAGCGCCACACAGGCGCCACACACAGCCCAAAACGGAACGTCACGAGCTTCGGCCGCGCTTCGGCACGGTTAAATTTCAAACTCCGTGCCACCTCCCTGACCTACCCTGTATGTGAGCCCAGACTAGTCTAAGAGCCTGCATGACGAAGCGCGTGCGTCAAGCGCGATCCCGCCCTTCTTATAAGACTGGACGTGCGATGGACAAGCCATGTTGCTCACTCGCGCTCTTGCCTTCTCCCTCCTCGCCGCCTCTGCTGCTCCCCGTGCCCAGGCTTTCCAGATCCAGTCTCCGTTCAAGTATCTAAACCACGCCGGCATGTCGTCCTTCGCCACCAACTCTGCCGGTCTCTCTCCCGAGGAATCTCGTGCCCTCCCCGAGCGCGCTGCCCAGCCGCACGAGGAGAAGATCCTCACTGCCATCAAGGAAATGTACTCGTGCAAACCCAAGGAGGTGCGTCTGAAAGATGGACCCGTCAGATGTCGTCTCACACCCCTCAGACTACCTTTGATATCTACGTCGACAAGGCCGTCTTCCACGACCCTGTTGGCATTGCCGAGGGTGTAGCGAGCATTCGCGCGCAGTTCGTTGGTTTGGCAAAGGTATGCATATACCTACTTCCTGAAAGCATGATGCTCACTTCTGTTAGATATTTGAACGCGCCGACATACCAAAGTTTCGCGTTCTTGAGAACCCATCGTCGGTGCCGAAGAGCACCATCTTGGTTGATCAGGACGTTTCGTACTATCGCTCCGCCAAAGCGGACAGCCCGACCAAGGTGTGCATGCATATACCCTAAGTCGTCTCAAATCAATGGTACTTATTCCCCTAAGACCATGAATTCGCTGCTTACCATCGAGACTGACGACTCTCACCGCGTAACCGCCCACTATGAGAACTGGAACCATGAGCGCACGTCTACGAGTGAGGATGGTTTCCTTGGTGAGTTTTTTGCACTGTCGACGTGCATCCACCGCTCACACATTTGCAGGAATGCTCAATGAGCAGCGCAAGCGAGTTACAGCCGCCCTCACCGACGCTGTTATCGGCAAGAAGTGAGCGCACACTGGGCCTTGCACCTTGACTCGGAACCGATTCCCAAGTAGCCAACCAAATTTTGAGAGTGTATGATGTATGATAGTGTACAATATGAATGATGTCCAACGACCACATATCTAGCGAAAGCAGTTCGTCTTCTGCCCCCCCTCTTGCCGCGCAACCACTGGCAGGTCAGCGTCAGTCATCATCGGATATCTCTGAGTCGGACCCAAAGATGGCGGCTTCAGTGATTTCTCCGTACGCATGTCCTTCCTCCTTCTCCCACGCCTCCCACTTCGCATCTCGCGCACGGCGGCGGGCCTTGCGGGTCATGGGCGGGGCCGTGCCATGGTTGCCCTTCTTGAACCTCGTCCAGTTCTGTGCAAGCCGCCGCACTACGTACACCCCTTCGTCGCCCGGGAGACCTTGCGGTATGCGTCCCTGTCGCTGCGGGTCGGCGACGCGGCTCACGCCAACGGAGTAGGGATTGCCTTTGGGGCGTCTGGAGATCTTGGGGCGTTCGGAGGACTTGGGGCGTTTGGAGGGCTTGGGGTTGAGGTCGTCAGGGTCCTTGTCTGATGAGCCCTCGCCTGAGGAGGCACCGTCTGAGGGGGCATTGCTTGAAGGGGGATCGTCTGCGTAGGCAAGGGCGCCGTTGCCAAGGCTCATGCCTGCGCCGCGCTTCTTGCCCCGAGGCGGGGAGGCGGAGGGCTCCTTCTTATCGTCGGCCGGCTCATCCACATCCATGCTCTCGACGCCCCACTCGCGCACCTCGGCGATGAAGCGCACGATGTCGAAGGTGCGCGACGCGCTCTCGTCCGCGGCGTGCCAGTCGCTCTCAGCAAGCAGCCGTGTCGGGTGCGCGGCGGTGATGAGGGCACGGCAGGCCTTGATGGAGCGAAGGTTGATACCGGTGGATACAGAGAGGAAGGCGTTGGGGTGACCGGTCTGAGAGGCGTTGTCAGCCAGTCAGACAAAAGAGATCTGAAGAATAGAAAGAGTTTACCTCTACAGTCCGCCACATTTCTGGGCTCAGGCCGCAGCTGTGGAGGTCGACAGACAGTGCGCGCCACCGGTCGCCGTAGCGGTCGCGCATGGCATTGAGGAACTCGAGCGTGTGCTGGGGCGCTTTGACGGAGTGCAGGCTGATGCCAATAATGGCGGGAGGGGGTGAAGTGAATTTGAGATCTTTGAGCGCGGGGCCAGCAACAGATTTGGCGTTATCGAGAGAATCTTCGTGGTCGGGAGTCTCTGAGCCGTCGGTGGATGCAGCAGGTTTGGAAGATTCCGGAATCTCTGCTTTTGCGGGTGTCCGAAGTGCGATAGCGAGGGCCACTTGGGCCTCCAGGACAGCACGCTGGTGCTCGATGGGGACCGTGAAGGGAGACAGCGTGCGCGCGGGGTCAGGTTCCTTGCCCATGACGCCGTCCTTGCCGTTCATCTCCTTGGGTGCTTCACTCGTCTTTGTTACTGCCTTGTTCGCTAGTTCTCTCTTGTCTTCCTCGGTCTTGGTTGCTTCATCCTTCCCTTCCTCGCCGTTGTCCTCCCCCATAGCATACTTGCCGCCCATCGGTACCCTGAAGGCGCGATCCAGCCCGACTTCCCCAAGCATACAGCCGGGGAAGGCGCGCAGATTATCGCAGAGCTCAGTCAGGATGGTGTTGAGGGGAGTGGGATCGGGGAGACGTGGGAGAAGGGTGGCAAAGATATCCTCCTGGGCAGCGGTGGGACGGAAGAGCGAGCGATAGTGAGCAGATTTGTCAATGGGGAATGGGGTGGGAGAGGTAGAGGTAGAGGCTAGCGCGGGGCTAGCGAGTGTGGAGGCGGGAGGATCTGAGGTAGACGGGGCGGATGTGTCAACGTCCATGGTGTCCTCGACCGCGTCTTCGCTCTTCTTCGCCGCTGCCTCGGCTTTCGCAGCGTCTTCCTTGGTCGCCTTCGCTGCAATCTCTTCACCCAGCGTCGCTGCATCCGTATCCGGTGGTACCCATATGTGGTGCGCGAACCAGGGGTGGTAACCAAATGCTGGTATAACACGTTTGGGATAGGCGCGCGCCAAAGCAGCAACGCGCGCCTGATCGCCGCGGCGCGTAGCCATGGCGCACATCTTGTGGCCGGGCTCTTTGAGCAGTTCATCGGGGATTGGAGAGTCCGTGGGGTGACAATGGACGTCGACTATGTGAGTCAAGACGTCGCCAACGGGAAGCGGGGCGGGCGGGACGCTCGGATGAGAGGAGACGGGCGTGGGCGCCGGCTTGGACATGATGCGTGTGCAGAAGAAGTGTCTTGGGGAGTGTAGATGGTGGTTGCTGACAAGAAGTGCTGTGCGAAGCGAGAATTTATGGCGGCGCACAAGGTCACAATGCATTGTCCATCGTTACGTTACAAGGTCTATTGTCCTTGTTATGACGCGAGGCGGTGCGGTGCGGGCGCTCGGGAGTGCGGCCCGCGCCATCGATCACCTGCCCGATCGGGCGGCGCGCGTCTATTTGCGCCCATGCTCCGCCACCTGCGCCGCCTCTGCTTCCGTCCTCTCGCTCGCCGGCCGCTGACCATGGCCGCACCAGCTGTCTCCCCATCCTCTGCTGTACCTTCGCCGCTGAAAGCGTCGCCACTGCAATCCACAAGGCAATCCTCGAACTTGGCATCAACTTCCAACTCAACCCATTCACACTCTTCCCATGCCGTCTCTCTTACCATCGATGCGTCCCCTCCACGCTATACCGGACCCCGTGATAAGCTTGACCGCAGCCTGTTCAAGCGAACCCTACCCCTCCTTGCTGCCCGCATCCCCGCAGCGCGCACTGGTGCTGTCCTACGCGCACCCGCGCTTCGAGGCGCCGTTGCTGATATCCCACGCCGACGGTCCGTGGTATACGGCCCACGAGCAGGAAATGCGCCAGAAGACGAAGAAAGCGGAGGTGGCGACCGGCTGATACTCCTGCGCGGGCAGAACGCAAAGGACTTGCCCGCAGTGGCGCGCGAATTTCTGGATGCGGAGGGCGCAGCTCTGGAAATCTACGAGATGGAGCTGGACTACGATTACTGGAATGCACGTGCGTTGTACAAA
Organism: Schizophyllum amplum; assembly: GCA_007026445.1. NCBI lineage: Eukaryota > Fungi > Basidiomycota > Agaricomycetes > Agaricales > Schizophyllaceae > Schizophyllum > Schizophyllum amplum. Next base: position 1,508,140 of record VDMD01000004.1, on the reverse strand, counting down.
TACCAAGTGGAGGGTTATTCTAAAGATGTTTGCGGTGCAGCGGAAATCCTTCACGCCATATTTCCTCCGGCCGAGGGTTTTGACGAAGTGCCGAGTTCGTTTGCAATCACCGGCCATATCGCACACCTCAACATCATCAACGAATACTTGCCGTACAAGCATCTGATTGGAGAGGTCATACTCGACGTGCGTACTTCGATTAACATGCCCTCTATTGCGTATCGTTCTCCGTCGTTTCCTGCAAAGCCATCCTCTCCTTCCACATATACCATATTCCGTTCCATCCCTCATCTTTTTGCTCAATGACCCTATAGAAAAACCGCTCCATTCGCACCGTTGTCAACAAGCTCGACTCCATCAACGCCCAATTCCGCTTCTTCGACATGGAACTCCTCGCTGGCGAACCCGATTTCGAGGTCGAGCATCATGAGGCGGGATGCAACTTCCGCTTCGACTTTAGGAAGGTGTATTGGAACTCAAGGTTGCATACGGGTGAGTATTCGTTTGCTCATGCTCAACAATCTACCGTCCACCTACTCACACATTCTACCCAGAACACGAACGCCTCGTCGCCGCCTTCAGCCCTTCTGACCTTGTCGCCGACGTCTTCGCCGGCGTTGGCCCCTTCGCCGTCCCCGCTGCTAAGAAGGGCTGCGCGGTCTTGGCGAACGACCTCAACCCGGAGGGCTACCGATATCTGAAGAAGAACATAGAAGGGAATAATGTGAGTCAGCTCCATCGCCGGATGAGGTTCCATCGAGTGGACTTTCATTGTTGAGTGGGCTTTTGGACAATCATTGTCGAGTCAACATCATCCTCGAGCCGGAGCGTCTGCCACCCCGGCATCCAACGCTAATCTCCTCGTCCAGGTATCCGCTCTAGTCCTACCCTACTGCGAGGACGGCCGAGAGTTCATCCGTGCTGCCGTGCGCCGCACCCGCGAAAACCCTATGCCGCCGTACGCGCCCCCAGTCTCGCGCTCTCGCCAGAAATCGGAGAGGAGGAAGAGGGATGGGAAGGATCAGGTTACAGAATCAGGTCAAGGCTCGGTACCGGCCACGGAAGCCGCGTCACCAGGAGCCGTGTCGACCGAAGCGACAACGGACTCTGCGCCGATGACGGCTGCAACGACACCGGCGCCGTCACCAGCACCATCAGGACCGACACCTGCCGCTCGCTCGCGCATCGACCACTTCGTGATGAACCTGCCCGACAGCGCTCTCGAGTTCTTGGACGCCTTCAAGGGGATCTACGCGACAGAGGCTGACGATCCGGACATGTTCATGCCCATGATTCATGTCCATTGTTTCACGCGGGAGCCGGAGGACCGGGCGAGGGAGGATATCTTGGAGGTGAGTTTACAGTCCATAATTTCACTTTTTGTGCTGTGTTGGTTGGACAACTGCTGAAACCGTTCTTTCAAGCGCGCTGCCGCCCGTCTAGGCGCCCGACCACCCGAGGACGCGACGCTGCATCTTGTACGCTCCGTCGCGCCGAACAAGGATATGTACTGCCTGAGCTTCCGCCTTCCGAAGGAGGTTGGCATGGGGACTGTGTGAATCATACTGGCCGGGGGACACTTAATGATGAATGAATTATGCCACCTGACTAGTCACTAGTCACCAGTCAAGAGCAGTTATGCATTCAATGTCATGGCCATGAAGCCAAGATGACCAAAACAGGTAACATCAGCGATAGCGTCTACAGAGCCAAACACCGAACAACAAAAGGACCACCTCTCACACCCTTGAGCCAGGTTAACCTAATTAGGGTTAGGGTTACACCCACGAACCTAACGCAAAAGAGCCCGCCCAGCCAGAGTGGCCGGAGCGGGACGGGGAAATATTGAGACGGTGCATGAGCCGAAGCCCATACAATGCGCAGGCTTTCCCTGAGGACAGGGTCGCCGTGCTATGGAGAACCCCCACGCACCACCTGCCCAGATACATGAAGGGGCAGATGCCATCAAGGTAAGTATGAGTTGTTCAGGTGGAGGCGGGCGGTTTATGTAGGCTGAGGGAGACGCACAGACCAGGTAGCGTGCTGGGGGCGTGTGTCGGGCGTTCACGGTGAGGAGAGCAGACCCGCATTGCAATTGGTTCTGACCATGAGGCGAGGGCAGATCTCTGGCCGAGGTCGTCGTCGTTCGATATGCGTGGTTGGTATTTGGGAACACGTACAGCAACCATCGGATGGAGAAGAGGTTATTGGCCGCATGGTTGAGCGTCATTTCTCAAGAGTACTAAGGCTGACAACCACGCAATCTGCTCTTCCAGAGTCTAGGGAGCACGTTCTAACATTAGAGGAATATATGTATGGGTTTATAGGTAGATATGAATATATGGGCACGTCTTCGCAGCTGCACGGACCAGGTCGTAAGGGCATGAGAAGCCAAGGGATTAGATGCATGAGTAGTCGTAGTCTGTCGGTTGTGTGAGTCGTAGGTGTGGTGTTTCTAGTAGTTGGGTCCAGAAAGGGTATCAGGCGGATATATGGGTTGAGAAGGGGATCGAGGAGAGGGAGGATGCCAGGTGTAGCCTACGCGCCGAGGATCGCGGCGTAGGACGCCTTGGGGACTTCGTTGTCGCGGGGAATGTACTCCCAGGGTTCGTCGATAACCACATCACGGCTCGTCGTGTCATCGAGTGCGATGACGGAGCGAACAGGAGGAACCATCTCGAACCCGACGTCCTTGCCTGAGGAAAGGTCAGAAGAGGTTACCGCTATGACTGCAAGACTACTCACGTTTGCTCTTGCGTGGCTTGGCAGGTGCTGCGACGCGGACCAGGTCGTCCAACCTCATTCCCGCTGGACGAGATGGCGCTGGCCCGTGGGCGACATCGTCGCGAGGCGGTGCAGCAAGGTTCTCCACACCGACGCTGTCATAGCTGGGAGCAGCACCGGCGCCCTTCTTGGAGCGGGGTGTCGGCTGCGACAGTTGATTGCCGAGCGCCGTGAGCGACTGCTCCTTCACAGCGCGGCGGCGGGCGACTTCCTCCGCTCGCTTGGCCCGCTGCCGGGCATGTTCGTACGCGCGCACCTCGCGCAGGATGTCTGCGTCGGGGAGAGCAGACGAGACAAGAGGCGAGGCGGCGTCAGCGGCGGTCGCGGACGCGGACGCGGTACGAGAGGCAGCAGCAGCAGCGGAGTTGGACATGGTGGTTACGGTCTAGAGTGCGAGTTGGTGACGGCGGGAAGAGAGGGCCGAGAAGGGCGAGAAGGCTTATATCGGCCATGTCCGGCGGTTTGTCAGTGTGTGGCGCCACGGACATCGCTGAGCTGTCCCGTCGCGGATGGTGCGGTTCAGGAGCTGCACCGCGTCAGTCCGCCTGTCCGGTCCGGCGTGACGTGGCATGGCGAATGTGACGCGACGCGTCAAGTCACCGGCTGGTCACTGGTCTCCTTCCGACCACTTGGGGTCGGAGTACGGAAATGCGTGAAGACCTGGGTCCATGGGGTCACTGGGGTTGGAATCACAAACAGGTGCGTTTTTCTCAAGTGAACTGCCTAACGCATGGCCTAGGTATATGTATCACTTATCTAACTTCACGAGCATCTCAAAAACATCATGGCCTTGACACTAAATTGCCGACCTCTCCAGCATGCTCACGAACGAGAACGTAAAGCACACCGTCCGTATAATTGCGATCGAGGCCATCTAGGACGGCTACGCGTACCAGTGTGCAACAGGATGTACTCGGAGTTGGACGGCTAACATCTGCGTCAAGTCCGGCTGCGCCCATCGGACTTAGTCTCCCCAGGCAGACGTTCGTCATCAGACTGCGATCCTCTCCTCAGCTCCCGTCTCTATATGCTGGAAGAGGGTGTGAGTCATGTGGTTTGTGGCTGTTCAAACCTACGGGCACAGATTACTGCAGGCTAGGTATCGGTACGCCAAGACAGAAGGAATTGAGTGTTGTGCAGAACATTGTGTGCGCTCCTTTGCTCCCACTTGTCATTCTTGCATACTAAGTCTGGCAATAGCCGTCATTAGAGGCGTTGCGCAGCTGTTGTTGTTGGTCACTATTGTTGTTGGACACTCTTGTTGTAATTCAAAAGTCAGCCAAGGCACGGGTATAGCAGGTATCAGAGGCCAGTGCAACCCTCTGAGCAGTCATATCCGTCAAAATCGACGCCGCCAGCGGCAGTAAGAGGCGGATGGTGGTGGCACGCGCCACGTGCCGCAGTCGGGCGAAGCCGACGGCCATCGCCGAGAACGTCCTGCGCACGACGCTCAGCCATCGCCGGCGAGCGCAGGTGTAAGCCTGGGGCGTTCACAAATCATAGGCGGAATGTAGTAAGGCTATAGTGCTTTTTCTTAGCTGCACAGGACCTAAAGATAAAAACAACGGAAGTTTCTAACAACAACACGGACCAACAACAACAGTTGCGCAACGCCTCTATTCTAGGTTTGTAAATGATATGTACATCGAATTGATACATAGGGTGCTTCGACATTCTGCCCAGATGAGTGAGAATATACCTTCTGTATCCTGCTGCCCATCGCTCTCCGCGTTTCCCTCTTACATCTGAGACGCGCTAGCAGCTGCCTACGAGAAATTGAACCATCCTTTCGACGCCTGCTGAGCCGCGAGCCGCTTCGCCTGCAAGGTCAATGTCAGCGTTGTTCTAATCATCTCTTTGTTTTCCATCCTCTTTCACCACTGTCCCATCCCTTCGTCTCTTCGTCGCTCTTCCTCTCCTTCGTCTCTGCTTTATATCATCTCTGCCCCAGGCCCTTCTCGCATAGCCCGTCTCGACTTCAAGTGCGAACGGACACTCACCTGAGCCACCATGTTTTGGCTGCCCTCTCCAAGAGCGTTGAAGTGCTGCTCGAGGTCACTCAATAGTTGCCTGCGGGGACGTTTAGTGAGTGCGGCGACAGACGGAAATGTGAGTGTGACCGATGCTGCTCGTCTTCGAAGACAATGCAGTAGCGTCCTCTCACTCATCAGGAGGCACTCACCCTCTCTCATTCATCGCTGCACCAAGGCGGTCAGCAAGCCCTGCGCGCGTGCCCTCAGCCGCGTCGGCGATGGCTGCGGCGTTCATGCTCCCTCCAAATCCGCCCGCCAGTCCAGGACTGCGTGGCGGTTGCGCCCTGGGGCGGGGTGGGGGACGGTCGGGGCCGGCCACTGTTATCCAAGCGTTTGTACTCAGATAGAACAAAGGTAAAATGCCACGAGACTTACACATCGCATCCATCTGCTCGCCCGTCACTGCTCCGATGCCTGTCAAGCCACCGAGCCACGCTGCCCAGGACGCTGGACCCGCGCTGACGGGTTGCGGTTGTGGGACGGGCGTCGGTCGGGTGAATTCGATGTCCGGCAGTCCTGCATGCGGCCTGCGCGCTGCAAACAGCGTCGCGTACGACATGTGGCGGGTGACTCCTGCGGTGGCGTGGCGCGCCCAGGCTGCGTAGTCGCCGGTGCTGTCGGGTGAAGCGGGGCTGGGAAGTAGTTGTGAATGGCAGGTACAAGAATCGGCGAAGGCGCGACGGGCTGCAAAGAAAGACCGGACGTTACTCACATTGTCGAAGCCGCCGTCAACTGGCGTGTATGCATATGTTCCAGATGCGGCAGCGAGTACGCCGCCGCCTCGCCAGCCCCGCTGAACACAAGGAGCGCGCGCGAGCCCAGTTTCTCTACAACCGCCGCGCTCCCCGCTGCTCCGAACCGGCTTCCCCACTCTGCCTTGCCGACCCGCTCACCTGTGACATCGAGAGTGCAGCGTGCCCCACGGCCACCGACGCTTACTAACAGCGGTTTTGCCCCGGGCCTTTCTCCCCTCCAAGGTGCTCCTGTCTTGCTATCGATCACAAAGAGACCATTGTTCACGGGGTCGGCTGCTCCTTCAAAGACGATTGGCTCCTGGACGGAACCGTCATCGTTGAAGGTGTACACCCTGCCAGCGCCGGATATGCGGAGTGTAACTAGTCTGAGGCGGGGCGTTGGATCTGCGTGTGGTGTATGAGCCGGCATGCAGTCGCAATAACGGCCTTAAACTTACCGTTGTGGACGGGACAAAAGGCCCAGCACAGCGCACCGACTACGTCAGCGATCGACTCCTCACGACGGTGCAGGCCGAGTGTGCTTTGCCTGCGATTGGGGGTACCCTCGCGCAGGAGGACAGCACCCCGACGGACATCTGCAACTAGGATCTTCCCATCTGCGTAAGAAGTAGCGACGAGGCCTGGCGTAGAGGCCCGGTCAGTTCTTCCGGCCAGAGCAACATGCAGACAAGACAAACTCACACTCCCTGGTAAGCGCACACCCCATGCACGGCGCCCCCGCCGCAAGTACCATATAGGGCGCATATATGCTGTCCGCTACAGGCCCCGGCTGTACGCTCACTATCTCGGGATCTGCCTCTCGCGGCACAAAGCGTGACATATGCGCTGAGCGCGAGCGGAATAGCACCACCTCTCCGCTTGTCATCACGACGGCTGCCTCCATCTCTTCACCCAAAAATGCCAGAGCAACATCCTGTACTGCAGATGCGCCACGCAAGAAGTTATCGGAGACGCGGCCGATGAGCGTTGTGTCTGCGGCGGCGTGAGCGGTGTCGAGTATAAGATGCGGGAGGGGCGAAGGATAGTCGGATTGTAGGGCATTCGGTCGTTGCGCCAAGAGCAGCTGCGCGCTGACATCAAAGAAGCGCACGGTACCGTCGCGGTTGTATGTGAGCAACATCCCGATGCGGTTCATACTGGGTATAAATCGTCAGCGCAGCATAGTGATTCGATGGGGGGTAAAGCTACCTTCGCTAACCGCAATTCGCTGACGTCCAGCTCGTCGCACCATGCCAGACCTCCGTTCAGTTCGAGACATGGTGTATGGAGGCCCTGGGCGTCTAATAGGCGCTGATAGACATGCACCTCGAGGCGCAGCAGCTGTCCCCCTACCACACCTGCGCTACCACAGTCCAACGCTGTCGGCAATCGCAAGCGTCGAGGGTCGTCGCTGACCTGCATATCCGCAAGTGTCTGTGCAAGGTCAACGTCCACCTCGCCTTCGTCCAACTGATTCGTGTCGTCTCCCTGCTTCTGCCCGCGCGTCCGGAACACCGGCGGCGGGAACTCGTACGCCTCCGTCACGCGCGACCCGCCGGGCCCCTCCACCAAAGCCAGGATGGCCTGTGCATCAAACGCCCCTGCGAAGTGAGGACTGCTTGTGGGTGTGAGGAGGAAGTCCTGCACCTCGCCGTGCGTCGCGTAGAAGTAAGAGTCAATTGGCTTCACGCACGCGCGCATTGCGCCGCAAAGCATGGGGTGCAAGCCTACAGGTGCCGGCCCCGCGGGAGGTGCGCCGGGGTTGAAGGCAGGAAGCCACTCCACGGTCATGCCTGGCGCGTCACCCGCGGGTACACCACCAAGTATGGCCAGGGCAGTCTCCCCGCCACGCGGGTCGCTCGAGTTGCTGAAACCACACCAGGCAAGTTTGAAGATGGGTTCACGAGGCACGGGCGGCGGGGGCGCGTCGAGGTGCTGCTCCAGCACTGTAGCGTTGACGACGTGTACGTCGTCGGCTTCCAGAGTGCGAACAGCTAAAGGTTGATCTTCATCGTCTACGGCCCAGAAGGCGATGCTGCCATCCGCGTGACCGACAGCGAAAAAGTGGCCGGTGGGATGTATAGCCATCGCGGTGACCGGAACACGTCTGTGCATGAGCAAGTCCTGAAGCGAGTCAGTGTCCGGTGGCACGACAGAAAGATAGCATACTTTGTTGCCATATCCCTCGCCTCCGGGAGCGCCTGGTCGCAGGACAAGCTCGTAGGCGCGCACGGTCGCGCATTCTTTCTACTGTAGCACTTAGCATGGTGACTCAAGCCACTGCGTCAAGCATAACTGGCTCTGCTTACTAAGTCGCACAAGATCACACCACCTAAACTTGTCTATCACCCTTTCGAAAATCGCAATCGAACAGTATGGACGAACCTTCGAAGGCAATGAACAGAAGGTTTAAATTTCTTGGATGGATGAGAACGTCGATGGGTGATCGACTGCGTCTGTCAGTTTCCATGTGCGTAGGGTGAACCACTTGGGACCCACGACTCTGGTGAGGCTTGATGAGCGATGCCGGTCTGCCGTAGCTTCTCCTCGTACAGATCCCATAGATTCGGTATCTTGAATGGTGACACTGATGCACACTCCAGGTCGAAAGCGCGGACTTCTCCCGACGCAAGGGCGGCAAAGACCTGCGAACAAGATCATCAGCTTGCGTGCCAATGTTGCGCAATGGACGCAACCAACCTGATTATGAGATGGCGAGACCGTCATGCAACTGTACATATAACTAGTGAGTAAGATCGCTATAACGAGGTTTTGTTTTCCCCCTCACTTGACTGCGCCCTGAAAGCGCTGGCTCGCAAGGATTTTCGGGCGGGCGTATGCGCCTAAGTCCCAGACGTGCAGGCAATCCTTGCTGTCTGAAGAGCGGCAGCTTGATATATTTTCATAGAGAATATCAAGGTCATAACAAACCCATGCATAGTATCGTGAAAGAGAGCGCAGAGAAGTGAAGGAACTTGACTGAGACAGGCTCCGGAAGGGTGAGCTTCGACTCCACCCCTGGTCCGCCGAATATGTGGATGGTGCCGCTGGACGTGCCTACGCCCCTCATGAGCTGCTGCGGCAAGAAAAAACTGGTGTAGCAGACAGACCGACGGCGAGCAATTTGCCGATGGGCTCGAAAGCGAGTGCCGTGATGTTCAGGAGATATTCAGTTGTCCGCAGAGTCCCAGGCACCCAGTTGATTTCATCGCGAAGTTCGAGGGAAAGATCTGGAAGGTCGTCATGACTGTGTCTCTTCAGAAACATCCTTCAGGCGCAGAGGTTGGTCAGGGATGGCAATGTAAATGTCAATGAAGGTCCGTCGCAACCCTGGTTGCTGGGCAGAGCCAAGACGCGTCGGGCGGCGCGCGGCTCCGGGCGCAATGCGCTTGTACATGGCGATGATGCCAGATATAGAAGGTCACCTTCCTTTCGGGCTCGTCAAATAAGACTCTATGTACTTGTAGTTCAACTTCTGACTGAAAAGTCGTATGCATTCTAAGCAAAAGTCAAAGCAGTAATCAGTGCATAGATATCGCTAGTAAGATACAGGAATAGCAGTGCGGTGGTCCAGTAGGCATGTCAATAAGTAAAGTAGTGCGTGAACAACTGCTCAAGGTCATATCGCGTCGTAAGGGCGCCGCGACGCTGGCGTCGTGCCCCGCATCTTTCCCAACCATCCTCTCTTCACCGGCTTCTCTGCCGCCTCGAACACAGGTTGTGTGGGTGCTGTCACGTTGCGAGCTCGACGGTTCGGGCTCGTGTTGGTCACATCCGCGATATACGCGCCAAGCTTCTCTGCTGTCTTCTTCGGCGAGAGACTGATCATGGGCCGCGAGGTCTGGTGCCGTACTGGCGTGAAGCTACCCTGGCTCGGTATCCGCCGAATAGGACGCTCCTCCGATCCGTTCGCTATCGTTGCATCTGCAACTACAGCGCGCGGGACGTGTGACTCGTGGCTTTCGAAGTCCTCTGGCACCCCGCGCTTCTTGGAGTGGGAGGCTGACACAGGCATCGCCGCAGGGACAGGATGGGGCTCTGGTGTTCGCGCCTGCGCACGGGAAAACCGATGCACGCTGCTCGGGGGTCTTGGGTCGCGAGAACGCGGGAGGCTGGGATACGATTCGTGACGACTGCGAGCGGACCGTAGGTGGGGTATCAGAGAAGGTTGGCGGCGCTTGTGTCGTCGACGCCGCCAAGCGAGGTCGAGAGGTGGAAGGGGGCGGCGCATGTGAAGAACCGGCTCCTGAGAGCAGTCGATGCGAGAATGTCGAAGATACGGAAGAGTTCAAGGAGCGTGAAGTAGGCATCGTTGGTTGTGGGGATATCGATGACGAGCGCGGGGGCTGCGGCGCTGCCACGGAGGCGGGCGGAGCATCAGAGGTCGCTTCCGCAGCCTGGCTGACGGCTTTAGCGGCCGCCAGCTTTGCTTGCAAGTTCTGGACCTTGCGTGTCAAGGACTCCACCTTGGACGTCAGCTTCTTGTTCTCCTTCATCATTCTGCAACACATCGTAAGCATAGACAAAGTAACGGCGAAGTCATGGACGTACTCAAGAGCCCGGTCGTCGTTGCTCTCGATCTCAGCACATTTTTTGCGTAGCATCTCCTCCATCTCGACGTTACGCTCCTCAAGCTCAGCGAGAGCAGCTTCCATGTCCGGTTTTGAGCGCAAAGCCTCGATATCGTGGCGCAGGGCAGCGATTTCGCGTTGCTGACCGGCCCTCTCCAGACTGAGATCGATGTTGACTTTGTTGAGCTCGCTCGTCTTTTCGGACAGAGAGGCCGTAAGAGAGTCGAGCTCCCGTTTGTGAGCGTTAAGCTTTCTTTCACTGAAGAAAGTCAGTACTGTAGAATACAGTAATCATGTGGCACGTACGTGTCCTTCATTTGCCCCTCCAAATATCTGTTGAGAGAAATTGATCGCTGGACCTCCGCTTCCAGATCAGACATTGAGAACTCGAGCGCCTCCTTGGACTGTTGCAGTGACGCGATCTCTTCTCGTGCGCTCGTGAGATCGGCCTGAACTTGATCAAACTCCTCCGCAAGCTGGCCGTGCTCGAGCATGAGTTGATCCTGCTCCGCTTTCCACTGGTTCGCTTCGTCGACGAGTTGCTGCTGCATGCGCGAGAGCGTCTCCTCCAACTCCATCCGCTTGTCGCATTCGTTAGACAACAATTGGCGAGCACCGTCAGTGTCGCGAAGCGCGGCCTGCAAACTCTGTTCGAGCTGCGTGCGCATCTGTACGACCGCACGCTCCTGTTGGTCCATCGTCTCGCGGTGGTCGTTGCGCGTTCGAAGAAGCTCGTTCTCCAACTTTTCAACCACCTGCTGCACGGCTTGCGCTTCTTCGTCCGTCGTCTGGAATCGATGCTCCAATTCCGCGAGGGCGTCCTTCGCGGTATCGTACTGCGCCTGGAGCTCACTCTCCTGTGCACAGAGGTCGCGCAAAACGCTCGTCCGCTTGTTGTAGTCCCTGCTCAGCATCCGACGCGCGTCGTTCCGCCGCCTCTACACGAGCAAGTGCTTCCTCGTGAGCGCTTGCTTGTTCCACGACCTTCGCGTTGAGTTGTCCGAGCTCCTCGATGTGCTTCACCTTGAGCTGCACGAGTTGGCCTTGCAGGTCCTCAGTAGTCGACGCGGACGCGCGCAACTCGTCGACTTGCTGTTGCAAAGCGACTTCGGATTGTCTTAAGCCATCGATGGCCTTGGCATGCGAGGCCTTCATATCGTCAATAGTCCGTTCCAGCTCGACCACCTGCGCCTGCAGCTCCATAGTTTGGGCGGTGCTCGATGCGTCGACGGTGTCCGCGATCTCCTGTAGATTCTGCAATTCGGCTGATTTCTCCTCCAACGCCTGTTCAAGCTCCTCGACCTTGAGGTGTAACTGCTCGATATCGGAGTGAAGACCGCGAATAACATCGGATTGACGATGCCATGACGTCTGAGAGACGGCCAGAGCGACAGTGGCGTCTCGCGCAGCATCGAGGGCTTCTTCCGTTTCCAACGAGCCGTCCGAGATAGAGAGGATGTTACGCGGCTCGCGAAGTCGTGCGATACCCTTGAAGATCACATCGACGAGGACCTCGGCCTCCACGTCACGGGAAGCGAGCTGCTCCTCGAGGCTCTCCAGATCGCACTCGAGCTGTTCAGAGCGCGCGATGGCCTCATCTCGTTGTTCCCGCGCATCCGCGCAGTCCTCCACCATCGCGTTCTTTTGAGCCTCCAAGGTCTCGATCTCGGCCATGACGTCCGTCATTCTCTCTTCCTGCAGGGTGAGGTTTGTCTCCAATTTGCGGATATCGTGCTGCTGGATGCCAATCTGCTCGGTCCGGCGCATGACGCGACCTTCAAGCTCCTCGATCTGCGTGCGAAGAGCCCTGGTTGCCTCGTTCTGCGTCATGTTGGACAGTTGGTGGAACTGGAGCTCGCTGTAACGAGTCTCGGCAGTAGAAAGCTCCTGCTGAGCTTCCTCTACCTCGGCGGTAAGGTTGGTGACTTGCAAGTTGAGTGAGGAGCACTCGGATTCGACCGACTCCAACGCCTTTGACAGCTCGGAAACCTCCTGTTGTAGGCGTGAAACCTCGTCGCGTGACTCGCGTAGCTCCGGGGACGTGGGTTCGCAGGATTGTGCATGTTGAGCAGAGGCAAGCTCGACAACGAGTTCAGATACTCGGGCTGCGAGAGATGCCCGCTCAGACTCCGTTGACTCAAGGGATCGCTCGAGGTGAGACGTTTCGGCAGCCATCTGCGCGATCCGCTCCTGCGCGTCCTGCAGTTGACCTGATACGTCGGACAAGTTCTCCAACTCCACTGTGAGGCTGTCGCGATAGCCGGCCGTCTCTTCCAACGATTGCTGGGTGAGCTCGTGCTGCATCTCCAGCTGCGAGTACGCGTCTTCTCGCTCCTTCAGCTGCATACGGAGATGGTCAAGTTGAAAAGCCGAAGAGTCGGCGTCCGCGGTCAGGTTGGTGATGATTACAGCGAAGGCGGTAGATGCAGTGCGAAGGCGCCGAATCTCATCCTTGTCTTGGCATGAGTCGGAAGCATTGTACTGACTTTGTACCCTAGCTTCCAGCGACTCGATGGTGAATCGTGTCTCCGTCTCGAGGAAGTTGAGGTCACGACGCAGATTGTCTCGTTCGCCGCGCAATCGGTCTATTGCATGGAGCATCCGCTCAACATTGGCCACAGTGTCGTCCGGTACCCGTGAGGAAGCGCTGGAGGAGAGACTGCGTCGGGTCTTTCGGTCCTGTCTGTGTGATTCGTGTGTAAGCGAAGACCACCTGAAGTGACGGCTGCACGTACTGCAAGGCAGCGATCTGCGATTCTTTCTCCTTGATCGCCATCTCCAGCGTCGCTACATGATCCCTGGCATCGTCCAGCTCGTCGAGCGCTTCCTCCTTCTCGCGTACGAGTTCAATATTGCGGCCCTCGCAGTCCATGTTGCGCTCCTCCTCGGCGCGTAGCTTCCGCTCGACAGATCTGAGTTTCTCCTTCAATTTTGGTACCTCGTGAGCGTCGCCGACGAGCATCTCGAGAGTCGCTATCTTCGCATCGTCCTCATCGATCCGCTTCAGAAGCTCTTCCTCCCGGCTGCTGTCGCCCTGCTGCGACCGGAGAAATTCGAGCTCGTCGTGTTGATCGTCGAGCTTGCTGCGAAGGTCTGTCACCTCTGTTTGCAGTCGCTGCGATACAGCAACGCGCTCGTTGTCGGACTTGAGCAAGTCGGCTTCGGTCTTGGCGAGCTTCTCGGATGCGGCACGTAGTTCTGAGTCGCGTATGGCGAGTGTCTGCCGGGTGTCAGCCACTTCTTGCTCGAGAGTCGTAATCCGGAAGTTCGTCATCGAGGAGGAGCGTGGTCGTGCTGCTTTGCGGCCAGGTGTCACGGACGGTGGCGGGACCGAGCTCAAATGCCGAAGATCCGTCTCAAGTGTCTTCACTCGCGCCTGAGCGGTCTTCAACTCATTCTCCAGCTTCAAACTTCGTGCATCATGGACGTCGAATCGACAGGAAAGGGTATCCAGAGTCGACTGCAGCTCGCGGGCTTCGGCGCTCTTCGCTTTGATGTCCTCCTGCGCATGTGCAAGCGCCACCTGAGCGTTCTCGCGCGCTAGGCGTTCGCTGGTGAGGTCCCCCAATCGTTGCTCTAGTATAGATTCGAGCTCGAGGGCCTTTCCGGATTGTCGCCCGAGCTAAAATGAAGTGTCAAATCGATAATGTGGCAGAGGGTAGCACACGCACGTTGTATAACGCCTCGTCCAGCCTGCGCTTCAGCTCGTCCATTGCCTCGCTCTGCTTCAATATTCGTGATTCTTGGGCGGCAATACGACTCTCTGCGGGTAAGTTAGCTGGGGCAGGCCAGCGTCCGCTCTTCAACGTACCTTTACCGGCCAGTTGGTCTTTCAGGTTTTGCATCGCGGGAGACACGTCGTACATCCCCAATGTGTGTATAGACATGGCGGAAGCCAAGGGTCCGCGCCAAAGGGCGGACGAATGTATAGACCGAAGATCGGAGAGTTCGTGGAAGAGTTGCAATGAGCTCAACAAGCAACGGCATCAACGCGACCACGTGATCGCGTGTTGGAACTTGCCGCACACGCGGCAATCCTCGTGCAGGCAGTAACATTAAGTAGCAGCTTCAAATTGAACACGCTTCACTGCGTCTTTTCAGAGACGGGCCAATCAAGGTGTGGGGTAGCTTTTGTGTCAAAATGAACCATTACTACGAGGAGGAGGGAGTCGTTATATACGCTCTTCCTAACTTCATAAGTAGGTGATTTATTCATTCGCGCATTATACTTGCGACACGACAGACGTTGCCGAATTCGACGGCGGGGATAATCGTAGCGTTATGGGTTGATTTATGCTACATATTCCGAGAGTATATACATAACAAACCACCACCGATGAAGACATGGGGAAATGAGTTGTATTTCGGTAGCTGTTTGGTATGTATATCCAGTAAAAAACAAAAAGGCCCATATCTGGCCGAACACGGGACAAACGCTGGCCGGACGCGTGACGGACGATGCCCGGCCGTGTGACGAACAAAGGGCGAACATGTGACAGATGGTGGCCGAACGTGTAACGAATGCAGGTCGGACAGAGGCCGATCTTGGGAGCCGGATGCAGGCCCATGGCGTGACGTTAAACGGCAACACGTTTTCTGGCGAGTTGTACACCATACAGTGCACCAAACACAACTAATCTTCAACGGTATGTATAATTTGACGGCCCTGAATGTTTGCCTTGCAGAATATTGCTTGTTCACGCGCTGTGTAGGGCGTAGGTCGCCAGAGAACGTGGTGCCGTTCAACGTCACTCCATGGGCCTGCGTCCGGCTCCCAAGATCGGCCTCTGTCCGACCTGCATTCGTTACACGTTCGGCCACCATCTGTCACATGTTCGCCCTTTGTTCGTCACTAGCGTGGTGGAAAATACCTACCTCAATTCGCAAAAAGCTATTTTACCGGTTACTTACCTGTATGTTACCGGTAAGTTACCAACCTGCCTCGCGAGGGTCGTTTGGGGCCGGTAACATTGATCACGTGACCTTCGTCGCGCGCGCGGTGGGCAGCAGCGCGCTCTGGGGATCGGGCTTTGGGGTCCCAGCTTGTGCTCGACCATGAGCCTCGAGCAGAAACTAGAAGCCCTCGCACCTATACCCACCGACCTCAAGCCACTCCTTTTGCCTAATGCTGCTGCTACCATACAACATCTAATCAGTTTTCCTACACCCTCTTTTGAGCAACCACCCGCCATAATCACCGGCACGCAGATAACCCTCTCGAAAGAACCCAGTACACTATTCCACGACAGGACAGACCTCCTCCGCCTCCAGCAACTCCCCCTCCTTGCCTACTCGGACTTGCAGAAGCTCGCACAAGCTGCACTCGAGTCGTCACCGGACGTCGCATCCTTCACCTACCCTCTAGAGCAAGCCCTCAGCGAGCACGTCGGACCACACGATGCATGGCCTCTATGGGTCCTCGTATATTGGCTACATGTCTATCAAGTCCTCAACGCCAAGGGTCACTGGGCGTTGTTGCTAGCAAAGGTCGCCGCGGTCGGAGGGGACAGTGCAGTGATCGAGAGGCTGCCGTGGAACGTACCGCTCCCCTCAGATAACCAGGCGGGGCGAGGATCGCTTGGGCACGTCATGTCCCTCCTCGCCTTCGGCACTCGCGAGTGGTTGAACAGCACCCACATGGACCTTCTACTCTACTCCCTCGAATTCACAATCAACGACCCGGATATCCTCGTCCTCAATACCTGGATGTTCGACATCCTCTGGTCGCTGCATAACATCGACCCGACTTCATACCCCTCTCAGGCACACGCCGCTCTCACAACGATGGGAACCCGCATCCGAACGGCCAAGCAGATCCTCCTTGTGGTGCCGGTCTGCATTGGCGACGGGAAGGCGGTTGTTGGTGGCCTCGGTATCATGAGCAACCATTGGATATCTGCTGTCATCGACCCAAAGCTCCAGGAGGTTCGGCACTACGATCCGATGAGCATACGTCCACCGGACGGCCTACTCGCCTTAATCAACTGGTGGCTCGGCATGCACGGCGAGCCCCCTTACACGCACGACTCTATTCCATGCACGCTACAGCGCGACTCATACTCCTGTGGCCTGCTATGCGTCAACGCACTGGCGCACGACGCGTTACCAGCGAGGTTTCCACTTCTGGACAGCCATGGATGCGACCAGGGGCGAATACAGATGCTCGAGCAGATTATACAATATCTCGGTCATCTTGTGAGTCATGTCGTGACACGATCTTTCCAACGCTTACTATC
The DNA here is from genome assembly GCA_007026445.1 of Schizophyllum amplum. Taxonomy (NCBI): domain Eukaryota; kingdom Fungi; phylum Basidiomycota; class Agaricomycetes; order Agaricales; family Schizophyllaceae; genus Schizophyllum; species Schizophyllum amplum. Next base: position 1,491,782 of record VDMD01000004.1, on the reverse strand, counting down.
GCCCTAGGATGCTGTGACTTTCCCTCCCGCGTCGGCAACATCGACAGCGTCTCAGGAGATGGAAAACGGCATCACCGACACCGCTCAGGCCACACCAGCCGTGAAGACGAAGAAGCCGAACCCGCCAGCAAAGCCGAAATCACCAGCGAAGAAGCCAGCAGCAAAGCGGAAGCCGAGGGTCAAGCGCGAGCCGAAGGTCAAGTTTACTTCGAAGTCGAAACTCGACATCACCTTCGCCAAGTTTAAAGTTGAGGGGACCACATCGAACGCAGCTGCGAAGCGAACATGGGACACCATGATGAGCAGCGAGGAGAACATCGCGACGGGCACGGACCTCGAAGCTAAAGCGACAGTGCTTGCCTCCGATATGCACGCTAGCCCACTGCCCTCAAGTGCGGATACGATAGCGGCGTCGGCAGGAGTGAATGGCGGAGATGAGAGGGATGACGGTGATTTGTGGGTCGACCTGGACGAGGACGCACCTTACTCTCGAGGGGAGCTGGTAGACATTGACACCGCGAAGACGAGCACGCGCAGGGGTGGCAAGCCAGCGAACGCTTTGCTGAATGAGTTAACGCGGAAATGCTTCCTGAGCTCGGACGAGTCGAAGAAGACCCGCCATCGATGTGTTGGCAGCCCCGAGAAGTGGTGCGGCACTTCGTACGCCAATCGGAACTCCAAGAGGTGGTTCAAGCACGCCATGTCTTGTTCGAAGCTACCCGCGGCTGCTCGAGCGAAGGCGGCGAAAGAGTGCGCGACCTGGGCACCATCGCGGATAGCGCAACTCGCGGCAGAGAACGCGGCGCGCGCGCAAGCGAAAGAAGACGACGCACCGGCCGCCAAGTCGTCGAAGACTGCGTCTGGCCAGACGGCGACATCCGACTCCCGGAATACGTCGAAGCTGCACACCATGGCCACGAGCACTGCGCGCGTTGCTCGTCATGCCGCCCTTGACGAAGGTATCATGCTGCTCTTCGTCATGGGAGGTCTCGCGCTGCGACTCGTTGATCTATTGTATTTCAAGAATGTCCTCTACCTGGCAGATCGCACGTACAAGCCCCCCTCGCGCGAAAAGCTCGAATACGAATTTATCCAGGGTGAAGCAGCTGCCGTGCTGCAACGTCAGATCGATATCCTCAAGGAGAAGGAGCATCTCACCATTTCATGGGATGGCGGGACAGCGAACAACAATAAGCGCCAAGCTTTCTACACCTGCAATATTACAACCGAGGACGGGGCGACATACCTGATGGAGACGCGAGAGGCGACGGACGAAAGCCACACAGGCGACTGGATCCGGAACTTCGTCATCGAGGTGATCGGTGCTTTTCCTTGTTCTTGCTACCATGAAGTTGATGCCTGAGGCCAGGTCATTGATCGCGTCGGACGCGACAACTTCTCTGGTGGTGTCTGCGACAGCACGGGCAACACCCGCGTCTCCCGACGTCTAGTCGAAGGCGATGTTCCGACGATCCTTGCGCTCGCCGACGTCTGCCATCACCTCAGCAACACGTCCAAGGACATCGCCAAACTCCCGTATTTTGCAGATGTGAGTCTCTTCCCTCTCGATCATAGCATTATCAAGCTCATGTCTCGTTGCCGTAGGTTATACAAGGTGTCCGCGCGATCATCTCCAAGTTCCACCGATCCCATCCTGCCATTCACGCACTCGCGCGCGAACGCGAGAACTTCAAAATCTCACGCGGGCTCGAATCCATTGGCAAGACTCGCTTTCTCACGACTTATCGAGCTGCTATGTCCGTTGAGCGCTGCGCGAAGCCTATTGAATTCATCGTGCAGAGTGATGAGATCGAATGCGAGGTGCGTCGTTGAGGTCGTTGCACGCGCTCCATAACTGACGATCATGCAGGAGTTCGCGGATTACTTCCAAGGCCCGCACGACCCCCTTACATTCACCTTCCATAAGATACTGAGCGACCTCACCTGCGTCGGGTCTCCGCTACTCAAGGCCTTGACGTGCTTGGAAGCTGTCGAAGCGGATGCCGGTCACGTCTACATCCTCTGGCATGCCGCACTTCAGGCGATCGGCGAGGTTGTAGACGACCGCAAGCGGTCCATACCGCGCGAGACGCAAGACTGTATCAAGGGCATTCTCAACCACCGTCACAACCAGCTCTTCGCCGAAGGCGGGACTCTCGCGAGCCCCATATATCTCACTTGCGCCTACCTCAATCCCGGTTAGTCCCTGTGTCAATCTTTGCCATGTACACGCCATTTACAGCCCCACAGAGTACTTGAAGAATGGCCTATTCACGGATGAGGATCGTGCACAGTATACCGATGACAACTTCACCGGCATTCGCTTCCCGCACCTCTTCGAGAAGGTCTTCAAATTTCTCCTGAACATTGCTTCTAAGGAGATCGTAGACGGCGCGCGCCCGCAATTCATATGCTGGAAAGGCCGTAGTACCGAGTACAAGACGGCCCTCGTCTCCGAACTGCGCATGTACTCCCGCGCGCAATACCCCTACAACACCCCGCTGGTGAAGGATCAGAGCATGAAGCTCTGGTGGAAAGGCATCAACGAGCTGCCCAATGCTGTAGTCCTACCGGTACGTGAGGTGTCTTGTTCTCGTCTTTTTGACTCATGAAGCGTACAGGCTCTGGCTGTAAAGCTCTACTCCATACGTATTAACTCGATGCCTGAAGAGCGGTCGGTCTCGACGTTCACGTGGCTGACACCCAGTGTCCGGAACCGCATCGACATCAACACTGTGCACGCAATGACGACCATCCGCCAGTTCCATCTCACACAGAAGAAGCTGAAGGTGAGTCTGATACAGGAGTTCCAGCAGACGAAGTTGTTGAAGCTGATTACCTTCATCCAGGAGCGGAAGACCACGGCGGCACGTCCGAACATCAGGTACTACGATATCAAGAAGACGCACAAGGAAAAGCCTGCAACCGACGAGGATTCGGCAACTGAAGAGTGCGAGGTGACGGATGAAGACGCAGGGGACTTGGACACTATCGCCGGAGCGTCCGCACTTGACGTCTCCTGCTCTGGTGCGAACCTGAGCTCGCCGTACATAACCCAAGTTCTCGCAGATGAACCCTCCGTCGCATCGGTGCCCCTGAAGCGTGCCGCGCGCACCCAGCACAACGCCTCAGGCTATGCGCCCGTCAGCACTCCCACCGCGGCTGACAACGACTTTGGTTTCGACCCGACGGACCTCTTGAAGTAGCGAGCGGCGGCGCGCGACGGTGGTTTTTTAATGTACATTCATATTATTTTCCTTAGCATACGTCTTTCCCTTCGCTGAAGCACAATAACATCGTTTAATTGCCCTGTATACCCATGCCCTTCAAGACGCACCCAACGCGGGCAGCAGAACCTCGCATGACATAGGTCCCACAAGGACCGCCAGAAGTCACGTGTCACGTGGTAACTTACCGGTAACATACTGGTAAAATACCCCCCTGCCTGGCCCGGGCAGTAACTTACCGGTAACATAGGGTTGGGAGGTATCTTACACCACGCTATTCGTCACACGGCCGGGCATCGTCCGTCACGCGTCCGGCCAGCGTTTGTCCCGTGTTCGGCCAGATATGGGCCTTTTTGTTTTTTACTGGATATACATACCAAACAGCTACCGAAATACAACTCATTTCCCCATGTCTTCATCGGTGGTGATTTGTTATGTATATACTCTCGGAATATGTAGCATAAATCAACCCATAACGCTACGATTATCCCCGCCGTCGAATTCGGCAACGTCTGTCGTGCGACGGCGAGTGAGTTTGTCGGATACAATACAAAGGATAATCAAGGGTGCCTGCCCACCGTGATCAGCGCCTTCAACCTTCCGCAGCGCCGCGATCGAAGGCGATCATCCTGTGATGCGTGCGCGTCCCATCCTGTCCACCAAGTCGTTCATATAGCCCTGGATAGGTGTAAACCGCCTGACCCCACAGTTCCCAGCCTCGACATGCGAAAAAAGGGCGCTGACGGTGGTCGACCGATAGCTGCAGCTAGACATCGGGCACTTGTACACCTTCGATGCGTGGTAAGGGCTGGACAAGTGTTTGTTGAGGTCTCGCAGCGTAGAGTACATCCTGCTGCACAGATAGCACTCGTATGCGTAGCCGTTCCACGTGGCGGAGGTGGCGATATTGCGAATGCGGGTGTCTGCGTCCCCGTTGGTGATCATGCGCGAAGGATCGGTGATGTAGTTGGACTTGTCCGCGTTGCGTATGAAGCGGTCCACCGTGCGACGGTCGACGCCCGAGGGGCAGCGACCGTTTTCACAATGTGCCGCCAGAGCAGACAGCGAGATGAAGCCTTGGCCGCATCCCTTGAAAGGACAGATGATATCCCGCGGGCGATGAATGGAAGAATTAAGATGCTAAGTTTAAGGCCTTAGCGGGTGCGATCGCTCGACGATGAAAGGACTGTACTCACCGATTGCAGGTTGCTGTAAGATTTGAAGTCCCTCTTGCACGGCTCACAGTAGTAGTGGGCCTCTGATTGACGATAGTGTTCCTCCAGACCTCGCTCATTAATGAAGACACGGCGACATTTCCTGCAGTACGAGTGCACGCCTTCGTAATGATCTTCGAGGTCATCGCGATCGTAGAAGTGCTCGTCACAGTATTGGCAGTATGCGTGCCGCGGACTTTGCACCCAATGTTCCTTCAGGCCCTTGTAGGTCGGGAAATCGCGGTCGCAGTCTTCACAGATGTTGTGATACGGAGAATTACTCTCGTGCTGATACAACGCGCGACTATTCGGGAAGTATCGCTCGCATCGGTCACAGTATGCCATGGTGTCGTTGAGGCGTCGCGACAAGTGCGTGGCGAGCAGTTGTGCGGGTCGTGCGAGAACCTTGGTTGCTACTGAAAGGCAGCTCAATCGTAGAAACGTGCACTAGACGCTGTACGTGAGCTTGATGGATCCCAGCCCACAGGTGAGCACTCACAAGAGACAGTCCTCTTCCTATATAGGCACTGCGCCTTTGACTCGACCTGACTGGGTCGGACGACCTGGCCTGACGCGGTCTGACGCGACAGCAGCAGCCAACGCGACTGCGTGACGTGACAAAGTTCAGCATTTATGTCACCGGTTAGACCGGACCGATCTAGCGATCAATGGCACTTGACTCTTGTTGAACTTCAAGTTGTCCTGAACGTTTGAACCGCGACTTACTTATTTGACCGTGACCGTTGCCTGAACACCACGATCCATGATAAGAGCCTGACAAGAACCAAATGCGCTTTCCTTTGACGGCCCTGACGTCTCTCTCTTTTACCCACCATGCCAGTCACGCTTAATACTTCAAACACCACATCGGCCTTCTCGTCCAAGACCTATCATCCTGTTGACGACAATGAGGAGACCCAACAGAATACTTCAGCGCCAGCGCGCGCAAGGAGCAACGAATGGGCCACTACGGCTCTTGACAGTGACACTGTCAATGCTGAGTCCGAGTCGACCGTACCACTGCTTTTCGAAGGCTTCGACTCCCCGTCGTCTATGTCGTCCACCAGCCATCGTCCCTCGCAGATCAAGCCTGCAAAATCGCGAAAGGGCAAGCCTGAGTTCTTCTTCCCATGTATACATACTATCTCATCTCATGCGCCGTACGCAGGCAAATATTCCGATTATGAGATGGTACCTGCCGTCCGTCCGGTTATCGCGCTCGACGACACCTATAGCCACGATGTTGGCATGGAAGAACCTTGGGAATACGTCCTACAGGCTGATGAGGTGGCCAAGGCATCTTACGCAGCGGTCTCAACTTGTAATCAACACGTCTGTCCGGAGTCAATCAGCCCGCGCTCGGATATTGTACACTCGCATAGTCGCACTTTCTTCTACATTGCATCATCAGACTACGGTGGGAGGCCCAATCAACCAGAGATTTGGTTGCGCACAGGTTGCGCATACGGCCCCGGTCCACGGGGACCGAATTGATTCACGAAGTCACGATAATACAATGTGTGATTTGACATGTCGAGAGGGTGAATCGGAGATCAGCCAAGAAAAACGATGGTAAAATCGCACATCCTCGACCTCCACCGAAGTCGACGGAGCAGAACTACGATGACACTCGGTCCCTTGTCACCACGCTGTCCAACGTCCACTTGCCCGCAATCAGGCCATTCCGCAAGTCTTGCTCGATTTCGGCCAGCCTTTGGTAGTGCTGCTTGATTTGGGCCTTCGAATGAGCCGACCCATGCCAGATCTTGTCCGCCTTAGGGAGACTGAGCCTGATGCGTTCGTACATCCGGAGCTTCGATTCTAGATTCGTCGGAATCTTGTCCATGTACTCCAGAGCCACATTGAGATACCCTACTTGCTGCGTCAGTGTCATATGGACGGCGACGTGGGCAGCACACGCACAGGGATGTTGCTCGTCATCCTCAGGTATGAAGTCTGCCGCTTGGATATAGGCAGATATAGACTTAGTCCAGTGATCTTTCGCGGCCGCCGCAGTGATGCCGGGAAGAGCCGCTTGCTTGGCGTGGTAGTAGCCAAATGCACTGCAAGACGTCAACAGAAATCAATGGACTGAAACGAAAGGAAACACACGCCTGTGCATCGGACTTGGGGTATAAGTAAAAGCCAAGGAAAAATCCGGGGCCGATGCCCCCGACGGTGTTCGCGGGCGACGGCAGCTTTTCAACCTCCTTCATGACCTCTTCCGCTTCTTCGTACAGATCTTGCAGTAACTGTTTGTCAGGCTTCTCGCTGTATGCCTGATAACGCGGTTGAGTAACGATGCCAACGACATTGCCGTCTAGAACGACCTGCCCCGATGATTGTATCCAGATACAGTTTGCGAACGCCGACAATGAAAGTGTCCGCAAAGATGACACCTTTCTCGCTGTTTGGGACGTCCTTGTAGGTCTCACGGCCCCAGGTCAAGACCTGTATTATACGGGTGAAGAACTCGAGCGCGATGTCGTAGCGATGTTGAAGGCCAGCATCTATATGCGCGCGCATAATCCAGCATCTACGGACGTTGTTCACGATATTCATGCCAGAAGCCGGAGACGCCCACCTGAGAGTGACTGACAGCGCTGGCCGCACACTAGACCAACCCTCGCGAGCCAGACGTTCCGGTAACTCGCGCATAATGCCCTCTGGGCCGGTACTGGTCCAAGCTCTCACGGTATTGCATTCCGATTGGGCTGAGAGAACAAATCCATAAGACGTACTACACGACGCGGAAGAGACCCGTCTCGTTACCTTGCTTGTTATATAGGTCGAAGAAGTTGCCGGTCGCATGAAATACGCGCTTGTCCAGGAGCAATCCATTGGTGAGCACTGTGATGACCTGAATGCGTCGTCAGAGACAAACAAAAGCTCATCTTGGAAGTACGTGCGCCATTTCTCGATTGGATCAGGAGCTCTCCTGTCCGGGGATTCTTCTGTTGCACCATCGCATTCATGAGGTCGAGTCCTTCCTTGAAGTCCTATGCGCGATGTCATCTTTCAAACGATTCCACGAGATATTGATAATGACCTACATTATACGCCTCGTTGATGAGCCAAGCCTGGCCTCATATCAGTCAGTCGACAGCCCTCCACACGCGAGCATGACTTACGCTTGAGTTGAGAAACTTCGTATGCTGGTATTGTTCCACGAGACGACGTCCCTCAACCCAAGGGTGCTCGTCATTGTCTTTATAGTACACAACTTGCGCCGGCTCGAGAGGCTTGTTCAGTTTTGCTTCGGCGACTTTCAAGCCTTCCTCGTACTGCGCCTTCTGCTTCTGCTCACTCGCATTGAGGTTCTCCTTGGGCAGACTCTCCAGCGCTTTGCGCCACGCTTGGGTGCTGGGCTTGTATGCGTACAGACACTGTCAGAAGCGCATGAGCGACCGCAGGTTGAACGATGTTCCTCTCGCCACCTACGTCGTGCGCGGTCGCAAGTCTAGCCCATCCTTTGGCATAAGACGGGTCCAATTCAATTGCCTACAATGACTGTGAGCTATGGTCACAGGCGGCGCCTACTGCACGAGAAAAGCTACCTTTTCTCCGTCGGTGACGGCGTCCATGTATCTGACCATTCTTCAGAGAACGACGCGCAGACCATTAGCTGAGCACCCACTGCTTCAAATTCAGTCTGCACGCCGCCCTGTTCGCGTACAGTATGGCGTTGCCCTCGTCGACCTCGATGGCTTCTGTATACTTGAGCGCCGCCAGGCCATACTTCTTTTTGACGAAAAGCGCGTTTCCTTCTTCCTTGAGCTGGTCTTTGGACATTGCGCAGCACGATGGTGGTCAGAGGTAAAGTTTTGGGTGAATCTTGGGTGAATCACAGCTTCAAGATGCCTCGAGGTGTCGAGCGACACCGTGGGTGAAGGCAAGCTGAAGGGTCTCAGCCACGTGGAGCCGGCTTCGTGAACTTCGATGAACTTCGACCATCCAGGGCAAATCCAGGACGCATCTTCCATTGGCATGAGCCCCAGCCTCAGGCAGACTCCATCATCATGTCCCACTCAAATTTTATCGCAGAGCTGTTTATACAGCAAAACGGGAACTGGTGTAGCCAATGCCGCCGCTGCGATACGAAGATGTGTGCCATGTTGTAAGTAGCTTCATCATCCATGTCTAGGTACTGCTGAGGAATCCACAAGAGTAAGTCCAAACCGGATATGAATAGTGCTGCAGCCTCATTTGATCACAATGCGGGCTTCCGGTCGCGAAGAGTCGGGCGGTATATCCGCGGTTCGTTTGCGGCGTTTGCGGCGGCTCGGACGATGACGGAGTCGATGTCCCTGTCAGCTCCCGCCTGTAACAGAAGACTTGGAAGAGAACATGTATGGCCGCAGAAGTCTTTTTGCCTTGATATGTGGTGGTGGTACAGATGCTGGAATAGCTGAGTACGATTTTGGTGAATGCGAACATGAACTACCGGTCCGCGTTCCGACAAAGATTCACGTGGCGAGTTTGCCCCGCGACGACCCCGCGATTATAAGTAAGTAACCGTTGGTCGTTCCCCTCAGTCTCCCCGTTTCGCTTCGCGCCCGCCTCCGCTGCTGCTGAGCTGGCGCACTGCATAACACGTCACACATTGTTTACGACTGTCCCTTCGTGTCCCTTGCGCTCTAACAACTGGATCCTCTTCGACTCATCATGTCCCGAGATCATCCGACCGCCGCTGCCGACCTGGGCGTGGCCTCACACCTGGTGTCGGTGCCGGAAACGGAGTTGAAGCGATGGCGGCGCATTTTTGAGACGAACGCGAAGACTGTGGAAGGCGTCAAGTGCGTGTCCTTGCAACTGGGCGCTCGTGTGTGGCTATTGACCGTCTTCCGTGCAGGTATCTCGACACGGAAAGCTTTGTGAAGGCGATCGCACCGCAGGGCGATCTCGCGGGCACCAAGCTAGGAAGCGCTCAATACGCGATCCTCTTTCGCGTGGCGGACACGAAGCGGCGGGGTCTCGTGTCATGGGAAGACTTCACGGTCTTCGAGACCCTCTTGAAGCGTCCAGACGCGGACTACTGGATTGCCTTCCAGTACTTCGATGTGTATGTCACCTGGACCCCGATCCCTTGCTATTGACTCATTTTCTCCTAGTGACCAGTCAGGCAACATTTCCTTCGAGGAATTCAAGAATGTCTTCAGCGCGAACATCGGACCTGACGCGATACCCTTTGATTTTAATTCGTAAGCGTTTTCTACCATGCCGGGTACCATCTTGCTTACTATATTACAGGGACTGGGTCAGGCTCTATCTCGGCAAGCGCAACAATCAGCATGTTCTCGGCTGTAAGAAGCGTAATATCCATGCGTCCGACAAGTACTCAGCATTTTGCAGACAATGAATTCTCGCAGTTGATGAAAGGGCTGCAGAAAGAACGCGTTCGCCAGGCGTTCCGTCACCTCGATACTGACCAGGACGGTTTCATCAGTCCGGAGGAGTTCAAGAAGATCATCCTGGTGAGCAAACTTGCTCGCGACGCGCATATCACGTGGCGCTGAACACACTCGCACAGGAAATATCTGGTCACAAGCTGTCAGACTCCGTTATTCAGCGCCTGCCTACCCTTTGCACTCTGACTCCTGGCCAACGGGTGTCATATGCAGAAGTCGTCGCTTTCCACAATGTCATACGTGAGATGGACATGGTTGAGCGGTACGTTATAACGTCTTGTGAATGCATGCTCGCTCATTCTATGCAGCATCATCCGAGAATCTACCCAGCATAGCAAGGATGGCCGGATATCTCAGTCCGACTTCCTTGACTATGCGGCGAAGCACTCGCGCTACTCCCTATTCACCCCCATGGAGGCCGGCATTATCTTCCACTTTGCCAGTCGTGGTAATGGCAGCTCGCGCCTGGCTCTCCTTGACTTCGCTCAGCTGCTTGATCCAAGGTGGACTCCACCACATGAGCCGCTGTTGGAACATACGAAGCACGTCACGGCCAAATCGATGTTGAACGACACGCTTCACTCAGCGTACAGCTTCCTGCTTGGTGGCATTGCTGGCGCGTTTGGCGCAACTATCGTGTATCCTATCGACATGGGTACGTTATCTCCCTCCCGCGTATGCACATGCTGACAGCGATCGCAGTTAAGGTGCGTATCCAGTCTTATCCTCCAGGGATTGCTGTTCATGGCAAGATATCTCGTCCAGACTAGGTACGTCGGCGCAGCTCGATACACCATCCCAGATTGACATCGAGCAGAATGCAGAACCAGCGAACTACTGTTGTCGGCCAAGTACTGTACAACAACAGTATAGACTGTGTCAAGAAGATCTTGAAAAACGAGGGCTTCCTGGGTTTCTACCGTGGACTCGCCCCGCAACTTGTCGTGCGTTCAGTTTATTTTCCACATGCGAGGAACATATCTCACACGCGCATCTAGGGCGTCGCCCCGGAGAAAGCAATCAAGCTCACCGTCAACGATCTGGTGCGCGGGAAGGCTATGGACCCCGAGACCGGTCGCATCAAGCTCGGCTGGGAGTTAGCTGCTGGTGGTATGGCGGGAGGATGTCAGGTTGTTTTCACCAACCCGCTGGAGATTGTGTACGTCACCTGACTTTTCACACGGCCAAAGCTAAAGGCATCATAGCAAGATTCGTCTTCAAATACAGGGAGAGGCCGCCAAGGTTCACGGCGCAAAGCCGAAGGGTGCAGGCCTCATCATCCGCGAGCTCGGTCTGCTCGGCCTGTACAAGGGCGCAAGCGCCTGCTTGCTGCGTGACATACCGTTCTCAGCAATCTACTTTCCGGCATACGCCCACCTGAAGAAGGACATCTTCCACGACGGTCGCAATGGCAAGCAGCTGTCGTTTTTGGAGACGCTGTCAGCCGCCGCTCTCGCGTACGTCTATCACAGCTATACCGTGCGAGAGGTGACCCTGACACATGTCCAGCGGTATGCCGGCCGCGTACTTCACGACTCCTGCCGGTGAGGACAATATTCTCGGGTTGCAGGGCTCATCGGTGCTCAATGTACCATATAGATGTCGTGAAGACTCGGTTACAAGCAGAAGCCAGGAAGGGTGACACGCATTACAAGGGCATGACCGACGCATTTGTCAAGATCTGTTCGTGAAGTTCCTTGAATGGCGGCCATCTGGCTAACGTCATCATGGTAGACAAAGAGGAGGGCTTCAGGGCCCTCTTCAAGGGTGGCCCTGCTCGTGTGTTGCGTAGCAGCCCTCAATTTGGTTTCACGCTGTTGGGTGCGTGAGGCTCCGTCGTCGCATAATCTGCTGCTGACGTTATGCTCGTTTAGCATACGAGACGCTGGGCAAGACCTTTCCCGTAAGTGGCGTATGCTCTCATTGCCACATTTTCTGACCTTTGGTGTAGTACCCGTGGGCCAACAAGCCGCCACAGGTTGACACGGCGTTTACCTCGCAGGGACTGGACGACATGTCCCAGATCCGCGCCAGGTGCGCAACTCTTATAGAAGAGGGATGAGCTCAACTGACGTGGCTTCACAGGTCTGCGCTTAGAATTCTGCTAGACGTGCACGGAGACTTCGGGCGCAAAGCCTAGACGTTGGGAGGTAAGGAGCAGTGTCCGACTCCTCATCGTAGACGCCCTAGACTGCCGTGGATGCGCGCCACCCGAGTCGCCTCCAATTCCTATACTTACGCTGCATCTATCGGAAAGCCAGTTGCGCATGTCTGGTGCAATACTCATCGCCATGTTGTGTGTTATACCAATGTACCGAGGCTTGCGATTCGGTGAGCATTCTGGAAGACGCGATCCCGCATTTGAGGTAATTTTGTAGGCCGTGCGCCACTCGTGGTTTCAGCGGGAGCGGAATCGCGGATACGACGATCTGCGCAGTGATTTGCTATTGGTATGCATGGGCTCTCGCATGCTGCAGTCTCCTGGCCTTCGCTCCTGTTCGCTCAAGTTGCCGATGCGCCAGCGAGGGGCCTGAGCGCGAGCACGGATCAACGAGCTGGATCGCTGGTACCTGGGAGCAATTGGAGGCTCTGGCAAATGGTGCTCCAGTGAACGTGCGCTACTTGCATAATTTTCGAACTGGCAATCTTGGCGAGTCCCGGTAGTGGCGCTCCCGTACTGAGGGGCAGTGAAAGCAAGCAGCGATCCCGGAGCCTGGTAGCATTGCGCAATGCCCATTGATCAGGACCGGTACTTATGGATCAATGAATCCAAGTACTACTTGTAATCTTATCGCTCACCTGTCGCTCACCTTTCTTTCCAGCTTGCCAAATCCGGATGCTTCTTATCTTTGTCCCATATTATTCTGCTCACGATCCGCCCGATAGCCACCTCGTAACAGCCAATGAGCGCGTTCTCATTGCCGAACTTGCAGTATGCTCAATAGCTCGGAGCGTCCTGATGCACATGGTCGTGTTCCTAGGCGTTCGAACTTCGCAGCCACCCATGCTCCAGCCATATCGGCAGATAAGCTGGGGAAGTGGAGGCCCGTATAAATGAATGGCTCGGCGTTCCTAGCAGGGCAGCCAAGACTACCTGCTCCTTCCCAAGTTCAGACGCTCCCATGGCGGACAAGACGTACGCGGACAAGGCGGTCGTCGACCCCGTCGGCGGCCGCGCGCCTTCCCTCGACGACGAGGAGAAATTTGATGCTGGCGCTTACACCGTCTCAGCGGACGGCGACGACGATTTTCGTCTGAAGGAGGCGAACGAGCTTGCTGTAAGTTTCTGCCCGCACTTCTTGGCAATGTTCTTGGCTTACTTCATTGCTAACTGCTATTGTCCTCTTTTAGGACCGTCTCGCTGCCGACGCAGCTTCCGACAAGGAATATTCGTCGACAGCGCCCACGACGTGGCGATCAAGGTGCTCAGCACCCGGGACGACCATGAGCTCCCTGTCGTCACCTTCGTATGCTCTTCCTCGGTCTTGGGTTTGCGGCCTTCGGGTATGTCTTCATTGCAATGCTTCACAGCTACCGACATTGACCACGCTCTGCCGTAGTTCCGTCCTTGCGCAGCTGTATTACTTCAAGCCGCAGACGCTGTCCGTGTCACAGGGTACGTCCTGACGCTTTATCGATATCAACTATATGGACCCAAGAATCGCGCACAGGTTTCCTGCTCATCATGATCTACTTTGTCGGCAAGGCATGGGAAAAGGTCATTCCCACCTGGGGCCCGCTCAAGTACATCAACCCCGGCAAGTTCAACATCAAGGAGCACGCAGCGGCCTACATCATGGCATACACTGCCAGCGGGTGTGTAGTTTTCGTGCACAACAAGATACATGGCGCTGACTAGTTCACCCAGTTCTGCGACGGCCATCCAGGTTCTGTCCGTTCAGGACCTGTACTACGACAACGAAGTGAACCCTGCCATCGCCATCTTCACGCTGCTTGCTTCGCAGCTTGTCGGGTACTCCTTCGCCGGCCTCCTCCAGGAAGCCCTCGTCTACCCGTCCATGACCTTCTGGCCTACGACCATCGTCCCGGCCAACATGTTTCAAGCTCTTCACTTCGACGGCGGTCTCGGCTCCAAGCGGACGAAGATGTTCTGGATGGTCTTCGCGGGTGTCTTCTGCTGGGAGATCTTCCCGCAGTGGATTTTCCCTCTCCTGACGGGCGTGTCAATCTTCTGTCTTATTGATCACTCGCACCGACCGATTCGCAACCTGTTCGGCGGCGGCAGCAACAACGAGGGCATGGGCGTACGTTCATCCCGTTCATGTGGCTGGCTCATGCTAATTGCATTACACAGTTGTTCGCGGTTTGCTTCGACTGGAACCTCATAGGCTCTTCCTGCCTGTACATCCCTCTTTGGACACAGCTGAACGAGGACATTGGTATCTTCTTTACCGTAAGTCACATCACACATCACTCGACTCGATCGCCTCAAATATCTGACAAATTTGATAGTACATCCTCATGTGCTCTGTGTACTACGGCAATGTCTGGAAGGGCAAAAACTTCCCCTTTATGTCGCAGGCTCTGTTCTTCGAGAATGGCAGGTTACCCGCTTTGCCAGGAAATTCTTTGGCTTATGCCTTCACAGGTACCGAGTACGACCAGTCCCTCATCTTGACGAACAACGTCTTCGACCAGGAGAAGTACGACCAAGTCGGCGCACCATACTACTCGGCCACGAACGCTCTCGGTCTCATCACGAGCAACCTTGGAATGGGTGCCACTGCCATGCACGTCGCTCTGTTCTACTATGATGAGTACGTAGACCATTACAAGCTTCCCCCTCTTTTCTGACCGCGCCACGCAGCTTGAAGCCCTTCTTCCGTGCTTTTAACCCCTGGAACAAGTCGTCAACCCTAGTGCACGATGAGCACTAGTACGTGGTGGCTTTACGTCGTTGTCACCCTGCTAATCACACCATAGCACGGCGATGAAGCGTTACAAGAGGATCCCCCGTTGGTGGTGGGCTGTTTTGCTCGCTGTCGCCTACGGCATGGCTCAGGCGACGGACTACACCGGGCATTCCAACTTCTCGTGGTGGCAGCTTACCGTCATTCTCATCCTCTCCCTGTTCTTCGTAAGTAGATCTGCAACTGATATTTGTCCTGCACTAACGTATTGCCTCAGACCACCGTCTACTGCACCACTTCTGCACTCCTCGGCTTCAAGGAATTCAGCGGCCAGCTGGACGGCTTCTACCAGATGGTTTGTTCGTACATGGTGCCGGGCGACCCGATTGCGAATATGTACGCAACGCTGTACGGCGCACAACCTACCGTGCAGGGCATCAAGCTCCTTGGCGACCTCAAGCTCGGCCAGTACATCAAGATCCCTCCCCGCGTCAACTTCCTCGTCCAAATTCTGGGCTGCATCGTCGGCGCCATGCTCAACTACGCCATGATGTTGTCGATCATCAAGAACCAGCGCGAGGACCTGCTCAGCATCAGCGGCACGCGTCTCTGGTCAGGCCAGAACGCGCAGAGCTACAACTTCAACGCCATCGCGTGGGGCGCGCTCGGTCGCCAAATGTTCAGCCCGGGCAAGGTGTACTACATGGTCCCCATCTCCCTCGCCATCGGTGCCGCGCTTCCCATCCCCCACTACATCCTCCACCGCCTGTACCCGAAGAACCAGTTCCTCGCGAACTTCAACACGGGTATCGTTACGCAGTACGCGTGCTACCTGTCGGTCGGTGTCAACACGCAGGTCAATACTACGATGGTCCTCGGCATCTTCTCGCAGTGGTTCGTTCGCCGGCGATTCCCGCGCTGGTTCACGAAGTACAACTATATTGTCGCCGGTGCCTTGGACGGCGGTACTCAGGTCATCTCCTTCATCCTGAACTTGGCCGTCTTCGGTGCCGTGGGCTCCGAGCATGCCTTCCCTGAGTGGTGGGGTAACGACCTTAGTCAGTCTTCCTCTTTCTCGTTATACTCTACCTGCTGACATGCACACCTTCAGAATACGCTGCTGACCGCTGCCTTGCACCGGAATAGAGCACGACTTTCACGAGACTGAATCCATACGATTTTTATACCTACTACGGGGAGGGGGGGGGCGTGGTTTTGGTTACAAGGCCGGTTTGTAATGTATTGTAACTTAGTTTATAGAAAACTTGGATTTGTCGGCACCTTCTGCTTGACTGCAGTGAGCAATGAGTTGCCTACGTTTTCCGTACGAAGTCGCCGCTGCGCCCGCCTGACTTCCTCGTCACTTTTATGTCCGTGATCTCCATCTCTTTGCCAGCCACCGCTTTAAGCATGTCCCAAACCGTCAGCAGCCCGACGGACACTGCAGTGAGGGCTTCCATCTCCACTCCGGTCTTCCCATCGCACTTGACGGTAGCCTCACAGAGGATGCTATACTGGTGTGCATCGGACGTCGCAGCGACGTGCTCCTCCGGCGTCAGCGCCGCGTCAACTTTCGTGATGGGCAGAGGGTGGCACAGCGGTATGAGGTCAGACGTTTTCTTACTCGCCATGATAGCGGCCAACTGGGCGACCGTCAGCGCATCACCTTTGCGTCGAGCCTTTGATTGAGCGGCCGAGATCTCATCTGAAAGGGCACCGGACGAGGTGGGGTAGTCGGCTGATACGAGCGCGTAGGCTGCGGCGGGGATGTAGATACGGCCACTGGCCGTCGCCGAGCGTCGGGTTGGATTTTTATCGCCGACATCGACCATTGAGGGTCGACCGTGCTCATCCAAGTGTGTCAAGGAAGACGGGGTGGAGGTAGGCGCCGACGACGAGGCATAGCGAACTTGTTGCAGACCGTGAGGACGCGCCGACAAGACATGTAAGGGCGCAGACGCGCGCCGATGTCCATGTACGCCACGAGCCAGTCTGCAATCTACAGACAGCGCATTAGATCCA
The DNA here is from genome assembly GCA_007026445.1 of Schizophyllum amplum. Taxonomy (NCBI): domain Eukaryota; kingdom Fungi; phylum Basidiomycota; class Agaricomycetes; order Agaricales; family Schizophyllaceae; genus Schizophyllum; species Schizophyllum amplum. Next base: position 1,475,040 of record VDMD01000004.1, on the reverse strand, counting down.
GATGTTACAGGTACAGATACAACACAACAGTACTATGGAGGAATTCTACTCAACCGCCTATGAGAATCATCGGTCGATTCGTTGTCACATCAATGTCTTGCATGCTGGAGTGCTTCTCCTGCTTGCCGAGTACAGCGCTCCCTACGATGCGGAGCAGCTCTGCATTCGACGCGCCCGCTCGCATGCGATCTCGCAATGAAATTTCCTTCGCGTCGAAGAGGCAGACCTGAAAATCCTCAGTATAGGAAGCCACACTTTGTTTGAAACGACTGACCTTGATGTTCCCATCTGCTGTGATTCGCAAGCGGTTGCACGATGAGCAGAAGTGGTCGGACATGCTGCTGATGAACCCAAACGTCCCTTCGTGGCCAGGTAGCCTCCACGATCGTGCCGTATCATTCGCCTCATCCGTAATGCGCAGGATATCCGGGTGTCGCTGGGATATTCGTGCCAATAGCTCAGACGAAGGAAGCATCTTCTCTTGATCCCATTTGTTCCCTGCGAACATGAGTATCCGGCAAGAATAGCAGTGGAAATGCCTTACCAGTAAAGGGCATGAACTCGATGAAGCGTACTCCTACAGGTCGGTCCTTCGTCAATGCAATGAAGTCAAAGACTTCGGCATCGTTGAGCCCCTTGATAACGACTACGTTCAGTTTGACCTGCCGCAGGCCAGAATTGCCAAGTGCTGCATCCAGTGTCTTCAGAACTGCTTCATGTCCTCGACGCCGTGTCATGATCACAAATTTGTAGGGGTCCAAAGTGTCAAGGCTGGAGAGTACGTTAGACTGATATTGTGCAGGATGCGCTGGACAGGTACCTCAGATTGAGATGCGTGAGACCATTGTCTACCAAAGTCGAAAGCTTGCGATGAAGTGCGATGCCGTTGCTCGTCATCGCAATCGACTTCAGGCCATGTACGCGCAGGGTATTGAGCTGGGCTGGGGCATCGTGAGTGAAAGCGGCATATGATGGTTCCAATATACACACACCTATGATGTCTGATATCCCTTTGCGGACTGTTGGCTCTCCTCCCGTGAGGCGTATCTTGGTCACGCCGCTCTTGACGAACAGCTCTGCCAGTCGCAAGATCTCTTCATCGGTGAGCAGTTTCCCTGTCGGTGACAGCTCTATGCCTTCCTGCGGCATACAGTAGAAGCCTATGCAGAAAGTTTAGCACGTTGACTACACACAAATTAGGACATGCGACGGACAGCGTAGATTGCATCGTTCGGTGAGGGAAATGCGTAGGTAATCGTGTCGCCGACTGTACGAGTCGATGAGAGAGGGAGCCAGCCCAGAGGTCACATCTATGCTGGCGATCCTAGCCTTGAGGACGTTAGAAGGAGAAGGGGGAACTTGTGAAGCTGCGCACTTGGGCCTTCGCTTGCACTGTTCCGTAACGGCGACATAGAGCTAACTTGAGACGATTGGCGATGCGAGAGGATAGTGCCATGAGGGGGGATGGTGATATCAGCCGTGAGTCATGCTCGTATGCTCCGACACGACTCCGCGCGTGAAGTGACAAGAAAAGGTGGGAAGGAGACCTGGGCGATTTGTGGCGTCGCGTCGAACGCGGCCGTGACGCTGATCTGTCACGCACCTTGCGCGTCTGACGCGTACGCCAACCTCGGCCTGCACCTCTCTTGTTCCCCGCGTCCACGACGTCCTCTGCCCAACATGGTGCGCACCTGGCGCTGATTATGACTCCCCGCTGAACGTATGCTAGTCGATCATGGAATACAACGGTGGCTCCGTTATAGCCATGGTAGGCAAGGACTGCGTGGCCATTGCATGCGATCTGCGTCTGGGAAACCAAGCCCAGGGCATTTCCACACATTTTGAGAAGGTGTGCCATCTCAGCTATCCCTTTCTTACACTCATCGCCCTTCAGATATTCCCCGTCACGGATCGAACATACGTCGGACTAGCTGGTCTCGCCTCGGATGTCCTCACATTGTGTGCATCCTACTATGCATCTACCGACTTCCCCTGACATTTCCCCACAGACGAGAGAAGTTCCGTTTCCGCGTCAACATGTACACCATCAAGGAAGAACGCGAAATCCAGCCAGAGACCTTTGCCCATCTTGCTTCCTCCACCCTCTACGAGCACCGCTTCGGCCCCTACTTCATAGAACCTGTCATTGCCGGCATGCAGAAGACGCCATCAGGAGCCTACAAGCCCTTCATCGCCGCCGCAGACCTCATCGGCTGCTTGAACTTCGCAAAGGACTTCGTGCTCGCAGGAACAGCCAGCGAGAAGCTCTTCGGTGTGGCGGAGAGCTTGTGGGAACCCGATCTCGAGCCCGAGGATCTGTTCGAGACGATATCACAGACGATCATGAACGCCGTGGACCGTGACGCGTACTCGGGCTGGGGCTGCATGGTACATCTCATGTACGTTGTTCACCTTTACTTTCGCATGTCACCATGTTCTTACATTGCACAGAACACAAGACAAGGTCGTGACGCGCACACTGAAGGCCAGAATGGACTAGGTACCTGTACAATAATCTGTAGTTTGCAACATTGCCATTGCCGTGGGAACAAAGGCGGATGGCCCGGCTATCATAACGCGAGAGGCGCACGCGCGCCAACATGCCGATCCCGATACGCAACTTCGCTCCTGCACTCATGTCGCGCTCTCGCATTGGGGTCCTCTTCACATCTCTCCTTGCTGCTATTGTCGCTGCGCTTTTTCTCAGCTCTTCGGAGACGCGTCAGGCACGCGTCTACGAGCATGCTGCTCTGCAGCCGGTGTTGCGATTTGTGAAATCTCTGCAGTCCACTTTGCTATCTCAGCCTCTTGCGAGGAAGCCGGACACAACCGCCGTGGTCTTGAACTGGTCGAGGCTGCCTAATGTCGTACGGATTGCGTCGCTGCTCTGTGAAGCGTCCCTCGACGACGTGATGGATTCAGTCATCATTTGGAACAACAATCCCGTTCCCTTGACATACGAGGTTCGATTGTCTTTTGATGATCTCTTCTATTGCCATTATACTGACCCATATATGAAGGATTTCAGCTCGACGGGCTGTTCCCATACGAAACTGAAGATCCATAACTCGCCTGAAAACCTCTACTTCCAGGCTCGTTTTATAGGCTGCGCTGAGGTCCGTCCTCGCCTACTTACAGTCAAATCAGTTTTTTTTTCTGTTAACTGACCTTCACACCAAGGCAACGACGGAGTTCTGCTTCATACAAGTGAGGATCGCATGCTTGCCACAAAATATCTACCAATTTAACCCGCCATCCAGGACGACGACTATATCATCTGGCCGCATATAATTCAGACGCTTCACGCGCGCATGAAGGAGTCTGACGCCCGCGGCATACATCTCCTCCCAGCGCACGAACATCTATCTTCCACGCTGCAAACCATTGTTGCGCCTCCTCGCATCCACACCGACTTCGCTTGGCTGGGACACGGGGCTATCATTCGCAGGTCACTTTCTACGGAGTTCTTGTCTCTGCTCGACTATCTCAAGGCCAACGACGAAGAACAGAAGATGGCGGACAACTACTTTACCATCCTCAGCAACGCGTTCACGGAAAGGGTACACGACATGAATTTTGCTGGAACGTCCCTGAAGGCTGACCTGACCCGCTCGCTCAGTGGTTCGACCAAGGTTACGAACTCGGTGGCGGCCAGGCATTCACGGTTGGCACGGAGGGTGATCTACGGAACGAGAGACACATCGTAAGTCGCACACATACGTATCAGCGTCGAACTTTTATTGACGCCTGCCGTCAACCCATTAGGCGCGAGCAACAAAAATGCTCGACGACATATTCGCAGGTGAAAGGAGTCCATGCGAGCAGGGAGTTCCCTACGTCGACTGCTCGCCCGATACAACTATGGCGCGGATGACCTATGCACCATGCAAATCGGCATCGTGTTTATTTCAGACCAACATCCAACTCCTGCCCGACTTCTCTGTGCAGGGCTCTCATGCATCTGAGCTGGCGCAGCTAACGAAGGAGAACAGTGGTCGATTGGGTATACCAGCTTTAGCTCCCATTCGCTGACGACTTGATGTTGAGGCGCTGGACAGATCCCGCGGTGAGGGAACACTATACGATATTCCCGCCTTCGAATGCGGTAGACGGCGAGGCAGATACTGCGTTCAAAAGTCTATACAGTGAGCCTCTTCCTTTTTTTCGATTCGCGCAAGCTCATCGATTGGCGCCAGGTGCTAAAGCAGGCGATTATATCGCGCTCGATTCATTCGATACGCCCGTGGATACTAGAGCAGTAGAGATGTCGTTCCTGGTGGACACGGACACGGAACATATCCTCCGGCGCGCGGGCATCAGGAGGTCAGCCGATGCCGCATCTTTGGTAAGTCTGGCGAAGTGGTGTAGGTTGTTTTCCGCCTCACGGAAGTACCAGACGCAAGTAAACATCAGCAGCGAGGCGATTAGCTCGACTCTGAATTGCAGGGACTACACGGGGTCCTCTTCTCCCCCGCTGCGACTTTGCACTAGGGCTATGAGCGGTTCTGCGAGGGTCTATGGAGTTGAGCTGCCAGAGCAGTATGAAGGCAGGGAAAAGTGGGCCATCTACGAGTTTTCTTTGAATCAGACATAGATGTCTTGCCTGTGGTAATGCGTAACCTCGTTGCGATGCAAAGAAGAGATTCGCCAGTATGTATGTAATTTAGTGACTGAGTTACTTTGCTGAAGTGGAAGCCCGCGGCCTTGTCTACCCCGCATTATCCCCACTGACGTCAACGCGGCCACGCGACTGAATGGCCGCACGCGCCGCATCACGACCGCCTTTCTCGTCGTTTTCTCGTGTTCCTCCGCTTCTGTTCCTACTTGTTCACTCCTTCAAGCATGATCCCCAGACTATCGCAGCGCATAGCTCGCCAGGGATTGGCCCCAGCTATCGGTGCGCGCGCCATATCTGTCCAGGTGTGTTCGTGAGCGTGGCGCAGCCGGGCGAGGCTCATCCCGCGCCAGTCCATCCTCCACGGATCGCCTGAGGCGAAGAAAGAGGGGGAAGAGCTCATCCAGCAGCATGGACGGCTTGTGGGCCGTGGCAAGTACATTCATGGTTTTGAGGTGCACAAGGTGAAGCCGGACAAGGTGGAGGATTACAAGAAGGCTGCGTGCGTGGCAATTGCACTCGTCCCTCTCTGTATTCTGACCGGTCACAGAGAGGCGTACTATGGCGGAGTGAAAGACGATTCCAAGCTTCATGTCAAGCTTTCCGGAAGGTGAGTACATGGCCTACTCAGCCTCAAGGCGCACAACACGAACATCCACACAGCTGGGAGGTCATCGTCGGCGAGCAAGACACATTCATCCATATCTTGGAGTATGAGCATTATGGAGGGTACGACAAGACTATGGCACTCGTTAATCATGAGCCACAGGTTGGTGCTTGCGATGTCACCGTCTTCTTCCATTGCTGACTGCGATTTGCGTAGCACGTATCTGCTTACAACGCGATGCGGCCTTTCCTGAACTCCAGAACCCTCCAACTGGCGTCCGAGTTCGCCATGGTGCCCACCGCACCCCCTCATATCCATGGAGGCATCTTTGAATTGCGGTCTTACCTGCTTAAGCCAGGGAAGCTGCTAGAATGGGAGCATACCTGGTGCGTGCAATTATACTGGTGTTCATGAACGTGGCCGTTAAAGATTCATTAGGCGGCGAGGCATCGAGGCGCGACGCCAATTTGTCTCTCCGGTAGGGGCGTGGTATTCGCAGGCAAGTCATTCGCCTCTCCGTGGTGTTCGCCGCTGAAAAGATACCAGGTCGGACACCTTCACGAAGTGCATCATCTGTGGCAATACCAGTAAGGCAGTTTGTCTGCGGTGATGTCGGCGGCTTGACCAGTTTCGCAGGAGCATGGAGCAGAGGAAGGAGTTAAGAGAGAATGCCTGGAAGGTCGATGGGTGGGCGGAGACTGTGTCGAAGGTATGCCATCATCCATTCCTGCCTGCGCTTCCAGACTGAGCCTGCTCGTGCAGACCGCCGAACTCGCCAAGGGGATGGACTCTTACATTTTGTCGCCGCTGTCCTTCAGTCCGTTGAAGTGATTGATCGCTAGCAGGGTGCGCGACATACCCAGCGCTTGCAGACGTTCGACAGGAGCCACTATCGTAGGCAGGTACCTTGCCCGTAGCGATCGCACAAGGAGCTGGTGAGCCCGAGTCAGAGCGCTGGAAGGATGTCTAAGTATCTACCATGTACACCAATCGAACCGAATACTTATGTAAGACGGATATTGCGCACGTGAACCGTGGGCTACTGGATTGAGAAGTCGTCCAGTCGTCATCGAGCTCTTCACGCTTTGTGTCCGTCGTCCATCATCGAAATTTTTAGCATGAACTTCCACGACACAGACGACGGTTCTGAAGAGGAGACTGGGCAGGATCATCTGAACGGTAACCGGAAGAGATCGAGCAGAGGTAGGCGCAGTCTTCGGAGCCCGCATACCGTCTCTGACCCACCCCGCAGCCTGCGATCAATGCAGAAAGACGAAGGTGTGCCGGGCTCCCAGGACCCTCCTGCCGTCTATCGCTGACGGACACCCTCTCAGTCTAAGTGCGAACGCGGCCCGACGGATTCCCAATGCAAAAGTTGTGCGCTCGCGGGTACAGGTCGAGATCTTTGAAGCAGCGTTTGATCCCCGAGACTGACGTCGAGTCCCTTGACCCATCAAGCATGCACCTTTCTAGGTGAGCCAGACGCTGCACACGCCAGAGAGGGACTGCTCACCCAGCTCGATAGGTCCGAGCTACAAGCGGGGCCCCCCGAAGGGCTATATACACGCCATCGAGCAACGATGGCACCAAGTCGAATCCCTGCTCGGAGCGCTCATTCAATGTCGGGACCCCAAGGTGCAAGACCTTGTGCAGACGATGCGACAAGATGAGCTCGCCCGCGAGATCATCGACAGGGTGGACATGGGCCCATATGTGCGTCTCGTTGTTAACCCTTGAGCGTCGCCCTGACTCAAACTCGACGTTCAGGGGCCTTCTGGGAGACAGACGGACGGCGCAACCAAGGAAGATATATTCTCCTCCATTCTCCGCAGCAATGAGTCCTCTATGGGCAGCCGCGACTCTTCCCGCTCCAGACGTCAATCTCGTGTTTCCCGCGAAATCGTCTCCTCAAGCAAAGGTCGTTGATCACCCCCATCTACTTCCCCTCCATTGCTGACGCACTTCCAGATCGCGGCCTTGCTGTCGTGCCTACGAAAGAATGGCAAGACCGACTTGCGGAGCGGCTCGCCGCCGTATCTGCGCGTGCTCCATATACCGCATCGTCGAGCAACGGGATGCCCGCCTACAACTCAAATTCACCTTTCGAAAGCTCCGGAGTCCGACTCGTCCAGCGGCGACGGGTGGGCGACTCCCCCGTGTCCCCAGCTGTGCCTCAACCCCCCAACTGGAACGAGATGTACACTTTCGACGCAGGTAGGCCTTCCACCTTAACGCCAATGCGAACCACTCATGACGCGGCGCAGACGTCAGGGAACGCGATGGCGCCAGTATGGAGCCCGACACAGAGGGGATGGGCGAACTCTCCTTGGATGAACATCAAGAAGTGCGGATCTTGTGGTACCGAAAGGTAAATTGTGGCTCATGACTTGATTCGCAGGTACGATTCCATGGCAAGACGAGCGGTCTACATCTCCTACGACGCAACGATCGTACAGACGATAGAATAGAGGGTGGTATCTGGTACGTAAACAAACTGTGGTATCGGTCGTAACCTGAAGCCTGAACTCAAACAGGAAGTTGCCGATGGCTCGCGTTTGGCCGCCAACGAAGAAAGAGATGGAAGGCGCCTTCGTGGAAGAGGAAGTCGAGGTCAACATGCCCTCATACGACCTGCAAGACAAGATGCTGGACCTCTATTTCACCTACATCCACCCCATTTTCCCGCCATCCACAAGGGTCGTTTCTTGTCTGAATACAATGCACGGTATGCAATCTGGGTATGCATCATGTCAAGAGACTGATAGTACTTTAGCAAAAGCGGCACTTCTAGCAAGGGGAGCCCGTCAGATCATTCGACTGGCGGCAGCCCCAAACCCGAGTCATCCCAGAAAGTCAATGATCTCCTCCTACTTTCCGTCTTCGCCATCACTGCCCGGTTCCTCGACGAGCCTCCGCCTGTAACGAGTCTTGGCGGCAAGATGTGGGAACAAGGATGTGAATGGTGCAACTCAGCCATCAAGATTCTGAGTGGGTATACGTCTATTCGAGGCCAACGAAGCGCTGACAGGGTTTCTGCGCAGCACGGACGTTCCACCGCTCCCAGCCTTCTACAGTGCAGTCGCTCCTTCTCTTGGGTTATCGGGAATTCGGTCTTGGCAGCATGGAGCACGGCTGGCTATACATCGGTACGTTAGCCGTCTAACGCGAGCCTCATTCGCTGAAAGTGTGTCGCTGATTAGGAATGGCCATTCGCATGGCAATTGACCTGGGTCTTAACTGCGACCCGGGCTCCTGGAAGATACACGGTCATATGCTGTTCGCTCCGGAAGAGATCCAGACACGCCGACAGATCTGGTGGACTTGCATGCTGGCGGACAGGTGAGGGTCAATATCTCTCTTCGATTGATAGTAAGCTGATCAACCTCTTCAGATACGCATCGATGTACATGGGTTGGTAGTGTTCTCGGCGCTGTATCATCCGCGTTGCTAACCTGTCATCGAATAGGACGCCCTATCATGATCAAGGACGGAGATCATGACACGCATCTTCCCGAGATCGACTCCGTGAGTGGTCAGTCTTGTGGCTCCAAGCATCTTCTAAGCCATAACAGGACGAGGAGGAACAGCCTTGGCAACCTGTGGCATCAGCTAACGTGGCATATCAGCCAGTGCCAGCACGCTTTATGTCTGCGTTTCGTGCCGCAATGTCGTCTATGTAATTCCACCAGCCAGCACTACGTTGCCGTCCGAAGTTGACCCTCTCCCTAGGTCTCATCGTGGGCAACATTGTCACCGAAATATACCCCGTCCGCGAGCCGTGCAGCTCGAACAAACGTGTCCATTTGGAGGAATTGGAGAATGCCCTTCATCGCTGGTATCTCGATATACCTGATAACTTGCCAATTCGACCTAGCGAGTACGACACGGCCGATTCCCCCTCCTCACGTTTTGATACTGCACGTCCGGTACTGGGGTGCCATCCTCCTGCTACACCGCGCCTTGTAAGTGACAGGCTCGTATACGTCTGACAATAACTAACGATCTTCAAGTATACCCAACTGGAAGGAGTACGTACACATACTGTATCTGAGCCTGCGAGTCTGATCGTTGCCTTAGAGTGACAGACCACGGCCAGTCCACGATTGGCGGAAAGGCATTCGACCTCGCCCAGGAGCGGCCAGTCACGTTAGCGCTATAAGTGCATATCAACCCCTCCGTCGCTTTCGCTCAAGCTGACGTCTCACAGTCAATTTGCTACGCGAGCGTTATTCTTTACAACGGACTTCGCCCTTCCTTACCGCTTACTTGCTTGCGTCAGGGTGAGTGCTTTGCCGCAACTCGCACGATCCAGTCGACTGACCAGCGCCATAGCATAATGCATATCTTGACATGTTAGTTATGCAAGCTCGGTATTGCAGTGCAGTGGACTGATCATCCGTACAGTGACAGTACGCCCGTCCAACTTACAAGCGTCGCTCGGTCTGCGCCAGTGCCTTACGGCCTTGCAAGAAATGCAGGTATGTTAAAATGGCCACCGCACGCAGACAATGCTCTGAACTCCGGTGAACAGGTTGTATGGCCTAGTGCTGCTCGCGCTTGGGAACTTCTTGACGGCGTCAAGCTCGGATATGAGAAGGCCTTCTCTGTCCCTCAGGGCGCTGGTGACAGGTCCGACCGCAAGCGAGACCTCGACAACGCTTTCGGTCCGGAAGACCAGAAGAACTCCGACTATTTGCAGCGCGAGGCCTTTGGCACGTACAGCAACGCTCGCCAGGAGCCCTCGCCTCAAAATGGCATGCGCGACCTCAGCCAGAGGATCATGGCACATATGTTGGGCCTCGACATACCTGGTATCGAGCCGTCCACGTCGTTCTACCCCCGGCTACGAATGGTGGCCGCGCGGCATGCAGGAGCCGACTGGAGATGTGTTCGGACAGCCCGCTCAGCTACAACAGATGCCCGTGTCAGGCCGCCCAGGTGGCATGGCGGTCCCCGGCGCGACCGCTGCTGGCCAGCAGTTCGCCAACCCGCAGATGGGATGGATACAGCAGGGTGGGACGAATCCGGAGGTCTTCGCAGGATATCCGTATGACTATCCGAACTCGAACCAGTATGGTATGTAATTCAGGGTCACTTATGTCGTATATCCCGTGTTATGGCTGTCGTCTTGTCGCCGCTATCTTATCCCGTATCTGTTGTACACTATCATCTCGCCTACAGTACCTACAAAACAACATAATTCATAGACGCTTGTGCTGCTCGAGAGTGGGCATGCCTTCCCAGTAGCTCTCATGGCCCGAACAAAAGACGACACCCCCGTTTGAAAACAGGTACAAACAGGATTCACGTGATGAGGCCTTGCAACCAGGCCAGCTCACACAGACGTCCATCGACACCCATAGGAAAGTCAACCAAAATCCATTCGGTGGCCTGCAGGCTCTCCTTCCTCTCCAACCGACTCTCACCTACGGCCACCCAAGAGAAACAATAAGTGCACAACTTGTTGACTCTCTTCATTGTCAGCCCTTTTTGCAGTTGTCTGCGGTACTCGTTCCGACGATACATCGCTCTCAGGTTCGGCCGCCGCGTCAAATACACAATGGAACCCGCGAAAGATGCATCGATACCGGTCTCTGCGTCTGACGCTGAAGGCTCCCAGGTAGCGCAGGCGCAGCAAGCGACTCCGAGCACACAACCAGTCGCGGTGGCCACTCCAGAATCAACACCTATGGAGACGGATGGGCCAGCGCAGGAGCCACCTACAACAGGGCCTTCCGTGCAAGAAGCCAATGCATTGCTGCCGTCTCCGCAACCATTCCCTCCTCCCCATAGCGCGACGCCACAGCCATCGCAGGACACCTCCATGCCACCGGTGCCCCCTCCTCAGGCTGTACCAGCGCAGCCTCTAGCCGTACAAGGAGCTCAACAAATACCACCTCCCCCGCGCCACAGCTGTTTGGGCCATCTGGTCCAACGAATGCTCCCCCCTTCCCTCAGATGCCATATCACGTCCAGCAGCAGCAGCCACTGCAGCCTGCCGATCCCACAATAGCCGTCCCGGCCGCGCCTCCTTCTCGCTATAGGGAGGGGCCCGCACCTGTCGATCATCAGCCTCATCCCGACTGCCCAGACACCCTTGCTTGTCTGCCCGACACGGACGGACGGCCTCAGCACACTCTTCCTGTCATTCTTCGATGCGCGATCCTGGGGAGCCCTCAAAAGCGGCTTACGATTCGCGGAATCTACGCGGCGATGGAGGAGAAGTATGTTTACTTCCAGAGCGCAGGACAGACTTGGAAGGTACGTCGTCGCGAGCGTGTAATGGATGCTTTGACCTAACGCTACGTGCAGCAATCCGTCCGCCACCATCTTCACTGAATCGGCTCTTTGAACGCCAGCCTCGCGCACCTAACGACCCTGGCTTCGGCTCATACTGGACCGGTGAATCTCAACGCGCCGCCTGGCACGAAGCGACCTCGCAAGCGCGGCAAGCCAGGAGCTGCGAAAGCCAAGAAGGCAGCTGAGGCCGATCAGGATTCTGCCATGGACGATAATGGGGCATCTACGTCCAATCAGATCGGGGACGACGTGGATGCAGAGGGAGATGCTGACGCCGTCGGCGAGAAAGACGACGAACGCGACGATAACGAGTACGAGAGCGAGGAAGACACGCGCAAGGAGGTGGACTCCACGGGCGATACAGTCAAGACCACCGCCAATGGTGGCGTAGTTCGTCGATGGAGGCTGAAAGCACGAGTTCATGCTCAGCAACCTTACGCGAATGGCACCAAGGCAGCGCCCGCGGCGGCGAAGCCTCCTACAGCAGCAGCAGAGAATACCGAAACCGGTGACGGCTCTATTGTTGATCGACTTCAGATAGAGCTTGCTGCACTGCGGCGCCAATCAGCAGAGACCATCACGCGCCTCTCGGACGAGCTTACGCAGGCGCAGGCCGACGCGTCTCGTACTCGCAACGCGTTAAATTCGACGCAGGCGCATCTGGACGAGGAGTCTCGCAGAAGGAAGGACGCTGAGCGCGTCGTGGAGGGCCTGCGGCGGGCGGGAGTACTGCAGGGGTTCCAGCCCGTGAATGCGCCAATGAATCTGGGGCCGAATATCGCGCCGCCGCCGCCGCCTGGTCCTCACATGCATGGCCCCCCGATTCCTGGGCAGTCGATGTCCATGTCTCAAATGCCTGGAGCCCCGATGCCAGGGCCGCCGACCCAAGGCCCTCCACAGTATCAATAACTGCTCGGCTCTTGGTCCATTGCTTTGCTATAATGGTAATCACATGGACGCTTGCAGAAACCTGTCACGACCTCACAGTTGCTCCAGAATACTTCTTGACTTAATTTCGCTGGATTGTATAAAATACTGTTGTAGTTGCAATGCTATGTTGATGTCGACGGCACACGTTTAACAATGCTCGGAAGTCCGGGCCGCACAAGATTACCGATCGATCGAGGCCGAAAAAGTCGCTGCTTGTTGTCTTCGCCAGAACATCAGCCATGTCGTCCGCTGTAGCGCGCTCCAAACTCAAAACATCGTGAGTGTACTCTTGACAAAACATTAGCATCCCCTCACTGCCTGCAGCTTCAAAAAGGCGCGTGTGGTGGGACCCATATATACAGGTGGACCTGTCGCGATCACCCAGGATGGGACGAAGCTAGTGACCGCCCTTTCGGACGAGTTGCTCCTCACAGACGTCTCCTCTGGAGATGAAATATGCCGCTTTTCTAGCGTGCGTGATGTCTCTTACACTGGTTCCGCGTACTGAAGAAGTATCAGGACACTGAAGAAGTTACATCCCTAGCACTCACTGCGAACGGTGCTCAGCTCGCCGTCTTCTCGTCTTCCCTCTCCCTTCGAATCTTCGACATCCCAAAAGACGGCGAAACGAAACTTGTGCAGCCATCTCGAGTGGTCGCTCGCGCACATGATGCACCCGTCCATGTCTGCACGATCGACCCCACCTCTACATATCTCGCATCTGGATCCGCGGACGGTGTCGTCAAAGTGTGGGACCTCGCCCGCGGCTTCATCACACACGTCTTCAAAGGACACGGCGGTGTTGTCAGCGCCTTGACCTTCAGCCTCTCACCAGCACATGGAATGCATCTGTTCACGGCCTCCGTCGACACTCGCATCCGTATGTTTGATCTCGCGAAGCACGCTGCTAAAACTGGTGGTGTGGTCAAGCCGGATGCCTTGTTCGAGGGACATGTCTCCGTCCCGCGTGGCTTGGACGTCTCGCCCGACGGCAGATGGCTGATCAGCGGTGGTCGAGATTCGGTCGTCCTTGTGTGGGATCTGGCGGACACCTTGAAGCATCTCGCGCCAGTAAAAACCAAGAAGGGAAAGGCGAAGGAGAACCCGACGACATCGGTGTTATTTAAAACGATACCAATCCTGGAGTCGGTGGAAGCGTGCGGCCTCGTCCACTCCGAAGGCGGCGCTTCGTCGTCGAACGGCGGACTCATCTTCTATACGGCCGGCGCAAGCGGTGCCGTCAAAGTGTGGGATTGCAACTCCGGCAAGGTGCTCTACAGCCTCGGCATGGAGTACAATGCCATCTCCGACGATGAAGAGGAGAGGCAACAAATCATGCAGGCACTGTAGGTCAAGTCCCTAACGTGCACAAGCGTTCTGACTGTTCCACGCAGATATGTGCCCTCTCAAGCCCTGATTATTTCCGTACACGCCGATCAGAACATACTCTTCCATTCCCTCGCCACCCGCACCCTCGTCCGTCAACTGATCGGCTACAACGACGAGATTGTCGACGCTACCTTCCTTTCGCCGAGATCCCAGACATCTCCTGACGATCGCGACACGCACGTCGCTTTGGCTACGAACTCGTCTTTGATACGACTCTACTCCGCTTCCACCTCCGATGCGCGTCTTTTGGAGGGCCACGCCGACATTGTTCTCTGTCTCGACCACAGCGCCGACTCGCGTCTTCTCGTTAGCGGAAGCAAAGACCGTTCGGCTCGCATATGGGCGCCTGTAGACGCGGACGCGGACGTACGCTATCGCTGCGTCGCCGTATGCGAAGGTCACGCTGAGAGCGTCGGCGCCGTCGCCATGTCTCGTAATAGAGAAAACAACTGGCGGTCACCTTTTCATGTTCACCGGTAGCCAGGACCGCACAATCAAGATGTGGGATCTGACAGGCGTGCACGATCATCCCGATGAGCGACAGCCTCGTTAAATGCCGGAGTCTTACCACGCTCAAGGCGCATGACAAGGATATCAACTCGCTCGACGTCGCGCCCAACGACAGATTATTGGGTCTCGGGCTCCCAGGATCGCACTGCGAAGGTGTGGGCTATAGATGCAATAGGCGAACTCCGCCCACTCGGGACGTGCAAAGGGCACAAGCGAGGCGTATGGAGCGTGCGCTTCGGCAGGGAGGAGCGCGTTCTGGCGACGGGTAGTGGCGACAAGACGGTGAAGCTGTGGAACCTCGACGATTTCTCTTGCGTGAAGACGTTCGAAGGACACACAAATTCCGTTTTGCGGGTCGACTTCCTCAACGCGGGCATGCAAATGGTCAGCTCAGCATCCGATGGACTCGTCAAGGTGTGTGGAATGTGCGGGAAAGAGTGCATGACAACTCTCGACAATCACGAGGACAAGGTGAGATGCACTTGGCTTTCCCTCGTTATGTTTGCTGAACATCGAGTAGGTGTGGGCTCTCGCGATCAGCTCAGACGAGCGCAAGATTATATCTGGCGCTGCCGATTTCCGTTCTCACTTTCTGGGAGGATAACACCATTGAGGCGCGGAAGGGAAGGAGGATCAAAGGACAGAAGCCGTGCAACAGTAAGCCTTGCATCTTCGCTGGCAGACTCGCACGATGCTCATGCATTGCAGGGAGCACTCTTCATGAACTATCTATCCTTACACGACTACCGCAAGGCGATACAAATATCGCTTTCACTATCGCAGCCTGGCCGTCTTCTCTCTCTGTTCAAGACCGTCGGTGCTTCTGCGGAAGACAGGCAGACGTCTATTACCGGATCCGCATCGGTCGACGAGGTGCTTCGCACACTGGAAGGTGCCCGAATTGTGCAAGCTCCTCCGATATCTGCGCGACTGGAATGCGAACGCCAAGACGAGCGCTGTCGCTCAGCGCGCGCTCTACGCCATTGTAAAGCTACGCTCGGCGGAGGAGGTTATGGCGGCATTCACCGATGAGCAGGGGGAGAATGCGCTCTCGTCCGGCGACCTTCACATGGGCAACGGCGCAGGCAGCACCGCACTCAGGGAAGTCATTGAACCTTGTGCCCTACACGGAGCGTCATCTTGCACGAATGAGCCAGGCTCGTGCAGGATAGCTACATGATCGACTATATCCTAGGGGAGATGGACGACGCATGTTCGGTTTGGGACGCGGATTTGGACGATGCAATGCAGATCGACGCGCCTATGACTGTAATGGCTCATGCATAAATGTCTCACTCTTCCAGCTTGTTTGTACGATGCTTGTATAGATATTGCAGCTGCAGATATATTGTAGTCTGTGTTATTCCCACGAGCGCTCCATATCACTGATCTCTGCGTATGTCATCATCGTCCCCGCGTTGTGATTCTCGTGAGATGATCACAACTCGCCCTGCTGATAACCTGCAACTATCCAGCCATGTCGAGCTCGGATGATGCCAACGGCGATGAGCAGCTGGAGCCCTACGAGTTGCTGACTTCCACTCGTTACGATCCGTTCCTCCGATCTCAGCGATGGAACTATGACCGAGATGGTTCCTCGTCCTTCTTCCTCCTCCCCTACCACTATGCTCGCCTGGAGGAAGCCATCCGGTTGCACCGCTGGCAGATCGCCAGCTTCTCGTACCACAGACTCAAGTCTGAATGCAAGGCGGCCGTGGCGGCGGCTATAGCTGCATCCGCTGATGAGGGCGTCGATCCCGCCACCGCTATGAAGGTGCGCATGCGCGCGATCACCACCGTCCCCTATTGAAGTGCTCCCATAACCCAGCTCCGTATCACCCTATCATCGGACGGTGCGCTCTCCCGTGTCAACCTCCCCAGTACCGCCGTTCCAGCGCGACCCCAACACTGGCGGCTTATTTCCAACCAACCGACGACCCCGCCCTCCTCGAGCCCGCCCTAAGGCTGTGCGTTGATTCGGAACCAACCCGCAAATCTCTGTTTACGACAACGAAAACCACGAAGCGCGCTGGTTATGAAGCCGCACGGGAGCGGGCGGGTATCAGGCCTGGTGAACTCGCGGACGTGCTGCTGTACAACGAGGACGGAGCGTTGACAGAGGCGTCCATCTCGAACGTGGCCTTCTTCCGCGACTCATACTGGGTGACGCCGCCCCTCTCAACGGGATGTCTACCTGGCGTGCTCCGTGCGTGGCTCCTCAAGCAAGGGAGAATACGCCGAGGCCACCCTCGCCATTGCGAAGGATGATGTCCGGGAGGGGAGTGGGTGATGCTCACGAATGGTGTTCACGGTTGTCGATTCGGCCGAGTTACTGGCACGGTGCACTAGGTGTGATGTATGGGCGATGGATCCTGATGAAGGGACACTTTATACGTGACGGAAATGCTGTATCATTGTTTGCTTGGATGTTCCCGTTCGTGTCCTATAACACGAAGGTAGGTATCGCCTCCGACATGTATCAACTAGCTTCAGGGGACAAGTTCGAGTGGTCCAAGTGGTTGAAGGCGCTGACGGGCTAAACACCTGTTAGTCCCGCCCAGCGACGGGAGGCCGCCCATCCGCGAATGGGCGTGACTCTGTAGAGCGACGAGTCGTGAGGGTAGCAGGTCTACAGAACCTGACACGAAGCCGAGAGAGGCATGCAGTCCAGCATTAGGACGAGGGCAAGCGACAGGAAGCCCGAATTGTTGCCAAGTTCGACTTCAGGTCCCTGCATCGGAGCGGTTTGCCGGGCGTGACACAGTCACGTGTGGGATATCTACTCCAGGCTGTGGCGCCGCGGTGTCAGCTTGCATCCGTACCACCACCATGCCGTTCACTGTGAAAGCCTGCTTCAAAGGCGAGAACCGACGGTTCTCGTTCCCAGAGAGTGGCTTCCCTGCCTACGAGCAGATCTGCCACCAGGTATGTCGCGCTCTCCCTCCTTTGCGCCGGCGCTTATCTCGGACTGCCAGCTTTACCGACTGTTCCCGTTGTCGAGTGCTTTCCACCTCGACAAGCTCCTATTCGTCCCGGATTCAGCTCAGCCCTTCCCGCATCATGCTGCGAAAGAAGTCTCGACGGAACGAGGAGTATAGAGACGCTGTCGCCCCGCACATGACGCGTCTCGGGCCTAATGCTATGCTGACATTCAACCGTTGCCGAGGACCGGCCGCGCAAGCTGCCCGCTGCGCCGTTCGCCAGCTCCGTCAATTCTTTCGACTGCGGCATAACTGTGGAGCCGTCGGGACGGCCCAGAGCCCTCATCCATACTACTACTCTGCTGTGGACATGTCGCCAAGCCCCATCTCCTTCGCAGCCATCCCACCTCCCCCCATCCTTTATTCGACGCCGCAGACGGCCATTTGGGCGACATGCACGTCGATCAGCCATGGACCTACCCTAACCCTCCCGTGTGGGGCACCTACGGCTTACCCCGCAACGGGTCCTCAAGTTCGTCTGCGACATCTTGCTGTTCCGTCACGCAAGGCAAGGCCGACATGAAGGATATGCTGCAGAAGTTCCGCGAAGACTTGGACCGCGTTATGGCCAGCTCGTTCGGAGGATCATCTGGCTCCGACACCCCGAAGCCGACGGTGTTCGATCCCCAGCAGGGTCGTACCATCTACTGCACCGCCTGCCATGCGACCCGTCAAGGTCTTGCTTTTGCCTGCGAACGGTGCGATGTTGTCAAGGTGGATTGCCCCCATATCGTCCTCTTTGCGTAGCTGACTTTGAACAGTGCTCCGACTGCACTTCCAAGCCCGACAACACGTTCTGTATGCTCAGTACTGATGGTCACAAGATGGTCGTCCTGCCTCACAACCACGGTTCCAGCGGGAGCAGCAAGCTCGAGCTCCCGGCACCCGTAGACGTGACCCCTCATGTAGCTGTACCTCCCCCGGTGATTCACCACGGTGTCATCTGTGACAAGTGCAACAAGACCATCGAAGGTGTCCGTAACAAGTGTCTGGATTGCCACGGTAGGAGCTGCAGCCCTCTCGCTTTGATGGCTCAAGCTAATTCAATATCAATATAGATTTCGATCTTTGTACCGGCTGCATGACGAACGGCGCTGCGCAGGAGCACAATCCCTTCCATGAGTTCTTCGACATCGAAGTTCCAGGGCGTGTCATCGTGCACACAGTTCTCGGTGGCGAGGAGAGAATCCCGGAAGCGAGGACGCAGTCGCGCAACCAGACCTTGGACGCCGACGCGGCACCTATCCACCGCGCGTCTTGTGATTTCTGTTCGTCAAGGATCTCTGGCGACCGCTACGTACGTGTGTCTTCCGTTTGTGCAGGCGCGTACTCAACTACCATGCAGAAATGCGTTGCCTGCCCGGACTTCGACTCTTGCTCATCTTGCTTGTCGAGGACCAAGACCGAGCATCCCGGTCACGCTTTCGCTAAGCTCTGCCGTCCCGGTGATACTATCGTATGTAGACGCTTATTGTGGGCGCGCAGCATCACTCACCAGGAAATTTGTAGGCCACGCATCAGGCGACCTGCGATCTTTGTGACTCAAAGATTCGCGGAGACCGCTACGTGAGTTTGCGCCTCCATTGCATGGTTCGAAGCTGACAGTGAACCCCTAGAAATGCGTGAACTGTCCCGACTACGACGCTTGCGCGTCGTGCTTCGAGATCACTACTGAGCAGCATCCCGGTCATGCATTCGTGAAGATAACGCAACCGGAGGATTACATCGTAAGCATGCAGTACATTCACTCGGCATAGACTGATTCTCTCATTGCAGAATCGCAAGGCGGTGGGCACATTCGCTCACCACTGGGCGACGTGTGACAGTTGCGACAAGCCCGTCCGCGGCGTGCGCTACAAGTGCATGCACGCCGACTGCGCCGACTTCGACCTGTGCGCGGACTGTGAGGCGCTCCCGATAGCGGTGCACCCCGAGAACCACCCCATGCTTAAGATCAAGTCGGCCAACGTCACCATCCCCAAGTTGGAGAGGACGAAGGTTGCTTTTGCGGCGCCGCGCATTTCTATCGACGAAGAGATCGAAGCGTACAACGCTGGCTACATCTACAACCCTACTGACGCTTACGTGCCCTCCTCGCACAGCAGCGTTTCCGCGGAGCCTGCTCCGTTGTCACCGGCGGCGCCATGGCAGGCGTTGGCGGACTCTAGGCCGTCGTCCCCCTCCTTGAACGTCCCTGGTGCTTTCAACTCCGGCTACTGGCCCAACTACGTGTCTACGGAGTCGACGACGCCCCTCATCAACTTGGATCACTCGGTTTCCGCTCTTGCTTCGGCGGAGCACTTGATGGCCAACCTCCACATCGGAGAGAACCGCGATGGAGCGAAGAGCGAGTCGTCCGCTACCAAGGTTGCGGTCCCTACCCAGGAGTTGAGCATCTCGGCGTATAACCCCAGCTATGTCGACGTGCGCGAGGCGCCGTCCGCTAGCGATGACGCGGGCAAGATGGTCGACTCTGCCGAGGAGGGCATCCTCTCTCGTCCGGGTACGGCGGTCGAGGAGAAGTCTCCTAGCAAGGCTTCTCTAGCGTCGCTCCTGCACGGATACACGTCGGTTGAATCATCGGTCACGGACAGCAAGGCGCCAGCGCCCATCGAGATGGTCAGGTCTGCAGACTTCATCGCCGATGTCACCGTCCCGGACGGTCAGATCTTCCCTCCCGGCGCCGAGTTTGTCAAAGTCTGGCGCGTGCGCAACAGCGGCAACGTCGACTGGCCGTCATCGACTGCGCTCGCTTTCGTGGCTGGCTCTCCTCTTGGTTTACGCAACAAGGTGATCCCCGTTGGCTCCGTCAAGGCGGGATCTGAGGTCGAGCTAGCCACGGATGAGCTCAAAGTCAGTCTACTATGCTTTTGCTCATGGATTCGTGCTAATTGTTGCCACAGGCACCGGATGCTCCTGGTCGTTATCTTGGATACTGGCGGCTGAAGGACGACAAGGACCACGTCTTCGGCGCGACCTTCTGGATTGAGTGCGTGCAGCTCTTTGTCCCATGCTATTACCTCTGACTTTTTGTGCAGGGTTGTTGTGCAAGAGACGAGCCACAAGCGCACCGACTCTGACGACCAGATGACCTCGTCCTCCCTCATTATCATGCCGCAGGCTGCGCCTGCCCAGTCCCCTACCACAGACGCCGATAGCGTCCAATCTCCTGTCACTGCGCGCTCGAAGCGGTCCAGCATGGCTAGCTCGGACTCGTCGTCCCTGTCCATCTTCAGCGGCGACTCCGACGACGAACTGTGGGAGGACAGCCGCGCACAGGCCACTGACGGTCAGGGCGTCGACTATGTTGTGTTGTACGATGAAGTGTCATCCGAGGACGACTGAGTGGGTATGGTTCTTGAAAGTAATACGCGTTGAAGTAGCTTCCGGAAGCAGTTGTTGGATTGAGAACTTGGCACGCTCGTTGTTTCGGCTTTCCTCTTTTATTTATCTGTGGCATCACCCAGTCATTCGTTTATCGTCTATCTATTTGAGTATCTTGTGCTCTTGGAATGCTCGATGTAATAGCACAAGTTCAATACGGCTTTTGAGCGCTCGAGCGCTCGAGCATCGATAGAACATCAGGCATTCAGCGAAGTTCGCGTTCTTCGCCCGTCCAGTACTTCCGCGTTGAGGGGCGCTCGATCGACCTTGTCAGCAACGGCCAGGGCTCTTGACTCCAAATGCCTCGTCGCTCTCGTTCTCGCTCGTACTCACGCGATCGTTCCCGCTCTCCAGAGCGTAACGTCTCCTTGCCATACGATGCTGAACCCATTTCGGAACGTGATTACTTCAAGAGAAGCGACGAGTTCAGGCAGTGGCTGAAAGACGAGAAACGCAAGGTCAGGTCGATAGGCAAAGGGATGTTTAGTCTGCTTACCCAGGTCTGCCGTGATGCAGTACTTCGATGAACTGTCGGGGGAGAAGGCTCGAAGGTGAGTATGCTATGCTTGATGATCGCTTCAACGGGCTAACCTCTCATACCGTCCTCCCCTCATTCACCGCTGTGATACAGCTACTTTCGCAAGTTCGTCAAGGTCGGTACATCTCTACATTGTCCGGATATAAGAACTGAATGCGTGATCAAAGGCATGGAACCGTGGCAAGCTCCCCAGTACGCCGATCCTCGCGCCCGCTTGCTCCCCCTCTCACATATGCTCTTGCAGAAAGACTGTATGCTGGCGTAGACCCTGCTACTACGGAAGCCTCGTCCCACACTGCGTACAAGTGGTCATTCGCCTCGAAAGGCTCTCGCACCGACCAAGATGCGCTACGCAACGTGCGCGAGGAAATCGCTGCCGCGACATACGCACGCGACCCCTCAGGCTCCGCTTCATCTGTAGCAGGCTCTGGCAGGCGACAGGGCCCGGCGCTTCCATCAGCCACCGACCTGCAGCTAGCACGCGAGGCCGAGGCAGACCAGCGCGAGGCAGACCGCAAACATAAGCGTAAACGCGACAAGCTGGAGGCGCGGGACCGCGTGGAGGATATGGTCGGCCCCAAGGAGGTCGGTCGCGAGGGCATGCTTGAGAAGAAGCGTGCTCGACGGGAGGAGGACCGTGCTTATCGCGAGCGCGTAGATGATGCTCCAGAAGTGGATGAGTCTACACTCATGGGCGGCGGGGACGGCTTCAAAGCGACGTGAGTCTCTCATATCTAGCCGTGATGAAGTGTCGTATTCAGAGTCTGCTTTTCTCAGGCTAGCAAAACGCGAGGCCGCGAAGGAGCGGTTCAGTCGTGCAAGGGAGGAGAGGGATGCGGATTTGAGAGAGCGGGCCAGTCAGATGAAGGAGAAGGAGAGAGCGACGATGGATATGTTCAAGCAGATGGCTGCTTCGCGCTTTGGTTGATTGGGCCACCTTCTGCTCGCTATCGATTCGCCGAGTGAGTGCCCCCTTTGGCGTGCCAGCTCATCTTATTCTGCTGGTTGTCTGTCGGGGTCGAACGGCTATGTTGACGCATTCCATTGGCATTTCATTCATGTACCACGGACTCCGTATATACTAACCTCATCGTCCGACTTTGTCAAGTACTTGTAGCCGCTGGGAAGCCGTTGCGACCCCGAATCACCAGCAAGCTGGTTTGGTTGAGGCCTCAAGCGTTCAGCATTCAGGCACCGTATCTTCTCGAGTTCCTAGGTCGCATCGCTCGACGCGCATCATATTCAACATTTGCTCGCTCCACCTCCTCGGCGTGACGCTGGCGCCTGGCTGGTGGGCGCGACGAAATGAGTGACGAGAGTTCCCTAGCTTGTCTAGGGCTCTCACGCTCTTTATTGTCCGGCGAAATCTTGTTTCTAGTAAACACGTACAAACAGAACGTGGGAAGGTCGTCAGTTCGATTCACGGCAGTGCACTTTTTCCCGCATTATTTTCCACGTCCGCCCGCGCACGTCTCGGCCTCCGCCCTTCTTCTCTACACATCAGCGAGGGCATAATTACGCGTCCAGGTGGCGCGCTCGAATGAGCATACCCTCTGTACTGTGTTCAAAGGACAACTGTATTACCCCCCAAACCGGGAGCTCTTCAATGTCCAGCGAAATTCACACAAATCGTTTATAGGACTCAGAATATCGCCGAGGGCTTCTTCGTTTACGAAGAGAAAACAACACTTCAGCGAGGGCTGAGTGTGCCGGAGTAGGGGCCTGCCTGTGGTGACTGGTCACGTGAATTGGATACTCAAGGACCCACTAAATTCGACAAGTTCGGCGGGGCACTCAGTAGAGGGGGCAGACGACGTCTCAGGTCAAGACGATGATCGTCAGAAGCGAGTCTTGTATTCTCCCTATCGTCGGGAAACCGAGTCTTGCCATTGAAGCCAACGTGAACTTGTTTGATGGCTCCATCTGGCATCGAGCAGTGAGTCGGCGGCCAGGCTTAACATTGTCTTGAGTGCAAGGAAATTCTTAAGCTTACTGAAGTCAAGGTTGGATACAAAAGGTTCCTCGCACAGACCCGTAAGTAGGAGCACCCCATCAGGGCGGCAGACGACGCTTCGCAACCTTGAACTGACATCGACGCACGACGATTCGCCTCGGCGGAATACAAGTCGTCGTGAATAAACGACAGTAGGCCTGGCAGTTCGGAATTGCCAGGCCATCCGGACGAAGTTCAACTGGACAAGCTAGGGCGCTGCTGGCGGAGCCAGCGCTTATCGAGTTGATGAACTTACTAAATTTAGTGACCGTTGATGCCGGGGTTCGTAAGTGCGATAAAGTGCCCACGGTTGCCTGATTGACCGGCTTGCTTCCCTCCCTCATCTCCGTTCCCTACGACTCCCCCTCCCCTTCACGGGTCCCCCTTGCCCTTCTGTCCAGCAGAAGCGCCGTCTTTCCTTTCACCTCACCCTTCGTTTGCATCGCGACTAAAGAACATGACGCGCCTAACCACCTCAATTTTTACGACGACTGCGCTGGCAACTGCGGCGCGCGCGTACTTCCTCATGGGCACCGGTGGGTAGCCAACAAGTGCGCTGTCAGTGCGAGGCTGACGTCTGTGTAGACTTCCTCCTGGAGTCGGAGCGGATTGACCCAGTGAGTGAAATATTGCTATTTCCCGCGGTTGTTGACTTCGTCAGATCGTGAACCCTGATGAAGTCTCCCCGCACGCGCACCGTGGTAGGTACCCTCACCTCACTCATACCGTCCATACGCTGATTATGTCAGTTCTGGGTGGAAGCAACTTTGGAATGAACACGAACACTAGCTACCTTCGGGAGAGCGAGTGCACGTCAGTTCCTATCGACGAGGACAAATCTGCGTACTGGACGGCTGTAAGTCTTCATGCATAATTTGGGATGTTTATCTGACTCTGAATGTCCTAGAACCTGTGGTTCAAGTCAGTTATAAGCCGTTTCCACTCGTCGACGATATACTGATTAATTTTCAGCTGGGCAAACGGTTCGATGTCCAGCGTATCGGGGGGCAACGTTGTGTGAGCTTCTCCGTATATCAAGATATCTGTCCTTTCACTGACCTATCCGACAGCTGTAAGCAATTGCGCTCTTGGCTCAACTCAAAGTTGAACTCAGCATGATGCTTCCAGACTACCTTTTCTCCGACGAGTCGGGCGCCACGACGGCATTCCCGGATGGTGTACGTCATTTTTCCAGATATGCTGTCGCTGTTTACTAATTTCCCCTTACAGTTCCAGATGATCTCTGGTACGGTCGAAGTAGTCACGACGCTGTTTGACTTCTGACTATGTCCAGGCGACCCATCCCTCCGTACTTTCGATGAGAGCAGCATTGCGCAGAAGGCTGTCACGTTCGTGATCTTCTCTGACGATTCGGCTTGACTGACAAGTAGGTGTAGATACCTCTGCCTTGACTTCGACACGGGCGAGACTACGAAGACCTACGATTTCCCCACCACGAAGTGCAAGTCTGGCTTCCGCTCCCAAATTGTAAGTCCTGCTTATGGCCAGGGGCGGCGTGATGCTTATGCTACACAGAACTTCCCAATGTGTTGGAACGGCAAGGTTGGTATCGGTCATCCCCGAAAATGACCTCAAGCGCTAAAGCTGGTACCGTGCAGGACACGGATTCGGAAGACCACCAGTCGCATGTAGCTTTCGCTCCCGATGGCCCCGACGGTGGTTCGTGCACGGACTCCGAGTACCCCGTCACCCTGCCGCGCATTTTCATGGAGGTTAGCTGTTTATTCATGCTCGCGTAGGACTCTTGCTGAATGCGCGTCCTCCTCTTCATAGGTTTACTGGGACACGACGCCGTTTGACGATTTCTGGGACCAGGCCGCCAACACGTCCCAGCCTTTCGTGTAAGCATTTGCGATACTCAAATCTTCACGTAACATTAATTTCTGACCAAATATCAGGCTCTCGAACGGCGATCCGACGGGCTACAGCTACCATGCCGGTGAGATTAAGTTGGTGCTATATCTGAGGAAAGTATCTGACAGTTGTCGGTTTAGACTACATCTACGGATGGGACGATGGTGTTCTGCAGAACGTCGTCGACAACTGCCACTGCGACCCCTCCGGTGGCGCCGATTGCTGCGCGGATCAGGGACTGTTCACGTTGACCAAGGACAAGACCTGCAAGCTGACCACGCAAATTGACGAAGACTGTCAGTTAATGTTCTCAGTAAACATACAGATACTAACCATGTCACAGCCCTCGGCACACTAAAGGCTCTTCCCGGCAACAACGCCATCATCGGCTTCGGAGACAAGGTCCAAATGTCCAACGCGGCTTCCACTCCTGCGATCCTCGCCGCGTCCGTTGTCACCAGCGGCGCGGCTACCGCGACTGGCGAAGTCCTCACACCCGCTGTTACTGGCGCGGCGGCTTCCGCCACCGCCTCAGCAGTCGGCGATGTCAACCTTGCCGCCAGCACATCCTCCGCGCCTTTCGCCACCAAGACTTGCTCCTCGAGCAAGCGCCGGCGTAACCACAAGCGCCATGCTCTCCACCGCGAGCTATCTCACGGTTCCTATGGCTTGTAAAGGCTGATATCATGCTACGTTTTATATCCACGATCCTCGAAACTGCGCTTCTGTGTATCCTTCTCATGTTTACTGACTGTACCTGACTGTCGCTTCATCCATAGCAGGACGTGGGTGGAGAGACTGGGGCCCTTACTGCTAGACGGTCGGGGTGTATCACCAGCGCATGCGCTACTTTGTATTCGACAAATATACATTTGTGTTTTATGCTTTTACATAAGTACTGCTCTTTAGGCAAAGCCGTTGGCGTGCGCGTCCTCTAGAAGCTGGCGTACGGTTCTGAATTGTACATCCGGGAACAGTGTCCGACGCTGTGCTTCGACCTTAGGCCAAGGCAGCGCGGACGCCCCAGTGTAGTTCCATTCGTCCATGAAAGCCTTCCACAATTGGCTTGGATCATCATCGTTCTTGTGGACTTCAAGGGCAGTCTTGATCTCGTCGATGGGGAGATAAGACACTTCGAACTTGCGCTCTGAAGGACATCAATTTCGACTGCCGTGCATCATGTAATGCTTGCTACTCACTGTAGAAGCGTTCCACGTCTTGTATGAGCTTGTTCCATGTTGTGTTCTCCCCGCAGACATAGGTAATAGGGTCCTGGATCAGAGATAATCAGACCTCGAGTGATGACTCCCAGAAGTGAACGAGGTTCTTACCCATTTCGGTGCATCCACCAGCTTCACAGCAGCCCGAGCAAGGTCTCGTGCAGCGGTGAGCCCTATAGGCTCCTCCCCTGTCCCCGGCACCACAACGTGGCCTGTCTTGAGATCCAGCGGCCACACCGGCACGATACACTTCATATGCGACATCTCCGGCGGCAGGACATAGTCCATGAACCATCCGCCGTTCAGCGACGTCCACTCCACCTCATCTTGCGTTCGGAGCACCTCGCGGACTGCACCGTGCGTCGAAATGTAGAACCGGGGCTTGTCCGGGTGCGCGTCGAGGTCGCCGCCGCACTCGGAGGGGACGAATCGTTTGCAGGAGCGGGAGGCACGGCAGGCCGCGAGAAAGGCCTCGTGCGCAGTAACGTAGAAAGACGAGTTGTCGTGAATGAAGGAGAAGAAAATAACGGCGTTAGTGTCGTCGAGAATGGCGCGGACAGAATCGGTGGTGTAGTCGGTGAGACGGACGGTAACGCTGGGGCGCTCAGAGAACCATGGGCGCTCTCCGCGAGTAAGAACGATGATGTTGAAAGCGTTGGCATGTTCCAGTTCTTCGACGAGGAATCTGTGCCATGCGTTTTCGTCAAAATTACACGCGCTGCGTGTGCTTATAGTGACCTACTTGGCGACATCACCAGCGCCTGCAATTGCGACTGTCTTTCTGTTATCCATGGCGGGGCTTCGTTTGCTGATGCTGTAAAGCACGGC
The DNA here is from genome assembly GCA_007026445.1 of Schizophyllum amplum. Classification (NCBI taxonomy): domain Eukaryota; kingdom Fungi; phylum Basidiomycota; class Agaricomycetes; order Agaricales; family Schizophyllaceae; genus Schizophyllum; species Schizophyllum amplum. Next base: position 1,447,870 of record VDMD01000004.1, on the reverse strand, counting down.
ATCCGTCTTTATAGCCGCCTGTCATCGCTGCGAGAGTGGGCGCACTCCGGAGTGGATGGGTCAGTACCCACTGAATGAGTCAGCTTCCAACGTCGAGTGATGACAAAGCTCAACAAAGCCGATTCGTTACCAGTACGTTACTACGGCCACGAAGCATAACTCGTGCGCGTGAAGGCCGGCGTCTTCGGAAAATGGGCGCTTTCAAGTTTCATAGCGTTTCCCTGATCGAGTATTGTCCTCTCCCCTGGAATCTCTGCTTCAGAGATATGATTCAATTAAGTACCGGTTCATATCGATTCATGGAAGGAACGCGCTGTCGATGGAAAGGAAGATCTTGCCGTTCTTTGGGGCTGGCAGAACAACGGTCACGAAGATAACAGGGCGTTCACCGTCGAACGCAGGCGCCGAGCACCATCTGAGAGTCTTAGTATACAGAACGACATAAGATACACAACAAAGCGATACATTCCGACTTCGACCACACACCTCAGGCTTTACCCAATCGAAGCAGCAGGTGCTCCGCCAGCCACCCAGCCACACCCGGCCTACATGATCTCACTCCCGACATCCGCTGTCTCTTCAAAGACCAGCGCGCCCTGCTGGGTCTTGAGCCACTGCACGCTCCGCTTCTCGTCCATGAAGTAATCGTATGCCCGGCGGACGTCCGGCGTATCAACGATCTCTGCTTTCCGCTTGCGCGCTACAACCTGCGCGCACGAGATCAGGTTCAGAACGTAGCGCAGCGTTGTCGAGGCCGCCATCGCCACAAGCACTTCGCTTGCTTCAGGCGTCATTTTCACGTCCTCCTCTAGGCATCTACGGGTTGCCGAGTGAGCAAGCCTGTGCGGTAAAATAGCGAGGGAGGACTTGCCGAATCTGTATGATCTTTTCAACCTCATCGTCAGAGTAGGCCTTGGTGCTGACGATGAGCACTCGGTCCAAGAGGTCGACAGGCAGGCCGTGCGGGCTCATAAATTTGGTGCCGCGTATGCGGGCCATTCCGCGGTTAGAGGCCATGATAACCAGCGGTGACATTTCTTGCTCGAGTGCGCGATTGAGGAAAGAGAAGCATTCGATGTCGAGCATGTGTACCTCGTCAATGAAGAGGACCTGGAATTCACGTGAGTTCAGCGTCCCTATGAGGCATGGACGAACATACACCCGGTACGATCTCTGCCTTGCCTTCTTCCCTCCACTCGGCGACTTTCGTATCGATCTGCTTTCGCAGCTCGGGCTTAATCTCGCCGGTGTCGCCTGCAAAGAGGGCGAGAAAGCCCTGTGTTCGGCTGTTGATGACGTCTATTTCGTGCAAAGACACGGTATGGACGACTTCGCGGCGCTTTTGTATCTCGCCCTCGGGGCATTGCACAAATTTGGTCTGTCATGCGCGTCAGACTGGCAGGAAATTCAGCGTGCACAAGATCCTCACGTCGGCGCCCATGGCATCATAGTCACGCGAGCGCGCATATGAGCGGCCAATTTTGGATATTTTGCCAGAGCTTTTGTCGATAGAGACGACGTCCCCAGCGAGGATCTTCTCCTTGGAAAGCGCGTCGATCATCTTGGTACCCAGGTCGTATACAGTCTCCATATCTGTCGTTTTCATGGTGAGTTTGCCGGTTTTGGTCGCCTGCAAGCGGACTAAGTGCAGAGCTGCATAAGCGGGCAGAAGAACGTACACCGGTGAGACTGCGGTCTATTTGGATGTCAACAACCTCGCCCTCAATAATCTCTGTCTCCTCCTTGATTCTGATACCGATGCTTCGACGGAAGGCTTGGGTGAGCGCTTCCGTCTTTGACATTGAGAGGGAGAAGACCTCGCTCGCGGCGATCATGGTGAATGGCACGTCGGAGCCGAGACTTTGAGCCATGCCTGCGCAGAGTTGAGTGGGGGACGTGCATGGGTTTGATATCACACACCTAATGCGATGGCTGTCTTCCCTGTAGACGGGGGACCGGCGAAGAGCATGGCGCGTCCAGCAATGCGCCCTTCCTGAACCATCTTGAGGATCATGCCTGCTGCCTTGCGGGCCTTTGCCTGGCCAACCATTCCCTGAGAGTTTGCCCTTGGTTCCAGCCGGTCATCGAGCCCGAGGCCGCGGATGTGGGAGTGGGCGCCTGTGGTGCGAAAGGCGGTTCGTTCAGTGCGCGAAGTGGGTCGCGTCTGTACGCACCTATGCGCTCCATTTTTGTTATGTCTCTGAGCTCGGAGGCTCCTGTGCTGATTTGCATACTCTACATATGTATATGTTAGCTGCGTATATATGCAGAGTTGCCGGCGCCACTGACCATGATCGAGGTCGGGAACAAGACGCGTGAGCAAATAATCGGGACGCACTCCGGCGCTTGCGCCTGCTTTTTCCTCCTCCCGCCATCCCATTATGCTGCGCGCCCCGGCCCAGGGATGCGCTCGCGCATGGAGGACCTCGCTGGCCTCTGGCAGTCATGGCTATGGCTCTCCCCTCAACTCTCTCGCGTCACGCCGCGCCTATGCGACCCCCGCACGGAAGACGGACAACCGCGTCCAGCAGGCCTTCGCGCGGACCGAGGAGCTCTTCAAGCGCTACAAGCCCGTCTCCCCCGGTCTACGCCATCTCCGACGTCCCCTGAACCCGCATCTCTGGGAAGGCCGCCCCGTGCGTGCGCTCACCATCCCGAAGCGCAAAAACGGAGGCCGCAACAGTACTGGTCGCATCACCGTCCGCCACCGCGGCGGCGGTCACAAGCAGCGCATACGCACAGTCGACTTTATGCGGCTCACCCAGGGCGCGCACGACGTGATTCGCGTCGAGTACGACCCCGGACGCTCCGCCCACATTGCCCTCATCAAGAACCGCTCTCCGGACGCCCTCGGCACGCAGAAATGGAGCTACATAATCGCAACGGAGGGCATGCGCGCTGGTGACGAGGTGCAGAGCTTCCGGAAAGGCATTCCGGAGGGCTTCATTCCCGGCTTCGACGAGCTGCGTGCGAAGGAGTTGGAGAAGGCGGCAGCCGCTGCGTCCTCGTCGTCAGACGCATCCGCCGCTGCGGAGTCGAGTGCAGAGACCCTTGCCATGGGTATCTTGCGCACCATGACACTCCGGCCGGGCAATGTCCTGCCCCTCCGCCTCATTCCGCCCGGCACTGTCATCAACAACGTTTCCCTCGACCCGAATGGCCCCGCGCGTCTCATTCGCTCGGCTGGTTCGTGGGGACAGCTCATCGCGCACGAGGAGGGCAGCAAGTACGTGCAGGTCAAGCTACAGAGCGGCGAAGTGCGCAAGGTCCTCCGCGAGTGCTGCGCTACAATCGGCAAAGTCAGCAACTCCGTTTGGAAGAACAGGCAGATTGGCAAGGCTGGTCGTGCCCGCTGGTTGGGGCTGCGCCCGGAAGTTCGTGGCATGGCGATGAACGCGTACGTGATCCTCATCTCAGTCTCGGTGGTTTCTTACACGACTTCTAGTTGCGACCATCCTCACGGTGGTGGGCGTGGTAAATCCAAGTCAAATAAGCACCCCCGTTCTATTTGGGGTTGGGGCACAAAGGGTACGCGTACGAGGAAGCCGGGTCCCAAGGGCCCGAAGAACAGCAATAAGCTGGTTGTACGCGAGCGCCCGAGAGGCGTTGAGCTGCGTTCGAGCTAGACGGCATGCGAACATATACATCACATCTCCTGCTCTCTCACACGCTCCATCCGAGTTGCAGTTCAGGCTTTGAATAATGTCAGTGTGTTTGCCCTTTACGGACGTCTTCCTCTCACCATCGGCCTCGTCGTCATCTTCCTCCTCGTCATCTTCTTCCTTAAACGACTTTTTCGTCTCCTTGCTGATTTCTGCCTTTCCTACCACATCTCTCCACTGTGTGAGCTCCCCACCGAGCGTGTCCTTAACCTGCAGAACAGCGCGACGGAGCTCCGCATAGTACTGGCTCTGGTTCTTCGGGCCAACCGCTGCTATCTCTGTTGAGATCTCCTTGCAGGCTTGCATAGCTCGCGTGTCCACGCCCGATGGTGGCTTCAGGTCGTATCTTACGGTGAGCGTCGTCATGCTTGACAGGCACGCTGAGTTTTCGCGGAGTGCAAGAGGACGTTGAGAACCTCATTCAAGGACATCGGGATCGCGCTTGGTTCTGATCGGATCGAATGTCCGGCCCGCGACGTGCTCGGAATATGAGCAGCAGGCAAGCAGCAAGTTCCGGATCTCTCTTTCCTACTCTCATCTGCTACGATGCCGGTTCTTGTGTGCTGACGGCGGTCTAATCTCCCGTCGTCGTCTGTTACCCGCCTTAGAAGAACTTAGAGCTAGAACATAGACCATAGACCGACAACATGTCTTCGACGCACGTCCTCGACTCTACCCCACCCTCCACCTTCCTGCCTCCACTCGCGAGGTTGCGATCGGCGTCCGCGAGTGATGTATCCCTGGCTCTTCGACATCTGCGGCAGCTGTACTGGCAGAAGACGGATAGCTGCGCACCTCCTCTACCCTCGCATTTCGCGATCCCCGTCCGCCACATCTCGAAGGCTATCCACGACACCTCCGTCCCCGATTCTGGCTATGCCTCCGCAGACGAGGATGAAGGCGAGATGGAAGATGAAGTGCTGCTGGATGAAGATGACGATTGCCTCGAGGCTCTGCGCACCGATGCGTTCGAGCGTTCGTTTGCGATCAAGTGGCTGACGGGCCTCATCGCACGTGCGGACGTATGGGCAGGGGATGAAGACGAGCGACTGGAGGCGATCGACGACGCTTCTTCAATCCTGTCGGCTTTCACGGGTACCGAGGAGGAAACTGAGGTTGCGGTAACACGCTCGCTCACATTCCCCTCTCTGCACGGCGGATCAACCAACGTCGAGCTCAACGACGCGCCGCTCTCCACCCACGATCACACATCTGTTGGTCTGCAGAGCTGGGCGAGCTCTATTGTACTAGCCGAGCGTATGTGCGCCAACCCCGCTCAGTTCGGCCTAGGAGCATCGCCCTCGCGCATACTCGAACTCGGCGCGGGTACGGGCTTGCTCAGCATCGTTGCAGCCAAGCTCTCGCCCAGCTCCGATATCGTCGCAACTGATTTCCACCCCGACGTCCTTGCCAACTGCATCGCCAATGTGCACACGAATGCGGAGGGGTCCGCCGCTGTCGCTGTGCGGAAACTTGACTGGCAGTTTCCGGAATACGACGACGCGCTGGCTACCCCCTTCGACATCGTCCTCGCCGCGGACGTCATATACCACCCAGAGCATGCGCGCTGCATCAAGCGCTGCGTGGAGCGCACGCTACGCCCGGGCGGCGTGTTCTGGCTCATGATTCCTGTGCGCGCGACAGGGCGGCACGAGGGCATGTACCACACGGTGGAGGAGGTCTTCACGGGTACGCATGGGCTCATCATCCGCGAGCACGAGCAAGTTACGCGGCGGAATGGCGTTGGACGCGCGGACGAGGTTGGATATAGACTCTACAGGATCGGCTGGGCTGATACATAGTCCTCGACGATCATGCAAGGCCGCCCCGAGCGGGTTTCTTCCTTTGTGCCCGCGCGACACGAGCTCGTCGGCTACCTGTTTGTTTCATCGTCAGCGGTACCGGTAAGCGCTCAAGGGTACCTGGGGCCGGTGAACTAGCATTCCGTCGTCCGATCAGCTGCGCCGCCTGAGACCATCAATGCGGGATCCGAGGCAATGCTGAGCGCTTCGTGTCTCTTTCCACCACCGTTCTCATACCCTCAGCTGTTCTCCCAGTCGTCCTCGCTGCGTTGGGATCCGATGTCCCTCGCTCACGACGTCTGGGCACACGCCGCCCCCCATGCCGAGCTCATCAGTATCATTGACAGCCTGGAGGCAGCCCCGGTCAATCTCGCAGACCAGGCGGCTGTGATTGCCAAGGTGCAGAAACAATTGCGCGAGCAGGAGGAGAACGTCGCGCGTCTGAGCGAGAAGACGCGTCAAAAGCGACGAACACCTAGCACGCATAGCATCCGTAAGCCGGTCTGCCGTGTCGCGCATCAGTTGCTTGGGAAAGCAGACGTGTATCAGGCGAAGAAGGAGACGGAGAATAGGTGCGTGGTCATCTTGAGACTATGGATAGCTACTGATTTGCTGCTAGTGCCTATGAACAGTTAGTTCAGGACGAACGAACACAGCGCGACAAACTCGAAGCCACTCAACACTCCTTTAATGAAGCCAATTGTAAAGTGGGTGAATCAGCCATACTGATTCCGTTCATGATGCTCAATCGTAGACTTCATTCAGCTGGATGGGCTGCAAGCTGAAGCCGATAGGCTAATTGCGCTCAAAAACAAGCAGGAGGCACTATATGATTCTATATTTACTGCCCACGATATAGGTAAGAAAGTCGCAAGGACTATCGCTGACGCAGATCTGATCGCCTTTAAGCCTTCCCTGAAGAGTCAGACTTACGAAGGAAGGTCCTAGAGTCCAGGCAAGCTGTGGAGAGTGCACGTTCCGTGCTTGCTGGACAGTCTGAAGTGCTGGACGCCCTCGCTCGCGCCGAGCTTGCCCTACGCGAATGTGAAGAGAATCTGAAGGATGGGTTGTACTGGTCAACAGCATGTGCGTGTGCTTCTCCCGTCGAAGGGCATATACTCACCTATTATGGCAGTGTTTCTCGTGGACGGCAAGCAGTGAGTTATTTCACGAGCGCAGCGTGTATGCGCGTTGGCTCATGTGTGGAAGAGGATGCAGCAAACAAGCTTCCGACCATGAGAAGACGGTCCAGCAGGCCAATCGATCAGCAAAAGATTTCCAGCGCCTGTATGAAAGCGCACGCTTGGCGTCTACCGACGTACCGCACATCCTATGGCCCAGCATCTGCTATTGGTGAGCTGCCACCTCGGGCGTCCTGTGAAAATCTTACGATCCTTGTGATAGTCCTCTAGTTCGCGCAGATTGCGGTCCTGAGCTTCACGGTGCGCCCTCACTACATATTCCCTGCATCATCTCACAGCTTCGCAGTAGAGAAGGCGAGGCATATGCTGGACGAGGTCACTGCAACATGCGCCGAGGTGAGCGCGCCGTTGTCATCGGCTTTGATTTCCTCCGCTGATGCTGCGAACAGGTCAAGAAGATTCGCAAGTCTTGTGCTGCGCGCCTGCACAGTCACGAGGATGAGATGGCGCAGGTCGAGAAGGCGCATCGACAAGACCGCTCGGAGCTGGTGGCCGTACGGCGAAAGATATTCCTGCACCTGCTACAGCTGCCCCGGGAACCATTGCCACAAGCAAGTGACGAGGACGCGCCGCCTCCGTACGTGGAGACGAACACATCTACTGCGCACTCCCGGTGTCAGCGGAAGAAGAAGGCCGCGAAGCTGCCCAAGACGCCCAAATACTCTGACATGGTCGACATTCCGAGGCCAAGTCCCACACGCAGACTGCCACAACCTATGTCTGCGGGAGGCTCGACAACCTCGTCCGACGACATATTCGTGCCATCGCAAGTGCCTAGGGTGCGAACCCCACGCCCGCTTCCTCGACCCCCAGGCGCGCCACCATGACTGTTGTTGTCTTCTCATATGTGACAATTTGGTGTAGCGCAGCAAGCTCGCGGATATCTGTTGTGCGTTCCTTTCACGTTGCGTCCATTTGCTGGTACTAACGTCCACAAAATACAGAAATAAAGTAACAACCTGGTAATACACATTTATCTAATGCTCTTACGCGGCGACGACCTGCTTCAGGAGGTTCTGCGAAGACATGAGCAACATGCACCACGGGGTGCAAGATCAGTGTGACGCACCTCGAGACCGCTCGGGTTAGCGCCAACGGTGCTACCGATCTTCTCGCCGTTCTTGAATGCAAGGAAAGTGGGCATCTGGAGGTGATGTCAGCTGGGATTTATATAGCTGGATGTGCTGGCACGTACCGCACGGACGCCAACCTCCTGTGCGATCTGGTCCTGCTGGTCAACGTCGACCTTGTAGTACTCAATGCTGGAGTATTCGTCCTTGAGGCCGAGCTTCTCGAAGATGGGCGAGATGACCTTGCAGGGTCCACACCATGTTGCCCAGAAGTCAATAACAACGACCTTGCCGCTGTTGATCTACAGTCGACTGATCAGCATTCGGGAACCGCTGTCGGGGTGGACAATGCGTACGATCTGCTTGTACTCGTCGTAGGACTCGATGCTCTTAACCATGATGATGATGAGGGTGTGTGGTTAGATGTATGAATGCAGGTAAGGGCTGGTTCGCTGGCACGATCGATGAAGAGCGCGCTCTTATATACGGCGGATGATTGCGCGATTGATGATGATGTCCTCCGCTGGCTTGGTCATCCGTGATCGTGCTGCACGTGTCGCGCTGCACGGAATTTAATTTTTACTTGTTCCGTCTTGGGCTGAGTATTGGCTTGCCGCAAATACTCATCATGCATCTCATGTACACGCTGGACGAGGCTGGGAACCGGGGTCTATACCCTCAAAGTGCGTCTGAGAACTACTGCTGCTCGATTTTTTGCTGAAGACCGATCCAGAAAGCCACAGACACGGGCAGGATTACCAAGTCCGCACACCCTGGTATTGCTTTCGCTCTTTCGAGGCGGTACGATCTTGCTCATCGGCGGTTCCCCCTCTGTCAGCACGCTTCTCTCCAGACGACAAGTTTTCGCGCCATCGTGTCACTATCAAGAAGCGATTTGGCGTCCTCTTGACACAACAACCAGCAAAGCCGTTGTAGAACCTGCTTCCCCCTTTAGGCGGCCCCTACGCAGTCCCGTGCACTGCTTATATACGGGCGCTGTGAATCAGCATTTGGACGACGATCTTAAGTCCCGCCCGTTCTGGGCATGCCGACAGTCCTGTACGTGTCATGACTACATACGCATCGCCACCGACAACACTCTTCCCTACTGCTCTGAGCAGTGCTCATCACCCGTCATGACTCCAGTCACGTCCATCTGACTATCTACCATCTGTATCCTTGTGGCTTGGGAAAGTATGTGTTCCGCCAGGTGGCGATATGTGATCTGGACCCTCGCATGGACAGCGCACCTTTGTTGCACGACATGAGTGAGAGAGAAGTACGAGTGACAGCACCTTCCACCGTTCCATCAGACCATCATCTGCACCGTCTCTCCAACCACTGCCAGGATACTGACGCATTCGGCTTGCAACCATTCGTCCATTCATCCGTTCGTTGCCGTATAGGTGAAGACCACTCCCCTCTTCTCTCCCTTGTCCTCCACCCTGCGCGCTCGGGGAGGAATCATCAGTTCCCCCGCCCCAATCACGTCCATGTGTACGGAGGTAAAGGGCATTGCGACCTACTCATACAGCGCTAGTTCTTTCAGTCCGAATACCGAGGAAATGACTGTGAGCAGCTCGACGCGTCCATGTAGCTCGATGAACAGATACTCAGCCGTCTGTGTACGCGTACCAGGCTGAAAACACAAATTGCCTGCAGGAGCGAGTGAGCGACGGCGGCGGCGGGTTCTGCTCTCTCGACGTCGACTTCTTCCCAGTTCATTGTGCAGTGCTTCGGCCGCGGCGTTCGGATATCGGGCCGAGGACTCAACATGATCGTGATCAGTTCGTAAGTGCGCGGCTGTCAGCGCGCTTAGGATTCATATTCAGCGCACGAAATATGTCCTGGAGTCCGTGAAACCTCGTTAGCCCCCGCGTGCCCGTCAACCTTCCCTTCTGACCACCATGGCCCCTCTACTCCGCCGCCCAAGACGCACAAAGTGCTCACAGACCTTCCGCCCGGCACTGTGGTCGCGCCCATTCACGAGTACAATGAAGACCAGAAGAAGATGATGAAGGATTTGCGAGAGGTATGAATCTCAAGACGCCTCCGGAATGGTCTTGCTCATCCCCACTCTTCGATCGCAGTATGCCGACACGCTGCGCTTGCCAGAGTCGGATTCCTACGCCCCATGGGAGCTCCGATGGTTGAACAAGCCGGACACCATCCCCCGCTACTGCCGCGCCGCAAAGTGGAATTACCAAGACGCCCAGAAGCGGATAAAGGCGACGCTCGAGTGGCGGCGCGATTTCAAGCCTGACCTCATACCGCCAGACGAAGTGAAGGTGGAGAACGAAACGGGCAAGATGTGTGTATTGTCCGAATTGGGCATAGCGGGACACTGACGGGCTGCAGCACGCTGAACGGGTTCGACAAGGACGGCCGACCCCTAATCTACATGCGCCCCGGGTACGAGAACACGGAGCGCAGCAACCGGCAGCTGAGGAACCTGGTCTGGTGGCTGTGAGTGGTTTGTCATTCTTGGCGTATGTGTCGGTTCTCATGATTGATGTAAAGGGAACGCGGCAAGGATCTCATGCCGCCGGGCCAAGAGTCCCTTGTTATCATCGTTGACTACAAGAGCACTACTTTGCGGACCAATCCCTCTGTATCTATCGCGATCAAGGTATGTTGACTATCGAGCCGCGTCGAGCTGGAGGCTAATGACTTCAGGTCCTGCACATTTTACAGCAGCATTATGTCGAGACATTGGGTATCTATTTACGCAAGCCTTTGCTTCAAGACGCTGCTCACAAAGCCCCCAGGTCGTGCGATGGTGGTCAATCTTCCCATGCTACTGAGCTTCTTCTACAAAGGCATCTCACCCTTCCTGGATCCGGTGACGCGCGACAAGGTAGGCTACGTCCGCTCAAGTCTCGACATTGCTTGACCGTTTTCAGATGCGATTCAATCCCAACTTGCTCGATTTTATCGCGCCGGAGCAGCTCGACGCCCAGTTCGGTGGCGAGCATCACTACGAGTTCGAGCATGAGAGTTTCTGGTCGCAGATAATCGAGTTCGTTGTTTGCCCGTCTACGACAAAAGCTTGCTGATGTATCTGAACCTCCCTTAGAGCTTGCGGTATCGCTCCCGACGGTATGAGCTCCTTCATATCGGCGAGTACAGTGCTCACCTTCCTTAGGAACCCGTGTTGCGGAAGATGTGCCTGCTGTTTTGAAGCCTGCAGCCACAGAACCGTCAAACGCTCAAACCGAACAGCCGCCGTCAGTGAATTCTACCGTTACATGACATTATTGTGTCTCACGCCTACGCAGGTCAACGAGCGGAAGCTCTATTGGACCAGAGGTCTTATGTACTGTGCCGGACCACGAGGAGCAGGCATCGCAAGAGCAGGCGACCTCACAACCCACCCAGATTGCTGTTTCCGCATGAGGGGCGCATGTGTACCCTTGATCATATCACTGTACAGACGTTGTATCTGTTGTATGTAGTGCTTTCGTGCCCTATCTCCTTCATCTAATAGAGAATCCGCAGTTTCATCAGAATGCAGATGTATCTTGGCTTACACGGTGCCAACAGCCGGAAGTCCCGGACTCCTTCAATGAGTCTTCGCCGACCTGTTCGCTCGGACTGTTATATGGGCCTCAGTGATATCAACTGGCTGGCACCCAGCTTCTACTTATGCAGGTGGAAGACGCACAATTTACTACGCACAATTTACTACCCGCTTCTAACGTGGCGCGCATGTCGCTAGGTTGTTGAGGACCGGGGCGTCCAAAATATGAACCATTCCTGCACGTGATCCTGCGAAAGTGCTCGTGTCAATGCTCACATTGCTCTCCTTCAACTTGGGACCTTCCACCCTTTTGCCTGCCTTTATGCGAAGCAAGACGCTCTGATTTAGATCATGACTGTAGTCTGCTTCCAAACGCGCCCCTGTAACCGGAACGGAACGTCTGCCTTGGGAGACTACCATGACTGAGGCCTCTCACAGTGTCCGTCATCGTGAAGAAAGTGCTCATCTGCGACAATTGCAATCACTCATTCCCAATCCGAGCTGCCGCTGCTCGAGTCGGATAACACCATCCTCCCGCTCTAGCTGCACTCATTCAATGCCGTGGACAACACCAGCGCTAAGGTTGCACAACTTCGATACGAGATCAGGAAGGTCGAGAGCACCCTAAATAATTGTTCGTAATGTCAACACGCCGCGGGCACCTCTGCAAACCAGTCCTCTCCATTACAAAGCAAAGAAAACGAACGACGTTGTAGATAAAGGTATCCATATTGATATTGAGTACTGATACAGTGCGAGGATATTACTAGGGTCCAAGCCCGAGATAAAATACGTATGCGCGTCCTTCGCGGAAGGAATGTCTCTTCAGTGGCTCGGCTTCCAGCTTGACGGCGGCGGCGCCCTGCGAATGCCAGCGGGAGCGGGAGGCTTAGGATTCGCAGGCTGACTCGTCGTGCGAGGCCGCTGTTGCTGCATCGAGCTCTTGCTGCTGCTCTGCGGTATGGGCGGCGGCGGCGGGAAGTGTTGCGACTCTCGCCCGCCGGCACCACCGGAGCGACCCATACCGCCATTCCTGCCACTCTTTGCAGGCCCAAACGACTCCCCGTACACGCTCTGCGACGAGCTGTACCCGCCCCCGCCCATGTTGCCGCCGCCGAACTCGCTCTGCGCGCTGCCGATGTACATGGAGCGTGGGGCGCCGGGCAGCATGAGCGGCCCAGCGGGATTCCAGTTCTGCATCATCATGCTCGACCGCATCGAGCTCATGCCGCTCATACCCCCAGCGACACTGCCGCCAGAGCCGAATGCTGAAGTATTCGAATTGCGCTCCCACTCATCAGCAGCGGCGGCCATGGCCTGTTGGGCGGCTGCCATCTGGTACGCATGCTTCGCGTACATCATGGCTTGCTGGTGGGCGGCGTACATGGCGGGGTCCGAAGGAACAGGCATCATGAACTGCTGAGGGTTCAACATCTGCCCAGTCTGCGGCCACATATTCCATCCACCGCCAGTCGGTGTAGGGAATTGCATGGGCATATTCATCATCATGGGGTTCATCATGCTCATGCGAGGGTCGAAATTCGGCACCTGCGTGTTTTCCTCGTCTGGAAGGACAGGTCCGCGACCGTTGATGACGTTGCCCAACTAGACGCATGTAAGTTTACGACGATGGAAGCGTTATGAAAATAACAAACCTCGATAGCGGCCTTTGCCTCATTTCTCCTCCTTTCCTTCCTCCGCTGCTCATCGGTCTTCGAGCCCAGAAGTTCCTCGCCGCGGTCTTGTATGTCACCCTCGAAGCTCACGCTGCGCGACTTCCTGTGCTTGCCCTTTACAGTACCCATGCCAAGACCACTGACCCCGCTACCCCAGCCGCTGCCTGGCTTGTTGCTGCTCGACGTGACCGCGCTCACATCGCTGCCGTCCCGAGGCGTCACTGGTGCCATGCCACTGCTAGAATCGCCAGTTGAGCTAGCAGGACTGTCGGTACGAGTGGAATTCGCGAACGGTTTGCGCGGCGGGAACGAGACGAGCGTCGAACTCGGCGGCATCGCCATCATGGGCGTCAGACTGGTGCTTCGCGGGCGTATACCGCCAGCCGCGCTGAGGTTGGACTGCGCCGATGATTTCCGAGGCTGCGGCACGTTTGGCTTTGTCGGCGAGTCGAGCACGATCGGCGAGGGTGTGGGGATCAGGGTGCTGCTCCGCTTCCGCTGGTGCACAGGGGGTTCATCCTCATTCGCATGGGGGCGCGACGTCACCCTGAACGCGGGCGGCGGCGTGCGGCGAGCGATGGGAACTGGAGCCAGGCCACGCGAATTGGGATGGGTCTCCGTCTCATCGTCGCTTTCCTCCTCGGAAGACGACGAGGACTCCTCGTCAGAGTCGGTCTGTTCCACCACGCGCTTCGAGCGAACCGGCATGTTGAAAGGTCGTCGTGCCGGGGTCGGAGCTGGCTCTGCAATCGGTGGCGCAAATCGGGGCAATGTGGGCGATGTATCGTCGGCCTCGCCCTCTTTCGAGATGAGCCGTATGCCTCCGCCTAGCAGACTCATCAGGTCCGTGTCAAGATCGCTTGTCTCCGCCGCAGTTGGGGCTGGACGAGCCCGGCCGTCACTGGAGGACTTGCGACGGAAATGGTTCGCAGGAGTTATAGTGCCGGTGCTCTCCCGTTTGATCCCCCCATGACCGATGTGCTTGTGCTCGGAGGGTTCCGGCATGCCATACCTGCCCTGCGACGAGGACGAGGACGCCGTATCCGTGGGAGAAGTTGATCGAGCTGCGTCTTGAACCACCACACGATGCAGCCTATCCGCAAGCGTGCCCCTGGGCTTTTCGTTCGTGGGCGACGGAGCAGACTCTGCAGTCGAACGCCGCATAGGCGACATGCGCTGGAAGGAAGAGGGTGGCTTCTCATCTGGAGGAGGGGGTAGAGGAGCATTCTTCGGCAGGGCGTGTGACGCCTTCACAGGCGAAGGAGGCGGAGAGATGAAGGGAGCCGGCGGTTCGCTCGACGTCACCTGCGTAAGAGGCGAACGCAACGGAGACCTGACTGGAGAACTGGCGGGTTTTGAAGAGAGCAGAGTTCGTCCTTGAGTGAACGCCTCGTCAGTTTCGGACTTGCGACTGATGGCCGGCGGGCGCGACGTAAGCTCTTTGATATCCAAGAGCGGTCGTGGTCGCCCGCCAGCACTCGAGCTCGTGGTGGATGTCGAGCTGTCTGGCCTACGCGGTGGAACGAGAGCAGCCAGGGGCGCATCGTCGTCGGACGAGTCTGTCTCTGAGTCATCCGATTTCGCCCTCGCTTGGGCCGCAGGTGCCGATTTTGACTGGAAATTGGCTGCCACGACATCTCAGTACAAGAACCTGGATGTGACAGAGAGACGAACCTCTACTCGGCGCAGTCGCCGATTTCAGAGGCGCACCCACTGGATTACGCGAGACTGGCTTGCTCATTTGAGGTGCAGATCGACTCTCCGGCTTGTTTCGCGGCCGCTGAGTGACCGTCCCTCCGCGACGCAGGCCGACGCCTTCTTCCGACGACTCTTCGGACGACGAGTCGTCGTCCGACTCCGTCGTGGTAGAGTAAGCGGCTGACTTGCGACCGAGTGCAGGATTAGTGCTCGGGATGGCAGATCGGTTGATGTAGCCCGGCCGCCCCGTCGAAGGTGCGGGAAGAACAGGACTACGCGTGGCCACGGGGCTTGGGCTACCGAATTGTCTATTCGGTGATGACAGCATGGGCCCCGGGCTGGGAGAGCGCATGGACGGTATGGGCGAACCGGCTAAACTGCGGCGGGCTTGGGCTTCACGGAATGCAGCGACGGAGATTCGCTGGGAAGTGTCTGAAGAGCCGCTGCCATTCCTCGGGCGCGGCCGAGCAGGAGGGACGAGCGATGACGTAGAATCGCTAGGTGAGGGTTGGGAGGGAGAGGGAGATGGGCCGACGTGTCTGAACGCCTTCAAGTTGAAGGCGCCCTCCTCTGGTTGCGCTGATGCACTCGCCTTGAGCTGCGGCGAAGGTTTTGGCAACGTGTTTGGCGAAGACTTATGCCAGTGAAAGAGCCCTTGTTTCTTCGGCGGTGGAGGTCGTGACTGCGCGTCCTGGCGTGACGGTGCGGGATCATTGGGTAAGGAGCGTGTGGAGTGGGCATTGTGCGGGTCGGCGTAGGTGGCGAAGATGGCAGAGCGCGATGGCGGAGGGCCCAGCCGATCCTGGTTCACGTCGGAGGCCGTGCTGAAGCTCTTCCGGCCCGCGCCAGGCCGCGACGGGGGGCTGAGTCCGCCTGCTGTTGTCGCGAGGGAGGTGGTGGAGGTGGAGGCGGCCGTGCTGGACGTCTTTTTGCGGGAAAAGGGAAGTTTGAGTTTGCTTGAAGACGCCGCAGCATTTGGGTACACGCTGGACTGAGTGCCAGGGCCAGGCCTTAGGCCGCTCCTTCCATTCGGACTGGAGGGCAGGTGCTTGTCCGCGTGTATGTACTCCGAGGATGGGGAGATGCCAGGGAAGTCGCCGTCGCCGTCGCCGTCGCCGTCGCCGTCTGCGCTGCCGCGAGTGGAGGTGCGCGCGACCTCTGGTTCGCTGCGGGACGGCTTGGATTTCTTGGAGAAGAGGCCGAACGGCATGGGCGAAACGCGTAGAGAGCGAGTTTGGACGCCAAGTCCGCCGCGACTGCAGTCGGCGCTCGCCAATCTTCAAGATATACGGTAACGGTGGTGGGAACGGTCAACCTCGGCGTGCACACACCCGCGACCACTTCGGTTCCTTGGTCTAGACCAAACACTGACAATGTGATGCACGTGGGCCTCTGCACTTGTTCGCCGGCGCCGCCCTCCCGTCCCTTCTTCCGTCCTGGGCCTGAACTCCTGGGACTCGGTGCAGAATCTCCTTGCGACGAAGGACAGAACTTGACAATGTATTTTCCTCGTTCGCACTCGGGCCAGAACAATATTTGTGGCATTTTGTGCCACTGTGCATGGAACGTTCGATGCACATGCTTTGGACGTACGCCCGTCCTCCTCATCCTCCTCGTTTGCGTCAAGATCCGAGGTGATCTCTGTTTCGACGGTCATCGCCGGTCGGTCATGTTACCCGTTCAACTCACCTCGAAGCACCTCGAAGTGTCGCCAGGTGGCGATACCGCGCTCGCGCACTCGCCACACCCTGATCAAGCTTGGCTGCTTCTCTCTCCTTCCTTGAGGTCTGCGAGTTCCTGGGGGTCCCTGGTTGGCATCTCATCGAGGAAACACACACAAGTTCTGCAAGGTTCTTCAACCTTGTTTTCGAACAGAGAACACAAACACGCGTGGTGGCACTGGGACGGAAGCAGAAGTGATGATGACGACAGACGACGTCGGTACCGGTGACGCACGCGAAACCTTCGGTTTCTTCCCGCGTTCAAGCTCGCGTTCAACGTTGTTGGTTGCATAGCTCGGGCGCGATTGCAAGTCTTTGCACCGCTGGACGAGCCAAGAACATCTCCTGCCCAACTGCATACTCCGAGATGGAACCGTCCCCCTCACCAACCATCCATCAGACCAACTCGGACGCTGGCGCTGAGCCAGGCATCGACCCACGTCTCGCCTCCGCCAACGAAAAATACAGCCACTTCGAGGAAGACTGCGCAATTGACATCATCGACTACTCAGCACCTTCGTCACCTTCAGCCGCATGGACAACGAGGAATTTATCGACTTTATGAACACCTCGTCTGCCACCGAAAAACGCGAAGGCAGCCCTCCCGAGCACTGGACGGAGAGGGATAAACCAGCACCCTTTCGCTGGATCAGTATAACTGGCATTGACTGGGGCGTGATGAGTTCCTTGGCCTTGCGATACGGTGAGCTTATATTTTTCGCATCCCCTCCGAGTCCGTCAACCTACTTAGTACCGTACTGACCCATTCTAGACCTGCACGCGCTGGCTTTAGAAGATGTACTTCAGGAGCAGGGCTTCACCCACTCCAAGGCCGACTACTACAACCACCACCTGCACCTGCGCATCTTAGCTCACAGCTTAGCGCCGGACGATGAATTCGAGCATTCGCGGTGGTGGATGAACGAGGTAACGTTGCGCATTTTGCGTAATTTCCGGCAATACAATGCTCACGCGCAAAAGGCAAGGCAACCTGATATTGAGCGGGATCCAAACTCCTCGCTCTTCCAGCGCGGCTTGGTCGGCAAGGCGCGGAGAGGGAAGCTCGAGATCAAGAGGCGGCTCGGTTTGCTCAGCGGCTATGGTAGTCATGTACGTCAATCGCACACGTCTATGCCGTCGTTGTACGTAGCTCTAATATCCATCTCTTCGAAAGGAAAGGGAACGGCAGATTTTACGCTTGCAGGCCTTGACCAAAGGCGAGCGTGTCAATGTACGCCGCGAACCGCTCTACGTCTTCCTCCTGCGCGATGGTACGCATGCCTTACCTGTCAGAGCTCTTTCCAGGACACCGATGATTTTGCTATCCTCGGCTATAGGCACTGTCATATCCATCAACCCCACGCGCAAGCTGCATTTCACGCGACCTCTAATGGAGCGGCTACGACAAAAGGACTCCGTCTTGCGCACATCCGAGGATCCTTCCATGCTCGTAGAGAGTATCATCGATCTCGGTAAGCTAGTCGACATAGATCCCATGCTCTGCGTGCTCACGTAACTATCACAACAGTCGTCGACCGCATCCTGGACCTCATGGACAGCTACCAGGACAAAATCCACCGCCTAGAACAGGACGTGCTCCTACGCAGCAACGGAATGTCGACAGTGCGCAGTCGTACGTATTGTTCTGCGTCCCTTGCATCATGATAAGCTCAGCAACCAACAATTGGCTCATAACTCTGCTCAGTTCACATAATCTCCGGCGATCTTGCCATGCACAAGCGCACCCTCGAGCCGATCAAGCACCTCATCTTCGGCCTGCGGAGATACGACCACGAGCGCTGCATCGCTGTCGCCAACATGGACGCGGCGTACGATGCCGAGGCTGGTGACGGCCACACGGCCTTCACTCTGGTCGGCGGGCAGGATGGCGGCAGTCAGGGTGATTTCCGGCCACCGAATCCGCAGACGCGGCCACTCTCGCCTATGCGAGGGAGCGAACGGCGGCCCAGCGTGAAGGGGTACATGAGTTATAAGTCGAAGATCTATTTGGTGAGTAGTCTGTCGGTCGTTGCTACTCTGACTTCATTGACGTTTTGGCAAGGCGGACGTGTACGACCACGTACGTGCTCCGCTCGGTCTCAAGAGTTGGACAATGCTTGACGATGCGCAGATCAACTTCGCCTTACGAGCGTAGAGATGTTCGACGGGACGACGGAGAATTTAATCAACTTTGCTTTCAACGTGCGTTCGCATGCCTCTTCTTTGCTAGGCGGAAACTGAAAGCGTTGAGCAGAGTGCTTCATATGACATGAACGACTCAATGTACGCATTGCATCTAAGCAGGCTTCGCCGTCTGATCTAAAAACTTCTAGGCGTCGACTGAACGTCGCTGCCGTCGTCTTCTTGCCCCTCACTTTGTTGACAGGGTATTTCGTGCGTCTTCGTCTGGTCTACGAAATTAGACGACTGATTCTTGTGCCCAGGGCATGAATTTTGCTGATATCGCTGACCTCAAGTCGATGTCTTTGTGAGTAGGTCCAGTTATCGAGAGGCAGTTGCTGACTTTCCCTAGGTTCTGGATTGTGGCCATTCCGGTCATGGTCGTTCTCCTGCCCGTGTTCGCATATTCCGATATCCGGAACGCGATCCGATACATGAAGAAGACGATGGAGATGGACAAGGCGTCAAAATACGCTGGAAGATGGTAGCGGCGCGCAAGGCTCGCTCAAGTTGCCACAATCTCGGATGGGTGGCATGCCAATCTCAGGTCAAGTTCAGGTGGCGATTTTAACTGTTCATGCGGACAGATGCATCTTCAATCGATGCGGTCGTCGCCGCCCTGTCGTGTACGTGCCCTGAGCAGGAGGTCGCGATGACGCCCGAGGACTAGTAGCGGACCACGCGTGGTCGGCGCCACCGCGTCGCGACAACAGCGCGTTGCGTCATATATCGAGCGCAGAGCACGTGCGAGTAGATGACAATCACAGACGTTATGTTGAACGTTCGAACGTCCCTTCCACACCGTAGCCCTCGCAAAGGCAGTGTAGAGGCTTCAGTGTATTCTCAGAGCTCGTTAGTTCGTATGCGGCGATTACAATAGAGCGGCTTTTGCGTCGTTCCGGGCCCAATGGCGGCAGCGGCAAGTGACGAAGCGTGACAGTCGGAAATCCGAAACCGGCATGTGTGCGGGCGGCACGCCGGCCGGAAGCGAGCCCGCTGCAGCCCTTCTTCCCAACCTCATCAGCATCAGCTGCAGAGCTCGAGGCTCTGCTGGCGCTCCGCCTCCCAACTCTCCGTCGCTGCGCCGGTCGTCGTGTCTTTGTCTTTGGCGCCGCTGATCCCGCGCAACACGCTCCCGGATGGACTACCGTCCGGACCTCCGTCCTCCCAGGGCGGCCCGCCCGCCCCAGCAGCAAATGCAACAGCAGGACACAGACCAGCCCTTCATCAGCAACCGCCCAGCGTTCCCACACGGCGATGGCTCCAAGGGCAATGTCTCCTTCCAAAACACCGAGCGTGGCGACCGCCGCGCAAACCTCGACCAGCCGCGGCAACGCAACATGCCCTCTGCATACCAAAATCAGCTCTCCTCGGATGTCGATGCAGAGGCGGCGATGCCGCTCGACCAGACGAGGGTCGGCCGTAAGAAGAGTCTCGTGCGCCCCGATCGAGAGAAGATTGCGCCCGGTCACCGACAGTGGCACTACCGCAACCATTTACAGCAGGCGGAGGAGGAAGGGAACGCGCGCGTCGGTGTCTTGCCATCCAGTGCGCTCATACCATTCATCAGCCTTATTTCGCCGCTTACGCTTATTTTCAGCCACCGGAAATTTCCCCCAGGGTCTGCGTCGGGGGAAGTCGTTGCTCGGCCGGGAAGAAGATGTTCATGAATCTGGCTTAGCGCTCTTCAAGCGGGGTGCTACCCTCCGACGCAAACGACCCGCCAAGGCCATTCCTCTCCCTCCCGACCAGAAGCAACCTGGCGGCCTGCTGGGCGATACCCCGGGTCCCCGAGACTGTTGGATGTATTATTGCTACCTTTTGACATGCTGCATCCCTCCTTTTATGTTCAATCTTTTCGGTGCGTCTTGGGCTTTGTGGCGATATAACTGCTCAGCTGACCTTCGACATGTATCCAGGCCTGAAGACACCCGAACAACGTCGTGCATGGCGAGAGAAGATCGGCCTCGTCAGCATCATCTCTATTCTAATGGCGGGCGTCGGCTTCATCACGTTCGGCTTTACCGAGGCTGTTTGCGGTACGCCTGCTGATCGGTTCCACGGCGGTGGCATTGGCGAGAGCTTCATCGGCAACAGCTCCGTCACTATCAACGGCTACGACTATGATTTCTCGCAGTTCAAACACCCGCAAGCTGGAGACATGTTCGACGGATCCACGAACCCGGTGCTGACGGGCGGTTGGAATCTGGGCGGGAACGACGCCACATTCCTGTTCCAGAAGGTCAACCAAAACTGCTATGGCATGATCACCAAGGCCAGCAGCTCGAGTATCTCCGGTGATGGCGACTCCCTCGATTGGTACTTCCCGTGCAACGTCTTCAACCAGGATGGAAGCTCTGGCGTCAATATGACGGGCTACGAGGACGGCACCAACTGCCATGCGTCTTCGACGGCGAGGTCACAGTACAGCTCGCTGCAGCCCCAGGGACAGGTCTACTTTACCTGGGACGATGTGGAGAGCGACAGTCGCAATCTTGCCGTTTATGAGTCGTGAGTGTCATTGATTTGGCGGTCGGAACAGTGAATCTGAAGCTCTTCTGCCAGCAACGTTCTCGATCTCAACCTGCTGCAATGGCTGAGCGGCGCTCAAGTTCAGTATCCCTCCGTCTGGAACGAGATGAAGTATGCGGACGGCACGTACAACAAGAAGGACCTCACGATGTATTTCAAGCGTAACGACATGGAACAAATGGGTCACTGCTTGCAGGACATCGTAACCATCGGCTTCATCGACACCAACACCATCGGCTGTGTCGCTTCTCAGATTGTCCTCTACGTGTCCCTCATCTTCATCATCGGTGTAGTCGCTATCCGCTTTGGCATGGCTGTCATGTTCCAGTGGTTCTTCTCCAGGAGGATCGGCAATTTCCCGAAGGAGACTTACGAGCAGCGGATGCAGCGCTCTCGGCAGATCGAGAACTGGAGTAGCGATATTTATCGACCGGCGCCTAGCGAGTATCGCCCGACTGTGCAGAAGAACGGGTTGAAGGCAAAGTCTGGGACGAGAACGTTCCTTCCGAGCACCTCCCGCTTCACGCCGGCCGAGAATGCACTAGGAAGTCGCCCTGCTACCACCTATGGCATGCTGGACACGTCGTCCAACTACACGAAGTCCGTGTATGCGCCCAGCACCAAGTTCATGAAGAGCACACCTCCCGACTCTCCTCTTCGGCAGTCCAAGGCCTTCACCGATACCATGTCACATCGCGGAGCGTTCTCGGATAGCCCGTGTCCATTCCCTCTCCACAACGTCGTCCCGCAACCTCCCCCCGACTACGAACCGTTCAATTTCCCTCTCGTGCACACGATCGCGCTCGTAACGGCTTACTCGGAGTCCGTGGAGGGTCTGCGAACGACTCTCGACTCGCTCGCCACAACGGACTATCCCAACAGCCACAAATTCATCCTCATCATCGCGGATGGTATGGTCAAGGGCTCTGGAAACGACATGACGACGCCGGAGATCTGTCTGACGATGATGAAGGAGCTTATCATACCGTCGAACGAGGTCGAGGCGCACTCATATGTCGCCATCGCGGACGGGCACAAGCGTCACAACATGGCGAAGGTCTACGCAGGCTTCTATGACTACGACGATGCCACGGTTGAGCGCTCGAAACAGCAGAGGGTCCCCGTGGTCCTCGTCGCGAAGTGCGGTAACCCGCTCGAAGCGACCGACGCGAAGCCGGGTAACCGTGGCAAGCGCGACAGTCAGATCGTGCTCATGGCCTTCCTCCAGAAGGTCATGTTCGACGAGCGGATGACGACGTTCGAGTACGAGTTCTTCAACTCGATTTGGAGGGTGACGGGTGTCAGTCCGGACCGGTACGAACTGGTGCTTTGTGTGGACGCGGACACCAAGGTTTTCCCCGACTCCCTGACGCGGATGACTTCGTGCATGGTTCACGACGAAGAGATCATGGGCCTTTGCGGCGAGACGAAGATTGCGAACAAGACCGATACTTTTGTTACTATGATGCAGGGTGAGTCTCGCGACTGCAACATGACGCTTCTTCTGCTGACACTTCAACAGTCTTTGAGTACTACATCTCCCACCACATGACAAAGGCTTTCGAGTCCATGTTCGGTGGTGTCACTTGTCTGCCGGGTTGCTTCAGCATGTACCGCATCAAGGCGCCGAAGGGCGACACGGGCTACTGGGTGCCTATCCTGGCAAATCCGGACATCGTCGAGCACTACTCCGAAAACGTTGTCGACACCCTGCACAAGAAGAACCTCTTGTTGCTCGGCGAGGATCGATACCTGACTACCCTGCTACTCAAGACGTTCCCGAAGCGCAAGAACGTATTCTGTCCGCAGGCGATTTGCAAGACGATCGTCCCAGACACGTTCTCTATCCTGCTGTCCCAGCGTCGTCGATGGATCAATTCGACCATACACAACCTCTTCGAACTCGTCTTCGTGCGCGACCTTTGCGGCACGTTCTGCTTCTCGATGCAGTTTGTTGTTGCCATGGAGCTCGGGGGAACGCTCGTTCTGCCGGCCGCCATTGCCTTCACCCTATACCTCATCATCGTGTCTATCATCCCAGGAGGCACGGATACTACGATCCCGCTTATCCTGCTCGCCATCGTGCTCGGTCTTCCCGGTGTCCTCATCGTCGTCACGTCACGGAAGATCGCATACGTCGGCTGGATGTTGGTGTACCTTATATCCCTTCCCATCTGGAACGGCATTCTCCCCGCATACGCCTTCTGGCACTTCGACGACTTCTCGTGGGGTCAAACACGACAGATTGCAGGCGACAAGGGCGGCAACCACGGTGACAAGGAGGGCGAGTTCGACTCCAGCCATATCGTCATGAAGCGCTGGGCCGAGTTCGAGCGCGACCGGAGATGGAAGAGTGGCACGCAGTCCAGAGATTCTATGTTCTACGATCGGAAGTAAGTTGCGTGGGTCACGCGATTGGATATATCTGACGCTCTTTTGCTCAGGACCGACTCAAATCGCTACTCGCTGGCGTCCAACTCGGACACTTTCCATCCGCCATCGAACGGTTTCGACTCGAGCACGTTGGACTCAGGTCCCTATAACACGTCGCCGCGTCCACGCCTCGACAGCAACAACTTGCTCGTACTGCCGGCGCCGCTGGCTGCCAACCGGCAACCCATGTCGTCGTCGTCGACTGTGGGCATGTCAAGGTCAAGCGACGAACACTACTATCCTGACGCCGCCTCGTCCAACTTACGGCTCATCCCCAGTTCCCCGTCCGCTGATCAATACAGCGAGTACGACTCGCCACCTTCGGGTCAACGACACCAATCGCCTGGCCGCTATGATACCCCTCCGCGGTCAGGGTCGCGGCAGCGCACCAACTCCGCTGACCCCTTCCGCTCTGTAACAACATCGCCAACAAGCTATGAAGAGTACACAACGGAGCCCGAGGAGATGAGCGGTTACCGCGCTGGAGGACGGGGCGTGCGCCTGACGGACGGTGGACCGGTGCCGGGGCCGGAGGGTGTGCGTCGCGTGTCGCGTCCGCAAGGCCGCCGGCCGTCATCACAGGCGCCGCAGAATAGGTACTCGCGCGGTTCGACGGCGTTCAACTTGCCACCAGGCGCCGCTGCGCCGCACCCCAACTACGGTGGAAATTGAAGACGGACCACGGACAGACTGACTTTTCATATACGGACCTTTGTACGATGACCCCCCTGATGACCCAGCTATCACTGCAACCGATGTCTTGTGGTTTGGCCTCGGAAGCGTCGCGCGTCCTCGATTGCTTTCCCCTTCACGGACCAAATTTCAGTATGTTTATGATACCTACCACGCACATTCCACTGCCCTACGAATACCGTACCATGTAATCAGTTCTCCTATATACTAGTATTCGATCCCTGCCGCGAAGCACCAGATTGATCCAGCTGAAGAGTGGAGGACTGTTGACCGGAACCGGCGTTCACGAAACTCGAAGGGTGACCTCTGCAAGCGGCAGTTGTTTCCCACGACTCCTTGCGCGAAATGAGGCGCCGCTTCGTTTCGTCCTAAGCCTCCCACTAGACCCTCGCGACGATGGCGACGAGCTCGTCCCCCATCACGCAGGTCTCCCAGAATGCGCCCTCTCCTCATGCTGGCCTGCAGCAGCCGTCGCTTCTGACGCGTCTCTTCCTCGACCTGCGCGGCCGCCGCTTCGAGGTCGAGCGGGAGACGATTATGAGCCTGCCCGAATCGGTCTTGCTAGGATTGTTCCCCAATGGTCTGGTCCTCAGCCGTCAGAGCGTTGCACTTGCGGATGGCGCCGAAGGAGAGGAGGAGGAGGACGTATATCCCGTCGACGTGAGTTGCACCTGAATGTCCTGGCCTGTTAACGCTCAACCTTCGTTGTTAGTTCGACCCAGACTGTTTTCAATACGTCCTCAACTTCTTCAGGAACGCTGCTGAAGCCTTCTACGGCGTCGGAGATCAACCGGGCCTGCTTGCGGCGCAGCAAAACCTCTTGGAAGGCTCACCGACGTCCGACTTCAGCGGCCAGAACCCCCTGCTGTCCAAGCAAGCCATCATCGTCCTGCGCGAGGAGCTCGAATACTTCTCCATACCCCCCAAGGAGGGCGGTGCTTCCACGGACGCGAACGGTCTCGCGAACGAAGTGCTCCTCGACATCAAGCGCAAGTGCGGCGACCACTTGATCGAAAAGCGCAAGATCTTCACTGCGTTGCAGCGCAACGTGAACAAGGAGAATAACGTTGCGGAACAGCATCTCATCGATATGCTCTGCATGAGGTTCGTGCATGGCGCTCATGTTGAGATGACTTACTCACAACGGCATACGCAGTGGCTTTGATCGAAACGATGAATGGGGCTTCCGTGCGCTGGAGCCTTCACGCTGTTGTATCTCGTCCGTGGCTCTGGTCTTACTTCACACGGGTATCAAGCACCACGAGGACAAGCCGGCCGACATCGACTACCAGCAGATGATGACGGCGCAGAAGCTACTGCTTTTCTGGCGCAAGCCTGCTGTGAGTGCACGGTTACAAGTATCTTGTACCTCGACTGACGGTGTTGCAGCGCAAGTGTTGGTGGGACGGTTTGGAAGTGGACCTGAGGGATTCCGCGGACGAGAAAGCATCCCCAAGTATCGTCAAGCTTTGGGCGCGGCGCGTGTGGACGTTGGAATTGAGCTTGGTTTGTTCTGTTATCATGTCTATTCGCCACATATCTAACTCCATCGCCCAGATATGAGCAGGTTCAATTGCGTCCGATTAAGACACGCGTCGGGCACGCCTTGCTACGAGTGACACTGCTTTTCATGTATACCCTACCACGGATCTCGAAGGACCTTCTGTGGAGCCTTCTATCCTCCTTTGGCCTTACTCTACACATTACTGTTCAGACCGAGCTATGCAGAGCTCATCAGGCCAGGGCTACGCATGCATGGCGGCCTTGCTTTGCACTGGTTCAATCTCGTCACCGTCAATGCTCCACTGCGAACGACATGTAGGATGGCGCATCGTAATCGTCGCGTGAGGGTGAAGAGCAAAGGGTGCCTAGAATGGAATCCAAACGGGGAAGGGGTCACGCAAGTTGGGCGTCTCCGTGTGATGTAACCGCGGCAGTGTCCTTCTGAATGCGGGCTTTTATAGAAATCTCCTGTTCCGTTCTCTCTGTAACTTACGCCCAGACCTGACGTTGACGAAGGGCAGGCCCCGCCAAAGAGCTCCGACCCTCCTCTTCCTTTCTCTTCATTCCGAAACCCGCAACACACGCAGCGCCCTCCAGCCTCGAGGACGCCTCGAGGGCAACGATCAGCAGTTTGATCTGGTCATCCTTATTATACTGTCCTCAACCAAGGCGATCTTTCACTCCCCGGTCCTCAATCTCCTTCATGACCATCATGTCTACCGGCTCGACCTCTTCTCGTTCATCTACCAGCACACACGACCGGCAAGACAGCAACGGCGCAGCGGCACAGCCGCCTAGGCGCGAGCGCGAGCGCAGACCGTCCACGTCGAAGCGCCTCGCCGCCATGGCCACTCAACAGCTTCGCTCCTCTCAGTTTGGCCCAAACTTCCTCCAAGATATTGCTAGGAAGGGAATGCCCGTCACGTACGACAAGTCGCGCGACGGCAAGTTTAGAGTCGTCACAGGCGCGGAGGCGGCAGAGCTAGCGCAGAGCGTCTTGGGGTGCGTTCGGCCTCGTAGCATGGCCCTTGCATACGCTGACGCCCTTTTCTTAGTCGCAAGGGCTCTGGTAACAGCAGGAAGCATCATCAACAGCCAGTCGTCCTCGCTCTGCCGCGTCCCGTGGAGGCGGGGAGGAAAGCCGTAGATCTATGGCGGTCATGGAGGGGACACACTGGGGTCCGTCTTTGTTGCGTAACGATGCTCGCCTTTCACTGATGATGGCCTCCTACAGACTCATCGCAAACAGGGTCAGCCCGATGTTCGCCACATAACATGCATTATCTCAACCTCATTGCAGGCACTGGTGACCTGATAGGCGATGAGTTCGACAAGCATGATAAGTTAGACAAGGCTTTTGACAAGGCTCTCAAAACACTGGAGAGGGAGTACAAACGCCAATCGTGAGTGCCCTTGTCCGTGGTCTTTATCCTCCGCTCAAGCCTCGAGTAGGGTTCTCAGCATCCCCTCCAATGATGAAACCCTCGGTCGGTCGAACTCGCGGAAGTCAGATCGTTCCGACAGTACATCCCGCTCGCACAAGTCTGCATGTTCCAACGCGTCTGTCAATTCTGATCGTCAGCGGGTCCCGGGGACTCCAGGTACTTGATCATAAGTTCACAGTACGCGTTCCTGTCTCACCACGTCTGCAGACCAAGCTGGAGATGTGCTCGCTGAGCTACCCGTACCCAACTCCAAATCGCTGTCGTCGTATGCATCATCTGTCCTGATAGCACCGACGCGTTAACTGACGGCTACGCAGGTTTGGGAAGACCAACTCATCTGTCGCGTCCCTGCCACTCCTTAATATGATGCCAAACGTACCATTAAGCCACCAGCGTAAGTTTGATACGCATTGCTGGGAACAATCCGCTGATGACCGTGTCCATAGCTAAGCTGAGGGTTGTTAATCCTGATTCTTCGTCGCAGTAAGTTCTATTCATCGTTCTCTTCCACCTATTTTTCTAATGCGCCGCCTCAGATTCTCCAGCAATGGTGCGAACTCCGTCTGCTGTTTGAGAAACCCTTCTTACTCCTGCTCTTACAGCGTCGCGCACGCACGGCAGTTCCGCTCCGCGAAGCAGTCGTAGACGGTATAACAGTGAAGCACCCACACCATCGTAAGCATTGTTTCATATTCTGCTATGACCCGCAAAGTAATGAGATGTCCAGCGCCCATGTCGGGCACCGCGTCGAGGGCACGCCGCTGCGACGCAGCTCGAGTGATACGCCGGATAATGGGAGCGAAGAACTCCTCATCGTGCTGGTGGACGAGAATACGGCTGCATGGCATGGGTAAGCGCAGCCCGTGACTGTCGTCGTCGCACTCATACTGAATAAGCGGTAGCCTCGAACGCCGTGCGTCTACGAGGAGCACCCCGACCAGGAACGCCGTGCGGGAGTCGCCGTGGAATGGACCGTTGGCGCGCAGCCCTACCGCTCAATCGCCCCATGGTGCTAGCCGTCGGCGATATGAAGTCCCGCTTCAACTATCAATTCCTGACAGTGACGAGGACGAGGACGATACGTCCGAAGACGAATATCCGGTCATCCCAATGAAAGAACTCCTCGCACTTACCGGACGTATACCTCCGGCGTATCCCGCGTCATACGCTTCGCCGCCCGTCGTTCCGTTGAACATGTCGCTCTCCGGCGGTTCGGCCTCAGCACCCGTCATCCCGAACTACAGCCCCTACAGCACGGGGAGCTCTCTATCGGCTGGCTCCCCCTTCATACCAACCTACAGCACGCCTCAAACCCCTCTGCAACCGCTCTCGGCCACTTATCCTTATGCACATCCATACGCAGGGATCCCTCTCTAGGGGTCATGCTGCTCGCATACATCGATCGTCTCGCACAACGGACACACTATCCCATCATCATCGCTGTTTATTCGTCATGGTCATCATCGGGGGCGTATGTATTCTAAACTAAACAAAGGTGTAATGCTATATCGTCTTAATGTGGTTTCTTCTTTCTGGCTACATGTTGCGTTGACTCTGGTCCAGCTTCCGCTTCATCTCTGCCTATTGCGGCCTTCCCTGGCGCTCCGCAGGACGGCGGTCTCTGACGAGATAACGATCGCGGTCGTCGGGGTTCGGGGGCGTACGGTATGGGATGGTCCCGTCCCCCTCTTATCCGAAGGCTACTGGCCACGGGCAAAGGTCGTAATGCCCACTGTCATGTGCTATCTCACCTGATAGAGGGCGTATATAAGGTCGATGGGGCGACAGTGCTCGTCGCAGAGGACTACTCTGTTTACTTGCATGACCAGCCATGTCCGCACCGCGTACCCGGAACTGCTACTGGAGTCTCAATCTCTGCGGAGAACTCGACTCACGCACCGAAGCATCCGTTGGATCCTTTGACGCCCGAAGAGGTATTTACGCTGCTCCGAATCCCGAGATGCAGGTTCTGATCCCCGTCGATTACAGATCGCGGCTGTCTGCCTCGTCGTGCGCCACCATACGACTAGCATCCCGGACATCACTGCGCTCAAGTTTATCACCTGTGGTCTCATCCCCCCTCCCAAACGCGCAGTCCTTGCTCATCTCGGCATCCCCCTCACCCCCGGTGGCAAGCCTGAGCCTGCTACCCCGATCATCCGCCAAGCGGAGGTCGACTTTGTGGAACTCGTCAAGGGGCAGTCGTACAACACCGTCCTCTCCCTCGCCGATGGCGCCTGGAATGTCGACACGCTCGACCTGCTGCCCGAGGGCTCGCAGCCCCAGATCTCTGTCGAGGAGCTCGTAGCGGCGGAGAAGACGATCAAGGCAGACAAGCGCATTCAGGAGCTGGCGAAGGCAGTCGGTGTGTGGCACGATCATCTCATCCATCTCCGATCTCATTTCGTGCAGGTGTCGAGCCGGAGCAGATTGTCTGCGACGGATGGTCCATCGGCTACGATGATCGCTTCCCCCAGCAACGGCGCGTCCAGCAAGCCCTCATCTTCGCGAGATTTGGCGAGCATGAGAACCTCTACGCACACCCGATGGTGAGGACATCAGCAGTCCATCGCTCTTGATCGGCCAACTGACTGCTACCCAAAGGACTTCATTGCTGTGCTTGATTCCAATGCGGAGACCGTCCTTCAAATCGATTTCCCGCCGACCAGAAAGTCGACGCCCAATGGGCCTGCTCTCTCGGTCTCTACTACCGCGCCCGGCGCACTAGGCGCCGAGTTCGCCGCAGCCAACCGCGACCGCATCCCGCCTCCTAAGAAGCCCTTCGACTTCCTGCCTGATCTGATGGCGAAGTCCGATCCGGACTACAAGCCTCGCGAAGGCCTGAAGCCGGTAAGTCACCGTAGTTGCGGGAAAGTCCGAGCTAACGTTGCGCCACAGCTTCACGTCGTGCAGCCTGAAGGCGTGAGCTTCAAAATGAACGGGAATGAAATCGAGTGGCAAAACTGGAAGATGCATATCTGTAGGTGATCGTTCACCAGGGTGCCACAATATACGCTGACGCCGGTGATCTTGCAGCTTTCACTCATCGCGAGGGCATTGCTTTGTCCACCATCACCTACAACGACAATGGCGAGATTCGCCCGCTTTTCTACCGCCTTTCTCTCGCCGAGATGGTCGTTCCGTACGGCGCACCGGAATTCCCCCATTCCCGCAAATTCGCTTTCGATTCGTACGTATCTTTCGCGGCCTTCTTCATTCGAGCCATTGACCGCGTTTCAGTGGCGAGTACGGTATGGGTACGATGGCAAATGAGTTGTCTCTGGGTTGCGACTGCCTCGGGCAGATTCATTACTTGGTAAGTACCGGCACTCGACAGGTGAGCGGTAACTTAATCGTCCTCAGCCCGGGTCGTACGTCGCAAACGACGGCAGCGTAATCACCATCAAGAACGTCATCTGCATTCATGAAGAGGATAACGGGGTGCTCTGGAAGCACACCGACTACCGCCCAGGCGGGCGGTCTCAGACTGTCCGCCGCCGGCGCCTCGTTATCAGCATGGTCTGCACCTTGGTGAGTAATCGATGTGCGGCCCTAGGAATAAGACTGACGCATGGTTGTTTAGGCCAACTACGGTTAGTGACGATTGCTGGATATGCAAGGATCCTGGGCTGACCTGTTGACAGAGTACATCTGGAACTACCACTTCTACCAGGATGGTAGCATCGAGCTGGAGACCCGTCTTACAGGTATCCTGCAGGTGTACGTCGGTGCGGACGGCGAGCCGAATCCCCACGGCACCTACGTCGCGCCCAACGTCAACGCGCACTACCACCAGCACATGTTCTCCCTCCGCATCGACCCCATGATCGACGGCTTGCAGAACTCCGTCATGGAGACGGACGTGATGCGCATGCCCGACGCGCCGACAGGGTCTGTGCAGAACTTCGCCGGCAACGCCTTCATGACGAAGGACTCGCTCATCAAGCAGGAGGGCTCCCGACAGTACGACCTCAGCACGGACCGCCGGTGGCGCATCGTCAACTCCGCGCGGAAACACTACAGCAGCGGTGCCAACGTCGGCTACAGCATCGGCGTCAAGGGCGGGATGGTGCCGTCGTTCGTGCGGGAGGACAGCTGGTGCGCGAGGCGCTCGGGCTTCATCAAGGCTCCGCTCTGGGTTGTGCGCGATGTGGAGGGTCCGAAGGGCAGCAGGATGTGGCCGTCCGGCAAGTACGTGCCTCAGTCGAGGACGACGCCGGAAGACTCCTTGGAGAAGTGGTCCACGGGAGGGGGCAAGGTCGAGGATGAGGATATCCTTGTCTACGTGACATTTGGTACGTTCACTGTTGTCCTTGTGAGCTGCTTCTCATTTCTGCGACTAGGTACGACACATATTCCGCGCCCAGAAGACTGGCCTGTGTAAGTCGACATCGTCCTTAGCTTTCACCGACGTCGTAGCTGACTAACCGCTACATAGCATGCCCGTGGAGCACTTGAACATCACGCTTAAGCCGCAGTCGTTCTTCACGAAGAACCCCAGTATGGATGTGCAGGGCAGCAAAGACACGCACAGCGTCGCGGCCTTCACAAATGGCGACGCGGCAGGTTGTCATTGTTGAGGGCGTTTAGATATAGTCGACTAGGATTCCACGACGTCGAGCAATGTACATTTATCACAGCGATCTACTACGATCTTGACTTCCTGGCAGTGAACATTAATCTTGAACTTGAAGTCAATCTCTCGAAGTTGAACGTTGATGGCCGATGCGGAGATCCGGGCCGTAAACTGATTTCGGAGTTCCCTTTGTTCTTTTGTTCTTCATCAGGAACAGTCATCATGTCCGACGCTTTCGACCTTGAAGCCCTCGTCCACGTCGAGCAAGAGTCAGTCCCATAGCGGGAAAGATGCATGCATACATAAACTGAAATGAATTCAGTTTCTACGACTCCGGATATAAAGACGGCCATGACCACGGCCGCATCCACGGCCTCATCGAGGGCCGCGCGCTCGGTCGCGAGAAAGGCTTCGAGATGTGGGAGGAGCTCGGATTCTACCAAGGCTTTGCCATGATGTGGCAGTCCATCTACACGCTGCAGGGGCGGACAGACGAGTGCGTCGTATCCGTCAAGGGAGCTGCGCCTGTTACTGAACTCTTACGCCAGCCGCGCGATGCACCACATCAAGCACCTCTTGAACCTCATTGCGCAGTTCCCCGCGTCAACCCATCCTCGGCGGACGCGTCGTCGGAGCTGGATATCCCCAAGCTGTTCCGCCAAATACGTTCCCGGTACAAGGCGCTGTGCGCCACCCTCGGCGTGCGGCCTAGTTTGCGGGCCTCGACAGATGGAGAGGCCGCGGAAGGCGATGCCAGCCCAACCGGAGACATGGAGAAATCTCCGGGGAAGTCATCCGGCGGGCCTGTCTGGAGTGTCGGCGATGGGACCGCTGGCAGATCTCGATCAAGTTCTGCTGGCGTCGAGATCAGCTTTTGAGGGCACCTCTTTGGTTGTCGGAGCACATATGTGCGTTGCTTGCGCATGCCAGGGCACGTCAGGCCCCTCGTGCAAAGTTGCCTCGCTGGAGATCGGTGCGTATATGGGCGTCCTTAGCATCGAACTCGATGGGCTTACGGTGCATGCACTTACAGACGGAATCAAGGGTTCCTGCGTCGTCTCAGCAAAGATCGCCGCCTTCCGTAAATCCAGGAGGAGAGCCTGTGATAATTGTGCTGCTCAAGGCGGTGGTGAAGGAAGGAATCTCCTAAAGTGAAGGGCTAGACGACCGTACTGGTTCTGTCGTGCAATAAAAGTCGGGGGGATTGGATGAACTGCAGTGTGGTGTTCCCGATCAGAGGTCCAATAAGAGTGGCTGCACAAGATAAGAAGTCAAAAATATTCCCCAGAAAAATACAGGTGCATACGCCCCGCTTGCAAAAATCGTGTCAACCGCACGTAGCAGGCCAAAAAGCTGAACCCTGCCCGGATCGAACGGACGACCTTATGGATGTTCCGCAGAAGCTGGAATCATACGCGCTACCACTGCGCCAAGGGTCCATATAAGCAATAAGAAAACGCTTTACCAGGAGCGCTGCCGTAACTACTGGGCGACTTCCTTGTCTTCCTCCAACTTGAGCTTTGGATGCCGTCGACGTCTTCTTCTCAAGCAGTCAATCTTCCATGCATGGAGTCGACCTTCTGTCCATGCATACACAACCCCGTTTGCGCAATAATTTAGATAGCGCGCTATCGACACAGAAGGACGTCTATGATTCGTTATGAATGGTCTTCTTGTACAATCCCAGGATGATGTCGTTCGCGGTAAGAGTAACGATCCTGAGTTATCCGTTAGCATGGGAGAGACAGGTGCGCTCAAGGGTCAGCGACGTGCGTGGACATGAGGATGGCGCGAAAAGAGACACGGGGACAAACGGACTGCGACGTACGTGTGAGGCGCTATGCGGAAGAAGTGCGCGGTGGATCCTGTGGGTGAGTAGGTTTAGTATGCGAGCGTGTACATAGTGGCACGCGTACCTTTGTACCATCCTCTAAATCCTTCCGCCTTGAATGTTTTCCAGAGGCAGTCGATGGGGTTTCTATATAATGCTCCCACTGATCTACCGTCGGGCGTTTTGATGGTAGGTTGGTTGTACACGCGCGTGAGAGCCTGCGAAACGAATGAGCCTCTACCGCGCCCCAGAGACAAAAAACCTACAGTATCTGCCGGCTGCATCACAATGCACTGCAGGCGAGTTAGCTGAGTCCTCATCCTCCCAGACTCTGCACAGGGCACGTACCACACAAATACCCGACACCGTACTGCTGGCAAGGAAGGTCCACGTGCTGTCCGCTGGCAGCACGCCATTCTGCACCAGCTGCGTCTTCGTAAAGTTGTAGCTCGGCAGCTGCACGGACGAGCCCATGGACGTGCGGAGGATGGCGGCGTCGATGCCGCGCACGAGGCCGCGGAAGCCGTCCTTGCGCACGATGGTGGACAAGGCGTCGAATGAGTTTTTGTAGTGATGTTGGGTGCCGACGGGGAGGGCGGGGGAGTAGGCCTGCGGAGTGCGGTGTCAGCGGCGGTAGCGTGCGGCCTGGGTAGGAGCGAGTGACGGACCTGCATGCGTGCCTTGACGAGGTACAGCGAGTTACCCAGGGAAGCTGGAACACGTATGAAGCAAGGGGGAGCGAGTGAGTGGATGGGACGCACCGCCTACGGCACCACTAGACGCGCCAGCGATGACTGATGTTAAGGGGATCTGCTCTAGTGCATCGCGGCCAAATAAGTTGTTCAGGCCATGTCTGAAGGGCTCGTAGAAGCCTGAGCAAATGCATCAGTAGGGGGGACAGAGGGGATTGGGATGTAAGTTGCGTACCAAGACGCGAGCCGTTTAGCAATATCTAACGCGGGATTGGATCAACTAAGGGAAGCATAGTAGAAGGTCAGGCTTACTTGGTAGACATACTAGAAGGGAGTGTAAGTAATAGATCGCTCGAGGGACTTGAAGATACGCACTGCGGGACCGAGTCCTCGCTGCAAGCCACGGATGCCCTCGTTCCGCCAAGTCTTGCTGAAGACGTCGAACACGCTGCTGTACACGCGTTGGGAGGCGCCGAGTTCGCCTTGCAGCTGAAGACCTGGCGAGGCATGGGTGTCAAAGTCAAGACAGATAGAGGGGGTCGGACGCACGCGTCTTGGCGACTTCGGCGGGGTTGGAAATGGTGACCTAGTAGATGCTTATGATCAAGCATGTGGGCGCGCGACAGGGTGGGCGCTTACCGCAACGCAGGCGGCGATCCCACCGCACGCAAAGCTCTCTGCGGTTGTGAGGGGGCGGGGCTTGGCGGGAAAGGACATGGTGAAGAGCAGGGCGCCGTGTTCGGACAGCTGGCCCGAAGCGAAGCGCGCAACGCGGCGGCCGCGGCAACGGCGTCCGTCGGGCGTCGGGTCGGGTGGCGGACCGGTGTGCCGCACCTTGACCCCGTCGTCGCTGGGATGCGCGGTGTCGGTGTGTGGCAGAATGTGCTCGTCATTGGGATTGCGCTTGTTGTGGTCCCGCACTCGTTCCGCCTCGTCTGGAATCCCGTGACGCTCGTCGCGCTTGCCCCCCTCACTCTGTTGGCCGGCGCGCTCGCCTGTGTCGGTGCCGCCATCTACTTTGGTCACGCCCTCGATGCCAAGCGCCGCCATTCGCGCAACACCCTCCGCCTCGCAGCGCGCCCCTTCACGTTCTCCACCCCCGCAGCCTGGCAGGCGGTTCTCACGCGCTCCCAATGGTCCCAGAGCAGCCCGCAGACACTGCCGCCCCTCATACCCGACTCCCCCGAGGTCTCTGCTGCCATCAACGAGCTCATCGGCTTCATTCTCAGGGACTTTGTCGACCAGTGGTACCAGGGCATCTCATCCTCCCCCGCCTTCCCCGCCGCCGTTGCCAGCATCGTCCACGACTCGCTAGAGACGCTCCTCGCCAGAGCCTCCCAAATCGACCTTGCTGCGCTCATCATCAAGCGCATTCTTCCAAAGATCACCACGCATATCGAGCATTTCAGGCAGTCGGAAGTCGCCCTCCGTGGCGCTGGCCTCGAGCGCAAGCTCACGCAGTCCGAGGAGCTGGACCTGATGCTGGCGGGACGCTATGGGAGTGAAGGACAGGGCACGCTCCATCCCGCCATCAGTAATCTCTCCACCGGTTACACCAAGCAGACGGAGGAGAACCATCTCAGAGTTCTCGTCGAGCGCGCACTTCCCTTTATACTCCCAGAAACCGAGGCCGAAAGCCATGCTCTTGCCCTTGTCGTCCGAGAGATCGTTTCCTGTTCTGTGCTCCATCCCGTCATGGAGATGCTCTCGGATCCCGACTTTTGGAACCGCACGATTGACCAAGTGGTGCGTGAATCGAACTACTATGTTCTGCGGATGCTCACTCTGTCTTTAGGCCGGAGCCGTGATTCAGCAACAGTGCGCTTCAGGGCTAGCACACGCCGATCCATCACTGAACGATAGTCAGGCGTCTCGTGAACAAGGTCCGGAATGTCCTGGAGGCCCAATCCCCGCGTCGTGCTGCCCAGCCTTCCGAAGAGGTGCAGAGCATCGTGCCGACAGAGGTTATCACGATACACACCGACCCTCGCCACTTCGAATCATTCCTGCGGAGCATTAACCGATGCTCATCGCTACTGGACGCTCGTCGGCTGAAGAACGACATTCTGGGCGAGATTCGGCGGACAAGGATGCTGCTAGGTACGCTCTTCCAAGGTTGCTTTCACTCGTCTGATCTCATGCAGCTAATCACGAGAAGGACGACTGGATCGACGGACAGAAGACTGAAGACGTCGTTGCCTTTCTGGATCGGCTTTACACCGCCAAACGCAAGGTCGAGCAGCGCATTGTCGTACTCGGCGGGAAAGATGATTCCGTGAGTGCATGTGTGGGCGTTATGAACCGTACTAAGGAATATGGAAGAAAGTACCCTCGTACCAAGAGGCTGGCCCCAAATCTGGTATCACCTTGCGCGACATCCTCCGAAACCCGAATTCTCTGTCGTACTTCATGGAGTTCATGGATCGACGCCAACGTTCTCTCCTAGTCCAATTCTGGCTCACAGTCGAAAGCTTCAAGAACCCATTGGAAGACATCGACTCCGGCTCCGAAGACGACGATGAACCCTTCAGGACGCCGGCTCCTCCCAAACCGTCAAGGAAGACATCACCATGATCCACGACCTGTACTTCTCCGGCCCTGCCCCGCACCCTGCCCTGATCTCGATATCGAGGAAGTACGTCGACGATATCCGCGAGTTCGCGAGGAACGACGGAGTGCCGTCGGCGAAGAGCCAGCGCCGTGTGCGGCGCAGCGTGATGCTGGCGCAGAGGCAGGTGGAGACGGATATGGAGCAGGACTTTGAGGATTTCGAAAGGTCGGAGTTGTGGTTT
This sequence comes from Schizophyllum amplum, assembly GCA_007026445.1. Classification (NCBI taxonomy): domain Eukaryota; kingdom Fungi; phylum Basidiomycota; class Agaricomycetes; order Agaricales; family Schizophyllaceae; genus Schizophyllum; species Schizophyllum amplum. The sequence continues at coordinate 1,410,841 of VDMD01000004.1, read as the reverse complement.
CGGGCGACGACGGATATGGACCAGGGCTCGAAGAAGATCGACGCGACGCCTGTGAGGGATAAGCATCCTGAGCGACTCGTTTCGGCGCCGCTCCCAACGCAGGTAAAGCGCACGCGGTCCGCGGCGACGCTTCCCAGGTCCGAATCGACGCCCGTCCCGCCGGTCGTGGCGCCCCCGATGGTGCGCTCGAACTCGAGCCAGTCGGCGATGTCGATGCGTGCGGCACGAAAGAACACGCCTGTCATGGACGATCTGCTGGGGACGCCGGAGACTGGTTCTTCCAGAGCGCCGCTTTTCGACGACCCCGAGGACGAGGAGCAGCGCGGCGAGGAGGAGCGGATGGACGCCATACAGGCTGCGCTGACGGATATTCTTGCATTCGAGCAACAGGAGCCTATGGAGAAGGTTTCCAGCAACGAGGACGTCACGCCGGATCACGAGGCGCTGTACACTGCCAGTTCTCATCCCGCTCGTGCGCGCAAGCAACGCGTGCTCTTCGAGGACGATGTCGTGGACGAGCCAGAAGATCTAGAGCCCAAGAACGAGGAGGGCGAAGGCGAGGGCGAACCCTCCCCCGTCGTCCACGTCGGCCCGGGCGACCTGCAGCTCTCCTACGAAATCGCGCGCCTCTCGAACCACATGTCAAAGCTCGAGGCGCAGGACACGATGCTTGACGCCTTCGTCAAGAAAGCCGAGCTCACGGGCGACACGCGCGAGCTGCGCATCCTCACGCAGTCGAAGATGACGGTGAACCGCGAGTTGGCGGAGCTGCGGTTCAAGAAGCAGCAGTACGAGCAGCAGGAGAGCGCGAATCGGCTGTTCGCGGGGCGCACGAAGGTGACGATCGTGAATCAGACGGTGGGCGAGGAGGACGGGAAGTCGGTGGTGCGGTTCTTGATTGAGGTACAGCAGCTGGCGCTGGATGGGACGTTCGCGTCGGGCTGGGTGGTGGCGAGGCGATACAATGAGTTCTTGAGTATGCATAATAAGGTGCGCGAGAAGTATCCGCAGACGAAGGTCTTGGATTTCCCGGGCAAGCGGCTGGTCACGGCCCTGTCGACGAATTTCCTCGATACGAGACGTGCGGCGCTCGAGAAGTATCTCCAGGTCAGTGCTTTGCCCTTCATGATCGATAAGACCTTCTCATCTCACCCTCCAGGGCCTCATCGCCATCCCACCCGTTTGCGAAGGCGACGAGCTGCGCACCTTCCTCTCCCGCGACTCCCCCTTCGTCGCCTCCGCCCCGCCAGTCCCCACCCCCGCCGGCAAGGACAAGTTCTCCGGCTCCGACCTCGTGCGCAACGTGTACCGCTCGGTCGCCACCAGCATCGACGACATGATCTTCGGCCCCTCTATGCTCGACGTCCTGATCCAGCGCCTCACGCGTCAAGCGGCCGAGTTCGCCGGCCTTGCGGGCACGGGGATGACGGATGAGGAGGCGGTCGCGCGCGCGTTGCGCGCCTCGGGTCGGACGGATGCGGCGCTGCTGCAGCTGACGGGGCGGAGGGCGAGGCGGGGACGGCGGCGTTTGCGGCGCCGATTTGTGATTTAATTCTGGCGGTGTTTGAGTTGAAGAGGGAGAACAACGTGAATTGGCTGCGGAGGCAGGCGATTGTGATTATCTTGCAGCAGGTGCTGGGCGGGACGGTTGAGCGGTGCGTTGCGTTCTGTTTTGTGGCTTATGGCTGTGCTGATTGAAGCGACCTTTTGTGTTTTGTAGGAAGACGCGGGATATCGTGAAGGGCTTGCTGGAGGAAAGCCGGGTCATGTCCTACATTCGTATCTTCCGCGACGGCCTGTGGCCAGGTGGTAAGCTCAAGCCACCATCGGCACCACGCTCGTCGGAAGAGAAGGCGCACACCCGCGACGAGGCCAACAGGAAACTATCCTCTGTCGTCCCGGGTATGTCGTGTGCGCATCGGGTTTGAAAGCGATCAACTGACCTCCACACCCAGATTTCGCAGCCAACATGATCGGCCGCTCGAACGCCCGACGAGGGGCGCGCCGCATATTCGCTGTTTTGCAGAACCGCCGATTGAACCAGCATATTGTGTACACCGTCGTCGACGAGGTGTTCGCAGCGCTCTTCCCGGAAGCGCAGGGCGAGCGGCAGACGTCGTAGCCACTGCCCGATCATATTTATTGAACCTCATCACGACTGTAATGTCTGTCTGTCTTGCTCAGGAATAGTAGTATACATACCTGCCACGTTTGCCAGTAGTATATACAATGGAAAGGGTGCTATAACGCTGTACTGGGTCCTGCGCCTGTGCTATCCGCCATGACCGCATCGACGACTTCCGTTGCGTCGGGATGTCGTTCGGGCCGAGTAGATTGGGAAGTCGGTGCTAATGTCGATGCGGAGGGCGCCCCCAAGGACGAGGTTGACTCCACGGGTTGCTCAGCAAGGATGCTTGGGGCTGGTGGCTCTGAAGCCGCCAACGCGGGAGGAGCTGGAGACGCCGATGCGGCCGGGTCGTCCTTGTAAACGCCCACGCGTGGCCGCTCAGGCTCGCCCTCCACCTTCGCCCTCTTTACCTTGCGTTGCCTTAGCACAACCGCGGCAGACGCGCTCGGGTCATCGTACACCTTCATCGAGTGGAAAATGTAGCCGCCGGTGCCCGAGGTGTTCATGGTCGGGTGCGTGCGCCCGGGGAGAACCTGGTATTGTCGGAGCCAGGGCTCAACGACGGTGGGCGCGAGGTAGCCGGGTTGGCCGCGGATGCGGGCGGAGAGGTTGACAATGGGCTGTGCGATTTGGGGTGAGTAAAGAGGATATCGGGAGTGTATAGGTGCGCACCTGGTGATTTGGATGGTGGAATACGATGGGGGATGAGCCTGCTAGGTAAGGGTATAGCTTTTCCAGGATGGAATATGGCTCGTAGGCGCTAGCGACGATGAGGCTGCCTCTGGGTGAGCCACAATAGTTCTGAACAGAAGAGATATAACTGACGCATCGAATTCTCCTGCAAAAAGTTCGTCCCGAAGGTTGAGCAAGCCCTCGGCGGTCGCCTTACGCTTTCCCAGACGTGCCATCTGTCGATCTGAACGGCCGTCTGTGTCATCGTCCCCTTCTGTGGACGCAATCACTGTGAGGGATGAGCATACTGTTTGCGAGCCAGAGCCTATAAGTACGCACGTGGCGCATAATCCTCGTCTGCAGAAGCCCAATTGAGTGATGCCAAAACGGCGGTTGCTCCCGGAGTGAAGTTCATGTTGTTGATGACGGGGTAGGCGGGTGGGGAGTCGACGTCGCATATGGTGATCAGACGGCCTTCGCCTGTGGTTGCGATGGTTATCAACTGCACGGCATCAGGAGCAGTACACGCACTACCCATCCGCTCCAGAATGCCTGCGACGAGCATGCCCGACGCGTCGTCGACGGCGATATAGCGCCCGCCTGGCCGGACATTCGCGTGCGTGAGGACCTGTGCGAGCGCGTCGGGGCGCATGTCACGGATGCGGTTGTTGTCCTTGTTGAACCAGTAGTTGCAGACATTGAAGAGCGTCGGCTCGACGGTGGTGAACGCCTTCAGATACCTGGAATGGTCATCCGACGGCGCGAGGACGAGCGGGGCGCGACTCACTTGGCCTCCTTGCGCTTCTTGTACTTCTCTTTGGAGTACTCAGTTTTCAGCGCATAGTTAGCGTGCTGCTCGATTTGTTTCTTGATGATTTCCTGTGTGTGGTACATGAGTTGGTGAAGTGAAGGAGGGAGGGGAAGGAAGCGCACAGCTGCATGCACGCCAGACTGTTTCAAGGCTTGAATTTCTTGTACGGTGAGCGGCTGGACAAATTGGCCGTCATTGATGAGTTCGTTCGTCGCATCGGTATCCTCTGTGGCGCGCAATCAGTGTCTCTCGTTCGCGCGATGGATACGGGACGCACCGATCTCCTCATGGCTCTTTGGAGGTATGACAGTCAACTTCTTGTCCGCTATCTCGTATGTCAGGCCATATGGCTCGTCCAGCAGCTCATTTGCATGGAATGACCCGAAGCGGCCAAGAGACACGGTCCTGGGGGAAGTATGAGGTCGTGCAACACCTCTGGCGCCGTTTCCGTACGTGTTTTTCTCAATCTTAATCCCGCGGACGTCGCCACTGGGGACTCTGAGCAGGACCGTGTTGCCGGACTGGATCGTCGAGTCGCGCGTCTGCAGCATCGTACAACGGATGACGATTGTGCGTGATCGAGAAAAACAATGGGCGAGCAGTCCAGCGTCGGACCGCAGATCCGAGAGGCACCCGCAGATGCCGCAGCCAGGCTTGGCAATTCCTTTAGACGCCCATCGACGATCGTCCTTGCTCCTGCCGTTATGCTGGCCTCGCGAGAAGGCTGCCATTGTTTCTGGAGTGGCTGTGGCTATACGAAACACTTTGTTTCTTCAAGTCCTTGTTCCGTGGTCCGCCTGACCAACCGTCCAGCTTCGCACTGAACGCCAGGCAAGCGCCAGGCCCATCCGTCACCTCGCCTCCTTTATCACACGACCTCCAGCTGTCATGACCGCCGCAATGACCGTCCCGCAGCACCTTGAGCTGGTTAGTTCGGCCTGGAATTCCATATGTCGGTACAAAAGGCAGGGCATTCTGCGTCAAGCTCCGCGCCCTCTCCATGCTCCTCCCCCTTGCTTTGAGCACTGCACTCCTGCTCGTTCCTCTCGCAACAGCTGAGCAGGCCTACATCGGCAACTCCGACTATGATTCTGGCGCGCTAGGGCTCAGTCCGACGCAGTCCTTCGTCGGTACAGACTTCAAGCCGTGCGTACTCTGCTCGGAGCCCTTGCAACTCCCTCTGACACTTCCCCAGTGTACAGCTGAATTTCCAGCTCGCAGCTAATGACTCCACCGAGGGACACCTCTCGGACGGGTTTCTCTTCATAGCACCTCGAGGCATGTCAATATTCATCTACCGGCGATTGCTGCCCTTACCTTTGATACAACAGGAACGGACGTCGAACAGGCCGGTGCTCTCATTCTGGACCAGAACGGCACCGTCGTCTGGGATGGCTCGGAGTATGGATCAACCATGCTCTTCATCGTCACGCAGTACCACGACGAGGACCACATCTTGCTCTGGCAAGGCGAATTCCGTGCGGCAGGCTATGGTTTTGGTCACTATCTGCTCCTCAACAGCACATATGACGTCGTCGCGAATTTGTACGTTCAACTTTGCTCTACAATCCATACGCATGCTCATGCCGTTTGTAGCACTACCCAGGATCTAGCGAATGATGCCTTGGCCGACTTTCATGACGTGAGTATTTGCTGCCTGTACGCCTTCTTCAAATTTTGGATCTGACCCATATTCGCAGGCGCAAATATGGGACGGTGATACGGCCACTATGACGGCGTATGTGGTCTCTCAGCGCGACCTCAGCGAGCACAACGGACCAAGCGACGGTTACATCGCATCGGGCGTATTCCAAGAGATCGACGTCGAATCCAGTGGGTATCCATACGTTTCGCCCAGAACGGCATGTTCTGATTTAAATTACCCAGACGAAGTGCTCTTCACCTGGAACTCGCTTGACCACGTCGACCCATATGACTGCTATACCGACCCAGGCTCCACGGGAGACAGCACGGACAACCCTTGGGATTACTTCGTACGTCGCAGGTCTCGTGCATAATTGTTTAGCAGGCTGACGAGGAGCAGCACATCAACGCCATCGACAAGGACAACTCTGCCAATTATTTGGTGTCCTCGCGGCACTGTCATGCTCTGTTCTATGTGTGTCTGCTTTCTCTGGGATGGTGAATTGACAAGGGACTTATCACAATGACTATAGATCGACCATACATCGGGCGACATCACGTGGCGACTCGGTGGTAAAAACTCGAGCTTCACGATGGGCGACAATACCGATTTCTCCTGGCAACACGACAACAGGTGGAGGAGCGACGACACTATCTCGTAAGTGTCTTCTCAGCGCGGCGAGGTTCATTCAGTCTGACGACTACGTCTTAGTCTGTTCGATAATGCGGCCAGCGATTGGCAAAGCGATGCGGAATATGCTCGCGGCATGCTGCTCAAGATTGACACGGAACAGATGACAGCTGACCTCGAGAAGGAGTGGCTACCCTGGAACCAGACCGTCTCCGTGTCGCAAGGAAACTTGCAGATACTGGACAACGGCAACGCCGTCATTGGGTACGCAGGGCGCTGTTGACGTTGCGCTTCATGATACTTACGCGTCGTTCAGCTGGGGCCATCAGCCCTTCTTCCAAGAATACGACTCGGATGGTAACGTGCTTTGGGCCGCCCGCTTCGGCGTTGGCGACGTGCAGTCCTATCGCGCGTACCGCTTCGAGTGGACGGGCCACCCACGCACCTCACCTACGATCGCTGTGTCTGGCACAAGCGACAACATCACTGTGTACGCGTCATGGAACGGCGCGACGGAGTCCAGAGCTGGCAGCTCCTCGGTTCTACCAACGATGCGCCTCAGGACGCGACCGAGCTTTCGACCGTGACGAAGAACGACTTCGAGACTGTGATATCCTACACAGATGGAGGCTATGACTACTTCCAGGTGGCAGCGCTCAACCAGGACGGGGATACCCTCGCCTTCTCGAGCTTCATGAACACGGATGGTGACACAGTAGACAAGGCGGACAACCAGACAACATCGGCGGATCCGGTGAACAGTGATGACAACGGTGCAAGGATACAACGGGCATCTATATGGGCTGTAATAGCGGCCTCTATAACATACACGGCCTTCTACATCTAATACGGCTACACGACCGCCTAATACGATTGATATACACGACCGCCTATTACGGTTTATGGCCCCCTAATACGGTTTCTGGGCACAGAATATGGGATAATACAACGGATACGTGCCGTCCACGCCCTTCTCGAACGCAACTTCCAGTGCACGCAGCAGCGCGTCGTACTCCTCCCCCGACTGCACGTATCCCAACCTCCGTGCCCCATTAAGGGCTTTTTGAAGTCCTCGAAGACTCTGATGAAGTTCGCACGCGCCGCGATGGCCTCCGGCGACTGCCCCGCCAGCTCGGTCTTGCCGCGAAACACGCGCACGTCGCGGAAGCCCGCCGCCTCGAGCATTCTTGGGATACGCTCCCCGCCGCAGTCGAGAATGAGGCCGTTCGCCTTGAACAGCGCGTCCACGATGGCCATGTGGCGGATCGCGACGGGCTCTTTGGGTAGGTAGGGTCGGTTTCTAGAGATTGGATCCAGCCGCCGGGCTGCAGGACGCGGTAGGCCTCCGCCAGGGCGCGTGTCCACTCGTCTTGGCGCAACGCGCCCATGAGGAGTCGCTGGTGAACGAGGCCGAATTGGCCGGACCACTCCTCGGGCAATGCGGTGAGGTTGGCAGTCAGGAAATTGGCGTTTGGGGGCAGAGATCGGGGGAAGTTGCGCTCCTCGATGTCGATGCCAGTGACGAATGCCTCCGGATGCGCAGCAGATGCGGAGAGGGCCCATACGCCTGCATGTATCTGGTGAGTGCCGGTCCACTGCGTACATGAACAGTTGATTACCTGTTCCTGTTCCGCTGTCCAGTATACGCAGATTGGGAACAACGTCCAGAGGTGCGAGGATTAGACGCCCGTCGTATGCGCGTGTGAGCACTTCATGTTGACGATTCAGTCTTGCATATCTGTGAGCTTACACCCTGAGCGCGCGAGAACATCATGACACACCTAGCAGCTTCCTCCTCATCATATTCGAGCAGGTAGCTGGAGCGATACTGGCGTCCGACATCGTGTGGTGAACCTGCGCACCACCCATCGACTCCTTTATGTATGCCTGCATCGCCGCGGACATCATGGAAGTTGAGGAGTAAGCGGCCTGGTATGTCTTGGGTAAGTATGTCTGCTTTTTCGCCGAGACGTCAAATACGCCTGCGGGTCTGGGCGCAGGGTAAGTTGTATATACGTTCGATTACGCGCATACAGAAGTAGAAGCCGTAAGTTTCTGAAGGGCTTCTGTGACCGGCGCGGCCATCTGCCTTGCCGCTTTCTCAGGCAGTCCGCAAGTCTCAAACTGAGGCGAGGGCTTCAGTTGTACTCAGACGAGCGACACGTTGCTTTAGCCAAGGATGCCCGGACCTGAGTGTGGCGGGCTCCTTGCTGATCGAAGGAAAAAGCAGGGCTTACGAAACAGGCTGGCAACAATGCGGAATCAGTGATAGTGACCCTGAACGTTGAACCTCCGCGAAAGTTCCGCGGTCTACACAACATGAACATTGCGCCGCGTGACTATGCGGCTTTCGCCGAACCACGTTATCCCGGCATTTGCCGATAAACGTTCGGAAGCAATGCCTGATTTCTTTCTTTGCCCGAATTATGTGGCTTATGTACTGACCAGTACATAAGCAAGCCCTTGATCTAACCCTTCTCTAAGGTTGCAGGGCGTCATGAACCAAATGCTACATTAGATTGTAGACCACAAGAACTACCATATGGGGAAGTAATATACATTTCGATCAGATGGCGGTGACGTAACGCGCAAGTGCTACTTACTCCCTGTTGTCCACAAGCCTCCCACAACCTACCGCGACCGCCATCAAGTCCTGCCATTTCCTCTACTCCAGTCTCATTGTCCCACTACGCGTGCACAATCTATGGAGAAGTCTCTGGATGCGGTCCTGAAAAAGCTTGCATCGGACACGGCCCTTCTACCAGACGAGATCAACACCATCGTCCTCTCCTTCGCTTCGACCGAGGCCTCAGAGACACGATCACGGGGCTACCTCACACTCTCCGCGTACTGCCAGGCTATTCGGAAGCAACACAAAGTCACGGGGAAGCACCCCGATCCAGCAACAGAGGCCCTCGCCAGCACCTTCACCCCGGAAATTCGATCTGGATTAGAGGAAACCGACCCCCCTCCCCTGCTCACCGCCCTTAACTTCTTCACTGCGCTCTTTGCCGTCGATGGCCCCGTTGCTGCTACTGTGCTCCAGAAGGATGGTATATTGGAACTCATCATGGACATCGTGGATCTGAACACGTCGCCGGAGATGGGCATCGCGGTCGCGCACCTCTTGGCGCAGGCTGCGGGCGACAAGCAGTGTCGCACACTGTTGGCGGGTTCCTGCCGCGAGTGGATTGAAGGACAGTTCCGTACCGCGAAGGACCCCGGGTTGAAGGCCGCCGCGGCGGTCACGCTCGTCAAACTCACGAAAGGCGGCGCGCTGGATGCGGCAGAGGCGGCCCCCGGTGGACTCGGTGCTACTGTCACCGAAGACCCAGGGATCGTTGACGAAGAAGATCTGGCGTCGGCGATGCGTAGTATGCTGCTGGAGAGCGGCGACCGGTCGACAGCGCTAGCAGACGAGGTCGAGGTCCTGGCATACCTCAGCTCGAATCCATCGGTCAAGGACATGCTCTCACGGGACGACAAGTTCTTGAGGAAGCTCTTCGCCCTTGTTCCTCAGCGCAAGAAACTGCGCACCCCGGAGGCAGATACGACTCTCATATTCGGCGTAGTGGCCATCGCGGGGCAGCTGTGTGCATACAAGCCACGACTAACGGAGGAGCAAGCGCAGATGGAGAAGCTACGGACGATGGCGCGGGCGAAGCAGGGAAAGGAACAGGATACCAGTTCGGCACTCGATGAAGACGAGGAGGTGAAAGCTCGTGTGCGCCGCCTCGTAGCTGCGGGTGTGCTGGACGTCTTCCCGGCGGCGCTGTCCCTGTCGAGCAGCCGCGGCATGCAGGTTAACATCGCTCGAGCGCTCCTCTGTATTATCGAAGACAAGGAGAACCGGGGCAAGGTCCTGCAGAGCGGGGGAGGCAAGGTGCTCATGACGCTCATCAAGCAGACGACGAGCACCGAGAATGGGAAGGCGCGCCAAACATCAGAACTCGACCCGCCAGACTTGGAGGCGATACAGGCGCTAGCGAAGCTTGCCATCACGGCGTCGCCCGTGCAGGTTTTCGGTCCGAACGAGGGCACGATGATAGACGTGATACGCCCATTCTCTGCGCTCCTCCAACATAACAACGCAAACCTCCTACAGCGCTTCGAGGCGCTCATGGCGCTGACGAACCTAGCGTCCCAGAGTCCTGAGCTCGCGGCGCGCGTATCGACCTCCGAGGGCCTGCTGAACAAGCTGGAGATGCTGCTCCTGCAGGACCACGCCCTCGTGCGCCGCGCCGCCGTGGAACTTCTATGCAACCTCGTCGCTGGCTCCGACTCGGTGTACGAGCGCTACCAGACGAAATCGCGCTTGCATGTACTGCTGGCGCTGTCGGACGTTGAGGATTTACCGACACGGCTCGCATCGGCGGGGGCCCTAGCGACGTTGACAGCCTCGCCAAGCGCCAGCGTGGCACTGGCGCAGTGCAGCAGGAGAAGCACAATGTGTCCAGGATCTTGGCGCGCCTCATCGACCCGACAGCGCTCGAGCCGTCCGTGACGGAGGAGGAGGCTGTCGCGCCCGAACAGACGGATCCAGGGCTGGTGCACAGAGGGGTTGTGATTGTGCGCAATTTGCTGTTACACTGCGGGAGTCCGGATCTGCAGAAGGCGATGGTGAAGGAGGTGAAGGCAGTGAATTTGCATGTTGCGCTCATAGACTTGTTGAAGGCGCAGCAGTCGAACCCCCCCTCTTATCAGACCACTGCGGGCCATACCGTCCTGTGACGGTAATGCAACACTTTTGTCCGCAGCCACTGCTGCTCGATTCATCTTCGATTCTTGAGAAATAATCAGAGTACATTTCCGCACGAATATGCGCTTCCACGAATTTTTCAAGGTCCAGGATAAGGAGAAACTGTGTGCTGAGGGCGCTTGTTTCGGGGCGTATGCACAGGCCATAACGCTGTGACGGACCCAACGCGCCTTCTGTGCGTCGAACCTCCCTTTCTCGCAAGCAAAAAGATAGGAATACTCCTAGCATAACCCGCTGTGCCCTGATATTTGGGAGATGAGAGCTAAGATCGAGCGTGTAATGCCGTCGTACCAACGGCAAGGTCCGTGAGAGAGCAATTTGAGGTGGTCGCGATTTTCTGTGTTCTTCCCCAGAGGTCGGGGTGCCTTCAAACTTTACCACAGTATCCAAAGTGTATGTCCTACATCCTATGAAGTAACTAAGAAATCGTTCTCGTTTCATTGTCAGGGCACGGTTGTGCATTACCCACACTTTGCATCACCGTCACAGGACGGTAAAGTGTATCAACGACAATGATAAATCTTGATTTCTCCCTGTCCCTCTTTCTAGAGCTCCACTTGTCCGATGTCAGTGAGTAATGTAGTTCAGTAGAGTAAGTACTGCAAGAAGTTCACTCGCTCGGGTGTACGAAGTCGGACCGGGGAATCCGGATAAGGATTCGCCTCGCTTGCCGCATCCGATTGTTCTCCGGCGACGACGTGCACAAGTCGAGGGTGCACACCTTCCTGTATATCGCACCCTCCCACATACATTCGCCCCGTCTTCCTTATACATCATTAGAGACAGCTACGGCCATCCATAATGGTGCGTTCATCTTACCAGACGCGACGAACGGTCCCGTTAACAACGACTTGCGACTAGGCCCCATCTAAGAAAGCTGGCAAGAAAGTGGCCAATGCGCCCAAGAAATCAGCGGGCGCTGGCAAGGTCGCCAAGGTGCGTGTCAGCTCATGCTCCAGCCATCGTATCTAACAGCCCGTAGGCGGACTGGAAAGAGGGCTTCAAGAAGAAGCAGGTCGGCGTGTCCGATATGACCCTCCTCACAACAATCAGCAACGAGAGCATCAACGAGAACCTTAAGAAACGCTGGACCAACGCCGAGATCTACACATACATCGGTGCCGTGCTCATCTCCGTGAACCCCTTCCGCGGTACGCACCCTGCATCTAGCATCTCTCGCCCATCGCTCACACTGCATACGCACATGCAGATCTGGGAATTTACACCGATGAGACGCTCGAGAAGTACCGCGGCAAGAACAGGCTCGAGGTCCCACCGCACGTCTTCTCGATCGCAGAGACCGCGTACTACAATATGAACGCGTACCACGAGAACCAATGTGTCATCATCTCCGGCGAGTCAGGCGCAGGGAAGACCGAGGCGGCGAAGCGCATCATGCAGTATATTGCCGCGGTCTCGGGTGGCCAGGACAGCAGCATTCAGGAAATCAAGGACATGGTGCTCGCGACGAACCCGCTCCTGGAGAGTTTTGGTTGCGCGAAGACTCTGAGAAATAACAACTCGAGTCGCCATGTACGTGTATAATCGTCTCTACACGCTCTATCACTGACAGCGAAATAGGGAAAGTACCTGGAGATCATGTTCAACGACCGCGGAGAGCCAATTGGCGCGCAGATCACGAACTATCTGCTCGAGAAAGGGCGTGTGGTTGGTCAGGTTGAGAATGAGCGGAACTTCCACATCTTCTACCAGTTCACGAAGGCCGCGTCCGATGCGCAAAGAGGTACCGTATTGACACTATCGTTGCTCGGCAATTTTTGACCATATGCACAGAGGCGTACGGATTGCAGGGACCCGAGGCCTACGCGTACACCAGTCTCAGCAACTGTCTCGATGTCGATAGCATCGACGATCAGGCAGACCTCAATGAAACCCTGGTATGCGATGATCATATCATGCGCGGGACGGCTCTCACAACCGTTGCAGAATGCCATGCAAATCATCGGTCTTACTGACCACGAGCAGGGCGAGATTTTCAAGATGCTCGCCGCCATCTTGTGGATCGGCAACGTCCAATTCGTCGAGGACGATAGCGGAAACTCAGCGATCGCTGATACAAGCGTATCCGACTTCGTGGCGTATTTGTTGGAAGTTGACCCGGCCCTGACGCAGAAGGCACTTACACAAAGAGTCATGGAGACACAACGAAGTGGCAGGAGAGGGTCTGTCTACGATGTGCCCTTGAACCCTGCCCAAGCAACCGCCGGTCGCGACGCTCTGGCGAAGGCCATATACAACAACCTCTTCGAGTGGATTGTCTCGCGCATCAATTTGTCCATGAAGCCTCGGTCTGCGGCTTCGCAAGTTGTTGGTATTCTGGTGCGTGGCGTCAATATCCGACAAACGACTGTGGCCAACATTATCTACAGGATATCTTCGGCTTTGAGATCTTCGAGGACAACTCGTTCGAGCAGCTTTGCATCAACTACGTCAACGAAAAGCTTCAGCAAATCTTCATTGAACTTACTCTTAAGGCCGAGCAAGAGGAGTACGTCCGCGAGCAGATCAAGTGGACACCGATCAAGTACTTCAACAACAAGATTGTCTGCGATCTCATCGAGGAGAAGCGTCCGCCGGGTGTCTTCGCCGCATTGAACGACGCCTGCGCCACGGCGCACGCCGATCCCAGCGCCGCAGACAACAGCTTCATGCAGCGCACCTCGTCACTGGCTACAAACCCGCACTTCGAAGCGCGCGGCGCACAATTCCTCATCCGTCACTACGCCGGAGACGTGATGTATAACATTCAAGGCATGACCGACAAAAACAAGGACTCACTCATCAAGGACTTGCTCGAGCTGGTGGTGAGCAGCAGCGACCAATTCTTATGCAACCTCTTCCCCGATCGGCCGGACCCCAGCAGCAAGAAGCGGCCACCGACGGCTGGTGACAGGATCAAGGCCTCCGCCAACACACTTGTAGACAATCTCATGAAGGCCCAGCCCTCTTACATCCGCACGATCAAGCCCAACCAGAACCGTAGCTCGTCAGAGTACGACGACAAGGCGAATATGCATCAGATCAAGTATCTGGGCTTGCAGGAGAACATTCGTGTGCGCCGCGCCGGGTTTGCATACAGGAACACGTTCGAGAAGATGGTGGAGCGCTTCTACCTGCTCTCGCCGAATACGTCGTACGCGGGCGAATATACTTGGACGGGCGATGCAAAGTCGGGCTGTGAGCAGATCCTTAAGGATACAGGTATTGCTCGGGACGAGTGGCAGATGGGTACCACGAAGGCGTTCATCAAGAATCCAGAGACGGTACGTACCGCGGCGCCTTGCAAGTACCAGGTACTGACGACAGCACAGCTGTTCGCACTGGAGACGATGCGAGATCGCTACTGGCACAACATGGCCGCCCGTATTCAACGCGCCTTCCGCAACTACATGCGATACAAACATGAGTGCGCACGTCGCATCCAGCGGTTCTGGAAGAACAACAAGGAGGCGCTCGTATACGCGCAGGTCCGTGATCAGGGTCATCAACTCCTTGGTGGTCGGAAGGAGCGCCGTCGCATGAGTCTCCTGAGCTATCGCCGGTTTATGGGCGACTATCTGGACGTCAATGGTAAGAGTGCCCTGGGTGAGGAGCTGGGGAACGCAGCCGGCGTCGGATGTGAGTTGATCTGCATCTGAGTGGTGCGCGGATGCTCATGCAGTACTGTCAGCCGAAAGCGTAGTTTTCAGCATGCGAGTGGAAGTGCTTGTGTCCAAGCTCGGTCGGTCTAGCAAGCCCAGTCCTCGCTTCCTCCTCTTAGTTCGTGCAACCAGTCGCCAGTCATTGCTTCTGCTAACGTGAACACAGACTGCGAAGGCGGTATATATCGTCGTCAATACGAAGGAGGGCATGTCGCTGGATCGGAAGATTCCGCTTGTGACCATCAAGTCCGTGTCCATGACAAATCTTCGGGATGACTGGATGGTGAGTTGCATGTCTCTACCGGAAGACGTTCTGCTGATGCTATTAATCAGGCTTTGAACGTCAACACATGCGAAGAGGGCGACCCCATAATCAATTGCTGGTTCAAGACGGAGTTCATCACCCATCTCAGCCAGCTGGCTTCGGGTGTCACTATCAACATTGCGCCTACGTAAGAAGTCTATGCCTCATTGAATGACAGTTACTGACCGGCACCTAGCATATCATACGCGAAGAAGAAGGACAAGATGGCCGAGATCAAAGGTGTCAGAGATGAGACGATCCCGAGGGACGATGTTTATAAGAGTCACTCCATCCATGTCAAGACCGGGGAGCCAGCCAGCAGCCAGTCTTTCCCTCCGGCAAAGCGCAAGGCTGGTGTTGTACGACCGATCACGCAGGGCAAACTGCTCAGAGCCGGTGGTCCTTCAGTAGGTCGTGCTCTACGCTGAGTTATCTTATTATTGACGCACGTTAGCAGAAGCCTACGCCTTCCTCTCGGCCAAAGCCCAAGTCACAGCCGTTGCCAGGGAAGTCAAGTATCGCTGCTCCTCCTGCTGCACCGACACCGGTTGCGAAGCCCGCTCCTGCTGTCACCCCGAAAGCGCCCATGCCATCTGGAGGCGGATCTCGTCCACCTCCCGCGCCACCTCGCCAGGTTGCGCCACCCCCTCCGCCGCCGCCACCCCCCGCGAAGCCCGAAGTCCCGCAGTATCGTGCGAAGTACGCGTTTGACGGACAAGAGGGCGAGATGTCCCTGAAGAAAGACGACATCGTCGAACTGGTCGAGAAAGACGACAACGGCTGGTGGCTGGTCAAGAAGGATGGCGTCGAGGGTTGGGCGCCGCACAACTACCTGGAGCTCGCCCCAGCAGCGCCAGCCGCGCCACCGCCACCGCCCACGCGTCCACGCCCGACATCGACAATCAGCCCTGCGCCCACAGCGTCGAAGGTGACGCCCGCGGCAGCCGCGATTAAGGCGGTCAGTGCCAACGCCTCGGCGAAGCCTGTGTCCGTCTTCCCAGGGATGGCGGCCGCGAATGGGAGCGCGGCACCGTGGAAGAAGACGCCAGCGGCGTCAAGCGAGAGCTCGCCGGCGTCATCGCGACCATCGAGCACCATCAACAAGCCAGCGCCTCCGCCCGTGGGGGCGAAGCCGAAACCCGCGCCGCCACCAGTAGGCGCGAAGCCCGGCGGCAAGCCTCCAGTACCCTCCGCGCCGCGTCCAACACCGGCAGGGGGTGCGGCCAGGCCCACCCCTGCAGCGAAGCCTGCGGCGCCAGGTGGGCAGATGGACCTTGCTGCAGCGGTACGTCAATTTGTTCGCCGTTTCCTTCCACCTATACTGACTTATCGCGTCAGCTGGCTAGACGTGCGCAGATGATGCACGACGACGACTAATGCTGTGTATCGGTTGGCTTGGTTTACTGTACATGAGAATCTCCTATAAGTTCTTTGTTCCTACGTTGCAAGCTCATTTTACACTACTTTGCACTTTCTTGAGGTATGCGTCCAGTCGGCGTTGCGATTTCTGGGACTCCATGGTAGCGACGTCCTGCTGAGTATTGAGTACCAGTCGCTGGCAACTGAAGCAAGATTATCTTACAGCTGAGAGCAGCTTGGCGCCTTCGGCCAGATGGTCCTTCTTTTCCCTGGCGTCGCGCTCTATGGTGGCTGTCGCCGGTGAGGAGCCGAAGGGCGGTGAGGTGTTTACTGGTGCATTAGCGTAGACGACATCAAGTAAGGCATTGTGTGACGAGCGTCTGCGAGGGGTGTAAATAAGCGCCGCGAGTTTTCCTCAGGAAGCTAGAGAGACCGTACAGTTTTTGGAGGTCCGCAGCTAGCGAGGCTGTTTGAGTCTGCTCTGAGCGAACCGATTGCGCGGTGATCCGCAGGCGTAGGCGAAGTTCCTCAAAGATGTCATTCTGATCGAGCAGAATGAGAGGAGCAGCGTCCGGTGGGCGGACACCTGCAAAAAATGAGCTGGTTGGTAGACGGACGGAGATGGCCCGTGGAATAGTACTTGCCTTCTGTACTTTTGAGCATCGCTTTCAACTGTGCCTCTAGATCGGCATGCATGTGTGCATTTGTGGCGTGGCCGGGCAGCACGATTTGACGCGCATCCTCGGCGTCTTCGACGGCGTCCTCGAGCTCTTCGGCGAGCGCGCCCAAGACAGCCTCCGCTTCTGCTACGAGCTCGTTCTTGGCGAATAGATCGTCCTGTATCTGTGCGAGGGGGCTGACGACTTCTGTTTCGAATGCCTCAATGGCCTTGTTACGTCGATAAGGGCTTAGAGAAAATACATTGCTGAAGCAAAAGACGACGCACTTCAAACAAAGCCGCATTGCGCGCTTGTAGCGCTTCGTGTTGATCTAGATTCCAAGCCCGTGATAGTTCGCTGCGGACATCAACACTGTCGGAAGTAGTATTGTGCGTTCTCGCCAGGGATTTGAGGCCTTCCTGCAACCTGGAGGCTTCGACCTGGAGCTCTTCTGGAGTCCATGTCGATGACTTTCGCTCCGAAGTAAGGGCATGCTGAAACCGTTCGATTATGGCACCTCGCCGGCGGGTGATCTTGGCGAGGTCGGCTGAGTAGTTTGTGCGACAGCTCTCGGCTAAAATTTCGATGAGGGCAGTGGCTGAGTCTCTGGCGTGAACAAGATCGTTGTCTGACTATATAACGATAAGATCGCATGTTTGTGTGGAGGCATCGGGAAAGCCGACCTGAGCAGCGAGATCGGCGAGGCGTTCATGCGTCGCCCTGAAGGATTTCTCGGTCGAAGCAATGCATTCTTTTTGTCGCGCAATGGAGGAGAAGCATTCCTTGTTTGTTATCCTGCAGTATGTCTGATCAGCGGCGCAAATTATCAGACTGGTCAAGGGCTCAGCACTCACTTTGTTTGCTTGATCCGGGATTTTGTAAGCTCTGCCTCGACCTCCAGCAGTTCTGCTTCTCGCGTCTTGTACTCTATCTGTGCACTGATAAGATTAATGCTAATAGAGAATAAGGGCCCGGGCAACATGTCACTCACACCATTCGTGCGGGGGACAGGTACCTGGCGAGCACTTCGTTGTTGTGCGATTCGTCAGCGCCTGTGCCGTCGTCGCCTGCCCTGGCGTCGAGTCTCAGCAATTTAAAACACAATTTAGCATAAGCGCCAACAGTAGTAGTTCATCGTGGTCCAAAGCTATCGAAGAGAGAGCAGCGAGCATGCTATCGTCGTCTTCATCGTCGTCCGCTGCCACCTGGCTGGATATCCAGTCTAGGAGGGCACGGCCAGCGGGCAGATCATTTGCCCAGTCTATATCTTCCGGTATAATCTGACAGTGTGTCAGGAGGCGTGCGATATTGGCTGAATTTTGGGAGTTCTTGTGTGGTGACATGGTGGGCGGGACCAGAATACGAAGTCCATAAACCGGCCCGAGAAACAGGCGCGTTTCGATCGCGTCAATCACGTGACGTCTTGCAGTCAACCTCCCAAAAGAGGAACAAGCGCTTTCCATCCCGACCCTCCACCTTGGCCGTCGCGTCTAGCAGAGATACCCAGGGAACTCGCCTCAAGGAATTTTGACTCAAGATTAGTTGATAAATGGCTGCACTCAAGCACTGGTCTGCTTTGGTGGCGTTTGTCTTTGTCGGTGGGTCATTACGATCGAACCTCTTCGCGTCGTGCTCAACCGTTCTCAGTTTACGTTGGCGTCGCGTCCGGAGACAAACTCACACAATGCTATGCCACTCACGCAGCAATGTGGATATGCCTCGACGCGCTCCTCATCCCTGCCTCCGACATTGTCCTCTTCCGCCTTTACCCCGCCCTGGGGAAACGTCCTCCACACAAAGACACCCCAGCGTACCGCCGCATCCTTGCCACTGTCTACAAACGCGCGCTTACACTATACGTGGCTGGGTTTGGGCTGTACTATCTGTATAGTGCCATGACGCAGCGCACGATATACGAAGATCTCGCCGTGTCCCCGTCCGCCCCTCTGGACGAAATCCGCAAGTCCTTTAAGGTCTATGCCAAGAAGCATCACCCAGACAAGGCGGGCTACGACTCCTATGCGTCATTCATGTCTGTTCGCGATACCTACGAGGCGATATCTCAGCCGCAGATGCGCTTCATCTACGACCGGTGCGCTGCCTTCATTGTCCTGTACCACGGATGACTGAAGCCACATGCAGATTTGGGCCCTTCATGAACCATTGCGATCACTGCAACACTGTCATGGACTACATCAACGAGCTCACTCTCCTCACGTCCGGTCCTTTGTACATTATCTCCTTTGTCGCCCTCCTTGTGATATCCCTTGTCGGTTTCTCCCCTCGATTCCTCTTCGTGAGTCTCCTCTCTCTATGATAAAGCATGCCGCTGATGAGCATCGCCAGACCCAATGGATGCTGTTCTTCGGCACTATTGCCCTTGAGTGCACTCTGCTACTGTTCACGCCAGCCCCCGCGGCCATCTCCAATACCTACACTGCCACGGAGATACCTCCCGCCTTCCCTGCACTCGCCGCACTACGTCGAGTCTTCCCTAACATCCTCATCTTCCAATACGTCAGGTTTCTCCACGACCTGTTCGTCCTCGCCTTCGGCGCAGTGGTCCTATCCGGCCGCGCCTGGCACATCATTTTTCCAGAGAATGAGACTTTCATGGAGGAGTTTAAGCGTCTCACAATTGAGAACAACCTTCTTGGTATGCTGCTGTCCCGCCATAACGGTAGCAGTTCAGTCTGACGCCTCTGCAGCTAACGACATGCTACGCGCCAAGCTTCGCCCCTTACGGCCGCTACATGCCGACGCCTGCGCACTCCTAGAGCGCGGTGGCACCCTTGACGAGCTCCCGGACGACACCCGCGTCGAGTTCTGTGACCGCGTCCTGGACGTGCTTGCAGAGGATCTCATGGACGAGCAGGAGCGGCGAACGATGAAGCGCGTACTGCTCGGCGGGAAGGCGGATCGTACGCTCGGCCTAGTTCTCAATCTAGCGGACGGGAACGGATCTTTGTCGACGAAGATGCCAGGGTCGTTGGAGGAGGAAGAGGAGGAGGAACCAGTAGAGGAAGAAGAAGAGAAAACGTGCACCCCAAAGGCACTTCCTGATGATCATGCGCGAAGAGCATCGCTCCCATTCACGATGAACAACCCGCCCACTGTAACGGGGACGCTACCTCATCACGACCGCATCTCATGGGCAAGGCCGAGGCAGCAGAATTCGCAAAACACTCGGAGCGCCTGGGGCCTACGCCTCCAAAGAGGCCCAAGAGTTCTCCTCACGCAGCAGTATCTAGGAGAAGATGTCGCAGCACGGAACCCGATCTCGCTCAGTGGGCATAGCCTGAACTCGCCGTCCTGCGCCTGACGGTCGTGTTGCCGGTTATTGCCATTATCATCTTACTTACAGGCATAGATTATCGTATACCCACTGTATTTGTAGCAGCACAGTATATTTTACGGAGAAACAGCAGGAGCAACTACTATCTGTTGTCAGAACCGAGTCGAAAGCAGAGGCCCAATTTGTGACTGTTTTTCGCCTGTGGGCTGCGGACCGCGGTGCATGGACAAACAAGACGGCCTTTTTGCACAAGCAAGCAAAAAGCTGAACCCTGCCCGGATCGAACGGACGACCTTATGGATGTTCCGCGGAAGCTGGAATCATACGCGCTACCACTGCGCCAAGGGTCCATGTTAAGCAAGGCTTTACAATCCGATTTAAGGAAAATAATATCCCTCACAACACCAGAACGAATTGAACATCCTCCAATCCCACACCCTGTCCTAGCACACGCACACACTGTGTCTGTCTCAGCAATCATTCATACTTGGGTTGTCTATCGATTCCGCGGACTATATACTGTACATCCATCTCGAGCTTAGGTATTCCTATTAGGCTTGTATGTGCAGTTAGAAGCAGGTAACAAGGCATGCAGTGTAGAGACGATTCAGATGCGGACATGAGTCAGTGATGAAGCAGAACCATAGGAAAGCGGGGTGGTATATACTGCATAAAAAGGTGTGGTATCATCCGTGATGAAGGAGAGGAAAGTTGGGACGGATGGGTTGGGGAACCGCGATGCGATGGGCAGGCGGACCAATGCGATGGGAGCACCGCGATGCGATGGTGGATAGTAAGCATATAAGATTATAGGAAAGCGAGGGAAGGAGCGTGGTGAGCGCCGGGCTCAGAACGACGAACGAGTGAAGATGGGGGGCGTAAGGTGATGGGTCGTGAAGGTCGTGAGGTGCCGTGAGATGTTGAGCTAGCGAGCAGCATCCGCAAACGCGCTCGCAAAGCCAGAATGCAAGATGCATCGCCTGACGATGACATAGCGATATTCGCCGTCTGATGCCACCCTTAAAGCGGCGGGGTGGTCACCAGTATCGGCGGTCGTGTATCCGGCGATACGCTCCTCGACGGCACGGTCATGGCCTCCACCTCGTCCTCCGACACCGTCATGATGCTCGCCATGCTATCATCCGCCATTGAGAACGAGTCGTCCGCGAACGAGCCGTCGGGCGCGGGTCCGTCCTCGTCGCCGTGCGTTCGCCGCCAGCTCTGCACCTCTTCCTCCGTAAGCACCTTCGTCGTCTTCTGCTCGATCTCGGGTTTTGAGATGAGCGCGCGCTTGCCCGAGTTGATAAGCCCTTCGATCGTGGCGCGCACACGCTGGAAGGCCTCGTCTTTGTCGGCGTCCTTGACGAGCTCCTCATCTTCGTCCTCGTCATCTTCGTCCTCGTTCTCCTCGTCGTCCCCGTCGTTCGTGGTGTCGTCTTTGGACACGGCACGATAGGCGCGCGGGGGCAGAATGAGGCGCGACTCGCGCAGCTTGCGCTTCAGGTCGCGTATCTCCTTCGCCTGCCGGCTCTTCGTCTTCTCCAACGTCGCGTTGATCGCGAGGAGCGACTTGTTCGTAATCTCCAGGTCTGCAATCTAGGGAGGGTGAGGAACTGGATGTACATAAAATCTGATGCACGCACCTTTCGATTGGACTTCGCCTCTAGGCGCTCCTGCCGCTCCTCAGAATTATCGGAGTCGTGTTCTCCCGAGTGATCGCTGCGGTATGAATTGTCATTATGCCTCGTGGAGGCGCTACTTGCACTGTCGTCCGAGTCCGTCCGCATAGAAAGCGAGGACCGCGAGATGGATGATCGCGACGAGTACGACAGCGCGGACGTCGGCGGGGAGTGTGGAGGAAGGGGTATTGTCGTCGGGTCCACCTTTGCATTGAAGTTGGCAATCTGCGATGGATCGACCTTTGCGCTAATGCGGCGGTTGTGATTGAGCGCAGGCGAGGAATCGTCGTGCGGTCGGGAGAACGGCTGGTAGTTGTGGCGGAGGTCTGAGGCCGTTGCCCTGCTCCAGGAGCCATATCTATGCGGGTTGGCGGCTGGTGTGGAGGTGGTGATGGGGTAGAGGGATGCGTTCTCGGCTCTGGATGTGGACGCGACCGCGGATGCGGCGGACTGGGACGCGACGGTGGACTGCGACGTGTTCGACGAGATGGAGTGCACGCGTCGGCGACCGATCGCAGAAGCAGAGGAGGGCGCGACGGAGAGACTGTCCGGCGGAGTCTTGGCGCCGCTGGTGAGCTTCGCCTTGATGCGCATGACGCCGCTCGCGGGTGCGGGCGTGGGTGCAGGCGGAGGCTGATAGTCCCCGTCGGAGCCCAGCTGCTCCTCGGCCAGCTGGCCTGGGTTGAAGGAGATGCTCTGATGGTGGGCTCTGTGCTGGTTGACGTCTGGCGAGAGCGTCGGCCTGAGCACCGGCGTCGACGGCACGGACTGCGCGGTCTGGGAGCGCGCATAGCTTGCGGGGCGCGAGGCCGGGCCTACCCTGGGAGAGAGGGCGCTCCTGGCCGGCGACGAGGAACGACTGATAGGAGGTCTGTTATTGGCTGGGGTCATCGTGCGGGTGATGGGCGAGGAGACGACGCTGCTGGTGCCGCTGGCGGTCTTGCGCATTGGCGTCGCGCTCGTGTTCACCTTCGCCCTGGGGCGCACGGCCGGTGTCGTGGCTTGGGAGGAGTTGTATGTCTTGAGGGGCGACGGGGCGCGGGGGACGTTGGGCGACGTCGCGAGGGTCGAACGCGCCCTGTTCATGTCGTTGTATGATACCTTTGCGGTAACCTAGACAGGCGCGCTCGTCAGCCCTGGTCCCCAACGTCGCGCACAACGACGAGCAGCAGCGGCCAGACCTTGCGTTTCATGGGCGCCTCCATTGCTGGCGACGTCTGGACAGTGAGATGGTTCAAGTCAAGTACCAGAACACGGATTCGGCGGATGCCGCACCTGGCTCACCATGGTCCCGTACGGCGAGATCGCTCTCCACATTCCGTTCACCACCATTTTGTAACTCACAGGCGCTGGGCGATGGCAGAGACAGAGACAACCACCCGTTACATTCCGAACGACAGCTCCCGCAACCATCGAGGTCCAGATGCCAATCTAGGACTGTCGAGCCATCGTTCCCCGCAATTCAATGTTCAGCCACAATTGCCCTGAACCTCTATAGTACAACTGCTATGCTATTCCCTTCTTCACCAGCACGTCGGCGACGACCTTCTCGATCAGTGATCTCAAGCCCTCCGTGCCACCTCCTCCGAGCGCCGCAACGACGCTCTTCTCCACATATTTGCCGACCATATCCACCTCAATGTTGACCTTCGCCCCTATCGGCTTCTTGCTTAGCGTAATCTTCTCTTGCGTGTGCTGGATCAACATGATGCTGAACCGACGCTTCGCATCGTCGACGCCGGTGATCGTAAGCGAGGCGCCGTCTATAGTCACGTAGCCTTTCGGAATGATGTACGGGAGGAGGGATGGAAGCGTAGCCGTCGGCTCAGGGAGTTCGAAAGTCAATCGCTGCGAGTCTCCGTCGTCAGAGCGCTCGATCAGCGTAGCCGTCCCGTCAACATGAGCCTGCACGCGTCTGATCAGAATCGTGACCGCGCAAAGACTCGTTACTCACCTGAACGAAATGTCCCCCGAACCGCACATGGGCGCCCATGGCACGTTCGAGGTTGACCTGATCGCCAACCGTCCGCTCGCCTGCAAGCTCGCTGTCAGCAGGGCGGACAGGCGGGTTGTGCACAAGCACTCACCAAGATCAGTGCGCTGCAGCGTCTCATTCGCCAGCCAAACCTTGAACCACCCCCCGTCCTTCTGGGCGTCAAACTCCGTCACAGTAAGGCAGGCGCCGTTCACTGCGATGGAGTCCCCGACATGGCAGTCGTCCAGGATTGACGCCGAGTCGCTGATGACCAGCGTGCACCCGGTGTCATCCTGGTAAATGGACGAGACGTTTCCCAGATGTTCGATCTAAGCGCTCGGTGAATCCTGGAGCTTCAGGGTGCTGGGGAACTCATACTAAACCTGTGAACATGATGGGGGAGAGCAAGCCGAGGATGGGAGCAGTCCGGATGTCGGGCCGACTGGATGCGCCCGCACCCCTGACGCAGTCCTTACGTTCATCTCTGCACCCAGAGGCAGACCGTCAGCAGCGCCTGCAGCGAGCTTCCGCACTGCTCAACGACTGCGAAGGCTTCCCCTGATGTCTCCCGTCAAATCCGACCGTCAAAAGCTCAAGACGTACGGCGAACGTCTTGCGGAGAGAACAACCGTCTCCGAACGCTCTCTCGTCCAGTCGTGGTTGGGTATGCGCACGTCTCCGGGACCCATTCGACATCTGAACTCGCTCTAGTCCTCTCACCTACCACTCGCCTCAAGTTTTCCCTCGCTCTCTGCGGCTTCGCCGCCGCCGGCCTCGTCCTTGCCGACTACGTCGACCGGAGGTTCCCAAATGAACGTGAAGCGCGGCCGCCCGCCGCCCCAAAGCCTGCATAGTAATGGAGGATAGCAAGGATACAGAGTGTGCGTGTGGTAATGTACAATGGTCGTGGTCAATAGTGCTGTTGAGTATTGAAATGATGCAGGGGTAGTCCAGTGTAAGCTGCAGACATAATGCGAAATCGAGACTGTGTGCTAGCTGGTCATGTTCACAATGCTGTTGTCGTCGTCTTCGGCTGCATCATGACGGCTCGCGGGGTGGTTGGCGACTGCCCGCGCAGACTCGGTCGGCGATAGAAAGGCGACATAGGATGTTCCGCGTCTTCGAATCCGAGGTGCAGCGGCACCGGCAGCGCGTCCGCGAAGGGCTGCCCCTTCTCGTGCACCGCTGCGTCGCCGTACCCCGCCTTCTCCCTCGCGCGCTCGATTTCCTCTAGGCTGTCCAGCGTCGGGTAGCGATGCCCGTCCTCGGCCGCGATGCGCGCCTCCCAGGCCTTGTTGCCCTCCACCTCCAGGTTGTCCGCCCACTTATCGTTGCGACGGCGCCCGCAACCGAAGATGTCGCGCAGGGCAGCGCGGTACTTGTCCCAGAAGTACACGCCTAAGACGATTGCGGCGACGACGGCCAGAGAGAGCGCCGCGATGCCAATCGCCTTCCACTGTTGCGATTCCAGGTGTGAGCGGGCGGCCGCTGCGGTCTTGTTCGCATCCAGCGTGGGCGTCGCCGTGTACGGAACAGAACTGAAGGTTTGTGTGAGCGTGGGCGCCGGGAGTGAGCGGGACTGGTACGAAGTGCGGTGTTCGGTGTAGGTGTGCGTGGTACCGCCGCGATCGACGATGACTTCGGTAGTGGCGGGGACCAGCGAGGACTTGCTGCTGTGGTCCTTGTCGGACGTGCTCTTTGCGGAGGGCGACGAGTGGCTTAGGCTACCGGAGACAGTCGCTGAGGACGATGTTGATGCTGTCTCCGAATGTCCAGCCGACATGGACATAGACGTTGTCGGTGTCGGCTGGAGTCGATGTCCCTCCATCTCGCCTGTTCCATCTCCGTCCAGCAGGCCAGCCACCGGATCGTAGACGGGCGAGGCATGCGCAATCGCCGCGAGAAGCAAAATGAACCAGGATTTCCGCAGCAGCATGATTAGAGGTCGAGAAAAGTACAAGGCGGGTGGAAGGATCTGTCCAACTGGAGCTCGCGCAAACTCAGGAGGGACTGGCTGCACAGCTGTCATTTTAGCTGCAGTTTCTCGAGACGTGCGGAAGCAATCGCGGTCACGTGAGTGCTACAACTTCAACATTGCCTTTCAGGAAAAGGTCTGTACGTAGCAATCTACCAATCCGTCTGTAAGGTGATGCGTCCCAATTCCAGTCATTCATGCTCTACGTGTACAGGTGGTACGAATGAGGATATCCGGTGTCTACGATACAATTCCCGAGATCTACATATACTACAGAGGCGCGATATAGAGATAAAGAAGGCGCAGGGAATAAAGACAGCGGCTCATGCGAAGCGGACCTTCTCACCAGGTCGCCCTTCGGAGAGCAGGACGACGGCCTACACCGTGTCATCAGACAGTGTACGGCATCATGACAGCGATGAACTCACATATTTGCCACTAATCTTCCAACCAGGCTCCTCCTTGTCGAGCTTCTCGGCCAGCTCGTCGCCTTGATCACCGAGTCCGACGACGACGTCACTCTTTATCGTGCGTAGACTGGCCACCTTTGGCGCGCCTGCTGAGCTGGCCATCGGGCCGATAGCGACGTCGAAGGGCGTGCTCGCAGGAGCGGCACAGTCGTAAGTGAGCTTGCGGTGATTGAGATCGCCCTGTAGCCTTGTCAGTGCCGCAAATAACACCGCGGAAATCGACGACGCACCTTGAAGATGACCAAATCGCTCTTGCTCAGATGGAGGAAGAGGTCGGGAGCCTCCGAGTGCAAATCCCAGAATGTATAGCCGGTACACCAGAATGGATGCTGCTCGTATACCCACTTGCCCTGCTGCTCGTACTCTTTCCAGCGGTGCCCAAGCTTGCGAAGACTGCCCAGCTCGATTTCGGTGGCCTTCGGAAATAACTGACCGTAGACCAGACTGTTCAGCAGCCATTCCCAGTCCTTGCGCGTCACGTCCGAGACGAACCACGGGTACCGCTTGCCGTGGAAGCGAACTTCAGAAGCGAGGCCACTTTGAATGAGGAAGTCGGCGTAGACGCAGTCGCAGTAAAGTTCGAAGCCAGCATTGTCGAGTATGAAGTCAACGCGGCCACCAGTTTTGCCGCGCAGCTCCTTCACAGTGGCCCAAAGGTCGTTCAGATGGTTGCCAAGAATGTTCTTCTCCGTGGCAGCGAGATGTTCGCCACCAGTGGACTGAAGGGCCTTGATTTGTTCCTCAGACATATTTATGAGGAGGGAGAGATCAGTCGAGTTGCCCCACAGGCAAACTTAATGGTCAAGGTCAATCCAGAAAGCCCTATGGGTTAACTTACATGCACGAACCTTGAGTGAGCTCCAAGAACATAAGTCGCTCGGCCTCCATCTTCTCGTCGTCAGACATGCCCTCTGCGATCTTGAACGGCTCCGCGAAGCGCATAGATAGTTCGAAGACGGCATCGGAAGAGCGAGAAAAGGTATCGCACTACAAAGTGATGAGCATATATGGACCGTATGTACAGGCACACACACCTTCTGTCGGAAGAAGACGTCGTAGTCTTTCCAGAACTTGCTGACGCTGAAGCATTCCCGCAGGCGACGATACTTGTATGCTTCCGCAAAGAGCCAGGGAGCGTTCATGAAGTCCTTTCCTGGGACCGTGTGTTATCGCTTTGCGCACGAACAATGCGATGGAACGCACCTTGGAAGTACTTCGCAATCTCTTTGTTCCACAGCGCCACGTCGCCCTCGTTATCGTCCACAATTGGACGCAACTTCGCGTTGCCACTTAGGTCGTGCATTAGCACGTCCATGCGCTCAATGCACCGGACGAGGTCGGTGATGATCTCTTCGGAGCTCTGCTGGTTGAGCGTGACAGTGACATCGTCAATGGCCTTGCCGAGGATGGTTGGAAGGCGGGATTGCATGGTTGCGTGAGCAAAACTGTATTCATGGTACCCGCGGTACGCCCTGATAACATGGTCAGTAACAGTCCCTATATATCCGCTTAGGACGACTTACGGCCAAGGCGGGTTATTCGGGTCAATCTAGTCGCAAGGTCAATGTTCATTCGCATGTAGTCAACTGCCATCGCACCCTTGTAGGAGTCCTTGGCCATGGCGCCTTGATGTTGGAATTCTTGGACGGCAAGTGACCGAGATGCAAAGCGACTATATGCGCCGACTGTTAGACGCCCTTTCGGACAGCATAATTCCAACACGTACCTTTCGTGGTAGGCTGAGCCATGGCGAGATCTGTGGGACAGAATACGCGTCAAGACCTCAACATTATGAGGATGCAGCGGAGCGTACCTGTGTACGCGCGCGCGGTCTCGGGACAGCGGTGAACGTCGAGGACGGCGACGATGAGATGGAGGGCGGAGGCTGGTTGAGAGTAAGAGATCCGCGATGCTCTGCCTTATATGCGCGATCCGAATGTCAGCTGACATGGTTCCGATGACGGAAACGACAGAGAAAGCGACTGAATACGCCGAATGAGGAAGTCATTCTGGCCTATTTGATCTTGAACCGTGACGTCACGCGTCTGGACGCGATCCCGATCTCGCGACTTGTAGTCGTACTTGGGGCAATTGGCTTCATTTTCTCCGACCGCCGCCTGTTTTCCCTTATCCCCGGGTGCGCTCCGGGCCTGGTGCGATCAGGCCGCCTCGGTAATAAAGGTCGGATCCGTCGGAGGGTACCGGGACACAAGCATTGGCAAGTCAAGTCGCCTTCACCCAGATCAGCATGTCGTACGCGAACGTACAGCCGGTGTGCATCTAATGAGGCCCCATTGTCGGCAGGGCGAACGTGTGCAGGTGCTTGGCTCACTTACTTTGCCGTACCCCATCGTCGTTCAATTGAACGTATGTGCATGAAGATGTAAAAGATGAATCTGATAGGAACAATACCTGCTTCCCGATGACCTCAGGCTGCTGGGGGGCCAGAGGTGGGCACCGATGCCGAAAGCCCACAAACTCAAAATCTAGCACCTACGCACTGCCATTGAAAGACAGCGCTCATGAGCGGAGTACTCTGTTGGTCTACTGGCGCTATAGTCTATGAGCAATGCTCGTAAACGGAGAGACAAATGACGTCCAACCGTCTGGCATCATCACTCGCGCGTACTGGGCTCCTCGCGTCCCTTCTCTATGACGCTAGCAAAGAGTGGCCAATCGTGGCTTTTCCTGCACATCTCCCTGAAGAACCCTCCGCTCTTCTTCAGAAGCTCACGCGGCGTATCGAATTCAACGATATCGCCGTTCTCCAAAACAAGAATGCGGTCGTAGTCGATTATGGTCTTCAGCCTGTGCGCGATGGTGATGACCACGGAGCCTGATAGCTCCGTCCTTATAGTTTCCTGGATCTAAGGCGATCAACGCGTAAGCGGGGGCACCATATGCGTGACACATCTACACGGCACCTGATCGTCAAGCTTCGAATCGATTTGGGAGGTCGCTTCGTCCATGATGATGATAGTCGTCTTGCGGAGGACGGCCCGAGCGAGAGCGACGAGCTGCCTCTCTCCGCCGCTTAGCGATCCTTGAGATACCGGCATGTCTAGAGGATTCTTCTGGCCCGTTTGGTCCGTATGGTGCAGAAGATATGTCAAGTGGCAGCGGTGAAGTACATCCATGCATTCCTCGTCGGAGCGCTCAGACATCGGGTCGAGATTGCTGCGAATAGTGCCGGAAAACAGAGAAACATCTTGACTGACAATCGTCTTGTTGAAACGACGGTTCAGCCTCGTGCACGCCCTCAAGATTGTCTACTTACAATGCGTGTGCGGAGGTCTTCAAGTCCTATCGTGGATATATCGATACCGTCGATGCTGTGAACGTGAACTGAGTATGAAGGAAGACGTTTGATGTAAGTTACTCACATTATGCGACCTTCGCTCGCTTCCACCATGCGCAAGAAAGAAAGGGCGAGTGTCGACTTGCCCGACCCAGTCCTTCCTACCTGCACGCGTCAAATTATATCAATACAAGAACAACACCGAGCCGTGCTTGGGTCTTACCACTCCAATCTTTTCCGACGGGTTCACTTCGAAGGATAGGCTCTTCAGAACCGGCGGTAGATGCGGCGCGTACCGAAGTACTAGATTGTCAACGACTACACTCCCATTCGACGATGGCCAGTAGGCTGGAGGGCGCCGGTCCAGTATAACAGCAGGAGCCTCCTGCGGAACACTGAGGTACTCGACGACGCGCTCAACGCTATTGAAATCAAGCTCAAGCTGCGCGGCAACACTGTACCAATCGAGGTCAATATCGGCACAAGCCAGGTAGAACAACGGGTTACCGGACGAGCTGCCGATTAGCTTCCGCAAAAACCGTTGCCTGCACGATGATGATAGCGGTCGAACCATCGTTAACGCCCGCCCAAAGCGCGAACAGCGTGGTTGCGAAGACGACGACGGATCCGAGACAATCGTAACGCCAGCTCAACCAGATGCTGACGAGCCACTACCAAGCACCCACGTAAGCATGCCACCGATGCAGTCGGGCGAGACACTCACGTATACATGGTCGAAGGACTGGAACCTGTCTACCTTCTTGTAGAAGGCTTCCTGGTATCGCCTTTCCATAGCAAACGCCCGTACGTGCGTGATCCCGCGCATCAGCTCGTCGAAGCCCGCAAACGCCGGCGAGAGGCTGATACTCTCCAATCGACGTAGGTCGCGGGACGCCCGTATATACCTCGGCGCGAGGCGCACATATAGCCAGGCGATGAACAAGGCGAAAGGCGCAAAGGTTGGCACGATGATTAGGATTGTCAAGAACGACGCCAGGAAATTCAGTACGCCAGTGAGACAGAAGCGCGCCGAGTTGTACACCGCACCATCAATGGTGTTGATATCCGTCGTGAAGCGGTTGAGAATGCGTCCCACGGGAGTGGTATCGAAGAAGCGACTCGGCGCACGAGCGAGTCGAGCAAGCAGAGCATGGAAGAGGGCGCGAGAGGCTTGCAGGCCGGCATAGTACCCCAAGGCGATGAAAAATAGGACCGCAAATGCGCCAACGAGGGAGATATAAAGATATATCATGAGCCACGGTTTGACATTTTCTGCTGGGTGTGGTAGGCCTTCCCATGGGTACTGGAGTATCCGCGTGTATGCGTGGAGAGCAGGAGAGTCGGGTTCATAGGCACCACCCCAAGCGGCCAGGAAGAACTGGCAAGGTGTTAGTGCCGAGCCTTGACATTATATGTACGGAGGCGAAGCGACATACCTGATTCAATACATTGACAAAGCGGATGAAAAGCATCAAGAAGACGACCAAAAACCACACAATAATACCCGCTGCTCGGATGTAGGTCAGGTACGTTGTCAATGTGACGCGCCCCTCTGCGCGCGTCTCCTCCTCAACTAGTTTGCCATTCGCTTGTTGTGACGGATGATCATGGGTGACTTTGCCGGTGACCGCGTCATCTGCTTCGTTGACCTCGGGTTTCTCCTCGACCTCCTCTTCGACGAAGGCTTCATCTTCCATCTCGATAACTTTGTCCAAAATCCCCCGTTGACGCAGTTCCTCCACGCTGCCTTGATGCAGCACTTGACCGCGCGACAGCTCGACTAGGCACGTGGTGTTAGGAAGGCAGACACCGATGTGGTGTGTGACGAGGACGATGGTGCGGCCTTGAGCAAGCTCGCCTGACAGACAGTGTTGAACAATGTGCTGTGCGGTGTGCATATCGACGGCAGCCAGACTAGGATGGTTGGTGAGCGGTGGATTGCAGCAAGATTTCCGCAACGTACGGGTCATCCAGCAATATGAGTTCCGCCTGCGAATACATCGCCCGGGCGAGGGCGATGCGGGCGCGCTGACCACCGCTGGCTGTTACGCCCTTTTCGCCGATTTCTGAAACGGTTGAGCAACTCATACTCAAAAGCAGGCGTGTGTGAACTTGCCCGTCATGTCCCCCGCGGGGAATACTTCCAGGTCGCGAAGGAGGGCGCATGCTTCAATGACTTTCCTATACCTGGCTTCATCGAATCCAAAATCGGAGCCAAAGATAATGTTGTCGCGTATGGTGGCATGCTCGAGCCCTGGATATGAAAAGTGAGCGGATCAGTTTCGACGGCCCAGATGGCAGATCGCTTACATGGATGCTGAGCGCAGTACGCCACCTTATGGTTGTTTTTGTCCATAAGCACTTTGCCCGAAGTACAGTGCATTTCTAAGATTATGAGACGCGATAGACGTGCCGTCCGAAAAGAACCCACCGCCAAGAAGTGCAGCCAGAAGCGCGCTTTTCCCAGAGCCTTATTGATCATAAGTAGGATGACCACGAAAGCATCGATGCACACACCTGTAGCCCCCGACACCAACGTTAATCCGCCCTTGGGAAAAAGAAGGTCTAGAGGTCCCAGTTGGAATGGTGTGCTGCCGGAAGCCTGCGACGACGGCGTATACCACTCGAAGGTGGCCTCCTTGAATCCGATGTCGACCACCTCCTTCGGCACAGAAGACGCGGCGAAACTGGACGCCCAGTCCGGTACCTCGTCCTCCTGTAGGAAGCTCTCAATGCGCTGCATGGAGACGTAAGCATGCAGGAGGGCGAAAACCTGACCAGGCAGCGCGGTCATGGGTTCTTGCACTGAAAAGGCACATCAGGGAAAGAGTCTGGCTCAAACACGAATGGCGTACGCTGCGAAAATAGCATAAGTGCCGTGAACGCTTTAGAGACAGTGAGTGGTTGTCCGGCGATGAGCGTGTAGGACATAAATGCGGCGAGGGCGGTAGCGGAGGGAATCCACGTCCTATCGGTAACTTCAGCACACCATCCTTAATCCACACAGTCGTGACATACCAGATAAAGGTGATCAGAACGTCGACGACATTTTCTTTGACACGCCACCCTAGTTCCGTTTCACGAGCGTTGAGCGACAGCTTGGCCCAGAAGCCCTCTGGACGGTATCAGCATGGGCGAACGGCTTGCAGACCAGAGGCACGTACCCCAGCCATAGAACTTTAAGAACCTGATATTCTGCAACATCTCGTTGACAACTTTCA
The DNA here is from genome assembly GCA_007026445.1 of Schizophyllum amplum. Classification (NCBI taxonomy): domain Eukaryota; kingdom Fungi; phylum Basidiomycota; class Agaricomycetes; order Agaricales; family Schizophyllaceae; genus Schizophyllum; species Schizophyllum amplum. The sequence continues at coordinate 1,378,299 of VDMD01000004.1, read as the reverse complement.
TGCGTTTATCCTTCGCTTTCCAGGCATTTCTTGTCACCTAGCATGTATGTCAGCAACGAGAGGAAGGAACGGCAGCCGACAAACGTAGATGTTGTATTTGGCGAGCGGATAGTTCAGCACATACGCCACCAGGACGACGCCGACACCGAAGAAGGCTGACCAGCCGAGAATGCTTTGCGTATCGTGAGTACATGGTTCCATTAGGTCCATGTCAGTCTTCTCACTTGTGGAGGAAAACCAAAGCGATGGCCAGACGGATTGGAGAAGCGAAGAGGCCGCTAAACTCCCAGAAGCGCTGCGCAACCGCATACGAGTCACCCTGCATGAGATTCACTATCTTGCCTAGATCGGCGCTGTCTTGGCCATCGTCCTGCCCTCCCGCCTTGCCGACGACATCCTGACGCTTGAGCGACTTGTAGTGCAGGGCGCAGAAGAGCTGGCCGCGGGTGCGCTCATAGCAACGCCGCTGGTGCCAGCGCTGGATGAGATCTTTCTGCGCGAAAGAAAGGTGCGCGAGGAAGACGACGAGAGCCCAGTTGTATGCTGTCGTCCGTGCCCCGGGCGCTTTGCTCTCGAGTGCTTTCAAGATCTCCTGCAGGGCATACGGAGGTACAAATCCTAACAGGATGATTAGCGTTGGTGCATCGCAGTTCACGGTGCGACATACCGACAAATACGGTCCACGAGGACAACAGGAGGTCAAGAATGAGGTCGAGTGAGTTGGAAACAATGAGAAACCGCAGCAGGGAATGGTCCGGATGTCTAACACGGTGTTAGTCCTCACGGTATACGCACACTATCGAGCACTGACGCTCTCCTGTACTCAAGATACTTGTTGAAGAGGTTCCTATGTTGGAAATACGGGGACAGGGACCACACATCGGTTGCCTGCAGCGTCCGCTGGTCCGAGACACCGAAGATAGGCTCGACGAATGAGAATGTGAACCACTGCCAGAGGGTCACGTCGTCCTCCGGAACGGTGAGGAGCACCGATGGCGGGCTTGTAGGCTTTGCGACATTGTCCGCGGGACGAGCAGTTTTGACTGGCAGCGTGCCGCATACCCAAGTGAACAGCCCCGGGATGACCATCTCGAGGACGTCCTTGACTGCCCTTCCGGTACTCACTCGGGCGTCGTAGCCCAAGCTTACAACGGCAGACAGGACATAGAGGAACGCGAATATGAGAAACATGTACGGGGGCGTGGCAGGCGGCTTCACAGATGTTCTGAGGGTCACATAGGCCTGAATTTGACATTGAATACTTCTCTATACACCACAACAGCGACCGTACCCAGCATATGCATGTCACCAGATAGGCAGCTGTGTTGTGGACATTGCCTGAAAGGTATCCATGAATGGAGACGGCGGCGGCCACGGCGGTCTGTAGGGCTGCGAGAACGACCAACACCCGTCCCTTCCATAAGGCTGGAACGACGGGGATGCGGACCCCGTCCTGTAGATCCTCAATGTGTATAAAGCCCTCAAAAGGGCGACAGAAGGTGTGCCAGGCAAATTGAATGGGTCGGGGGAGATGGATGAGACGTAAGACATCGCTGACGAAGCTGACCAGGATGAGAGCAGCGGGAATAGCGGCCGTCAGAAGGAAATTTTCGTCGAAGAGGGTATCGCGCAGAGTGGAAATATGAAGGGAAAGCATGGCGCCACCGTCAGATCGTGAAGAGGTCTGCATAGACAATCGTTAGCGATGTCGTCGCGGACTCAAAAGGGAGGAAATGCGATGAGGCTCAGTAAAACCCAATTTTGTACCCATGCAAAGCACTCGTATAATAGGAAACAAAGACATTCATCACAAAAACAAGAAAGATAACAAAGACTCACCAGCTGCAGAACGTCTCTTGCTCGTCGCAGTCGACGTGGTTGCGGTCAAGAGACGAAATTCGCATGCGGGCGATGGGAACGATATCACCGAAAAACCACGTGACAGAATCCGCGCCGAGAGCGCCGGCGCCGTCAGGCCACTGTCATCACTCGCGAGTCGCTGCACACCCTCTCGCTCCCTCTTCCACCTTGCCACAGTCCACCATGTCTAGTCGAGAACCAATGTGGTACTGCCATGAAGTCTGTCTAGCGCATTGATACAGGACGAGGCGCTCATACTGACGAACGTCGCCAGTGCCATGCGGAGATGCGTCCGCAGATGGTGGGCATGTTATAGCGGCCCGTTAGGAGTCGCTTGCTGACGAGGCGACCTCCCAGGTACCGTACCCCGTCTGTGCATCCTGCCAAGGGACATTCGTGGAGAAGGTGCGCACGATCAACTCGCCCTACACCTCACGGCGCTTAGCAATCGCTTTGCAGATGGACAATCCGACCGATGATCCTCGGCAGTTCACTCATGAAGAGGACGATGTGCCAGGTTAAGCTACTCAGCACTGTGCCAATGAACGTTTGATCTGACATGTCGGTGAAGTAACGCTTCTCGATCTACTGTCGGGCCTCGGAGGACCTGCTCCCCCACGCCGTGATGAACCACGCGCTCTGGCGACCAGCGGCTCCAGGGTGCGTCCTGACATTCTGCCCTACTTCATAGAGTCTGATAACCAGGTAGAGACTCAGCTTCCAGACAGGCAATGGTGGCAATGTTACCTTATCCTTTGGTAGCGGCGGCGGCTTTGGATCAGGGCCCGCATCCCCCATTCCCACATTAGCAGAGTGAGCGAACGCCATATTCGTGAGCTTGGCGTGAGCAGTCAGTCGCTCATCGCTTCACAGCTTCCTCGCCGCTGGGCCGCAGCCTGATAGGCGACGCGATCGGGCCGAGGCGCCAGGCATTGCGGGGCCGCTGTTCGCTCAATACCTCATGGCCTTGCTTGGAGGACGTGCTGGCCCATCACTAGGTGATCTCGGAGCCATGCCAGGCCAGATGGGAGACTACGTATATAACCAAGAAGGTGCGCCACATTATTTGAGCCATAGTTTGCTTGCTCACGCCAAACACGCTAGCGCTTGACAACATCATCTCCCAGTTGATGGAGAACTCGAATTCGCACCGTCCAGTGCCCGCATCCGATGAGATCATGGAGGATCTCCCGCGAGACGTTTTGGAGGAAGGATGTGAGTGCCAATTCGCGTTATTTGCCGTTATCTGACGATGATGTTCAGCCCCGATGCTGGAGAAGGACTGCGCTGTCTGCAAGGACCAATTCCAGGCGAACCCGGAGGATCCTGCAGAACAATTGTGGTCACCTTGCCGTGCAAGCATCCCTTCCACGAGCCGTGCATCATGCCATGGCTCAAGTCGAGTGGAACATGTCCTGTCTGCAGGTTCGTGTCTTCTCATGCGTTGCGATAGGTGTCGAACTCACTTCCGCGTCTGCCTCGTAGATATCAACTTGTGCCGCAGCCAGAGCAACATTCAAGCCCTGGCTCACCTCCCGCCGGTGGTCAGGGAGGTTCCGGTCAGCCTGGCCAGGACAGGTCAGGGTGGCGCAATATCGTGTCTTCCATGATGGGTGGCCAACCCTCGCCGCAAGCATCCAGCTCCGGCGCGTCTGGCGGGCAGGCGCAGAACCGCGACGATCGCAATCAAGACCGCGAGCCACAGCCTCCCGGAGGATGGAACTAACGTCGAGACTCGTTTCGCGTGTTCGTGATGTTGCTCATCCGTCGTGTTGTCCCCGTGCGTCTTAATTGAATTCCATGTCATAATCTGTACCCATAGACAAGTATCTCGCTATCGTTGGGTGGATGTTGTATGAATATAAGTCTCGTAATGGACTGCTAATAATGGACTGCACTCTCAGTCCGCAGATACGTCCTGATCGTGGCCTCCCGAATTCCAGCTGGTATATTTCCCCGGGGTTTGGAGTTGTTGGCATCGTGCCTGTTTGCCCATTTTGGGTGATCCGATAGCAGTTAACTTATCAGGGGCAAAAGGGCGGCAGACGCGTGCGAGTCTGGTGCCAATACATTTGGTGCAGATGAGGTAGAATGGACAAAGAAGGAGTGAGAGGGCGTCTCTGTCGCCTTCAAAGGTTCAACAAAAATACTCATGCGCAAGTGCCTTGGGTGACCCTGCAGGCATCCGAATCGCAACCCCAGTTCATCGCATGTAAGGGCGCCGAAGTGCCGGATTCCGGATCGTCACAGAGTAACCGCGCCGACTGTCACAGGGAGCCGCCGCCCCTGCCGCCGCCAGCCGCCGTTGGTCGCAGTGTTTTCGTTCGCGGGTCCGCCGGTCCTCACACTCGACGTGCTCTTCGTCCCGGACGTCCAACAGGTTGACAAATAATTGCGCGCAAAATATGTCCAAAGCGCTTCCGCATCCGGGAGGCGACAAGCTTCCGGCACCGCCGCCGACCGACAGCGACTTTGATTCTTCTCCTCCTCCTCCACCCAAATCCCACGGAAGTGACTATGGGACTCCGCCGATCTCGCCTATCCCACCGCAAATAGGAAACTTACCATCCTTTGGCTCGCCGTCATTGAATCTGGGCACGATAGGACCGGGTCCGTCGCGTTGATCCCGTACACCAACGCGCGCTAACTAGTGCAACCCAGGGAGCGACATGTCTTCCTTGCCAGCGTCTCCCATCTCTCCCAACACCAGTGTCGACGCGGGCGACCCCAGGCCCAAAAAGTCAAACCCTCTCACAGACCTCATAGACACAGAGAAGGCGTATGTGGAACAACTGACGGGGATAATCCGGGTCCGTGCTTTCCGTACAGGCGCCGAGCGCGCTCTCACATCTCAGCACAGAAAGTCGCGGCGGCATGGTCGCGCTCGAATCTTCCCCCGCCAGAGCTCGACTCCATGTTCAGGTGTATCGAGTCCATTTACAAAGCCAACCGCAACCTGCACTCCGTGAGCCCGCACATCACCCCTCGCGTGTACATCGCTGAACACTGCCGCAGCGGTTGAAAGAAATCGGTGCCAATCCCTCGTCTCCAAAAGCCCTCGGGGACCTGTTGATGCGCTGGGTGCGTTGCCATCAGTCGCGTCGTGGAGTGTCTGACGCTATTTCGGCAGATCGACGACCTGGAAACGCCGTACACGAACTACGCGCACAAGTACACGTGTGGTTTCGACAACTGGGACCCCGTCAAGAACAACACGCGCTTGCCGACCGTTCTCTCCACCTTTTCTGCATCCAATCCACCGCCTTCTAACGTAGATCAATGGACACTCGACGTGCTCTTTCTCCTCCCGAAGGGCCGCTTGAAGTACTATAGACGTCTCTATGGCCGCCTCTTGAAAAGCACGGCGCCTGGTCGAAGCGATCACAAGCTGCTGGTGGCAGCTTTGGACAAACTGGACGGACTTTTGCAGACGATCGATGCTCGCGGAGAATGCATAGTCGGCCAGCCCTCGCCTCCAACACCTCCACCTCCTCCCGCCGAGCATGAAGAGGACGAGGTGATCGACCTACGCACGCAAAGCGTCATTGCTGCCACTCGGAAATCCGAGGGCGGATGGAGCGAAGGGGACCATAATCCTGGCAGCGAGAACAGCTCCGCTCGGGGAAGCAACACTTTTTCTGCAAGGTAAGCCCACTGGTCTTGCAAGCATCGAATCTTTTTTGAGTGTCGGTAGTGAGCACTCCTCTAGGGATACTGGCATGACGTCGGTCAGTCGCGGTTCTACCAACACAATGAATATGCCCATCGCGGACTTGGAGAAGCGACTCTCGACTGCGCGTTGCTTGGATCTGTTCACGATGCAGCCCAAGGTGCGCTGATACCGCACGTCGATCTGTCAACCTATTGATGATTTGTTCTCTCAGGGTGTTAGACTCCAGATGAACCCACCAACATTAACATTCACGCGTGAGCTGCGGTTGTCCATGGACATCGTAGTGCGCTTCACGCCGCGGAGCACTGGCGTGGAAGTCGTGCACGAGATGGGCCACATCTATTTGCTGTCCGATCTGTTTCTCTGCTGCGAGAAGATGACGCAGGAGGAGCAACATCAACAAGATGGAGCCGATATGTGGCTATGTTATCCTCCTCTGGCGGGTAAGGTCCTTCGGGTATCCGACGTGCCCGGTCAAGGTTTGTCCCTCTTACGCGATACCTATACCCGGTGTGCCAACTCGCAATTCTAGACAACGCGGTTCAGATCGCCATCATGCGCAAGGAGCACTTCATACTCGAATGCGAATCGCCGTCTGCACGCGACGTTCTCATGAGGGAGCTGAAGGATTGTATTGAGTTCGCAGCGTCTCGTAAGTTTCGCGCTTTCGTGATAATTTCCTGCGCTGACTTCCCTTATAGTACCACCTCCGTCGAAAGTACCGCCTCCGCCCGTGCCTTCCATCAACCCGGCTCTCATGGGTGGGGGGCTACCTTCAGGTCCCGCTTCTCAGATGCCCTCGCGCAACCCCTCCGTGATGTCAAGTCACAGCACGTTGACGTCGCCATCTAGCGACGGACATGGTAATCTGCCGCCACTCCCGCCCCCACCGCCGCAATATCAGGAGAACAACAGCCCTGATGGCCTCAGTCGGAACATGTCGAATATGAGATTGTCGGACGACAGACAATTTGCGGCATCACCTCCTCAGGCAAGGCAGTTCACCAGCCCTCCTCCAGTATCGTTCAAGCCGGGCGAGGTTATTCCTATGAACCGCAACCCGAGCCTTACAGGCCCGCATGGAGCATATCAGCAACCGCCATTCCCTCCTCAACGGCAGATGAGCCAAGGGGGCTACGGACCCCCAAGACCGCCTTCAGAGCCGTCATACGGCCCTGGACCGAGCTTCAACCCTGGCGAGCTCCATAAGGCGCCGTCGACACGGTCGCTCCACGCTGGATTTGAGCAATACCAGCCGATGCCACACTCAGCACCGCCAGTACCTGGTCCTCATCCGGGATACCCCAATGCAATGTCCCCGCAGAACACCGGACAAAGTTGGTCACCCAACGGAGGACCTCATAATGGCTATCCGGGTGGGCCCCCGCCACATATGCAGGGCGGCCCCATGGGTGGCCCTACGGGTCCAGGGCAGCGTGGGTTCGCTGCCCCGCAACCGCGCATGCTCGTGCCCCAACTCGATCCTCGCGCGATGTCCATGATCGAAGCCCAGTTCGCCGAGCCAAGTCCGCCCAACTCGCCAGTGGAGGAGACGCCGGCTTACACCGGGCCGACGACGACGACCGTCTCGGCACAAATGAAGTGCAAGGTGTTCTTGAAGCAGACCCATGCGCAGTGGAAGGCGCTCGGCGCGGCGAAGCTGAAGCTGTACCACGAGGACCCGACGAACAAGAAGCAGCTGGTCGTCGAGGCGGAGGACAAGCACCACTCGGTGATGATCTCGACGATCGTGCAGACGGATGGTGTGGAGCGCGTGGGCAAGACGGGCGTGGCTATCGAGCTCAGCGACAACGGGCGGAAGACGGGGATCGTGTACATGATCCAGCTGCGGAACGAGAACTCGACGCGGGGGCTCTACGACAGCCTGCTAGCGGGCTCGGACCGGCGGGCGTAGTGTATGTCAGGCGCAGGCTCACGCTCCGATTTATGAAGTTTTTTTGGGTTTAGAGGGTGGTCTCGGAGACACATCGCTTTTGTCACCGCTTGCGCAAGGACTCTTCACGGCTCATAACGCTCGTTCACTCTTTTTTTTCTTCTTTCTGGGCCTTTTTATCCTAAATCACTGTCCCCACCTGTGCATCGTACTCAACCTCATCGATATCTCTACATTATTATCTTTTCAATACGTGCTTGTGCTGTGTATCCGACACTCTGGGAAGACGGTTGCATATACATATGCTAGGGGGTATGCTAATTACCTCGCGGCGCTGGCTGGCCAGGCGACTTCGGCGCAGAGGGAGACGTGATCGCTGGAGCATTTGCCGAGACGTGGGATGCTGGGCTCGAGATCGGCGGTTGACGGAGGCGCGAGTAAGCCAGTGACCTGCGACGGGCGATTGGGAGGGTCGATGAGGAAGATGTAATCTGTGGCGGCGTGTTAGAGGGCAATTCAGTGCGATGGACATGATTCGTACCGAGCACCAGTTTCCAGAAGTGGGCGTAGCTGGTCCACTCGGGCTCGGATGCACCTCGACGGCCTTCGAGCGCCACACGGTCGCCATACGTGCGCGTTGCAGCGCCGGTCTGCTTGCTATTGTGCGCTGCCAGCCCGATATCATAGGCGCTCTTCAGAGGCTGGCAGTGTTTGGCGTAGAACTCCCGTAGTGCGTCCGGGATCAACAGACCATCCGAGCCATCCTCTTTCGCGCGACGAGCACTCTTGATAGGGATGCGGTCAGGCTCTGTGGCGGCGCCGTCGTCGTCGTCGTCTCCGGCTTTCGCTTCGTCCTCGGCTGCCTCTGTGCCGTCTTCTGCGATTTTCGTTTGGTCATCTGCTGCCTTTGCCTTCTCTTCCGCGGCTTTCAATGCATCGAAAGCAGGGACGGATGGGTCAACCGTGCGATGTACGACCATGGATTCATTGAGCTCCGCCTCCTGGGCTGCGAGAACGGGATCTCCGACCAGAAGGGAGTACGCAGGGTCGTCGGGCTGGAAGTTGAAGTCTGGGAAGCACCCGTGATCTATGAACTGCTTGCGGCCAATAGTCATAAGTACCTCCAGTTATTATGCAGGGCCAATCTTTTGCCAGAAGGTTGCGGAAACGCAGGACTTCGCGTACCAGGATGCCGGATTGACTGGTTGATCTTCAGTACACGAGTTCCGATCTGCGGCCCAGAGGGAATACATACCGCGTTCGCTCGTACGTGTATCTAGGGTGCCAGAAAAGGTGGGTTGTTGCCACAAAAAAGCCAGTATTGCCGCCCTTCTCCTGAAGAGCGACAATAGGGGCCGTGTTGTTCGTCTTGAAACTTTTGCCTATACGCGCCTCATCTGAAAGGTTGTCCGCCTCGTTGACGACCTGGTCGTCGTAGAACACCTGTCGCTCGTCCAAGAGGGAGAACCGGTCCTTCTTGAATGCGATGAGACACCCATGCTTCTTGCGTATTCCAGCTCTGTAGTGTGCCTCGTATCCGGCTTTCTCTAGCAAGGGGATCAACTTTTCTAAGCGGTCTGTTTCCTGGGAGGCGTCTCAGTGGCATACAATACGGAAGGAATATCTTACCTGCAAACAGAGTATATCGGCGTCCTGACATAACAGCTCGTTGATCCACATCGATTCCCGTTGGCCCTGCTTTAGGCAGTCGCTAGTCGGGAAAAGCGTCCGGCCTTCACGCGATGAACGAGGATGTGATGACGGGAAACAAGATGTACTCACGAACAAGACATTGCGCAAGTAGCTTCGCGCAAGAGTCAAGTCAACAGGCATATAGATAGGGCAAGTAGAAGACCAACGTTCCACGAGAGAATCTTGACCCTCTGCATAGCGCCAAGATCAGCGTCTTGACCGCGAAGATCTATCCAAGAGCGATGCAATATTTTGGATCGCTCCGCATCTAGTGCTGCAACTTCAGCCACTACAGGTGTTGCCTTGGCCTCCGCAGCCTTCAATTTCTTTGCTTTCCTGGCTTCCCGCACTTCTTCGATTTGCTCCGGGTTCAGCTGTGTCTTCGAGGACCGTTTGGTAGACATTATCGTGAGAGACCTTGTGTGCGATAGAGGTAGTTGGAGAAGGCGCAACTGCGCCTGTCGGCGTAGGCTGATGAACAGAATTATGCGAGCCGCGGTGTATGAAGCAAACTCGAACTGACAAGTCTGGGTGAGCGTTCGCAACAAGTTGAACGCGCGCTTGCCGGGCCGGAAGCCGGAGGTTTCCTTGAAAAATAAGCGCCGCGCTCCTCACGTGCCTCGCCGCGTCACTCCAGGAAGCGGACTCGGACTGGGATTTCTCTTCGTGAATGCTGCGATTCGGAACGCTGCGCCATTCGTTTGGACCGCCCAGAGGTCTTCCACGTCGAGCTCAGTCTTTGTTTCGTCCAGATCGAACAAGTCCCAGTCCGATTCTTGCTCGATCACTCTCTACTTCCCCCCGAGCATCTTCAGCCATGTCCACCAACGAGACCTTTGGCAACTTTGACCTCGTCAAGCGCGTCAAGCTTGACTACACGGACGTCACCGTCTCCAAGTGGAGGAGCAGGGACTCTGGTCTCAGCGTCGTACATCTTGACTATGAGGGTGCGTCACCAAAGCCATGTTCGTGAATGTAGCTTGACGCCTCTCAGCTCCTATTGTCAATGGATATTTTGTGGTTGCTACCGAGAGTATGTTTTGTCCACGCCGAATCACGAAAAACACTCACCCTAGACCTAGTCTTCGATGACTCTGGATGCCCACATACATTGGAACAGTGCGCATAGCTGTCCCGGTCTACGTTTTACTCCTGACCGAGTCACAGCTTAGTGTTCATGGGCTCCGAGAAATACCCGTACAAGGGTATCATCGACCATCTCGCTAACCGCGGTTTCTCCAATGGCACGAACGCATGGACGGACGACGACCACACGGCCTACACGGTATCTACTGCCGGCGCACAGGGATTCCTCCAGTTGCTCCCCATTTATGTGGATCACATCCTGTACCCCACTATCACCCAAGCAGGGTACGCACGTCCTCTTAAATTCCCGAAGCCATAGCCATCACATTACTTACATCCTGGCCAGATTCGTGACAGAAGTACGCAAACTCAGAGCCGTATATATGCTGTTTCATTGACTTTACTCTCTCAAGGTGCATCATATCGATCCTCAGGGCAAGAACAGCGGTGTGAGTTGAGCAGCAGTCGCCTGAGGACTTTGACTTATTCCTTACAGGTCGTCTACAGCGAAATGCAAGGTCGCGAGAACACCTCGGGAGACCTCATGCAACTTCGGTACGCCTGTTTTATCACACAAGAAGTCCATTGTTTATTGACGTCTTGCAGGATGAACCAGCTGTCCGAACCTGGAGGCAGTGCGTACCGCAGCGAAACTGGTGGCCTCATGGCGGCACTGCGTAAACTGACGGTTGAGCAAAGTAAGCAAGCCGCATAAATGCATAGCGACACATATGCTTATCATCAGCGCAGTCCGAGATTACCACTCCAAATACTACGTCCCGCACAACCTCTCACTCGTCGTCGCTGGCAAGCTTGCCGGCGGGACGGAGTCTGTGCTTCGCGTCGTACAGGACCAGGTAGAACCGAGCATCGTCGCACACGGACAGAACAAGGGTATCAAGCCCACTGGATGGAAACGACCTTTCTTGGAGACGCCTAGTGCGCCACGGCCGCCTTTCGAGAAGACGATCAAGGACACGATAGAGTTCCCCGAGAAGGATGAGAGTACGTTAAACCTCCTAGTCTGTTTGCTTCGGTATTGATTTTAGGATAGGCGTTGGTGAACTCGCAATTAACTTCCTGGGACCTGCCCCCGATGAATACTTGGACAGAAAGGTCAGTCCTGGCGCGGACATATCTCTCGTATCTGATGTCAAAGACAGGCTCTGGACATCCTCGGCACATACTTGACTTCATCTGCTGTAGCACCTTTAAACAAGGAGTACATCGAGACCGAGTCGCCTATGTGGTAAGCAATTACTGCACTCAAGACTCACATCGTCACCTAACGTACACATAGCACATATATCTATTTCGGTGAAGAGTCCCGCGCAACCAAGGTGTTCCTGCCCATCTACGTTGGCTCAGTCCCTACCGAGCTCCTCGACACCTTCGACGAGAAGCTCATGACGAGCTTCCAGAACATCGTCAAGACCGGCATCGATATGGACAGGATGCGCATGGTCATTGACCGTGACGAGCGGCAGTTCCGGAGCAAGCTGGAAAGCGCGAAGGGCGACACGTTCTCGGGCACGATCATCACGGACTTCTTGTACGGTGCGGAGGACGGTTCGGAGCTCAAGGAGGCCTTGAACGACATCGACTGGTACCAGCAGCTGAAGACATGGTCTAGCACCCAGTGGACGGATCTCCTGGCAAAGTAGGTCTTGTCATTTGGGCCTTGCATAATTGATTCTAAACAGCTTATAGGTACTACATCGACCCGCATTCGGTTGTCCTCCGTGGCAAGCCCTCAGCTTCTCTTGTCGACAAACTTGAGAAGGACGAGAAGGACCGCATCGCGAACCAGGTCAAGGCCCTTGGTCCGGAAGGCTTGAAGAAGGCCGAGCAGGAGCTCGAGGAAGCGAAGGCGGAGCACGACAAGCCTATCCCGACGGACGTCCTCACCGCTTTCCCCGTCCCGGACGTGAAGAGCATCGCGTGGATACCCGTTCAAAGCGTCGTCCAGAAGGGCAAGGGCCGTCAAACCTCTGCACCTGCGCAGAACGCGACGGCGTTGGCTGCCCATATCAACAAGGACGGCTCTGAATTGCCCTTCTTCGTCGAATATGACCATGTTGAGTCTGACTTTGTCACGATTCACGCCTTGTTCGACTTGAAGAAGCTCCCCGACCATCTCCGCCCGTGCGTATTGCGCCACCGCGACTTGTTCATTTCTTACCTTTTGTCCAGATACGCCACCTTGTATGCATCCGCCTTCTTTGCCCTTCCCGTCAAGCGCGCCTCTGGCGAGACCCTCACGCACGAGGAGGTTGTCAACCGGCTCGACGATGAGACCGTCTCGTATGAGGTCTCGCAGGGCGTCTCCGGCGGCTTCGTAGAGACCTTCCGCCTCTCCATCAAGGCCGATATCGCGCAATACGAGACGGCAATCGCGTGGGTGCACGACCTCCTCTACGGCGCCGTGTTTGACCGCGAGCGGCTGCAAGTGACCGTGGCGAAGGTGCAGCAGGCGTTGCCGGAGCTCAAGCGCGACGGAAGCACGGTGCTCAGCGCGGTGTGGAGCGACGTGATGTACAGCGAGCTGTCGACGGCGCGTGCGGGGACGGTGCTTCAGCAGACGGAGTTCGTGCCGAAGGTGGCGGAGCAGCTGCAGCAGCGGCCGGAGGAGGTGGTCAAGATTATGGAGGAGCTTCGGGATACCAGTACGTTCACTTGCGTGCTGCTTTTGAGGGTTGGACTGACGCGGGACAGTGACCAAGCCGACGGGCATCCGCTTCTCGGTGACAGGCAACGTCCTTGGCTTGAACAAGCCGAGAAGTACGTGGGACGCGCACTTTGGGGCGAAGATTCCGCAGGTCGACTTGGAGCCGGTGACCTTCAGCAGCGACGTGCTCAGCGAGCTGGGCAGGAGCCCTGAGAAGAAGGTAGCACTTCATATCCCTACAATCGTTCTTACAAGGCTGACGGTCTATGCAGGCGATCATCATGGCGCTGCCCACCATCGAGAGCTCCTTCGTCACGCACACATCGAAGGGTATCCAAGGCTTCAGCAACGCGGAGTACCCGGCGATGCGCGTTGCGCTTGAAGTGATGAACGCGACTGAGAGCTATCTGTGGCGATACATCCGTGGCTCTGGCCTTGCGTACGGGGCGTACATGTCAGTCGATTTGGAGGCAGGGTTGACGAGCTTCTCCTTGTACCGGGTACGTTCACAGTCATGGGAGTTTCACGGTTACATTGACAGACTGTCTACAGAGCTCGAATAGCATGGGTGCTTTCGACCAGGCCAAGAAGGTCGTCGAGGGTCTTTGCGATGGTTCGGTCCGTTAACCATATGTGGCCAATGACAAGGACAGAGCTAACACCATTCTGCAGATACCGCTTGAGGTGACGACCATGGACGCCGCCAAGAGCAGTATTGTCTACGGCGTCACGAAGACAGTGTCCACTGCAGGCCGCGCTGTATGCCATTTTTGTTTACTCCTTGCTAGTCACTCACCTCTTCTCCTTCAGGCCCTTACCTCCTTTGTCAACCAGACGTTGAAGGGCGTCTCGCAGAACTACCAGTCCGAGATTCTGGCTCAGACGCAAACAGTGACCATCGAGGACGTCCTCCACTCTATCCGGAAGTACTTCCTGCCCCTCTTCGACGCCAAGCAGTCTATGGTGGTCGCTGTCACTGCGCCTGGCAAGGTTGACGAGATCGCGGAAGGTCTGACGACGGCTGGCTTCGATGTCGAGCGCCGTGCGTTGCATATCGACGAGAGTGAGCTCGAGGGCTCGGACTCGGAGTCCGGCAGCGAGAGCGATGAGAGCGACGAGAGCCGATAGAATACTGCTGACTGAATTGATATCCCTACTTACAGAGTATACACTAGCACATATATCATAATGCAGAACGGGTCTAAGGGGCGATATGGGCTACGCGCCCGTCTGCGTCTCATCGACGACCTTGATCTTGCGATTTTGTTCCTCACCAGGGGCGAGCTCGACGCCGTCGAAAAAGTCGTTGTCGACGATGAAACGAATGGCTTGCGAGAGGTTGGACGTGGTGACAGCAATCTCCTTATCGAGCAGCTGACGATTGGTGAGCACATATGCACCGGGGTGCGTAGCAGCACGTACCTTGCGCAGAAGGGATCCACGTTTGTCGACATCGAAAGGGTTCGGAACTGGCTTCTTGGGCTGTGGGGGCGGTCGGCGGCGAACTGGTAAGGGGTTGGGCTTCGCTACTGGTTCCGCTTCGGCTTGTGGTAGCGAGGGAGGAGGCATGTCTAATGCAGGCGCCTTGGAAGATGCTTGCTCCGGGGCACTCTCGTCGTCCGATTCCTCATCAGACAAAGATGCGTCGATGTCCTTCATTGAAGGAGGTGGTGCAGCTCTCGCAGCCGCAGGTGGGGGACCAGTGACCGGCTTCGCAGGCAGCGCATGCACCATTGTGGGTGCTGTGGACGCCCCTCTTCCCCTTCCGCGGCCGCGTCCGCGACCTCTGCCCCGCTCAGCAGTACCCCGTCCGCCCCCATTGTCAACCCTCTGCCGCTTCACGCCGACCTCAAAGCCAATCTCGCCCCGCGCGGCTGCCTCCTCGCGCTGGCGCTTCTTCTCCGCCGCGCGCTCTGCGGTCGGGTAGCGTCTTTTGCGTTCAGCTATCCAATCAGCGAGCACCTTCGGGTCGTCTAGGTTGACTGAGGTACCCATGATCGGTACGGGTTTCCTACAGTGGAAAGGTGAGTGAGCCGTGCGCTGAGGAGGAATGAGACGCACCCCTTGAGGCTGGGGTCGGCGTCCCAGCCACCCTTTTCCTTCTTGTGACCAGGCGGGTAGATGAGGTGGCGGTCCATCATGTGGACTTCGACGCTCTTGGACGAGCCCGTGAAGGAGCAGCCTGGTTGCTTGCAGCGGTCGGAGCCAGGATTGTACCATGAGGAGTTCGATGGAGGAAAACTAGGTCTGGGTTGTACAGCTGCATACTGGGGAGCAGTGCCCGACGTTGAGGGTGCATTGTACGCGTAAGCCTGGGCCTGGGCGTTCATATTGTTGTATGCATTGGCGTAGTGCGAGGAGAAGTAGGCCCCCGTTGACGGTCCCGGAGCACTTTGCTGACCAGCATACGGATTGGAGAGTGTCCCGGCGAGAGCATTTTGCAGCCCGTAGCCGTAGTTGTACGCGCCGCCATTGAAGTTGTTCATGAGAGCAGTAAGTATGCGATCGCCGATCACAGATTTCCAAACTCAGAAAACAATGAACGCGTCGACGCCTTCCTTCTCTTCCTGCCCGCTCGGCGCTCGACGCTCGTGGCCGTTCTCGGTCGCTCTCCGACGAACAAACACACCAATGGGCATAGCATCCGGAGGACGACGATGGCATGATACAATACAGTGAGCTGCTTACAAGAAAGACGATCAAGTATGTGTGAGGTTTAGCAATATAGGCATACTTTTACTTATATCGTGAGTACGGTTGGTGGCGGGACAGTCCAAACATGAAAGCAGTACGATAAGCGATAACGGATTGCCAGCAAGCTGGAGGACAAGCCATCATATGTACTAACCCGAGGATTCGGTCAATAAAAGGCTATAAGTTTCATCAAAAGGAGGAGAGGGGGGAGGGCTGCCAAGGCCAATGCGACTGTACAATCGGATCACGGAGAGGGTAGGGCGGTAACAAGAGGAGGGACCGCGGTTCAAAAGAGGCCTCTACTCGTCGTCATCCGTCTGCATGGCCACGTTCTGGCTCTGCTCCCGCCCCACGCGGCGCTCCTTCTCGCTCTCGAGCTGATTGTAGAGCAGGTAGAGCGCCTTCTCGTTCGCCTCGGGAGAGCCAACGATGGTGAACATGCGCTCGCCGGTCTCGTCATGGGGAGCCTTCGCTATGGAGATCTTCGACCCAGACAGCCGTCTGATCTCCGTGATCTTGGTTCCACCGCGCCCGATGATGCAGCCAACCATATCCGAAGGGATGGATATGTTTTGGGTGCGGATGAGCGCAGAAGGCGTTGACTGCGATCCGGCGGACGGCGTAGGAGAACTGGGGCGTCTGCGCGCGGCGTTGGGAGAGTAGCCGTTCGTGCTGGGACGGCGTGCTCCAGCGGTGGACGCATCTGCTGCTTGGGGGTAGTAAAGCACAGTGCCGGTGCTACGCTCCCAGTCCTCGAGAAGGCTCTTCGCAATCTCGTAGATGGCGCGCCCGATCTGGTCCGGGAGGCCATGCACCTCGACGACGCGCTCGGTGGACTGCGGCAGCATGTCCTTTGAGGCAACCAGGCGCGCGCCGGAGGCGTCTTGGATGGCCTTGATCTTGAGACCCTGGCGCCCGATGATGGTCCCCATGAGGTTGTGGGAGATCAACAGGCGGATCATGGTGTTCGGGTTGCTGGCAGCGGCGGCGGCGTCAAAATCGGGGCTGCCCGCGCCGGCGGACACCAACTGGGCGATTATGTGCTGGTACGCCTGAGTTCGAGTGTCAGTACGTAACGTGTACGGCATGCGCGCTGCTGCCGCGTCGCAGACGCTGTGCGCACCTTTGCGATGGCGTCTGGGGACCCGTTGACTGTGAGGACGCGTTCGTGAACACCCGGAACGACCTTGCTGACGCCGGCTTTGACGCCGGTCATCTCGCGCAGCTCCGCGACATTCTTCCCGCCCTTGCCGATGATGACGCCAGCGTCCTTTGTGCTGACGAGGGCGCGCAGCATCAACGTGCCGTCGACGGGGGGCGACTGCGGCTCTGCCGAGGGGGATGCAGAGCGCGGCGGGGAAGCTGTGTAAGCGTGTATGCGTTTTGAGTACAAAAGACGCGCTGGGGAACGGAGAGACATACGTGAACCGAGTTGAGCGTCGGCCATGGCGAGGGGCGGAGGGGAGGGGGCGGGGAGGGGAAAGGAAAGAAGAGGCGGGGGCGGGCGGGGGACGGAGGGGGCTGGAGGTGATGGTGGTGGGAGGTAAAAGGTAAGGCTAATTCGGGAAGTAATTTTTCGGAATCGTGACGCGCACGCGCACGCGACGCGCTGACACCCAGAGCTGACACGCAGGACGCGTCTCGTTTATTACGTGACCGCCGCCGCTCTCTGCCCATCGTATTGTACACCGGCGGACGGCGAGCGATACGACTGAATGCAAACGTGCGCACGCGGAAACCCGCGCCAAGAACTTACGGGCTACTCGCTGGATAGCATGCGACCTACTTTAACCCACGGGCCACAGTCCACACACAGACGCATAGAAATACAGAATCGGTAAACTCTCATGCATGGCATAGACGTCGACTCGATAGTCAGGTTACATAGGCAGTATAGCATATCGGGCGCTGGCGGCGGCGGGTTTCATGTGGCGTGGGTGGGTGTGCGAAACGGGGCGACGAATGCGACTGCATCTAGTAACCGAGCGCGGTGAGCTGCTCGAAGGATCCTGACGAGGACGCGACCGCCTTCTGGCGCAGCTTGAGGGCAGTGGTCTGTGATGACTCATATCAGCATATGCCCACAAATCGGAATACCACATGTACGCACCTTGCGCTCGTGGAAGGCCTGCGCCTTAATCTTGCGCTTCTCCTCCAATCGGTCGACGACATCCTTGTAGCCCCAGCCGACCTCGTGCGACAGGCGCTTCACGGTGCAGTACTTGCGACCGGGCTTGAGCCTGAGCACCCGCAGAGCGTCGGGAACAACCATCTTCTTCTTGCGGTCGTACGGCGGGGGGACACCCTCGAACAGCTTCAGGCGCTCGAGCGCGGCGGCACCTCGTGCCGTCTTGTGGGGAATCATGCCGCGGATGGAGCGGTAGAGGATCTTCGACGGCGCGCGGAAATGGAAGGGACCGGACTTTTTCGGGTTCACAAGATGCTTTTTGTGGAGGAAGTTGTGGTAGCGCAGCTATGGAGGTGTTTGCATCAGTTAAGCGGTTTATGCAAAGTATATGCAAGACGCACCTTGTTTCTGAAGAAGCTGCCAGAGATGTTGATCTCCTCGCAACGGACCACCACAATCTTCTGGCCGGAGAGGATCTGCTTGGCAATTATGGATGCCAGCCGACCCAGAAGGTGCCCCTTGCCATCGATGACAATGGGGGTGGCGGAGAAGGTCGACATCTTGAGGGTCTGGGGAACATAACTTTCAGTCTCGGGTTCGCACTTCGGCGCTTGACGTTGCGCAAAAGCAACACGGACCTAGGGTACGGAAAGACAGTAATTAGGGACGAGAACAACAACAGCGCAACTATTATCTCACCTTGAGGGTAGCGACTTGGGATTGTTCACGGCGCCGCCGCGATAGGTCCTACAGATCACATGGGGCGTTCGTCCGAATGAGGTAATTGTGGCTGCCTGTATAGTCACTCGGCATATGCCGAATTCGCTGAACCCGCCCGGCTCCATCAAGGGCCTCGTGCCATGCTTAGGGCTCTGCTGGATGCGTGCGCAGGCTCTTTTGAACTCGTCCATCAATCATCATACAATGCGCTTACCGATTTGAGTATCGACCAAGTCAGTTGCTGAGCGTCGCTGTCTTGTCCCTCGACGCTGGCTCTTGAGTTTGAACTACTATCGCTTCGAGAAACACAGAACCGCGACTGCTCTGACCTTCCTTCTCTGACCCGAGAGGCCTTGTTGGCCGCGCTACTATTGCCTTCTATCGTAGGTTTTTCGCAGCCCACTAGTCGGACGTCGCACATGCCCGAGCTCCCGTCGAAGCTGCTGTGATCTGCTCATGACTTCGACCTCCCGGCAGGCACTTTGTCTCCTTGGCTTGAGGGCTCGATGTGCCTCGCCGACTCTGAACTCATGAAGGATAATTCTCGCACCAATATGTACGCTGGCAACCCGCCGGCGCGCCAAAGTACCTGGCAACGCGCGCTCTCTGCAGGCCGCCGCCGATCTGTTCGCCTTTTGGACGTTAAACCCCTAGGTACGACGCTATGGTTCTGTGTAGGTGTCAGCATCTATGCTTCGGAGGTGGCGAGGATGGCCGTTCACAAGTGAGATTTCTGCCCAACATATCGGTTGAAGAAGGCCAACAGCATGACTCCAACCAATCTTCCACACGTTGACTCGCCGCTATGTAGACTCGCGCGCCGAGTTCGGTTATCCCGTTACCGCATGCTTTTACGATGCCCAGTACGCATGGTCCCTGGCTTGGCGTGGCCCGCACCCGTACGTTTTTCCGTCGACGCTCGAGAGCGTATAAAAGCCCGCCAAATGTTGGAGGCTCACCAGTCGTTCTCCCTTTTCCGTATCCCTCCCTTCCCTTCACTCTCCTTCCTTGAAGATGTTCTTTTTGACCGCTGCTCTCATATCTTCGCTGGCTGGCTACGCCGTGGCCTGCGATGCCTATAACAAGGTTTGTACATTCCATGTTCGAAGTTTATTCATGGACGATCATCTTGCTTTAGGGCCTTCCCACACCCACGGACACTGTAAGCAGCTCCAAGGTCATCGAAATCAAGGCCGGTCAGGTCTACGACGGTATGGACTTTCAAGGCGATGGTGCTTTATCCTGACTCACTTGCTTCAGGTGGCTGGAAGAAGTATGACCGCGGGTCGGGCGCATGCAATAACCAGTCCGAGGGCGACTGGGAAGACGCAGGTTCGTTCGCCATAATTGTAATTTCACTCTTTTCCCTTGTACTTATGACGGGTTGCAGTGTTCTACCTCCACGAGGGTGCGACCCTGAGGAACGTCATCATTGGCGCCAACCAGGCCGAAGGCGTCCACTGCACTGGACGTAAGTCCCTTTGTGCTATGGGAACTGTAAACAGTGCCGATCAAACGTCGTCCTGTAGACTGCAACCTTGAGTTCGTTTGGTTCGAGGACGTCTGCGAGGACGCTATCTCCATCAAGAACGACAGTCAGTGCTCTCTACTTCACGCAAATTGCACCTTCTTATATATACCACAGAGGCCGGCTCGGAGACATGGATCGTCGGCGGTGGCGCGTATCACGCCGAGGACAAGGTCGTCCAGCATAATGGATGCGGCACCGTCAACATCATCAACTTTTACGTTGAGTATGTCTTCTATGCTCTTTCACTCGTCCGCTCCATAACTGACAGTCATGCAGGGACTACGGCAAGCTCTACCGCTCCTGTGGCAACTGCTCCACCCAGTGCAAGCGTACTGTCAACATCCAGGGCGTTGAGGCGCACGACGGTGGCGAGCTTGCTGGTATCAACAAGAAGTACGGCGATGTTGCGACGCTCACTGATGTCTGCGCGGACACGTCGCACCCCTGCGCGGTTTACAACGGCTGCGCGGGCGACTGCGAGCCGACGAAGGTTGGCTACTGCTAAGCAATCCCGTCGTTCGGGCTGTCAATATGGAGAACTTGCGGTGTATGGGAGGTAAAGGTCAAAATCTTGGTTCTGGATTGCCTCGGGTTCCTTGGGTGATATATACCATTTATAACTTGTATACCGGGGAGATAATATGCATCAGAGAAGCGTACGAAGTATGGGATAGGTTGTAATGCTGAGCTCGACACGTCTTCTCATCCTGAGATCTTTCAGCTGCATAGAGGCACTAGGAAATTCACAGCTTGATCGACAGACCCGTCCGTTGGGTAAGCCAGATGCGCGTCGACGTCGAGGCCGCCGTCGCAAAAGATATCGTTCTCGTTGCAGAACCTCCACACGAAACAACATTAGCGACGACGACCGAGCCTAGCACGGTGATAACTTACTCGATGATATTCCCGCCGACGAGAGGGTTCGTGATTGGCCAGTCTGCATAAAGTACCCGACGGTTATTAGTTATGCAACCCACAGAGCAGCTTTACGGCTTACTGTCATCTAGACCTAGCAGACCGAGCACCCCGTCCTTGTCGTACGGGTCCTGCTCAAGGAGAGACGTTGAGTACTGTGCCCGGCGCCATTCAAGGCCTAATAGAGTCACGTACCCCGAAAACGGATACTCCACAAACCCTGGCTTTCTCAGCCGTTAACAAAGCGGCGCTAGTCACTTGACACGATGTGAGAGACAGAAGTACAGTGAAGCAGCGTTGACTGACAATGCACGACCATAGCTCCCCTGAAATATGCCTTAGTCAGACCAGGAAACTTCAGGAAAGGGCAGGCTCACTTCGAATATCCGCTCAGGATGAATCTCTGATCAGGACAGGCAAGGAGTTGACCCTCCTGGATTGCAGTGAGCAAGATGTTGGGAAGCAAAGAAGCAGGAGCATGCGCACAATCGTGTCCGCCATGATTTTCGCACCCTGGGCGGGCGTGACCAAGTATTCCGCGGATGCTGGAGCGATATCGAAGATCAGCGACGAATAAGTTACACGACTATGACCTGCTTACTGTCATCTGGATGAATATTGCCCCAGTAATGAGCATGAGCCAACGCAGGCATAACGATTATCGTAATTCACATGGCAAGCCCAGCGCGCTCAAACTTGGAAGGCGAAGGAGGAGTCAGAGATCCCGCTACGGCCAAGTCTGCTGACGACGTACCCTGGTATAGCGCTCGCAAGTCCCGCCGCCAGGGGCTCCCCGACGGAGTCCAGCCCCTCCTGTGTCGTCCCCGGAGCATGGATCAGCATAACAGGCGCGCAGGCAGCCGCCTTGTGATCGACAGGGATGCTCAGCGCCGCTGCACCCGCGCATAGCTAGGCTACCGTCAGCGCGCTAAGCAGCCTAAGGCGAAAATCAGATTACGGGGACGAGGACTGCGACTCGGAGGCGCATATCGGGGAGAGAGAGCACCTGTCGCCGACTGACCAGGCCCAAGGCGGAGATGAAGACTTTTATACGTTGCCGGACATTTCAGTGTGCCAAGAGGGGTGTAAGACGGAGAAGAGCGCAGGATGGTGAGGGCAGGTATGGAAGAGAGAGCACATGTGAGGCACGCCTGCCTATGGCTGAGGCTCATTCAGCTTGGGCTTCGTACCCGGTGACCGTGTCGCCGATGAAAGGCAGAACTGGGAGCTGTAGAGGACGGTACTTATCGATGAATGATGTCTCCCATCATGGGTACAATAACCGAGATGACCGTGGCTCTCCGTGAGAGGCGCAAGAAAGGCCCAAAAGTGGTCACGACTTAAACATTGTGAGCGCAAAAGGCAAGTTGGTTTTCGAATCGGGAGCCAGCTGGTGCATCCGGGAAGGAGGCGGCATCGGTTTATCGGTCCGCCAGTGATCCTCGCCGATCAAGCGCCTCCGAGTCCTCCTCCCACTGCCATTGCCAAGTCTCTCGCTGGACTTTACTTCATTACTTCCGGCTATGTCTGCTCCAGCCTCCGAGATCGCCGCCGCTGACGCATCTCCCGCGGACCGGTCGCAGAGCCAGACGCCCGCGCTCGAGAAACTGCATCTCATCTCGCATGAGGGGACTCAAGCGCCCGTTATCGCCGTCGATCTCGACGACGTGCTCGCGCAGACAAACCGCTCGGTCGCCGAGTGGCATAACGATGTGTACGGGACGGATATGACAGTGAATGATTTTCTTTGTGCGTGGACACATCGCATTCGGTGCACATGCGAAGCTAAAGGCGGGAAGATTATTATTATTGGAAGGTGAGTAGGTGGGGGTGATGGCGTAACAGAGGGAAGAAACTGATAGCAAACTAGAACAAGTACTGGGGCTCACCAAAGGAGACCGCGCACAAGGTCGCGGATTACTACGCCACAAAGCGGATCTTCCAAACGGAGGTGGTACCAGGTGCGGTAGAGGGCACGCGGGCGCTAAAGGACATGGGCTTTCGGTGAAGCTGCCACCGACGTCGCACGATTTTTGCTAATCAGGGCGTAGGCTGCTCATTGTGACGGCACGCAATCCGGACCAGGCAGACGACAGCTGGCGATGGGTGGAAGAGCACTTTCCAGGTAAATACGCCTGCCGACTGTCCACTGTGGGCATTGTCTGCTGACCTTGGATGCGCAGGGACTTTTGAGACCATCATATGCACTGGTACGCTCCGCGGATGTCGAAGGTTCTGCTATGCGC
The DNA here is from genome assembly GCA_007026445.1 of Schizophyllum amplum. Lineage (NCBI taxonomy): Eukaryota > Fungi > Basidiomycota > Agaricomycetes > Agaricales > Schizophyllaceae > Schizophyllum > Schizophyllum amplum. Next base: position 1,355,192 of record VDMD01000004.1, on the reverse strand, counting down.
TGACCGCGGTCCGTAGGACAATTCAAGAATGCCACCAAAGCTGAGCACGAAGTCATCACGAAGCTGAGTAAGGCAGAGGTAAGCTTGTCCCTGGGAAGCTGCGTCTCGTGCTCATAGAAACGCTACAGGTCTGCGCCGGGTTGAAAGCCAAGGTGCTCATCGATGACTCGTCGGAGAATGCATTGCAATGCGTTACCGCGAGTCACATACCGCACAAGGTGCAAGTCCTGCTGTTCGGCGACTACCAATGGAACAAGCGTGTGTCGTCGGGGGACGACGCGAAGCCGGAGATGGTCTTTGAAGAGCGTCTGAAGAGGGAGAATGGACGCGAGTTCTGGAAAGACGAGCATCTCGAAGACCACATCCCGCCCGGTGCGCCATTGACACGAGCGAAGAACTGGGAGGAGGTGGTCGCGTGGGTGCGCGCACGTCCGGAGTTGAAGCAGACGTGACCGAGAGAGACCGGGACGGAGATATCGCAGCGTGATGGTGGCGGCACGTTGAAAGGGTAGCTCGAGCGCGCCGACGACAGACGACATGTATGACCACCGCTTTTCGCGGTGCTTATCCCACATGATACCACGGGCACAACGAAGTGGAGCACCGCCAGCGATCCTACGGACATTCGGCCGTTGTATAGGTACAAGGGAGATCGCCTGATGAGCTTGGAGGCAAGTATGAACGCCGTGTTGTGCACCACGTTCCCGGGGGACGCTGTCATGGAACGCGGCTGACCTGACTCACCAGTCGACCTCAGGCGCTCTGCTTGCGGTCGTGTGGTTGGGAGGGCGAAGGCGCTTGGCCACTCGCGGGGGCATTTGCGGGGAAGATCGTCGCGATTCGCGATCGATCAGGCCGCGATCAATACACGTGCCAATCAATCTCAACATGCCCGGCGCGTCCGCCTCCTCGATGGGCGCCAAGTCGAGGTAATGGACGGCCGGGACTGGGGAAGGACTAGGACGAGAAGGCGACAGTGGGGGGGCAAAAGGCGGCGCGCATATCGGAGACAGGTGATTTTGCAGGCTGAGGGACTGTGAAAGCGCAGCGGCAACGTGACGAGAATAGGTTGGATGGCGTAACGACGCCACTCGAGGCAACAGGCGTGCAGAAGAAGTGAGCACATACAACCAAGTCGGCTCCACCAATCATATATAAACTGAGTCCGGGCGCTTTCTTTTTCCCAACCGCCATGGCCTCTGTTCGCGCCGCCCTCGCTCTCTCGCTCTTCGCCTCCTCTCTCGCCATCTCCCCGGGCTTCAACTATGGCGCAGACAAGGTCCGCGGCGTCAACCTAGGCGGCTGGCTCGTGCTCGAGGTGCGTCGCAACCGTGTCAGCAACGCGTCCCGCTCATGTCGCCCAGCCCTGGATCACGCCCTCGCTATTTGACGCGACGGGAAACGACGGCATCGTCGATGAGTACACCTTCTGCGCGTACCAGGACCGCGACGCCGCTGCATCCGCCCTCTACAACCACTGGAACACGTTTATCACCGAGGACGACTTTGCGCAGATCGCCGCAGCGGGGTGAGCAGCATCGCCACCTGCGTCTATACCGGGCGCTAATCGCACGCCAGACTCAACCACGTCCGCTTGCCTATCGGCTACTGGGCATTCGACGTCGGCGATGAGCCGTACATCCAGGGTCAGATCGAGCACCTCAACAATGCCGTCGACTGGGCCTCGATATACGGCCTCAAGGTCATTGTCGACCTGCACGGTAAGTCAAAATTGTACCTGACGCGTGTCTAGCGCCCATACTGACCGTTCACTAAGGTGTACCGGGAAGCCAGAATGGGTCCGTACTCTCTTCGGACGCTTCGCGCACGCCTCTTCTCACTCCTGGACCTACAGCTTCGATAACTCCGGTCAACGAATGAACTATCCCACCTGGCACACTAGCCAGTCCAACATCGACCGCTCTAACGCCGTCATCAAGACGCTAGCGGACATGTTCAAGGACCGGACAGATACCGTCACTATCATCGCTCCTTTGAATGAGTGAGCGGGTGTATGCGCCCCGTCTCCACGTCAATGCTAACCAATTGCAGGCCTGCCGGCTTCCAGGGCTCTGATGTCCTTTCAGCTGTGCGTCAGGTGAGTAGTTGCTACATCTTTCTCACGGCGGTTACTCGAACTGATTATTCTTGCGCAGTTCTGGAGGGACAGCTATGGCAACATTCGCTTCCCCTATGGCAGTGGCCGCGAGAGCAACACCGTCGAGCTCATTCATGACGCTTTCCAAGACTTGAGCTACTGGAACGGCTTCATGACACCGCACGACTTTGAGGGCGTCGCGATGGACACGCACATCTACACCATCTTCTCTGACTCTGTACGTATTACCTCTTCGTCTTCGTATCATAGTCACTCATATCGTCGGCCTTGTAGGAGGCCGCCATGAGCTTCGACGAACACGTTTCCACTGTCTGCAACAAGGCGAGCTCGCTGGCCAACTTTGACCTATGGACCATCGTCGGCGAGTGGACGCCCGCGTACACCGACTGTGCCCGCTACCTTAACGGTCGCGGTATCGGTGCGCGCTACGACGGCAGCTACTCGGGCAGCCCCTACGTTGGCAGCTGCAGCGGGATGACCGGCACGGGCAACTCGTTCAGCGATGACTACAAGGGCCGCCTACGCGCGTTTTGGGAGGCACAAGTCATCACCTACGAGAAGGGCGAGGGATGGATTATGTGGACGTGGAAGGCCGAGGGGGCAGAGGAGTGGGCGTACCAAGCCGGCCTCTACAACGGCTGGATCCCCTGGGACCCGACCGCCATCCAGAACCCGAACATCTGCGGTTGAGCGTGTCTGAGGTAATATGCCCCGGACGCGTTATGGACTCTCCCAGTATACCCCGGCGCGTATTCACGCGACTCTGCTAGCCCTCATGACTCCTCATGATAACTCGGACCAAAGGACTGTAACTTTAGCGTATCATCGTGGACGCCATTTGGCAACAATTACTCGAATCGAACTTCGCGCGTATGTGGGTGGTGGTGTCGGTTATCTGTGTGTCGGGAGGGTCTCCTTCGGTCGTGCATCCGTGTTTCTTTTTCCCTGTTCTCTTTCGGTTGTACGGTTCGTCTTCCATTCGGTTTTTGCACACATTTGCCAGCCGCGTATAATCCTCCCTGTCGTTATACGGTCTATACCTCCGTTCAACTTTTACTACCATACGCGCTTAATATCTGGTTATTTTTCGTCAGTCAACTACTATCTACGGGCTCAATACTACTTGAACATGGACAGACTGAATGTTTGGAGAGGACCGCGGACACATTCGTCAGGCGCACGATACTTACAGAACGATCTGAGGTCGACCAGTGGACGTTCTAGTCTCCCCGTGCAGAGGTTTGTAGAACTGGACGTTTGCGAGCAATGTGAAAGGGAGGCAGAGAAGTTGAACAAAGTCGGTCACACGACCTGACAGGTGACTGTACTTCTCGGTCGGATTGTTGATCAAGATGTCGGGAGACTGGAGTCGTACTCTGCATTCGCCCTGCGAGTGCTCCAATCTTCAGCATCTTTTCTCATGATCTACATAGGGCAAATCGGAGTGGATGAACATATCATGAGGAGCGCCCGCGAGAGCAGGCGAGAGTCTAGTGAGGTTGACCAGGACTCCCGACTGACTGCACAGTCATCTGTCTTCATCCTCCGCAGAGCCAGGATCAGTACGGTACATAAATCTACTCACTCCATAAGCAAGCCACAACATCAAGCCCATTGACATTAGGTAGCTATGACTATCGAGTAAATTGAAGCAAGAGTAAGTCGTGCCTACACGAACATAGGCAACCGTGTGCGTATCCCACAACCCTATAACTGAAGTCCATTGTAGCAGTCTCAGAAGTCCATGCAAAGTCATCCTCCCTTGCGAAGGTGCCGGAGAAGCAGCAAGTCCAGTCTGGCAACTCGCTTAGCAAGTGGCGGCACCCTCGGTGCTGTCGAAGACGAGGTACCACTCGGTGTCGAAGTGGTTTACCCAACTGTCGTTGAGCCACGACACCTATGACAAGTCAGCCTAGATGCAGCAGCCAAGAAGAAACACGCACAAAGTAGCCAGCATCATCGCCGACCTGGAGCGCCGTGTACATGCCGTCGCCGATCTACATAACGGTCAGCCCCATCACTGTGTTGAGGTCGCAAAGACTCACCAACGTGTTGTTGACCTTGACGAACGCCTCGTTGGCCAATCCCTTGCGATCGTAGGAGAGCGCCCAGCCGCCAACAATTGCCTCCTCCGGGAGGCTGTTTGTCGACTCGACGAACTGGACATGGTACGCGGCGGGCTCCTGCGGGGGGTCTGTCGGAATGAGGGCCGCAACGTATCCGGCGTAGGGGCACTCCATGACGAGATTGCCCGCCTCATCAAGGTCCGCGCGGATGGTGGTGTCGACGGGGTTGCGACCGGAGATTGCGACGCCGTAGGTCGTGTTGAAGGTCTCCAAGTTGAGCGATGACTGGCCGTAGGGCGAGGTCGTCGCGGCGCGGAAGGTCTTCGCGTTTGCGACAGCGGCGAGGGTGAGCGAGAGGAGGGCGGCGGTCTGCATCATATTGGAGAGGGTAGTCAGTGAAGTGGTGGAAGAAAGAGGCGTGCAAGTGGGTCGTGCTGATGAAGGAGGCGTTAGGAACGAGGGCAGGCTAGACAACATGCCGGCTCTTATATACGCAGATCGACGGACATGCAATGCCGTGGGCCATGCACCTTCTGCGCGATGTTCCAGGAACTGGTGTTCGAGGCAGGTTCGAGGACGACGAGTAAGTAAGTACGTTTGACTTTCCATGCCTCCGACGGTGCATGCAACCCATTCAGACTGGCTCAGACCCACTGGCCGGATGCCTCGCTGGTGAATTTGGCTGTGCACGCCGGCGAACGCGTCGGCGACAATGTGCGAAGATCCGTGCATCCATCTAGTGGCCGGAACCTCCGCGACGGAGCCGGGAACGTCAATGAATGCAAGTCTAGCGCGAGTCCATCAAGAGAGTGAAAACTCTGATGGAACTGCTGTAATCAGCGTGAGCAAGGCTGGTGGCCGGATAGTTGTCGGAGCATGTTGGGAGTGAGTAGGGCAGCTAAGACGCCGCAGCTTCGCAACGGACGGCAGGTTCCAGGTACTTCACTGGCAGACCATCCTCTGCCGCTATGCCAATAGAGGACAAGCGTTTCGCCCCATGTAGTTACCGGATTTTAGTGCCCGCGACTGACTGTACTGAAGTGCCAGCGCGCGGTATAGTCAAGTGCAAGCCAGAAAAAGAAGCGCTCATAAGCGAGACGTACGCGGCACCGTCAAAGGTCCATTGCGTGCTTTACATGCACATACCGATCCTCAGTGAGGATTGTCACACTATACCACGCGTGAAATCTGGTTCATTTATAGTCAGTCTCGAAGATGCAAAGACGAAGGTCTCGGTACTCACCTTGCCAGTCTTGACATCATACACCCAGCCTGTCACCGTCGTCTCGGCAAGAATCAACGGATGGTTCTTCAAGAACACGACATCTTCTGTCACAGACCCTTCTACGTCTGTGAACTCGAGGAAAGAATCAAACTTGTCCACCGCATTCACCACGGCAGAGTCGCCGGGTGCAGCGTCCTTGACGATGCCGCGTAATTGCTCCGTTTTGAAGGTCTGCATACCGCAATCCGTGTGGTGGAAGACAAGGATCTCGCGCGTACCAAGCAAGCGTTGGGAGATGACGAGGTTGCGAACAGCATCTTGCCTGTGGGACAGCACAGTCGCGGCGAGTTCGGCAGTGAAAGGGCAAAACTTACTTACGCTCGGCCGCCAGCATTTCGGATGACGTGAGCATCTCCCAGGTTTATACCAAGCTGAGAAGCAGGCCTGGAAGGATGTGAGTAAGGTTGTGCTTGCTTCGGGCGGGACATACTCGACACGGGCATCCATGCAAGTTACTATAGTGCCAAGATTAGCTTCTTGAACGGTGTACTGGCTCGCGTCAGACCTATAGCGACGTGCTTAGCAGGTGGCATTGGGAGTGCGCCCTTGTCGAAATCGGATGCGTAGGCGGCATTGTTCTGCTCATACGTTTGAAAGACGGACATGCTGAAGAGAGAGAAAGGGGAGGTTGGCAGATACGCTCACTCCACAGAAGCGAGCATTATAAACGCTGGACGCCAATAAGCGGCTGTAAGTGAGTTGGTACAATGGTGCAAGATATCGCCATCGACAGAGCTGATGAGGACACGACTTCTTCCAATCCAGAGACAATGACCTCACCCGGGTAAGACGCAGATGACGTACTGATTGACTGGAGGTTCACACATTCGGACAAAGGCTAGCAAAACAAATCGCTTACATTACTGCAATGCGTTCGCGACGAGCTCCAATATCTCCTTCGTATGCTTGCCTCTGTTCCCGTCGTCCTTCGCTATCGATTGCCATACAGGCCCATGATGCGGGTCGGTCTGCGCGCACTTCGCTCTTACGAGCTCACGGTGCTCCTGACAGAATGTGAGCATACGCCACCCATATAGCATCAGAAACTAGCGCCTTACCTCAGTCCCATGTTCGCGCTCGAACTTCAGCCACCAGCCCCAGATGTCCCCGTAGTCGTGCTCGTCACGCGCCACGGCGCGGCCGAACCATTCACGTGCCTTTTCGATCTTGCGCTCGCTCCAAAACAGGCGCGCAATGGAGCAGAGCACAAGTGAATCGTCGTTGGTCTTCTTGACGGCGTCGACGGATCTTGCCTTGCGCGCAGGACGCGCCTCCGACCAGATCGCCATGGACCACAAGAGACCAGAGCTTGGGCATTCCTGCAGCGCACGAGCGAGGGTGGCTTTGGCCTGATTCGCGCCACTTGAGCGCTCTTCAACGCCCACCGCCTCAGCCCAGAGCGTGTCAACGCCAGGATTGACCATACGTGCCTTCTCAAGAAGCGCGCGAGCCTTGATGCTCTTGTTGTCCAGCTCCTCGAGACGACTGGCTAGTATCCAGAGTGCAGGCTCTTTTGGAACAGCTTTAAGACCGGCAGCGTACGCTTGGCGAGCTGCCGCATATCGTTTCTGCGAGGCGTGGATCTGGCCTTGGACCATATAGAGCTTGGCGTACTTCGGATATTTCTTCAGAGCAGCCGAAACCGTCTGTAATGCAGCGTCGAAATCGCCGTGCTGCCTCTCGAAGACGGCAGACTTCATCCATATCTGAGCAGATATAAGTACCATCTCTGTCAGGGAAAAAGGAGCTCACGCGTTGAGTACCAGCCACGTCACGCGCGCGGATGAGTAGCTGTTTAGCGACATCGACCTCGCCGTTTTCAGCCTCGAGTTTGACTGCTGCCAGCCATATCTGTTCGCTTTCGGGATTGGCGATGAACGCACGCTCCAGGACCTCGCGCGCAGCAGGAACATCTCCAGCAAGCCACTTCTCCTTGGCTCCCATCAACCAAAGCACCTCCGTCTGCGGGCAATGCTGAACAGCACGGCTCAAAATATTGTCCAGGCTCTCGCGCGTCCCATGTGCCTTCTCGAGCTCCGCGGCACGTATCCAGAGGTGTTTGACATTCGGATATACCTTGAGAGCGTATGCCAAGATCGCGCGTGCCGTGCCAACGCGCCCTCGTGCCTCCGCGCCGTCGATATCGGACTCCCAGGTATCGAGTTGGTCTTCCTCTTCGATGTCCATCGCGACAGTAGCCTTGACGATAGCCTCGCACGTCCGGACAGCACCTTCGCTCTCGCACTTCTCGGCCTCCTTCAACCATTGCTCGCGAGTCAGCAGCACTTGATGTTGTCGCAAAGCTCCGACAGCCGAGGCGATCGTTTTGTCCACCAGTACATACTGGGAAAGCTTCTCCGCCTCGGGCTGCCCGGATGCCACTTGTTCCCAAAGACGAGCGGCGGCTATCCAGATCTCGTGGCTTGTCGGGACAGCTTTGCGTGCTTTGTTAAGCACGGCCTTCGCGCGTTCCACAGGTTCCAAACGGGCGAGCGCCAGCCACAACTCCACGGAAAGAGGTATGACTTCAACTGCGCGGGCAAGGAGAATGCGAGCGTCAGAGGCAGATGTCTCGAGGCTGACAGTTTCCTTCCACAAGCGGACCGAGTTGGGGATATGCTCAAGCGCTGTAAACATGTGAGTACGAGAAAGTCAAAGTGAAGCATAAGCACGTACCTTTCCGCAACACCCGTTTCTTTGCCTTCACGTCATGTTCCAGGTCGGCAGCAGCTAGCCAAATCTTGACGCTCTGACCAACATGTTGAACGGCATTCGCGAGTATGACTTTAGCATCGTCGTTGTTCTGTCGAAGAATCAGTACTTCCGACATCTTTAAAAGAAACAGGACACATACATGTAGTCGTGCCGCTTCTAGCCATACATCTTCGCTCTTTGGGCACATCTCGCAGCCCTGTTTGATGAGTTTGCGAGCTGCGACCATGCGTCCAGCGTGCTCCTCCAAGCACGCAGCCGCAATCCATCCCGGTGCGTGCTTGGGGTTGGATTTGACAAGGGAATCAAACAACATGCGTGCTCGCTTGATGTCGCCAATTTCGGCATCCGACTTGATAATGACGCTGTCTAGCGACGTGAGATAGCCCTTGGGGTCGATGGAAGTTGATGAGCCCGACGTCGTGGCTGTGCCGGATATCTAAAGATTTTTCAAGTCAACAACGACCAGCGCAACTGTATAGCTACTGACCTGGTCCAACTTCAGTGACAAAATTTTGTCACGCGCTTGTCCGATTTCGATGAAGTTGGTCATTGCGCCAGGATCCGCTGCTGTGTCAAAGCCTCCAGTCTGGGAGAACGCGTGAGACACGTAAGGGAGGAACTGGCGCAAGAGCCACATACCTCATTCTGCCTTGGATCAAGGGCGTTCTCGAACTCATTCTTGCCTCGGTCGCCGACAATGACGCTGTCTGGAACGACATATGCTCGCTCCTCTCTCCGTCGCTTCTTGCGCGTGAGATTGCCCACCTCTGGTAGGTTCTCCCACTCTGAGTCCGTCACTGCTGACAGTCCGCGCTTCAGATCCGCGAATTGCTGCTGGATCTTCGGACGCTCTGCGCGGTGCTTCGCCATCTCAATCTGCTCCTGCGCCTCCCTATATTGGAACACGTAAGAGCCGCATAAGCACCGAGTGAGGGAACTAACCAGAATGCACGCACCTGCGCGCCCTTCGTCGCGCGTCCATAGCGTCGTCCACTTTCTCGTAGATCCTATCCGCCTCCTCATCATCAGCCTCGTAGGTCGTGCCAGCGAAAAGACCAAATTCGTTGTCTGGGTCCTGGAACTGCTCTGGGTCGACCTCCTGCTCTTCACCACGGCGCGCTTGCGCTTCCCTTGGAGGTTGTCAATATGGCTCAAGTAGAAGGGTATCTGACACGCACGCAATGACTTCTGCAGACGGTCCCTCTCGCGCAGGTCCAATGTCGGACCGGGTTGTGAAGCCTGACGCTCTGGAATGCGGTTCAGTCTATCAGACCCCATGTCAACGCGTAGCAACGCACCCTCGACCAAGACCAGCGACATACGATGCCGGTGCCGGCATCGACAAGAACGCCAATTTGTTGGGTTTGTTCGACGCCATCTCGTCGTCCCGTACGATGAAGAGAACAAAGAACTATGTACGGAGTCGAGGAACAATGGACGTCCCAATCAAGGTGCTGACTGATCGACGCCGGAGAAGGATGCGCAAATACCATCAAAGAAACGCCACAAATGAGGAAGTTGGACCCACAACCTCGTTTAGCATACTTAGGTATGAATGGGCGGGACGACTGACGTGTGGCAAACAGGATTCAGCGTGTTTATACTTAGAACGTCGAGTATATTATCGACCACAAGAGGTAGGTAAGTGACCACTGATCACTTAACGAACGCATCGGACGTAAGTAAGAGATACATTATAAAGACGGACACGCGAGAGACGGCACACGCCTTCGCTGGAGTTGAGTCCCGATCGCAGCCCCTAGTGCCACAGCCGTTGTCGCGTCTTCTTCAAGAGAGAAGATCGATATTCAAGGTACTATACGCTTTGAGGACGAGGCATTGGTCTTGGAATATCGCTTGCGTGATTCAGTCTGAGTCATGCTTGCGTCTCCGTGGACTGAATCGCGGGTGTACGAGGCTGCCTAGCTTTCCGTGGAACCTTCTTTCCAACAGATGGAGGCAGGACGGATATCTGCTCGGGCTGGCGACCGTTGTGAACCTGCAGAATTCAGATAAAGGGAAGTCGCAAAGCGTTCGAGAGCACTGACATGTATACGGTGATAGCGCAACCCGCTGGCATGCTTGTACACCTTGCAGCAGTCGGGATCCGGACAAGGATAGACTCTACCACTCGAGCCTTCGGACTGCGCAGGTTCTGCGTCAGTGGCCGTCGCAGTGACCTTGGCCTTGAACATCATCGCCTTCTTGTAATGGTCCTCCGCACTGCGCAAAGATGAAGCCCGGTTCCATAGACAAGCGCGCCAACTCACACTTGAAGATGGTACTGCAATCCGTTGAGATTCTTCCAGGCCTTTCCACAACTACTCAAGCCACATCGATACGGCTTCTCTACATGGTCGGCCCCTTCGCCGACATGGGTCTTCCGCATGTGCTCGCCTAGCTCTCTCGCGGTGTCAAAGCGAGACAACGAGAAGGAGCTAGACGCCGACCAGCACGACGCGTGCCCACATACGTAGGGGAGAAGGCCGGGTCTGACTTCAACTCAGCGATAGGCGGGTAGTCATCGGAATATAACTCACTGCATCACCCTCCCCTGATCCATCCTCAGTTCAACTGCCTTGCGTTTGGCCGCAGGCTCGTCGCCTCCCGATAGTCGGCGCTTCCTGCCTCCAGACCGGCAGTGCGGCATGTCGGGTGGCGTTTCCTTCTCGGCAGGGGCGACATTAGTTTCGGATGGTTCAGCACCTAAAAGGCCCGTTGTCGCATGTTCGACGATGATATCCTCGTGTTCGCCAGCGACATGAACTCGAGGAAGGTCCGCTTGCTTCGTTTGTGGCGTAGGAAGTAGAGGCGTCAGAGGGCATAAGTCGGAGCTCGGTGAGTCCCATAACGTGTCGCAGGAGGGTAGTTCGGTAGAGGTATTTGAAGAAGGCGATAGCTCTGGCAGCGTCATTCCATGGGGAGACGGCGGGGGGACCAAAGGCATGGCAGACTGACATGAGGATGCGTCGGTGAGGGAAGAGGAGGAATTGGTTTCGTGCGGCTCATGGACGCGCTCGTCGATTCCGTATCGAGACGTCGAGGGTGCGATCAGTTCTGGGGAGGATGTATTGGACGCGTCGAAGGGTGTCTCCGGCGGGACTGTGAGGGGTGTTGCGGGAGCGCCGACGGTGCCACCTGGCATATGTGACCAATAAGCGTACGAACCATCTCCACCACCTTGAGGATCCTGGTAGATAGAGTACTCATACTGGGAGGGGAAAGGCGGAATGGGAGGGTCTTGATTCAAGGCGTGATCGTCAGAGGTAGTCGGATGGGTAGCGAGCGGTTGGTGAGGAGCTGCTGCATTGTCCCAAGGCCATTCAATGAAACAGTCTTGCTCCACGGGGTAGTGGGTGGCATGCTCCTGGGTTTGGTACGTCATGAGAGGGTCGCATGCACTGTACGCGGTCGGACACGCTGGCGCGGCAGCCGGCTGCATCCAGGAGGCACCGAAGGATAGGTCTTGCGTTGCTGAAGAAATGTCGAGGTCGGTGATGGCATACTTTGATAACTGTGCGAGGCGCCGTTGCTTGCGCTCGAACAATCGCCACCTGAGGGATCATCAGCAGGGTGTGATGAGACGTTGTAGTAGAATACGCACCGGTTGCGACAGGCGAGGCTTCCCCTGCATAGGGCGGCGCCTATCAGGCGCCACTGACCTGCCAGTTGCGCGTGCAGCTCAAGAAGTCTGTCGTCGTCCTCCTGCGTCCAGTCGTCCTTGCGCAGACTCGGGTCGAGCGCCTCACGGTAACGCTTCGAGCATGCGTCGTCCGTCCGACCCTCAATTTCGCGTGCGATGACGGACCACTTGTCTCCATGTTTCTCGTGCAGATCGCAGAGCAGCTTGTCCTCCTCCGCAGTCCACGCCGATTTCTTTACGCCTGGGCTGAGGGAGTGTCGCCACCGCTGCTCGATCGTTTACACCACGTCTTGAGCGCAGATCCGAAGCCTCCCACCTTTCTGCATGCCTTGTTCGTGCGCCCGGGGACCATCTCCGCAACCATCTTCCAGTTGTCGTTCTCGCCGTGTAGGGCGACCGCCGCCCGCAGCTGAGTGTCCTCCTCTGCACTCCACGGGCGTCCCGCGGCAATTCTGGTCGACGAGCTCATTATCAGGGTAATCGACGGAGTTTAGTGCATCTTGGAAGCGCGGAAAAGAAGACAAGAGGGGTGAAGGGGGAACAAGAAGACAAGCCGTGAGTCGAACGATGGCTGGCGGCGCCTATCGGGCCGAAGTTTGCCATCTGGCATCGGCCTTTGCGGCATCTTGCCACGTGCCAAGGCGAACACACTTGGCTGCCGCGATCATGTCGACGCTTATCCAGGGCTACTCATCCGGCGAGGAGGACGACGCGACGATCGCTGCCGACGCGTTCGGTCTTTCCGCCATTCATGCAGCCAAAAAGCCGCGCACAGAGAGCCCTGCAAACGAAAAGCCCTCGATAGTCGAGGCAGCCCCACATGTTTTGTCAGAGGTGCGCGCGTCCCTCCCCCCACATTCGCCACAGCATGCTGAGCATCTGTGTAGGACCCACTCAACATGACCTCTCTGGTGACTCGGCCCACGGACACTCAGATGAACGTGAACATCCCCTACAGTGACATGACTCTCGCTCTCCAAGGCCCCGAGAACCCGTTCGGCCCCCGCGACCGGTTCATCAACCAGAACGCGCTCGCAGGGCATGTCGAGGAGCAGGTCATGAGCGACCACGCCTTCCGCTCGCAACATCTCACGCACGCCATCCTTGGATACTCTGCAAATCCCTCTGTCGACCCAAATGCGCCGAACATGTTGGGCTCCATGGAGAAGGCGCAGCAGAATGGGTTCGCGACCATTGACTCCATGCGAGCAACGCGCGACGAGCGGAAAGAGCTCAAACGCAAACGGAAGAATAAAGGTGACCTTGAAGTTGTCGAAGGGGAAGGCGCGTACGTCGGCCCGTGGGCCGCCTGGGAGGGCGATGAGCCGGAGAGCACGTTCCTGCACGGCCTCTCCGTGGAGGGGGCGGCAGAAGAAGAAGAACCGGAGGAAGAGGAGGACGAGCCAGAATATGTCCCAAAGAAGGCCAAGCCGAAGCGCGGCGCGGTTGGACAGGAGAGCTCGACCTTCCACGGCAAGTCCATGACGGACTACCAAGGCCGCACGTACATGCACCCGCCCCTCTCAGAAGCGCCCAACCTCGCGCACGAGCCGGGCTCACAGGACTGCTTTATTCCGAAAGTCTGCGTCCATACTTGGACTGGGCACACGCAGGGTGTCTCCGTGGTCCGTCTGTTCCCACAAACGGGGCACCTCATGCTAAGCGGGTCGATGGACACGAAGATCAAGGTACGCATCGCGTTATGTATGTGGCTGGCTCCGTTGACCCTCGCAACAGCTCTGGGATGTCTACACACACGGCAACTGCCTGCGGACGTTCCATGGCCATACCAAGATGGTCAAAGACGTCTGCTTCTCCAACGACGGTCGTCGGTTCCTATCATGTAGCTATGATAGGCAGATGAAGCTCTGGGATACGGAGACCGGCCAGTGCATCAAGCGCTTCAGCAACGGCAAGATCCCCTACACCGTCAAGTTTCATCCCGATGAGGACAAGCAGAACATTTTCCTCGCGGGTATGTCGGACAAGAAAATCATACAGGTACGGTCTTCGCCTGCTCAGCATTCCTCGATGGTTTTTGACCCCTTGGCAGTACGACATCAACTCCGGCGAAATCACGCAGGAATACGACCAGCACTTGGGCCCCGTGAACACAATTACATTCGTCGACGAGAACCGCCGATTTGTGACGACCTCCGACGATAAGACGATCAGGGCTTGGGACTTCGACATCCCAGTCGTCATCAAGTACATTGCCGAGCCGCATATGCACTCAATGCCAGCCGTGACGCTGCATCCTTCAAGTACGTTCCTTGATTCTGCGCTTCGCCTCCCCCCTCAAGCCTTGCGCCCACAGACCGTTATTTCGCCGCGCAGTCGCTCGACAATCAGATCCTGGTCTACAGCACGGACAATTTCCGCCAGAACCGCAAGAAGCGTTTTGCGGGGCACTCTGTCGCGGGCTACGCCTGCCAGGTGGGCTTCTCGCCCGATGGCAAGTGGCTGAGCAGCGGTGATGCGGAGGGCAACATGGTGTTTTGGGACTGGAAGACGTGTCGGATAAAATCGAAGATCAAGGCGCATTCCAAGGTTGTCATTGCGCACGAGTGGCTGCCGCACGAAAGTGTGCGTTTTGCTGTCGTCATACGCCCAACTCAAACTGACGCCACTGTAGTCGAAGGTCGTAACGGCGTCTTGGGACGGGCTCATCAAGCTATGGGTGCGTCGATTGATGGTTTGTTATCCGACTTTTGCTGACTTGCCTGCAGGACTAGATGGAGGTCTTACGGAGAAGCTGGTGCAAGAGATTTGCGTCACACGTTCTCGTCGTACAACTGTATATTCTTCTTACCTTGGTGAACATCGAGATATCTGTGGCATTAGAAGGCTGGCGGCTGCCCAAAACATGCCTATTCCTGAAGTGTTTCCGGGTCGAGGACGCAGCGGAGATGTGTCCCCGGTCGGACCCCGGCGACATGGAAAACCAACAATGAACATCGCGTCGTACAAAACCGGACTGGAATCCGACTTAATTGACGTGACGGTCACATCCCACCACGTGAAAGTGGTTGAATTGATCGGGGCCTTGTAGGGCCTTGTTGCACACGCTGGATGCAATTTTAGGCGCGCAGTTGCCTCAGGTACCCTTGGTGTTCCTGTCGACCCTTGTCTCCTCTGCGGCGCGTCCCAGGCTCTGCGCTATGTGCTTGAAGGACGATCATTGCAGGGATATCGAACTTCAGAAGAAATATGGGGTCGAGATGCTGGATTATGCACGACAGTTGAACAGGGATTCAAGAAGTATGACACAAGGTCACGCACTGTCTGTCACATTCGCGAGCGAGCTGGACGAGCAGATTCAGACAGGATTCAAACCGGAATGGGTCCAGGCACATTCGAGTCTGACGCCACCACACTTGTGACAGGCACTTGTCTCTGCTTTATCGGGCTTTATCTCTCTCTGTTTGTTGAGCGTCTAAAGATGCACTAGCTGGAAAAAGAGAGGCGCATGAAGAGACGCATCTCCTACACGAGTAGGCCTCCATAGAACGAGGAATGATGAGGGGAGCGAAGAGGGGACGAGGGCGCGCCGTCGTCGCGCCGATCTCCGACAGCGATAGCGTCACTGCGTGACATCCGGAAACGTTTGTCCGCGTGAAGTGCGACTGGCGTCTGCCCTTTCTCGGCACGCGCATGATTTAAAAGGACTCGGCGGACAGACTCAGGCACTTTTCGTCGTTGTTTCCCCCGTCATGCACTTCACTCGCGCTATCGCTGCTGCTGCTCTGCTGCTCGCAGCCACCGTCGCCGCCGCACCTGTGCCCGTATGTCCCCTCGCTCGTCGTACGCGTCTGATGCTGACGCCACCCAGGGCGCCGAGCTCCCCCGCGGCGGGCCTCTATCAGATTGGAAACGGACGGACGCGGGCGTCGTTTCGTCCGACTGGAAGCGTGCAGAGGCCGGTGTCCCCACCTCTGACTGGAAGCGGGAGGCTGGCGTTCCCACCTCCGACTGGAAGCGAGAGGCCGGTGGTCGTCTCTCCGACTGGCGACGCTGGGTCCGCACCTCAGACTGGTAGTGGACAAACCACCCTGTAGTTCTTGAAGTTGATCTGCTGTGGGTGCGTCTCCTCGTCATGCTCTACATTCGCCCCTGACGCTCTGCGCAGAACTTATTACCTGCACGATTACATTATTCCGGACCTTATCCACGCGCTCTTTTCCTTCTCTTTCGGTTGTACTGCTGCTGTGTACTCTTCTTGCTCGGGGCTTGCATATAGCTGTTTGCTCTACCTCAGACTTCTGTTAGGGAAATATCATGCCCCTCGAGAAATCGCGTGCTTGTCTTTTTGGTATCTACCACAGACGTCAAACTGGCGGCCGTCGTTCTGACTGCACTCGTCACTGCGTATGCGTACGCATGTTCTCAGTATGCACTCCGCATTGCTGCTACTGCATTGCTTGCGCGCGGTGTGGCTCGCACCTGTCTCCAGGCCGAGACAGTGCTTGACTTCACCCGCGTTCTGTAGTTCAGTAAGTGGAGCCCTACTCAATGAATCCAGTTCTACCTCCGCGTCGAGTCTTACCGAATGTCGCCTTGCTATGACAGACCAGACTTGCCATCATCCTGGGTGGCGTACGACACCCAGCTCTAAAACAAGCGTCATATACTCTGCCTCGCTATTCATCTTCGGTCGACGATGCGTCCATCGGGTCGACGCGACACGCCATGTAGAAGTTGCCCATACCGTTGGTCTTCGCTATAGCAGGACTCATTCAAGCCAGATCTCACACTCGCCACCCAAAGCTCAGCTAACGAGAGGCGATCTCTTATCGTGCCCACTCTTGCCTACGATCAGCTCACGTCTTGTCTGTCGCTGTCTATCGATATGCCTCGATCTCGACAAACGTCCCGGGTCTTGCATATTCTCCTCGAGTCGCTTCACCACCTTGCGCCATGGGCCTGACGTCGCGCCTGACGCGAGAGGTTTGAGGTGGCGTGACGTGCTTGCGCGCTCACATCAGAAGACCATGTCCTTCCCGCTACAACAGTGTGCCATCGCGTCTCGCAAAAGTCTTCGCGGTCTCTGGCGGAAGACTCAGCGTAGAGATCTAGGTCTACATATCTCCGTCTCATCGCCACTTTCCGCGCCGAATCGCTGAGCGCCCAGTTGTGTATGAACGTTGCCCGTGCCACTTCGAGCGACCCGTCGCCTACATGTCATTCATCTGTTTATGCAGGCGCAGGCGGGGTGACGATATACAGCCCAGCGCAAACTCTGTTGCTCGCCAGGCCTTGGTGATAAGCAGACAATCCATTGCCTCACGTTGAGTGAAGTGGCCATCGGCACTGTCACTACATGCTTATGATACGACTGCAATGCCGGCACTGATGCGTCTTGGGGATACGAAACGAGGTGCACAGCCGGAACGAGTGTCGTCCGATTTGCTTGCAGCACTCACTGGCAGCGCTCGATGCTCAACATGCGCGGCTGCTGCTTCATGCTGCAAAGCTCCAACGACACGCTTACAGATCTATAGAGACGGATACGCCATCTATATCTCGTCAGGAATCTGAAGGGCTCTTGAGAGACGCTGACGTTGTGGGTGTTCGTAAGTATTTGTGTACGGAAGCTAGTTTCTGATTCTCGAATTCAATATGTGAGAAGCAGCTACTTGCAGGATGGCAAATGTTCACTGAGGCGTCCTCCACCATTGTAACAGACCCATGAAAAGAACGGAAACTGCTTCTTCACTATCGTGATGCTCACTTCCCAGTCGTTAGATGTTTGAGCATCGAATACGAGTCCGCATGAAGGGTACCAAAAATCCGAACGTACTAAAGGACGACTCCTCATCCCTGGAAACCCTCTCTCCTTCTCAGCACCCTTCCCACCTCCTCCCTCCCCATCTCCCCAATCCCCACCGCATGCACCACCGCCTCCTGCCATCCCTTCTCATCAATCGGCCCAAACGTCGCCGAGACCACCTCCGCCCACGCCGGTCCCTCCGCAGCAACCAAACGCCCCGCCTGCAGCAGCCGCAGCCAAGGCGCCTCTAGGCGCGAGCGCGGCAGAGCCCCGCCAAGCGCGCCGGCGCACGTCTCGAGCCAGAGCGCACCCTCAGCCGCACACCGGCGGCCCTCCTGCAGGCTGAGCCGCCCGCGGTAGAGGATGGCGCGCTGAAGGATGTGCTCGGCGAGAGACGACGCGATGCGCCGGTAGACGGTAGCGGCGGTCGCAGTCGGCAGTGTGGTACGCAGAAAGGTGAGATGCGCGGAGAGGAGGGCAATGGCGGGCAGCAGGGTCTGGGAGACGTTGATCTCGTCCGTTAAGTCCTGCGACGCGTCGGGGCTGCAGGGAGTATGAACAATCAGTCAATGGAGCGGATAGGAAGTCGGCGTACGAATTGAGCCGCTGAAGATGAGGCTTCAGGGTGTTCTCCACCTCGTTGGACACCTGGAGCACGATCATGTCTTCGGCGCGCACGACCAGCTTGTGGTAGATAGCGACAACGGTATCGAAGATCGTGTTCTCCGGCGCTGCATCGTCCTCAGCGGTCGGCTCCGGAAGCAGGGCGCTTGCCCTGACGCGAGCCTTGAGGCCGCTGAAGCGGTTAATTTCCGCCCAGAGCTCCAAGAAGATCTGGGGAGAGTGAGCTTCTCATTCTCTGCGTGAATCGATTGTACCTACCAGATCCTCGCCCCAGCCCTGCAGCGCGACTTCGAGATACCGCGCGCTTAGCAAGGCCTTGGCGAGCTTTTTCACCCCTTCGACACCGGCCGTTAGGCGCTGGGTATCGACGGACATGCCGCCCTCTTCCTTGCCACCAAAGCTTAGTGCGCCCGGGACGGCACGCAAAAGGGCAGAGGAGAGTGTCTCGAATGCATCGAGAGATGACGATATGCGTCCTTGATAGTGCTCTAGGATCGGCAGCTGCACCGTCGTTAGGAAACGCATCTTGCGAGTTGCATTCGGCAGCGGCGAGTAGCGGTCTGTTCTACGTCAGAAAAGGTTGAAGATGGCAAGGTACACGTACCTGTGATCTGTTCGACCAGCGCCTTGACGCGACGCGCCGCGTTCGTCGTCTTGAGCTGGGGTGCGCTCTCCTCGGCATCATCGTCCGCAATCTGCCACGCATCTGCCGCACTGATAATGTTGCGGTACTGCTCCTCTGCGACTGCGGGAAGGCATGAGCTACCATCGCCATTCACGCAGAATACACCCACAATGCTTTTCACCATCCATCCACGCGTCAAACCACTCTTTTGTACCCAGCACTGTCTCACTAACACCCTCCCAGTGGTCGGGGTCCTCGACACTGGCTGCCGCCGAGGTGCCGTAGAGGGAGAAGCCCTCCTCAACAAGCGCGGCGTCGAAGCTCAGCGTCTGGTAGATCGTGTGTGCTAGTAGCGAGGAACGCTGCAGCAAAGATGGCATGGTGCGTTTAAGCTTCCGCTGGACAAGCGGGAGTAGGCAGTACGTGAACTCGCGCTACAGTTGATTAGTCCATGTCACACGTATCAAGAAACCGTCCTACCGAAGCGATGATGTTGCGATGCTCGGACGCGTTCAAGAGAGCTTGGATGACGGAGTCCATGAATGTACGGTGCTCATGCGCTACGTTCGCCACATGTGTGAGGTACCACTCAGGCTGGACAGCAGTCAATTTTTACCAGGTTATGATACAGAGAAGACGTACCTTGTCTAGACGGTTTGTCTGTCGGGTACCCTCAAAGTGATACTTGAAGCGTAACGCAACAGGCCTCACAAGGGCCTGCAAAGGGTATAGTCCAGACTTCTCTGTCCCAAGCGCGGAGCGCATCTTGCCTCCACTGTTTCTTGTCAGACAGGCTTGACAAGCCTAGGTTCGGCACTTACATGTCCTGTAGTCGTAGCAGATTGTAGAAGGCATGCTCGAAGGCTTTCCTTGTTTCTGCATCAGCGGACGCATAGTCGACAGCCATTGGCCATTTCAGCTTTTCCGCTGCTGCCAGCAAGGATCTGATGGAACGTCAGGCAAGAGGTCGTACCAGCAATATAGCCTGAACGTACATTGACATTGCTTGCTTGATATCTGACCAAGTCTTCTCGCGAATCTCTTCTAAGAAGTAAACTAGATGTAGCTTCCGCTGGCCGGAGCCATCTTCGACGGACGAGCAGTAATCATCGACTTGCGAGACAAAATTCTGAAGAGCGCTGTACTTCTCAAGAGACGCTGGTGTCACTATCTGAGAGGGCGCCAAAGCGCCGGTCTGAGCTAGTGCAGCTTCACTGTAAGGTCAGGTCAGGACAGATTGCAATTAGTGCGGGCGATTGTACCTCAAGTTCAAAGCCTTCTCCAAAAGCTGAACGTAGCCCTTCACGTTGCTGAGCTCTTTGAGATTCCGATGTTGGGTCTCGATGTCTTCAAGGAGTGTTGTCTCCCCCGGCGCGGCGGACATGGAAGACAGAAGTTCGTCCGAGAGGTGTGATAGCTCGTCCGTGAGGGAATGCCGGAGTAGCGAAAGCTCTTGCGCGGTATGCGTGCGCTCGGCTATCTTGGTACGTACATCGGACAGCAGAGCATCTGTGTTTGCCTGAGAGGCGGATAGCTATGCTAGGGCGTCTCAGCGACTGATCTGCTGTGGGGGAGGACACGCACATCGCGCTGGAGAGTCTGGTGCCTGGCGCGCGCACTGTGCAGGTCGTCGTCGAGGCCGTCAAGATCGTCGAGGGAGCAAAACTTGGAGTTGAGGAGCGCGGCGACAGCGGACCGTGACTGTCCGACGTCGGGCGGGGCAAGGAGGGACTTGAGATGAGCAGAGGCCATGGCTGGCGCGTTCAAGGGGGCAGCGCGTCCGCCCACGTCGTCGCCGGCCCGCGTTGACCGAGGCCGATCGACGTCATCAATGCTCTTTCCTTCACTGTCACGATCCTGCGCGTCCCGACGCGTCCTGTTCGCGTCGCGCCGCCTCCACTCCGCCGCCTCGGCCGTCGTCGAGCTCGATTACTCGAAGAATGTGCCCGCAAACGCAAACGAGAAGGAGAAACCGCTGGTCATCCTCCATGGCTTATTGTACCTCCTCCCCATCTCCCCATCGTATCGCTCCTGACCCTCCGCCAGCGGTTCCAAGCGGAACTGGATGTCGCTAGCCAAGGCGTTTGCCACAGAGCTGCACAGACCAGTATATGCCCTGGTCAGTAGTATCTGTCTGCAGTGACTTCCCATCGACCTCTTGCAGGATCTCCGAAATCAGGGAACGTCTCCTCATAAGGAGCCCATGACCTACAGCGCGATGGCTGCAGACGTCTTGCATTTCTTCAAGACCCATGAACTGAAGAATGTGTCCCTGCTTGGGCATTCCATGTGAGTACGACGTCTTCACTCGAAGCGACGCTGTAATGAAATATGTGTCAGGGGAGGCAAAGTAGCGATGTCTGTTGCTCTGGACCCCGACCTCCCGACAGGCCTGCTAGAGAACCTCATCGTCGAAGACATAGCTCCTTCGAAAGGCGCTATGTCTCCCGAGTTCCAAGGCTACATCAAGGGCATGCAGGCCGTCGAAGCGGCCAAGGTAAAGAGCCGCAAGGAAGCCATGCACATACTCACGCAATGGGAGAAGGTCAGTGACTCCCCATTGGGCCCGTATTCTGCCACTCACCTCCGCAAAAAGGATCCTGCTGTGCTGCAATTCCTACTCACCAATCTGGAGGTACCTCCCCTGGTCGAGCACGGCCATTTTAAGATACCGTTGCACCTTCTGGAGGAGTACATGGACGCCATAGGCGACTTCCCATACGGGGAAGGGAAGCGCACATGGGAAGGGAGAACCCTGTTCATCAAGGGCACGAAAAGCAAGTGAGTGGCTCTTCTTCTTCTCTGTACGAGTTGTTCATAACACCTGTCCAAGGTACATAAACAAGTACAATCTCTGGAGGGCGGAGAAGTTTTTCCCCAAGATGCAGCTGATAGAACTGCCGACGAGCCACTGGGGTAAGCTTTCACTTGATCAGGCCTGGGATTTATGTTCACAACCTCAACAGTACACTCGGAGAAGTGAGGATCCACCTGAATGCGCGACTTGCCCTTGACTGACCCTTTGTGTTTGCAGGCCTCACGATTTCAAGAAAGCGGTGTCGCATTTCATTGGTCCCATCAACATGGGTTCCCAGTAGTAGACGACAGACGTAGAGGCCTGTCATATCCACAGACAGTATTATGTAGCAGTCCAGATTCATTCAGATTTGAACTAGGAGAGCTGCAGGAGTTTCCAAAGTTGACAGAAAAACACAAGCAAGTCAAACAGTACCATACAGAACCCAACCACGAAGTACAAAGAACAACCCCAAGACGCGAGCGGCCCCCTAATTCCGCTTCCTCTTCTTGTTCGCCTTCTCCGTCCGCTTCTTCGCCTTCAACTCCTTCTTCATCCTCGAGTCCACCATATGGTACCTGCCCTTCACCCCCTTCGGCCTCCCCTTCACGCCCTTGTGCGCGCCCTTCGCCACGACGAGCTTGACCTCCTTCTTCGGCTTGCCCGTGCTCGCTCCCTTGCGCATCAGCTTCACGATCTGCTGCGCCTTCTCGCGCTCGCTCAAATCCGACGTCTCGTTCACGCCCTCCGCCTTCTTCATCGCCTTCTCCAAGCGCTGCGCGGCCTTGTATTTTTTGCGTGCCTTCGCCTCCGCGACCTTCTTGATCGGCCGCGCGTCGAGCGCGCGCTGCTTGGCGCGCAGCACGGCGATGGCCTCCTTCGTGACGGGCAGGTTCGTCTTGTAGTGCTGCGACTCGTCGTCGGTGAACCAGCTCGGAAGGTCTTCTTTGGAGTTGAGGGCGTAGCGGGAGAAGCCGTCGTTGAGCAGGTGGGTTTTGGTGGTCTGGCGGTTGACGAGGGCTTGAGCGAGGGTGACGGTTTCGGCGGTGGTGAGGCCGTATTCTGGAGGACGGTGATTAGTGGGTGTGAAATGTGGCGAGAAGTGAGAGGAGCTCACTTCGGACTTTCTCTGCGTTGGCGGCGTCTTCGTTTTCGTCTTCGACGTTCCACATGTCTTCGTCCTCGACGTCCTTTTGTAGAGGGACGATCTCGAAGTCGTCGTCATCCTCCGGCGTTACGAGACCCTGATATATACTGTCAATGAATGCGGAAGATGACACTAGCGCAGTGAGCACTAACCTCCTCTTCTTCCTCCTCCCCTTCCTCCATCTCGACATCTTCGTCCTCCTCTTCATCCTCCTCTTCGCTCTCCTCCTCTGCATCCTCTTCCACAACATCGTCGATCCCCGCAAAGACGTCCTGGCTGAACCAGATCTTCGACGCCTGGCTCTCTGGCATCTTCGGCCCCTTGAGCGACGTGACGAGCTTGCCGCTCGGTACGCGCTCGACACCATTCTCCAGCCGCCTCCGCTTGGCTGATGGTTCCTCCTCATCGTCGTCGATATCACTTTCGTCCGAATCCTCCTCCGCGGCGCCAAACTTCCGCCGCTCGCGCGCCGCCCAGCCGTCGCCTTCCACATCACTTTCGCCCTCCGCATCACTGCCCGCCTGCTGAATACCCCTCCACGTCTCCTCGCGGTCCGGGTTATTCTCCCGCGCCTCCTTGGCCTTGAACTTCGCGTCTCGCTCACGCAGCCGCTGGCGGTACGCCCCGTACAGCCCGTCCATGTCGTCCTCCAAAGCCCGCGTCCGCCGCTCGCGCTCCTCCTCCGAGTCGAGAGCCTCGTCATCCTCCTCAGGCTCAGCGTCACCGTCATCAGACTCGCCGTCCTCGTCATCCATGGAGGACTTGGCGAGGCGTCGTGCGCCGCTCCGTGTCCTGTCTATCTCACCGAGGTCGAAGAAGTCGTCTTGGCCACCGAGTTGCGCATCGGTCTGTTCCATGCCGATATCGAGCGGGGCAGTCATTTGGAGCTGCATGCGCTGGATAGTCTTTGTCTTGACCTCGTTTGCGCGCCGACGTTGGCGTTTTGTGCGAGCGGCGGCTTCAGCGTTGAGGCGTTCAAGCTGTGATGATATGAGTAAGGAGTCTAGAGCATGAGGGGGCTGTCCTCACCTCTTCCTGGATTTGGGTATCCTCATCAACCTCCTCAGTGACTTCCGCAGTCTCAGTCAATTCCTGCGCATCTGTCTTCTTCACATCCAAGCCGAGCTGAAGCAAGCGTTCAGTCTGTGAGTTGCGCGAACAGTTGTAGCACGCACATCTTCTCGCAAAGCCAGTCGCCACTTCAAGAGGGCCTTGAAATCACCCTTGCCGAGAACCTTAAGATCATCACAGTTTGCCTTGATCTCTGGCTTGGTGATGTCCAAGGTCAGCCACTCCTTCTCCTCGTCCGTGGTGAACGTGATCTGGTTCACGGAACCTAGGACAGCGATGGGCTCAGGACCGCGAACCAAGTCGCTCGCGGACGCCGTGCGATACAGAGTGTAGTCGCCGTCTGCGTAACCGTCACGCTTGCGACGCTTCTTTTCCGGCTGGAAGACGTTGGCCTGGACGTTGTTGGCAGAGGAGCCCTTATCGTCACCGGGGACAGAGGCAGCAAGGTCCTTGAAAACGTGCTTCGGGTCCAGGAATTTAGGGTCGATGTGCTTGGGCGCGTGGAAGTCACGGCAGACGACGAAGATCTCAGCAGACACGTTACTGAGTGCCCGTCAGAATATGGCCGGCGCGGATCACAAGAATACGCACCGAGACGAAGGGGGCTTGGTCGCTTCGACCTTGCCAAAAAGCTGGTTGAATACCCACATCAGGTTGTTGTAATCAGTACTCCGGAAAACCTTGGTCACGAATGTTCCCCCCTTGACAAGGAACTCGACTGCGAGCTTCAGCGACATGAGCACGAGCTCGGATTGTGAGTAGGCGTCCTGAATCCAGGCCGTTCCGACGTTGGGGGCACCATCGTGAAGTACGACGTCCGCCTTCCAGTCCTTAAGTTCCCCACGCAACTGATTCCGACACTGTGTTGTGGTGATATCGGATGCGAAAGTTACGACGCGGGGGATGGGTTTGATAGGAACCAAATCAACACCTGGTGAGGTTAAGAGGATGATAGGTGGGAGGCTGGCGGCGGCACGCACCGACGATGACACTGTTGTTGGGCATGAACTTGCTTGCAACCTGCAGCCAGCCACCAGGAGCAGCACACAGATCGATACAGCATCGTGCGCTTTCGAGGAAGCTGTACTTCTTGTTGAGTTGGATAAGCTTGAATGCGGAACGAGCGCGGTAGCCTTGCTCCCTGCAATTATGTTAGAAGATAGGTTTTGTTGTAAAGTAAGTCACGTACTTTGCAAGCTTGTAGTACTTGTCGAGACGACCCTTTCCTGTCTTCTTCTGAGCCTTTCCCATGTTGAGTGACCGCGACGAGCAGAAGACTGCAGTGATCGAGATCTACACAATGGGAAATTTTGCCACGCGAACATCGGGAGACCGGCCCGAAATACAATGGGCGCTCGTCAGGAATTCCTCGACTCCTGCCCCCTTGCCTCTCTCTCGTATGTCGGCTTTGAAGCGATCTGTTCTCTCTCGACACATCACAATGCGTGCTTGATCTGCTCCTCTGCCCGCGTACACGAGCGTCGAGCAGCTCCTCCAGACGGCGAGGTGACATCAGCGCTGCATATCAATAACGCGAGAAATAGACACGCGAACGAACGCACGCCAAATCTCGTTATACCACATCACCGTTTCCTCTCCGTGCTGCTTCAAGATGGCGCCCAAAGTTGCAGTCGTCATATATACTATGTACGGTCATGTTGGCAAACGTGAGCACCATTGCGCATGTTGTTCACATCGCCGTCTCACTACCTGCAGTCGCTGAGGCCGTCAAATCGGGCGTGCACGCTGCAGGAGGGGCCTCGACCATCTACCAGTGCGTTTCTCAATACATCCAGAACAATCGCGTGGTTGCTCACAAGCATGCCAGAGTCCCTGAGACTCTTCCCAAAGAAATACTGGAAAGGATGCACGCGCCTCCCAAGCCAGATTACCCCATCATCGACGCGAACACCCTCACAAACTATGACGGATTCCTCTTCGGTATTCCTACTCGCTACGGAAACTTCCCTGGCCAGTGGAAGGTATGTTATGCTCGTTCATACAGTGCTCATCCGCTGAATCATCATAGGCCTTCTGGGACACTACGGGTGGACTCTGGTCCCAGGGTGCCCTCTCTGGCAAGTTTTGCAGCGCCTTCGTGTCCACTGCCTCTCAAGGAGGTGGCCAGGAGACGACCATCTCGAACGCGATGTCTACGTTCGTGCATCACGGCATGATCTTCGTCCCTCTCGGCTACTCCAGAGTGTTCAACCTGTTGGGAAACGTTGAGGAGGTTCATGGAGGTACGCTTCATCGCGGCTCACGCATGTCCCTGTTTTCTGACCCGTTGCTTGCTGTAGGCTCTGCATGGGGAGCAGGGACATTTGCTGGCGGTGACGGCTCGCGTCAGCCGTCCCCTCTTGAGCTTGAGGTCGCCAAAATACAGGGGCAGCAGTTCTGGGAGACCCTGAGCAAGCATTCCTTCAAGTAACCGCCATGCTTCGCGTTGGAATGTGGTGTGTTCATGCATCGCTCATCTCTAACATCAAGCACTTACCGAGCCTGCAGTCCCGCCCAAGCTATCCACATCGTACCAGACAACGGATGTGTAATAGAACTAGAGTCTACTTGTGTCTCCATCGCCGTCCACCACTACAGGAGACTGAAGTGCTTGAACGATGCGCTCTACGTTTACAGTCCCGACTCCAGCGATTGCCATGATCCGGAGACCCCAAAATTCACCATTTTCTCGTCAACATCAGATGTTGCATTATGCCAATGAAGGGAGCTCAGTTCTTGCCGACACTCGCACATCGTGACATACCAATTTAGGACGGCCAATTCCACAAGGCTTGTCGGCGGTGGTCTAGCGGCTTCCAGTATCTGACCATCCAGCAGATGCATTCAGCGGTCTTTCCGCTCCCGGTAAGGATTTCACAGCGTATCTCGTCTATCCACGTCCATCGTGCCGACGTGTCCTAACCTGCCTGCCACCTGACACACTGACGAACGGCGTTTAGGGGCCCAGAAAGGCATTGGCATCAATATCCGTCAATATCCGTCAATATCCGCCATACATAAAGGGCTCCACCTATTCTGACAACAACGTCTCTTCTCTTCTGCATCCATCATGGCTCCCAAAGTCGCGATCATCATCTACAGTATGTACGGCCACATCGCCAAGAGTAAGTTCACGTGCTCCACCATTACTTGCTGTCTTTTTGAAGTGCCCTCCCAGTGGCTGAATCCGTAAAGGCTGGCGTGGCAGCTGGTGGTGGCGAGGCTACCATCTACCAGTGAGATTCCTTTTCAAATCCCTCCTCGGCTTGTGGTTATCATATTATCCTCCAGAATTCCCGAGACCCTCCCCCAGGAAGTCCTCACCATGATGCATGCGCCCCCGAAGCCAGACTACCCCATCATCGACGCAAAGACCATGGCCACCTTCGACGGGCTCATCTTCGGCATCCCCACGCGCTACGGAAACTTCCCCGGGCAATGGAAGGCAAGTCCAGCCTATATCCTGTCCGCCTCGCTTCGCTAATACAATCGATATGTATTGTAGGCTTTCTGGGACACGACGGGTGGCCTGTGGGCCTCGGGCGGGCTCTCCAAGAAGTTTTGCAGCGTGTTCGTGTCGACGGCTAGCCCTGGGGGCGGTCAGGAGATGACCGTGTCGAACGCGATGTCGACATTCGTCCATCACGGTATGATATTCGTGCCGCTTGGGTACGCGAAGGCCTTCGCCCAGCTCAGCAACCTAGCTGAAGTCCGCGGTGGTGAGTGCGTTCCCGTCGTTGTCTGTCATTGATCTGAAGTTGCGCTTTTCGCAGGCTCGGCTTGGGGCGCTGGGACCTTTGCAGGCGGTGATGGTTCTCGGCAGCCGTCTCCCCTCGAATTGGAGATTGCAGAAATACAGGGCAAGCAGTTCTGGGAGATCGTCAGCAAATTCGAATTTTAAGATGGAAAGGCGTACTTCTCTTGCCAAATCCTGTACTTTTAGCATGTATTAAATCAACGGTTCATCAGCAATCCACTGTTCGGCGCCATCCTCTGCCTGGCGTACGTTCATCGTCAGTAAATACAGCGAGAGAGGTGCTTTCAACCGCCTCGACAAGTGAGGCTCGACTTTTTGTTCATGTAAGTAGTGATCCCGGGTAAGATCGGTGCGCGCGCCACCGAGTTGCATGCGGCGCGTCGACATCTCGACACCGACCCTCACTGTCGATGTATAACCCTTTGACTGATATAACTCCCCTCATCTCTCGTAGCATGATGAATCAAGGCTCTTCCATGCTCTGGCGCACCGGCGCCGCCATTGGTTAGCCAGCTGCTACCCAAGATAGAGACGAGTTTGCTCACCGCCGCAGTGGCCACGGGCGTCGTTACGGGTGCCTTCGGAGGTGTGTGCGCCCTAGTTCCCGTCGTCTAAGTGTATATTGAAGACATCCGTCGTGTCGTGTTTAGCGCACGGCCTCAAGAAGCAGCCCAACATCACGCCAGAGACGGTACATGCATGGGAAACTGCCGCCCACTACGCTGTACGTCTGTACTTCCCCTTCGACTATCCCCTGCGCAATTGTCCTCCGCTTGCTGACTGACGGTTGCCAGATCACGAACGGCGTCGCGCTGCTCGCCGTCTCCATGCACCCCCGCTTCTCGCGCCACGCCTTCGCAGGACCCGCGATCGCAGTCGGCACGGCTGCTTTCTCTGGGAGCATCTTCGCGCTCACCGTTGCGAAGATCAAGGGCCAGGGCGACAAGTAAGTCTTCGCCACCTCACAGGCGCTCGTCTAGGGGACCACGTATTGAACGACGCGCTACAGGGGCAAGTTTTTCGGTCCGATTACGCCTCTTGGCGGGGCGATTCTCATAGCTGGGTAAGCACCAACCTTGCCTGTATACCTCGGAGCGCTGACCTGTCTTCGTAGTTATGTATCTCTGATGTTCTAAGGTTGTACTCAGCGTGCTGGAGGGCATGTACTCATAAAGCGCCTGCAATACATTCGAACCCCACCTCTATAAGTAATGACGCCTCCCCTCGGTTTCATGTCCATGACGTCCTTGAGCTGGTATTGATGCTCTGTGTCCAACAACGATGTATCGCTCACTTCCCTTTCCTCATCAGCCATTTCCAAATACTTAGTCGTCAGTCGAGCGCCTGCGATCGATTAATCAACCTCAACCACTGTACCACACGATCCTTGCACCATCCTCTGCTCCGTGCGCCTTGTCCCTCCTTCCGTAGTTACTATCGTGCCGCGCAAGGTCGTGGTCTTGCAGCGATATACATAGTTCATGCGGTCACCTCGTCTTGGAAAACGAACTGGCGAATTCCCCATCTCGACACCAAGCAGTCGCCACAACGTGTCCCGCGAACGCAAAGGAAGACATTATGCTCAGCCACAACATGACGGCGGCGCCCCCGACAAACATGCGCCTGCGGTTGGCGCCCCCGTGATACAACATACGGACAGCGGTTTGCGAGGCGTTGAATTTCCGCCCATACTGTCGCTGACCCACAATAGAAACATGACCCCCTAGCGAAACACCCGCCGCGAGCGCGCGTGAGCAATCTAAAAATCTTGGAAAATTGGTCATAGTATAGATCATACATCCAAACGTTATCCTACAAAGTCTCAAAGCCCAACTCATCCTGCTCAGGGAGAAAAGCGGAAAAGAGAGGTAAGCCCCGAAATCCGGCTACGCGCCGCCTTACCTTGACAAGCTCTCTGTGATATCTATCATCCCAAAACGAGCATCCCCATGCATAACCAGGCTATTACTATCAATACAGCGTCCATTTGGAGTAAGGAGACTGTTCCGTTGAGAGGCGTTCGTCCTCTGTTTCGCTGGGGGGGTACGAGCGGGTTTTGCCGGGCAGACATTCTACCCCGCAGAGCGACCGCGTTTCACGTCCGCCTGCCTTCAAAATATTCCAGGACATACTTTCAGAGGTCTACTACCTACGTATGAAGTTTCAAAGAGCCTATGTGACAGATGTGCTGCGTATTCGGCGGCGCGAGAACTTCGTTTCGGATGGGGGTCAGCGACAGTATATACAGCAAGCTGATTGGCTCTTGAGCCGCAACGATGCTTTATGATACTTCTATCTATCGTGATTCATCGTACAGCGTTATGCTGGCCGTTGGGGGCAGACTTACATATCTGCGGAGAACTAACCAATTTTCTAGTCCATCTGTGGGAACTTAGCCAGTGCCCATGCATACGCTCTCCGCTCCTCATTTGCGCTTTCGTTGCCTGGAATGGGTCAACTCACTCGTACCACTATGACGTTATTTTTCACTAAAAAATACCATGCGCATAACGTGGAAAGCAAATCGCGTGAAGCATGGATTGCTGCAGTTGCAGGATATGGAAGGCCACTTGCGAGACTCCATTGGTGCGATTGGCATAAGATAGCAATGGATTTGCAGAGGCGTATATCAGGAGCATCATTGTCGTGTGTGGATGCACTTAGGACAACATCCATGTTGAGCGCCGAGGGCTGCTCGGGCTTTGCCGCTTACGGCTCCGGCACCACACGTGACTTAGCACGACCCTGAGTCTTCAGCTCGTTTCTTGGCCTTTGTGAGCCTTACAGTCCTGAAAATTCTACAAAATAAAGCGGGACGGAGCACGACAGTAGCTGGTGGTGTGTAGTCATTGATAATGAGGGTGATAAAGACGCAAGTCAGGACGACGCGAGATTCGGCAATTGCCGTGATAGCTCAAACCCTGGTCGAACCGACGCGAACCTCCGGAAATGGGAATCTCTGTACCGCTGGGCAGATAAATAAAGATTAAGATACTGAGCCGCTGAAATAGCCTCGGTTATCCTTATATATTCACGCCAATGTAACATCAGTGGTCCAATATGCTCTCGGGTTGCTGCAGCGTACAGCAACTGCTGGAAAAATGCTTCTGGAAAGACATATTTTGCTCCGACAGTGCTGTAGATTACTCCAGCCTCCTAATTTTTCACTTTTGCTATGAGAAAAATGCTGCAGATGTGCTTTTAGGCTCAAATAATGCTCCGGACACGCTTTCCATGCATGCTTTTCACTGCACACCATGCTTTTACCATTATGTAGTGAGAAATAAAGTCATATACCACCTCAGTCTCGTGTGAATCTCTCGCAAGACGCGTGAAGAACGCGTGTGCCTAGCACGATCACGTGGATGAGCTTCAGACGCGTCCCACATGTGACGTATAAATTCAAAGTCCGACACACGAGGTTGTCAACGACATCACTTCACCACTCTTGTCCTCCACCCCCTCGACCATCAGGCCCGCAACATCCTCGCCCGCCTTCGTCGGTCGTGTACGATCTGACACACTCAAGGCTGGCCGTTGTGCTCGTCGTAGTCTAACTGAGCGCTTGTCGCCTCCCAAAGTACGTTCTCCGAGTCCTTCATGCGAAGTTCTCAATAACACGCGTTCTAGTAGCACGCGTCTATACAGTCATATCGCGCAAATCATGACCGACCGTCGGCCGCCTCTACTGTCCTCGGCCACGTTTGCGGGCTCTGCGCCCTCATCGCGGCCCGCAAAACGTCGTTTTGCATCCCAGGCAGATCTGACTTTCTTCACACCCGCGGATGACGCCTTCAACCCCAGCCCCTACCAACCTCGAGGGCAGCAAGCCAATGCCCAGAAGAGCGCCAACCGCTCGACACGGTCTACGCGCGACCCCAATGTGCCCCAGATCCCTGTGCAACCCGAGCTCGATGAGCCGGGTGTCCTCTTCATTCGCGCCCCCTTCTACGACTTCCCCGGCTCCGAAGAGCACCCGGAAGGCTTGACGTATGTCCACCTCGCGGAAAACCCGAATTGGTTCCTCGATGCCCAAGATTTCCTCTCGGAGACCAACAACGATCCAAGTGCGGTAGCCTATCCCGCCGTTCTGGAACCACCTCGGGGCTGGTGCCCAGGGAAGAAGAAGGATATCAAGGCGAAGGCATCGCAGAATGGGGGAACTCTCAGGACGAGCCCAAGCTGCGCTGCACCTTCTGCCGCCGCACTTACTTGGGCGTCAACGCGAAGAGTATGTGGAGGAGGCACGTTTACGAAAAACACAAGATTGCGATGGCGAACAGGCGCGAGAACGCGACTCGTACGCGCCCAACTGCAAACAGTCAGTATCAATATCCTATATCTCTTCTACTCCTTTCTGACAATGTTATAGAGGAGAACAAAGCGAGGAAGCGCAGCTCTGCGGCGAATAAGCTTGTCATGCACGGGAACGTCGTAGAGATCGACGTCAGTCTGTCCTCGCCACAGCCAGCTGAGACATATCAGTCCACATTTCACGCGGTGGAGCAGTCCAAAGTCCAGGACGCCGGCGAACAATCTCTGGTTTCGGATCACGAGGAGGAGCAGGACAGTATGACCCCTCCACCGTCTTTGTCCTCCGGAATGCCTGTGCTGTCGCAGTCGACATCGTCTTGCGATGAGGAAGACCTTCGCCTAGAGATCCCGCCTTCGCCTATCTATGATCCCTCGGCCACGCCGGAATGCCGCCACTCTTCTCCGCCGATGCACCGTCCGTGGCGGTACATGGACCCCGAGCATCCTTATCACCGCTTCCAGGATGTGTCGCTGGTCCAGCTGGCCATGAACAGCCCTTCCACCGCCGGTGCCAGCCCCCAAATCCTCGGCGCTCGTACACCTTTCGGGACCTTGGCGCGCAATGCCTACGAAACCCCGACCCGTCGTCTCCCCTGTGCGCCGCTACCCGTCGCGAACCGCATCGCGCGCTCGATGAGCACGCCCTTCACCGCATCTACGATGAGCTCCGGCGGTGACGATACATGGCAGACTACCGAGCTTGCGCCGTCACCCATGTCGAAGTGCGACATGGACTATATCCTTGAAGGGGCTTGGATGCGGCCATCGTTGTCGCTCTCGAGCCCTGGCATGATGAGTCCCGTTCTGCGCCGGACGCAGTCGCTCCAGTACGATGACCTGTTCAGCTCTGGATCGTCAGCCGGCCAAGGATCCATGGCAGGAACGTCTTCGGTGGAACATGACTTAGAGGCGATGCCATGGCAGAATCTCTTCACGGAGACGGGCGAGCAGCGTCCGTCGCCGCCGAAGAAGCGCAAGGTGGTCGAGTGAAGAAGTCGTATGTCTGTTTTGCCATTTTTCTTGCGCGCTATCGTAAGT
Organism: Schizophyllum amplum; assembly: GCA_007026445.1. NCBI lineage: Eukaryota > Fungi > Basidiomycota > Agaricomycetes > Agaricales > Schizophyllaceae > Schizophyllum > Schizophyllum amplum. Next base: position 1,322,221 of record VDMD01000004.1, on the reverse strand, counting down.
ATCTTGTCGTGCTGTCTATTGCTATGCTCCCGCTCTTGCTGCCGTCCCTGTACTTGTACTATCTCCGCACAGCACTTACGGTTACGCTCATCTAAAGTCCGTATCTTCGCGTCGTCTATGTTTCCCATCTAGTTACTCTGATATCGTAAACTCGGGTGGCCTGGGGCCAAATCTTGTATATTCTTGTGTAAATATCTCTATCTCTCTGACCGAGCTTGGCAATGAACATTAGACCGTGCTCTATCACAATGAGAAGACGAGCCCCAAAGAACAATACGCCATATGTTTGGTCGGTAGTCGCCAGAAGCGTGGGAAAGCAGGTCTGGAGACGCGGTTGCGGCTTCGACGCCTGTTTGATCCTGCGAATTTCTGTCACCCGGCCTGCTGACGGTTCCGCTCCCCGCTTTGTCTCTCCGTATTCTGACCTTCTGCTTGTGCATTCGCGGGTTCTGAACTCGTCCAAGGTAAAGTCGCTCTCTGTTGCCCGGCGCGCCATCACCAGATTTATAATCGGCAACCGCTTCATCTCTTTCTGAACACGCCGTTTCCAGGTTCGCCGACGACCACATTATCGCCCGTCCTTGCCTAGCTCCAGCTGCCGCCGTTGACGCTCAGCCGCCTCGTTTGCCCTCCCTTTGCCCTCCCTGTCCCGACAGTCGTCCAGTTGCCCAAATATCCAGTATGCAGGCCATCAAGTGTGCGTGTTTGGCGGAGAGGACGTAGTAACGGCATCTGACAATTGCTTTAGGTGTCGTTGTAGGAGACGGTGCGGTCGGAAAGGTGCGTTGGCTTGTCGTTCATAGCAGGCAACACGAGCTGACCCATGTATCTGCCCGCAGACCTGCCTGCTCATCTCGTATACCACGAATGCGTTCCCGGTGCGTTACTTTTGTTATGCAACTTCCTCATCCCTTCCTGACGAGCGGTATCCAGGGGGAGTACATCCCGACTGGTATGGGAGCCTTGTTGCCTGGAGGAGGACACATGTTCACAAAACAACAGTGTTCGATAACTACTCGGCGAATGTCATGGTCGACGGCAAGACCATCTCTCTCGGTCTCTGGGATACCGCCGGTCAGGAAGATTACGATCGTCTCCGCCCGCTTTCCTACCCGCAGACGGATGTTTTCTTGATTTGCTTCTCGCTGGTCAGCCCACCCAGTTTCGAGAACGTCCGGACCAAGGTGGGCGACGCCAAGGCAGGCCCTTTGCTGCGGCTAACGGTTTTGCCAGTGGTACCCCGAAATATCGCACCATGCACCGCAGACGCCTGTCGTGCTCGTCGGCACCAAGCTCGATTTGCGCGAGGACCCTCAGACGATCGAGAAGCTCCGCGACCGGTGCGTACGGGCTGTGTGCCAGTCTGACAGCTCCTGAACTACGCTGCAGCCGCATGTCCCCCATACAGTACTCGCAAGGTGTCGCCATGATGAAGGACATCGGTGCTGTGAAGTACTTGGAGTGTTCCGCCCTGACGCAGAAGGGTCTCAAGACTGTGTTTGACGAAGCCATCCGTGTTGTCTGTGCGTCGTATGCCCTTCCGGGTGACACCTTGTGCTAATTGCCCGTTTGCAGTGTACCCGTCGGCGCGCTCCGACTCCAAACGCAGCAAGGGCCGCTCATGCATCATCGCATAAGGAGGCTATCTGCGCCGCTGTACGGGTGGGTGGACGATCCCCAGGAAGTCTTGTGCGCACTGTATCATCACGTGGCGCCCTGCGCTCCCTGCACTATATCACGCCATTTATGTCCTTTTTCTAGTATATCTCCCTTTTGCGTCCACCTGCTGATATCCGCACGGTTTCCTGCCAACATACACAAGTGGAACTCGAGGATTCTCCTGACCAGTCTGCTATCTGTCCGTCATGATTCCTTTCGCCTCACGTCCTCCTCCTTCGCGCATCTTGATCCAGACTGTCTAATTCGATAGTCTGCCCCTCTGCTTCTTCTTCGCTACTTCGTACATAGTACCGCCGTGACGAACTGTATCTTTTTGACGCTCTTCCCGTCCCTCGTACTCGCCCCTAGGCACTCGCCGCAGGGTAAAGGTGCGCGCAGCCAGGTACACCCCGTCCAATGGAAAAATCCAGGGATTACTATCCACGTGCGGTATCCTTGTATCCAGAAGTCCCCTAAGTTGATCCACCATCAGTCAATGGACGTTCTATGATCAACGCGATCACTATCGGGACCCGGAAGCAGGCCGTATCCCCTTTCCCATGCCCTTTGGCTTTCCCTTCACCAGTTCCACACCCGACTCTAGCCACTCTTTTCTTGCCGTGTAAGCCGGCAGTCCGCTCTTTTATTGTTCTTCATCGGGATATGCTGTTGTGTGCGCTCTAGCTAGGAATAGTGAGTGTTATGCACTTCTAGAGAGGCGCGTCGCTCACGTCTTTACAGAAGTCTGGCTGACTGCTTTCCTCTGTCTTCTTCTTCCCCCTGCCTTCCATGTTCACCCCTACCTCTTGGAAAGATCCTGAGCGACCCACACACAAGTCGAGCGCTTCTCTGGAGACCTCCGCCTCAGGAATCGCCGAGAGCACCATCAGCTTCTCCGGTCTGAACAACTTCCCTCTCCCCCCACCCAGCGCTCCTGCGACTCCCACAGATGTGGACCCGGGCTCTACGCCAGTCAAAGACCCTGCTCGTCCGCGGGCTAACTCTAGGCAGGCTCACGCCCCCTCTACACAAACAGCGATGCTATCTCCTCTCGCAGCCTACCCGGCCTCCCCCCTGACACCACAGTATCCCGACTCTGCGACCAAACCCTTGATTTCCAGACCAACATCCAGGATAGTGACCGACCATGAAGAGCTCACAAACGACGCGTACTATGCTGAGCTATCGGCGGCGGGAGCGGTTCCATTGGCCCGCCGAAGTATCGCACCTGGCAACTGGCATGATGAAGCGTCGAGCATAGACGTGGATGCCGCTGAGGACAACCTGCTATCGACGTCTTTCATTACATCGCTGCTCAGGGAGGTAACCCCCGCGTCCCCGAGGTTCAGGGACAGCGGGAGCGGGAAGAGCGCTGGTTCTAGGCAGAGCAATCTCTCCGAGATGACCTACCCGCCTCGTCGTCGAGCTCACACGGAGCGCGAAGTTATTCCCCGGGTCCCGCAATCGACCCTCATGCCTCCGTCAAAAGAACCTTCGTCGACGCTGAAAGCCCCAGCGGCTGACGGTCCTTCTTCGGATAATGACTCCGACATTCAGTCGTCCATCGGCCATCTTCCGGTCATCAAGCAGGCGAGCTTCACGCGGCCGCATAGCTTGTCTGGGAGCAGGGTCGTTGGGATCGCGCCGGCCACCCTGCTGTCCAGAAGCAGCCAGCTATCTTCCAGCATGACCACCGATGCCGCGAGGGATTCCGGGGTTCTCCTGCCACAGGACGTCACTGAGGATGAGGCGGATGTCTTCGGTCCACACTCGTCTACTTCCGTGCTCAACGAGCCGTACAGTTCGAGGGCCGTGTCCCCGGGTCACCATCCTCCTCTGCCATATCAGCAGTCCAGACTCCATCGGCGGGCCGCGTCTGCACAGTCGGCGAAAAGCTACGTAACGTCCGTCGTCTCCAGCTTCTCCCGCAGGTCGACGAGGTCCGTCCGCAGGCTCTATGCCCGCCTCGCAAATAAGCCGCTGCCGCCGCTTCCTGGCCAGGTGCAGCTCCGCGATACGGACAGTACATATCGCAAGGAAGCGACCATGCCGCTGCCGCAGCTCATCGACCGGGCGGGGGCGCTGCGAGGAATGCTGGAAAAGGGCCATCTCGCCCACTATAGCTACGACACCGCGAGGATGGACCAAATCAAGCGGGGTCTGCTCGTCGTGTCGCCGACATCGCCTGATATGCGCACATACGACCCGCATCACAATCACCAGACACACTATTTCGAGTCAACCGGCGTCAATCCATGGCAGACAACTGGCGCCTGGCGCTCGCAGGCGAATGGCCAGGGAGCTTTGGGCAATGATGTTGATCAACTGCCGAGCCCGAGTAAAGAATTACGACCACCACTATTTGCTCTGGCATCATCGCCAAGGAAGCGGCGCCTTTATATCCTCGGAGCGATACTTCTTGTAATGGCACTGGCCCTTGGCATTGGTCTCGGTGTTGGTTTGCAGAAGCATGAGAGGGCGCTACCTGACTGCGGCAATGTCAATGTCACCGGCATGGCCTGCAATCTCGGTACGCCGGTGTTCCTTGATTCCCTCTCGCTGCGATAATAACGATAACATTACAGACGCAACTTGCGAATGCACCGCGACGTCTGGTTGTAATGGGCTCGCTCAAGAGATCGTTCGGCTGACGCCGTTGGTCAACGACGCCTTTCAAACGGATTTCACGATCGCGGGCGTCTTCAACTCCTTCTGGGTCGCGCTTGGGACGTCCTCATCAGGATCTTGCATTGCGCAGGCACTCGTCGTCGATGTTGCGGAGGGGCTGGACCCAGTCACGGCATCAAATCGGACGGCATGGGCACAGATGGCGATCCTCTGGAATTTAGTCCAGTCACAGGACGTGGCTACTGCACAAGGGCTGAAGGATTTTGTGAACGGGGCTGATTGGACTTCACTATCCAATCCGGATGGCCCCATGACGGATTCAGACTATCCGACATTCTCCACGACGGTGTCAGGGTTCACTTTCAACTTCGCGACTCAGCAAGTGACCGAGCCGAGCGTATCGTTCGTGAGCAATGCACAGCCTATCACCCAGCAGGCGAACAAGCCGAACGACGACGCGAAAGCTACGCTGGATCGTATGTATAGCTACGCTTTGGGTGAGTTTTATGCAGAGTTAAGGCAGACGGGTATCTGATGATCTGCTAGCTTCTGCGACGCAGCAGGCATCTGCTCTGAAGACGTACTGGACGAATGTCTTACAGTTGGCTGGAGACGACTTACCCACCTTCATCTCGCTCTTCCTCAGTGCAGATATTCTGTTGCCGTTCGACGCAGAAGGCGCCGTCATCTCGCAGTTAAACGGCACCGATGCATCCACGCCCTTCCCTCCTCCTCTCGCGTGTTATCCAAGTCTCACGGATGACAACATTCGCCGTGTCAATTCCTTCGAGAGCTCGGCGTTCGGCCTGTCGACTGTGTCCTCAGCATCCGAGTTCGACAGATCCTGCTATGCGACCCGTCCCGTATATGGTATCCTGGACATCTTGCGCCTCCGACTACCCTTCGTCGATGCAAGATCGAGCGCGCCGAAGCAAGGGATGAAGCTGAACCGCAATGCCGGCGTTCGCGCGATCATGTACACCGGGGAGGTCATGAGCGCGATGCCTGGCGCGAACGTCTCCGACCTTACGGACGTGCAGGCAAACCCACGATTGTTCGGAACGCTCAACCACTACGACCATGTCATCCTGCACTTCCTACAGTCGATAACCGACGTCAGCGTGGCGACCGATTTCGTGCGTTTCCTGCTCACTGCGCCCGGTGTCCCTCCCTCCAACACGACCTCGCTCTTCTCCTCGCTTGACAAGATCCCGACTGTCGAAGTTGCCGTCTTCGGCACTGTCGATGCCTCAGACCTGGACAACGCGGTCTCATCGTTCAGCACGGATGACGGTGGCTTGTTCTTTGGCAGCGCAGCTAGCAAAGTCTTCCGCGACTGGACTGTCACGACCGCCTCCAAACCTATAAAGTGGACAGAGACGGCTGGCGCGAGTCAGATCGTGGTCGATGATGGCAACGACGACACTATATTCAACGAGGTCTGGGCTGCTGCCACGACAGCCGTCGAGCAGAATGTAGAGAACGTGGGCGTGGACGACGTCGTTGCATCGCTGCAGTCGACGGGCGAATTTACGGCAGGGTGATTGTACGCGGACATTCATATATGCATGGTGGCACTTGACTTATTTCTTCACTATTCGTCTTCTTGGCTTGTTCCTGTGCTGGATCTGTGTTCGTCTTCGCATCCGTATGTACTTTTAGTGGACCATACTTCAACGGCGCTTTCTCTTTTGGATCTCCGCGCTTCCTTACATCGCTGTGCTCATGCCCTCGACTCAGCATTTAGTACATACTTACAACACGCATGCCCTATGCCTCATATTGTCTTCCCTGCTATCGTTGAGCCTGAGTGGGACTGCTCAACCTCCCCGAGGACCTCGGGCATGTCCCATCGCGCCCGAAGTGCGATGGTCAGCATGCTGACAACAGGTAAGCGCGGAGTCCGCGGACCACCTGGTGGTCGCCGGAATGAGCGCGACGTCTTGAGTGAGTTCCTTCTATGATATAGGAAAAGTTGTCTTTCGCCATCATCGTCGCCGACGAGCGGTCGCGTCCGGCTAGTGCTTCGCGATGCCCAAGGTTCCCACCCCCCACGGAACCATGTACAAGGCGTCAACGCCGACCTCAACTGCGGCAAACATGCTCAAGAGGAACCAGGTGAGTGCAGGCGCGTCTTGCATGCAGCAGCATTGACGATCAAACCAGGCTTGTCACCAGGTATATAACCTCCTCAACGCTCTCATAGTGCTCTGACGAACGCGGAACTAGTGTCGTCGTAGGAAGCTGGTGCGTTGTGGTGATGCTCAGTTATTCAGAGTTCCTCAGCACCCCTCTAGAAATGGTACATTCCCTACAACCCAAGACCCACCCAGAGTGTCTAAGTAATCATACTAGCGATGCTAAGCGTCCGGCATGCTCTACTTGCATCCGATCCCATGCGCACGCCGTTTCGCATGCACCACCGGACGCAGATCTCCCTAGCGAGCCTGTATGCACGTTCGACGAAGGTAAGTGCCAAGCAAGGTCGCCCACACTCATAGCTGATCATTGTCTAGTACAAGAAACACCGACCACAGGCGAAGGCCACAAGAGCCGCTACGAGCGCTTAGAGAATCGGATCAGTGCGAATCCACATCGTGCGCAAAGACATATACTGATGAAGACGCTACAGACGAACTAGAGACACTCCTTCGGCAAAAGGAAGCCTCTGAAAGTGCCCCAGGCTCAACTTCAGCGCCTATATATCCCTCACCGTCGTCCTCTGCCACCTCTGCATACGCAGGCAACGCACATGCCGGCCCATCCTCTCACACTGGCCCCCAGCTCTCCCTCGAAATGAGCGGCTTTGCTACCCACAATGAAGTCTTGTGGTCAAATTGGCCCGAGGGCCTACCGCGTCCTGACCTTCTCCGTCATTTGTCAGCGCTCGCTTTTGTCATCCGAAGCCCTGAACTTTGAAGAGCTAATACAATCGCAGGGTGGAGATGTTCTTCATGTTTCATCCGCACGCTCAACGTCTATTCCATTTCTCCACCTTCATGACCTGCCTATCCCTGGGAGCCACACATCCGAAGTTCCCAGCGCCATGCCTTTTGCATGCTATATGCGCCATCGGTAATCTTATTTCGCATGACCAATGTTGCTGGCTAACGCTTCACGTTAAGCGAGCTTTTACACTGCTGCAGTATCCTCACCTCCGCTACCAGATCTAAGCAGAATGGCGCCAGGTCCGTCATTGATTGGGGGTTTGCAAGTCCCGTTCCTGCTAACTGCAGCAGACGAGATCTTCGACGAGAGGTTACGAGAGCGTGGGCCCGACTCCTTTGCGGAGGAGCAGGCGCGCCTTGCTATGGCATCTATCGAGCGAACCCGAGATCGAGGAGAATACCTCTTTCAGGGACTGCAAGGTGAATTCGCTCTGCGCGCAGGCTGACGAGCACTCATGCTTTCTAGCTTCTCTCATTATGTGCTGGTATTTCTGGGCGCATTCGCAGTGAGTAGAGACATTTTCCCTTAGCGACAGTCACTGATGCCTCTCTAGGTGGGTGCAGGTGCGTCGGGTGATGTCGTTTTTAATGAGCGAGGCCGTTAAACCTTCACAGGTTTATGTGCAATGTGGCCATACGATGCGCCTGACTGTCCCCCTTGGCATGAACATGTGCCCTCCTTTCCGTTCTATCTCGACAGCTGTCAGGCCACCGTCCCTTCTCCCACCAGCACGGAATATCGTCGAGGACGAGACGCGAAGAAACACCTTCTGGCTGATTTATTGCGCGGAGCGCCTTCACGGTCTGGGCAACGGCTGGGCAATGGGCATGGACGACGACGATATCTCGCAGATGATGCCTGTCTGTCGTGACCAGTTCGAGCAAGGCGTAGGTTATGCCTCAGAAGCGTACCACATTTTCTGACTGTTGCACAGATTTTGGTGAGCGCGGCCGACAGGCAGTGGGCGCACACACACGATGTATTGCTGCAAAACCCGGTTGAACACACAGACTCATTTGTCCTGTATGTCAAGGGTGCCATCCTACTCTGTATGTCTTCGCGTTGCCAAGAAGCGGGAGCGTGCACTAATTTAGAGCCTCTTCAGCTCGCGTGAAGCGGTTTAATCTGCGCTTTCGTAGCCAGCATTTTATTGGGAACCCGGCAATGTCCGCAGCTGCCATGGATACGAGTACGCCTGGCGCCAGTACTCCATATATGCAGAGCACGCAGGATGAAAACTTTGTGGACCCACGGACATCACCAGCATTCATCGAACTTGAACGGATAGCCAACTCCTTCAGGCAGGCATTCCCACCGCATTTACGATATCCGATCCAGGATAATGTGGTAGATAACCACTTGTATGCGGCACATTTGATGCCTTATGTGTGAGCTCGATCTCGTGAAAATATTCCCTCTGATACTGACGGCCTACAGCTCACTCATTGTTCTCCACGATCCGCACGCGGACGTGCGAGTTTCAGGCTGTATATCAGCGCTCAAGATCTTGACTGCCGCGCGAGCGCTGCTCGACTTGATTTATAGCGTCTTATCGACCAGTTTCGATATCACATTACTTGATACTTTCGCCGCCGCAAGTTTCTACACAACGCCCATTGAATACTTCTGACACCTTTGCAGTTTGGTTGGCTGACATCAGGACGCGTGCTTGTCCGCTTCCTGCAAGCCGCAGTCCATGCGCATAGCGAGGAGCAGATTCAGACGCTACGTCAGGAGCTCGATTTCGTCTAGTGAGGCTTGCGTCTCACTCGAGACACATCTTCTCATCCTTTCAATGCAGCTCGGCGCTGATGAGAATGGGCGATCGGATTCCGCTCGCCTTCCGGTTTGGCAAGATGCTTGGAGAGCTCATTATCGCACGATGCGGTCCGGCGCTAGCCCCCAAGTCAAATGCTCTCGACTTCCCTCGTCGGGATAGCGCGATGTTCCTCAACACGTTGTTCGACGCAACGCATCAGTCAATGCCCACCACCGGGTTTGCGGGCATGGGCATGTATAACTACAACGATAGCGTGGATGATCCTCTGTCGTTCTTGGGGTTCAATGAGTTCTAGGATGTGGGGGTTGATTATTGTACTGTATAGATGTATCCCTAATTTACCTACATGGAGTGTAATGTCTTCGCAATGTTGCAATGGATACTGTGAACTCCCAGTTCGATGCTTAAGCTTCAGCACTTGAGCGAAGACGCGTGGAAGAGTCGAACAGCGCCTAACCGAATTCGGCTTTATCGGCCGGCGCCGGTTGCATCACACAGTGAATCTGTCCTTCATCCTACACTCATGGACATGCAAGCACCGGATGTCGCGTACTTGGGACCCTCTGGCACCTACTCACATCAGGTAAAATACGGATCAAGCGAGCCCTTCTGAATGAACAAACTCAACTCAACTCGATCGGTCAGGCGGCCCATGACAGATTTGGCCCAGACATCGCTTACGCTGAACAGAGGACCATAACCGGTCCGTCCCTTCTCAATCCTATAAATCTGACTGATGTGCATCCTCAGAAAGACGTCTTCCACGCTGTCACAAATCGAGGTGCCGTCGGCGTCGTTCCACAAGAAAACACGATTTTTGGCGCGGTCGTCGAGACATATGACGCACTCAGTCGTACAGACGTATTTGTCCGTGGCGCGGTGACGCTGGCCGTACAGCACTGTCTGCTCGTGAAAAGTGGCACGCGGCTGGAGGAAATTGAGACCATCATCAGCCATGAGCAGGTGAGTCCAAGATAACAGGTGGCATAACACTCCATTCAACAGACATTTCAGGCGCTTGGGCAATGTCAAGAATTTATGCGCGCCTATCTACCAGAAGCGCAGCTTGTACGTGCATCGTCGACAGCAGCAGCAGCGCGCGATGTTCTTGCTGGCCCGTCGAGCTGCGCAGCCATCGGCTCGAAATTGTGCGCGGTGCTTTTCCCTGGGCTTACTGTCCTGCGGCAAAGTATACAGGCAGAGTCTGGTGCGTTGGAGTCCCACCGTTGATTCGCGGTTTTTCTTTGACCTTACTGGGCCAGCCAACTTCACCCGCTTTTACATCATCACAAAGGAGCCAACAGCCCCCTTGCCTGGTCCGCCTGCGCATGAAGACCGTACGCAAGCAGCGCTCTTAGCGCTCGCACCCAGCCCAAAGGAGGCAAGCGTCGATATCACGACCATCATAACGGTTCTACAGTTGATTGTCGCCCGCATCGATAGGCGGCCTGCGGCCAACGGAGTTCCTTTCCAGGATATGTACCTATTAGAGGTAAAGGGGGACATGCCAGCGGTCGAATGGCGGGCGCGCGTGGAGAAAGCCATAAAACGGGCACAAGGGTCAGGCGCAGACGCCCGTCTTGTGGGCATCTGGTGAGAAGTATGTAGCATATGAATTCGATCGTTTTATTTCGTACGCACGTCGTAAAGCAGGCGTTAGGGACACTGGTCGCCCTTCAGCTCTCGTCTGCAGTCTGTCTGATCAAGGCGGCAGTGGCATCCGAACGCGGGCGAATATCGCATGCGAAGGGAAGAGGATGACTACCAAACAACATCAGGCAACGCTCAGTGATCGTACACGGTCGAGATGTGCTCACGATATCAGCGTCGACTCATAGGCGAGCGGAGGCTCGATAATGTGACCATTGCTATCCACGGCTTTCCGGATGTCATACACAGCGAGGGTGGATGCCACGAAAATCCACAAGGTTTCGAAAGCTAGGAAGCGGCCGGGGCATATTCTGTACAAGAATCAGAAGATTTTCGAATGTATCAATATGGACACTTGCCTGCGACCAAAGCCAAACGCGGCTTCCGGAATTTCGTTCTGACCCATATCCCCTTTGGTTTTGCCTTCAAATCGCTCTGGTTTGAAAGCCATTGGATCTGGGTATCGGTTCTCGTCGTGTAAGATACCCCATACATTGGGCATGATCTGGACGCGAAATAAGTGCCATGCGTGTAGGCATGGTGACGAGGGGGTGGACATGCCGTCGTGCCCTTGGGTATGAGATACCCTCTGTACTCATCATCCTCGCCGACAGTGCGTGCCAAGCCCAGAGGCGTCACTGGCTGCCACCGTAAAAGCTGGCCAACGATTAGGATACACACGTGCAGGCCGATCTCACGTCTCGACAGACCTCATAACAGATGTGGTCCTAAGAAACCTCAGCAGTAAACGGTGATGGTGAACATGCATGTGACGCACGATATACGGAAGCTCCGGCCTGTCGGAGAATAGAGGCAGTCGCCCTGCGCAAACACCATCGAGTTCTGTCTGAGCTTTGGCCTGGGTCTCGGGGTGCAAAGCCATCGCCAGGAAGAAAGACCGCATGGCGGAAACCGTAGTATCCGAACCAGCTGACAATGACAGTCCATCAACACAAACTAGATTTGAATAGAATAATTACTGCCAGCGCACCAGCGTAGGTGGTTGCTGCAACGTTCTTTATCACCTGTTCGCTTTCCCCGCCACGCGTATCTTCGCTCGCTTGAAAGTCTAGCTCCTGCGTAACAAGACATGGAACCGCGATGCCTTCTTGCTGCGAGCCGCAAAAATGACACGAGAACAAAATGGGTAGAGACGAGGCTCACAAGTCGGCTAGCAAGCATCTGATACGGGTAGGAAACCATTTCCTGCGACTTGAGTTTCCATTGACGCGCTCGTCGTTTGAAAGCGGCGCCGGGGAACCACCGGGGAACGTATTGCAACCATGGCAAGTAGTCCTAGGAAATAGCCATAAGTCCGCCGTTGTAAAAAGGAAGGATTTCACGCTTACCACGAGGAACGTCCCAAACATGCCTGCATGGATGATAGCCTCAAGAGCCTCGTCTGCGAGAGATACGTAGTAATCCCCCTGTTCAGCGACCTCATGGCCGTAGCTAAAATACCCGTCAACCACCGATGGCTGAGGCGCATATCCTGCGCACATGATGTCCAGAATAATGGCAGTGGTGGTCCTATAGTACGATGAGTCTGTGTATTTTAGAAGGGATATGCTGAAGAGATACCTGCGCACTTGATAGTAGAAGCTCTCCGGATGAGACAGCACGCTCCGAAGGAAGACATGAGTCTGCCGGAGCTGAAGCGGTCGGTATGTATCATTTGCGCCACTGCTGGGAAAATGTCTATGGAACATATGTCGATGACTCTGAGAAGCAATGTGAGCGTCTCCCGCGTCACAAGCTACACCAGGAGCCATACCTTCCACTGGCTCCCATAGAGCATCGAAGAGAAGAGCCAATCAAACCCGCATCTGCAATATGGACGTAAGCAGGATATCTGGTAGACGGATGTGGACGGAAACACACAGCTGCATCATGGTTCGGTTAGGGCGACTAGAATATCTGCCGCTCCTTTTTTCAAAAAGATCCCGAATAGCATCCATAGAGTTGAGGATGACGATTGGGTTGGCGAACTTGTTGATGTAGACGATATCGCCTGCAACGTCGGCATCGTGAGGACCTGCGCTTCTGAAGTTGGCTCTGTTAAACGGGTGCGCACCATACGTATCTTTCCATTGGTGATACGTGATCCATGGATAATCCTGAGGTATGTCGACGTTGCCTGTCCAGGACGTACGCGGGCCTGGTGGAAGGGGAAGGTGTCGCAACGTTGAAGACGAGGCGCGAAGGCGGGCGAAGCGGGCCCAGAGCAGGGTAGCCCCGACCGCGACGAGGCATGCGCATAGGGCGGGGGTGGACAGCATGAGGGCTTCCCATTTCTGCGGGACCCTGATGGTTATAAGGAGCCTACGTTACCTCAGCACCCTCAGGCCTCCCCGTCACCGTTCATTTGAACCCAGTCTGAACCTGAATTGAACGGCGTCGGCGCTAATTGCTTCCCGGTCCGACGCCCGGGCGTGGCCGTCCGTTTACAAATCAATTGCATGGGCGCGTGCTTGGACACTCGCGTCTTGTCTCCATCCGTCATGTCTGTCTCCGATCCCCTCGCAGGCCCGTCTGCGCTGCGCGACATTGTCGCACCTCAATTCCATCAAAACAACTTCTTTGTTGAGGACTTCATAAAGTCCAGTCTCGGCGTCAAGCTCGATAAAGGTTCGCAAAAACCCCGTGTACTCACCTGGTCCGTACTGATAGCCGTCCCAGATGACCAGATTTGCCGCTTAGCTCTCACGCCGGCAGGATGCCCTCTGGGACCGCTGCATTGCAATTTACGGCATACAACACCTTCTATCCAAAATTTCCAGCCACCTAAGCAACTTCCTACGCATCCGCGCGAGCGAGAACGCTTGTCGACCGTATGTAAGCATTGGCTTCGCGGCCTATGCAAGAAGGGGGACGCATGCGAGTTTCTCCACGAATACAACCTCCGACGCATGCCTGAATGCTGGTGGTATGCCAAGTATGGCTATTGCTCTGCGGGGGACGAATGTCTATACGCGCATCCCAAAGAGCGACGAGTAGAATGCCCGGACTACAAACGTGGCTTTTGCAAGCTCGGTCAGTCCTACATCTCTAGTTGCCCTGTGATCCACGACTTAATGACCCGCGATCTTCGCAGGCCCCTCATGCCCTCGGAAGCACATCCGTAGGATAGCGTGCCAGCTGTACTTGACCGGCTTCTGTCCCATGGGACCAGACTGTTCCCGCGGCCAGTGAGCAGAAGTGCTCTTGCCCCACACTATTGTGACTAACCGCCTATCTCAGCCCCAAGCCAGGTCTTCCACCGCCCGAATCTTATGAGCCGCCACCTCCACCTGCACGCGACCTGGGACCGCCGCCGCCAGGCTACGGCAGATATACGGACTTTGACCGCTCGTTCCAGAACAATCAGCCCAGTAGTGGGGCTGTTCCCCCGCAAGGTGGACCACGCAGAAACCTAGATGAGGTACTCTGCTTCAAGGTACGCCAGAGGCGCTCGTCTGCGTGGGTTAGGCAGCTAACGCGTTCCCGCAGTGCGGCGAGAAAGGGCATTATGCCAATCACTGTCGCAATCGGAACGTACCGGGCAACCGCGGTGGGGTCGACCGCGCCATCAAGCGCTTCGATGAGTAAACAGTTACAGACGTGCATAATGTATGCACGGAATTGTACATCCTGTTGACGCACTTTCTCTGCGCCTTTTCTACATTTTATGCTGGCAGTCTAGCTTGCAACTGGCTTGCCTGATGTGGGAGGTATGCTGTCAATGATCAGTGCGATGACGTGTCCCGATTGTTCGCTTTCCTTTCCTGAACATCCATTATCTCCTGCAATCAACCGTCGAAGCATGGGCTGGCAAAGGACTTTCTCGCTCTCAAGGCGCGCCAAGGGGTGCCACCTCGTCACCAGTGAGGTACAATCACAAATTAAGGACGGTTTGAAGGATGTGAAGGTTCGCACAGAGGGTTGAAGCGACAGGCCGGCAGGTTCGCTTACACGTAGCTTTCTCACAGGTCGGCATGTTGTACCTATTCATGTATGTAAGATCTCTATTCCATGACCTGCCTGCGCTCAACGACTACTATATACCAGAAAGCACACGTCATGCGGTAAGTAGTGCATGTAGAGGTCTGTGGGCGTCTGACTTGACGCAGGGCCGTGAAAACTGTAGGCCTGACGCTGAATGAGAACTACGATCCTGGTGAGTGTTACTATGATAAATTGAAGTCTGTTATGCATGCTGAGCATGCCGCGTAGATGTCAGAACGGGTATGTGGCGCGCCTCTGGATTGTAGGCTGGCCGTTCGCGCAAGTCTGAAGATTCGTACCACAGATATGGACATGGCGCTGGACCATGTCGTCCCTGAATCCCTTGGCTGGGTGCACACGGACGAGGGCCCCGAGTAAGTTGACAAGTACACGTCTGTGCATTAATTATTTGCTGAGCGTCCCACTAGCGACTCGTAAGCTCATCCTTGACGCTATCTGGACGCTATATTGACCGCCACTCACTCAATGCGGTATGTCAGCGTCTCGCACACGAAGTCAGCGTTGATTGGCACTACCGTCACGTAAGAAGTCCAGCGCTGCGTGCTCGCCTCCGACCCTGCTCCGACCTGCTCACCTTCTGCCGCAGGGTGCCGATCACCAACGGGCGCTTGAATCTGGGAACATGGCAGGGTGAGCATGAAGGCTGTTCAGCAGTGACAAGTGTTTTTGAAGAGGTTCATAGGCATTTACTTGTGCGAGTTCCGTCACATGCCGCAGTAAGTTCAACATCTTTCGCTGCAGCGGCCACACGATCTAATCTGCCTTTAAGCACAAGGACTGTCATTGCGACAATTCTGTAAGGCTGATGCGCTCACGTGCGATAGCTAGCACTCATGATGTGGTTATTCAGCTCGTAGGCAGAAGGGGATGATACTCGGGTTCAGCAATTTCGATGCACCGAGGTTTGAACAAGCAGAAGCGGAGGAGAACGTAGGGCGCCACGATCATCTGTTCACACCCTCTACAAGGCCTGGACTGTGCAGCTAGACTTCTTCTGTATATCTTTCGCATCCTCTACAAGATGATCAACGACTAAGTTTAAGTAAAGTCACCGCCGCTCATATCCGCGTGTTTTGACCCGCTACGGCTGTGTATTCGTGAGACTTGTGCCATTGAACATGATATTTTGAGTGTCATAGCTTGGCCATACCTCTCGTTGTCTAGTTTATGATCGTCGTGAGCCAGCTGTCTGCCGTACAGAGTTACCTCCGAGTCCAACAGTTGAACAATAGCCACGTGATTGCACCGCGATTAGATAGTGTCGGGATCAATCACCACCCCGCGCACGGGAACAACGATGGACTTCCCCGTCACGATTATTTCCTGAATCGAACGTCCCGCGGATTGTAGTTCTGCGACTTACTATTCAGCTGCTTGTCCTGTTTCTATTTCACCATCAACCATGCCAAAGGCTGCTCCAGGACCGTCATTGTCATCTTCTCGCGCTGCACTACGTCGCAACCAGGTGCGTTGCATACTTTTCACGACGCGGGGTGCGCTCAACGATCGCCGCAGGCTTGTCGCGCCTGCAGGAAGCGCAAACTAGTACGCGGAGCGTCCGGACAGGAGCGACCATGGTTGACACAACACGTCCTAGAAATGCGACGCTGCTCGTCCGCATTGTGGGACATGCACGAGGTGCGCATGCGAATGCTGGACATGGATCCAAGTGCTTACAGGCAGCGACAGGCAATGGCAAGCCACGATCAGCGTACCTGCTCCCGTTGGCTACGCGTATGTTGGAGTGTTTGGCCTCCCTTCCGCCGTCCCTCACGAGCTACTTGTAGGCACCCAGCTGAACCTCAGTGCCTCTACGACCCCGTTGACGGATTGACCCCCGCTCCGGACATCGACCCATACGAGAGGATACGAGAATTAGAAGAACAAATTGGTGCGTTTCCTTGGTTTACGATGTCATTATACTGAATGCGCGCTTAAAGCACATCTGCGGCAACAGTTGCCTGAGCAATCCGATCCTGGCTTCACAAACCCCTCGGCGTCGGAGAAGACCTCCCCCTTAAGTTCTGACTCACCAGAATATAACGGCTGTACCGCGCCAGCCTCCGGTGGCACGCTTCTGTCAGGCAACGCGTACGAGGCGGGCCCATCTACGCTTTCCACAAATACGCCAATGACTGCGGCCCCGTCTTCAGCTAGTCCTCAGGAAGACGACAGCCACGCAGTCAGTCCAAGGTCCGGGAATGTAATCGCCGCCGCCAAACAGGACTCTCCTGGCGCAGACCCCTTCATGGAGCTTCTATTCTCGGGCTGGAATCCAGACTTACCCGACAGAAACACTCTCAACCACTAGTAAGTTGCCACTGCTCTGCGGCACTTACAGTAGCCAATTGTCTCTCATAGCGTCGACGTATACTTCAAATGCGACCCCTGCAGCCACCAAGTACTGCACCGGCCCTCATTTCTTGCATCTCTTCTTCTCCCGCCCCGAGATCCCGGATTCCCTCACTCTGCTTTACTCCACGCAATAGTTGAGCGGCACGTTCTACTTTGCCGCCCAGCCTGACAACCCGTTTCAGTGCGCATCGGCATCTCGCTGGACCCCGCAAGGCTTGACGACGCTCTCCGACGGCTCGCGGCGCGACTCGTTCGCCGAATACCATGCCAGCAAAACGCGGCAGTACATCGACAAAACTATGGCCAGCGGCGAGGATATATTCGCCGTTATGCAGGCGTGCATCATACTCTCATGGTACTTCTACCAGGAAGGCCGTTGGGTGGAGGTCTGGATTTTTGCTGCCTTCCAGACGCGGGTCGCCGTGCCTTTGCGATTGAATTATCCTGGCACTTTTTGCACGCACGGGAACAACTCCCCAGGCGCCTACCTTGCTCCGCCGAAGGGCTTTCGAGATCTTGAGTCGCGAAGGCGGACGTGGTGGATGACAATATGTGAGCAACTTGAGACTACTGCACCACGAGTATCTAATCATTTGGCAGTGTTCGATCGCATAGTCAGCGTCGGCGGCTGGCTACACGCTATTGATGAGAGGGATCTAGGCACTGAATTTCCTCTACGCTCTTACGACTTCGATGCCGAGGTTGTTCATCTTTTCTATCATCAAGATTATACACATGAGCTGAGCTAAGTTGCAGAACGTGGTTCCCAGCAACCCACAAGATCTCACCACTCCGGACGTCTTCCTTCGACATCCGCCCCTGTACACCGACTCCTTTTTGCTCTTCACGAAGGCCATCATGCTTTTTGGGCGAGTCACGGATCACAACGTCCGAGGGAACCTGCGCAACCCCACAGCGCCTACGAAAAGCCAGAATCCATTCCTCATCCCAGGTTTTTCGGAACTCGATAAGCTGGTCGGAAGCGACTTCCTGCTTAATCTGCCACAAATATACCGGCACTACGGTGTTAGCGATGCACCGGACGGCGCCTCGCTCGACGCGGATCTGGTTCTGTACATGGTGCATATCATCCCACATGCGTGAGTTGCATTCGTTCGCTTTTGTGGTATGATGATTTAGGCAAATCGATACGTAAGGGCGACAATAACGCTACATAACCCGTACATCGACTTCACCGACCGCGACTGCGTCTCGACGGCGCGCTGTGTCCATGCTGCTCGTAGCATTCTGTCTGCATACTACAAGCTCTCCGCCACGTCTTTGGATATAACCCGCCTGCACCCGTTTGCGACAGTGCGTATATATATATATATATATATATATATATATGTGAGAGCTTCTAATTTCCCTGACGCATCACAGATATGCTGGTATCTAGCAGCCGTCGTTGAAGTCCAACTTTGCAAGTACTTTATCGAGATTGGCGACCCGGACCGGGAGTCGACCGTCTGGGGTGAGATCAACGTCCTACGGTGCGTCTCTTCCTTCGGCGCCGTATGCTTGCAGTCATTGAACGCCATAAAAGTTTCGCGATGCTGGAGTACGGCCGACGGTCACCTATTGGCAGTATGTGCCGCAAGGAATAACGAGAGCAACAAAATGACTCAATTCGCCTACAGCGCGCCAAGAAAGTCTCCTCCAGGGCCTCATGCGCGAGATCGTGAGGATGACGACGCAGAAGCAGCCGCTCGAGGTCGGCTTCCCACTCTACGCTTTCTCGCATGCAACCGCGTTCGCGAAGGACGCCGTCTCTCAGAGCACGACCAACGAGCCGCTGCCTGCACCGCTGCCAGTGTCCATGTTAGACCCGTCGTTCGGTCCCGGGCCGATGGATCAAGGTATGGGTATGGCAAACGCACTCGCACTTTCGAATCCTCCCATGATTTCTTCGTCGATGTGGACGATGGGCATGGATCCTCACGTATAATCCCCTCACCGTTGGGACAATTGTGCAATTACGTACAAAACGTCTTGTAGCGCTCTTACTTACGCTTTCGTTGCATGCTTTCTTGGGACACACGCAATAGGGAAGTAGTAATACGTATATAGTATCACCAGCTACATGTAGATAATCGGGGGTATCTTGCGCTTTTAATTACTCTGCCATCTTGCATAGGTAAAAGCATCCCCTGCGGCGTCGCGGCGATCCACACAAAGGCAAGGTAAATAAGGTGAGGTGAGGTGGGATGGGATGGGATGGGGTAAATGACGAGTCTGACAACGAGTTTTCATCACGGTTGCAGAAGTGTCCCGCCGCTCTTGCTGTCTCGACGAGCCTCCTGTGGCATATACACGTCCATGTGCATGTGTCAATTAGTTTGCAAATAACTCAGCAAGGCCGGTAGTTACCGGCAAGGCCCGCTACCAATATGAGCTGCGGCAGCTGCGCTGCTTCTATAGTATAATTTATACATCTTATACAGCCCTTTGGCCTTGGACTTCGTAGAGACGATTTGGTTGAATTTGACAGCCGCACTTTTGCTTACAAGAGGCCAGGATCGAGCCTTCAGCGGCATGCGTAGCATCTCCCTGTGCCGCACCTGGAGGGCCAACATCCCATGAAAGCCTGTGGGCAGGAAGGACTGCGCAAGGTGGTGGTAAAATGCCGCTGCCGAGAGTCGAAACTCTGACGTGGCAGCAGGTCATGTGCTGGTCATGTGATGCCTTGAGACGAGGCGAAAGGTGATTTTCTGTTTCCACCCCAAAACCCACTACCATATAACTCGCAAGGCCGGTCGTTACCGGCAAGGCCCGCTACCAACCTGAGCTGTGCTACTTTTGTCTATCCTACCCAGCTTTTTGGCCTTGAAGTTCATTGAAGTTGAAGCTCGAAGGGGCAACTTGACATTTGCAGCTGCAGAGCTTGAGTCAGTGCTTACAAAGAGGTCAGAAGCGAGTCGTCAGAGCTGAGCCTTGAGCATGCATTACATTGATATACTTATCTTGCCCCTGGAGGTCCGGGCACGATTCAAAGCTTCTAGGCAAAAAGCAAGAACACGCAAAGTGGTGCTCAGAAAATGCGACTGCCGAGAGTCGAAACTCTGACGTGGCAGACAGTCAGGTGAGCAACACGTGATGTGAATCGTCCGACGGCGCGAAGGGTCGTTTTTGCTTCCACCCCAAAACCCACTACCATAAATGGTAGCGGGAATAACTCGCGAAAGGCCGTTGCACGGCAGGGCCCGCTACCATTCATCACGTTGGCTGTGCGCGCACTACTTGTAAGCAATACCTTCTTTGATACTCGAATGCACACAAAGCCACAACATCGGTCTCTTTGTACTACTTCATTGAAGCTTGTCCGACCATTCGACCGCCTCATAGCGCACCTCATCAGGCCACGGGGGCGATCGCGCTGCTCTGCTCTCGAGACCGCGCCTGCCCGCCGTGCGCATGTGATGAAGCCTCATGAACATGAAAGCATTGCCTTCGCGAGAGGCTTGCAGAGATCTCGGACGAGTCCACACTTCATAGTGCCACATCGCAGGACCAGTCACCAGAGCTCCAGCAAGCTGCAAATTAGCATTCACCAGCACTGAGCGGATAAGGGAGATATAAACGAGTCAGGCAGTCGTCAGAAGCCTCTAGAATCAGGTAGTGTCTCTCTGAGATCAACGGGTCTTCCAGTACGATTGAGATGGCAGGAAGGAAACTCGAGCGCACGCTGACGTGGCAGAAGGTCATGTGATGAACACGTGATGTTACCAAAATGCGCGATCGAGGGCCAAGGTGTTTTCGAGTTTCCATCCCAAGACCCACTACCATAAATGGTAGCGGGGAAAATGGTAGCGGGAACATACAGGCTCATAATTCAACACATCGCTCTTCTTCGTTATTCTTCGTTATTCAAGGAAGACGCCCCTCGGAGCCCCTCTGAACTGGCCGGAAAAATCGACCTTGTACAAGTGTCCAGAGTCCGGGTACTTGAGCTGCAGCTGTTCGTCGCCACCTTCAGCCGCGCAGTGCGCTGTTGTGATGTAGAGCTGGTCGAGATTCGGGCCTACGGATGAAGGTTTGAGTGAGCATAGGTTCAGGTAAGGTTCGAGGCGGAGTAAGGAAAGGACAAGGGATTCAGCTAGTCAGGCCACTGAGGACGCACCTCCAAAGCAGCACGACGTGACCCTATAAACCTTCGGGAACTCGAGAACAACATCCACGCGCCCTTCCTTGAACCGGTACAGATGCGAGCCGTCCCACCTACACGATGTGTCAACCGAATATTGCGCAAGTTGTTACTTCACCACGTACATAGCCGACCAAATGCACCCCTCCTCATCCACGCACAGCCCATCGAACATGCCCGGCAGGTCGAGCGCCGCGCCATCGATGAAGGGCCGGCGGTTCGAGATGTTGCCCGCCTCGATATCGTAGTCATACGCATAGATGACTTTCGCCCAGGAGTCGGTGAAGTAGCTATGAAAGACGGCGGCATAAGCGAATCAAAACATTGGACACCCGACCAAGGCCTCGTACAAGACCGATACTCACAACGTGCGATCGTCGGGGGACCAGCCAAGACCGTTGGAGTCCTGCGTGAGGTGACGTGTATGAGGGTACACAGCACTCAGGGAGTCGCACGCACAGTGAAGGGTCCCTCGTCAAGCACCACGCATCCGTCATCGCCAGCTTTCAACGCAGGGTCGTACCGGTAGAGCTTGCCCGAAATCTCATTCGCACGCGACGGATTCCACATGCTGCCGGCAAAATATCGCCCCCGACTATCGCAGGCGCCGTCGTTGAAGCGCGTGTGCGGTTGGATGTGCGAAGGGAAGGGCTGGGTGAGGTATTGAAGCTGTGGCCGGCCGGCGGTCTCGGAGGGTAGAATCAGCGCGTAGCCACTCTGTGTAGTACAAGCTAGCTGCGAGGAGTCGGCATATCAGGTGAGGTGGTCAAAGGTATGCGACGTACGCCGTCATTAGATGGACGCAGCGCGATGGACGTTATCTTCTCGTCAAACTCGTCTACGCGGGTATCGAGGGTATTGGTGTCTAGGTGGTATACCTGGGAAGGGATGGATCAATGATATCGCACACAAAAGCTAAAAACTCACCTTCCTATCCGATATATCTACGAAGTGCAGCATCTGCGTCTTCGCATCCCATACGGGACCTACACGAACGTTAGCCAAGTTGAACATTCGACCCCGGCGATTGCCGGTGAATAATTGGTGTTCGTGCCACACCTTCCCCCAGGATACAACCGACTTGCACCAGTGGCTGGTCAACGATGATAGTCTGAGCCATGGCGTTGGTGTAGAGGGATCGATGGCGCAGGAGGAGAGGGCGGCGAAATGATCATGTGCGATACTGATACTGTGGCAGTGACGCAGCCGGGCCGGGGGGATGTGGCTTGCGAGAAGGCTGCAATCAGCTCGTCCTGCCTGACAAGTGAAGTGTGTTGAAGAGCAGAATGACAACTCGATGATACTTTGGATATCTTTGCAGGCGAAGAAATTGGCAGATATCAGCAAGGAACGGTAGAGGAAGAGGACGGAAACGGGAGACCCTACGGCCGATGGATGATACACCAGTAGCGTTGGCCAAAGAAAGCACTTGATGAGGACTGACAAGTGCATCTTTTGGGAGCGGAGTGTGTAACCGGGCGAGCTATATTGCTCATTACGTAGTGTACGCGCTGCAGCTACTGTCAACGGTTTTGTCGCCTTCCAAGCCACGCCTTGCAACGCGCAGTGTTCTAAGTGCTGACAATACATGAGTGAAAGGATTGGGCAGAAGAATCACCGCACACATACCGTGAAGTACGCATAGACGCGCCATAGCGTTTATGCAGCTAAAATATGAGGTCAAGTCATGTTCAAAGGTTGCCAGAGCAGAACTCACCCTCAGGGGTCTTGACAATGTACTCGATAGCTGAGGGATGGTTAGTCGCGTGTCCAAAGTCTCGAGTATGTGCGGCATGCCTTGGTCGACAGTCTGGATGGCGTCAGCCTCTGCGTCAGGAATTTCAATGCCAAACTCCTGCAGACGCGTTGAGTACACATAATGAGATGACGGTGAGTTGACTGACCTCCTCAATGGACATGACGACCTCGACAGCGTCCAGGCTGTCCAGCCCGAGGTCTTTCGAGAACGAGGCGGTGGGCGTCAACTGCATGTCGCGTCAGCGCTGGCTGCAGCAGTAGATTCCTGCACTCACCTTCGCCGGGTCGACCTTCTCGGAGCTCTTGAGGACGTCGAAGACACGCGACTGGATGGTCTCCTTGGAGAGGCTGCCGCCGGAGGAGTACGGTGCGATGCGGAAGGCGGGGAAGGCGGGCATCGGGCGAGCCCGGGGGAGGGCCGCGGGCGTCCACGGGCGGCGGGCGGCGGCGGCGGCGGCGGAGCGGAAGGCGGCGCGGGCGAAGGACATGTTGGCAGAGAGCAAGACGGCTGAGCCAGTCGGGAGCGCGAAATTCCAGGTGCGCGACTAAGCTTAGTCAGCTTGATCGCACCTCCGGCCGCTCCGCACCGAAGTCCCGCGCCCACGGATTTTGCAGAGTCGCTCCCGCCGCCATGAAGCATGGCATCGCGTTCAGGAAGTTCTCACGCACGTCCTCGCACAGGGACCTCATGCTGAGGTGAGCAGAATACATTATCATGGCTCCTGTCGCTGATGGTCTTCAGGAACCTCGTCACCTCCCTCTTCGAGCATGAGCAGATCAAGACGACCCTCCCAAAGGCCAGAGACACCGCGAGACTAGCGGAGAAGGTGCGCGGTGCACTACTTTGCATGCCTTTAACTCACAATGCGTCCCAGATAATCACCATGGGCAAGAAGGGCACGCGACCTGCTTTCGATCGCGCCTCTGCATTCCTTCTCAAGCCCTCCGCACTCGTCAACCTCTTCGAGAAGTATGCACCGCGCTACGCTGAGCGCGCCGGAGGCTACACACGCATACTCAAATCTGGCAACCGCCAGGGAGACAACGCACCTGTCGCCATCCTTGAGCTCGTCGACAACCCGCGCGACCTCAAGCACGAGATGACCGCCCGCGCGATCGGCTTCGAGCTCGTCAAGAGTCGCCTCCAACGCACCTCTAACCTCGAGAACATTGTGAACGAGCCTACAAGGGCACAACACAAATGCTGGAGAAGGAGGCCCAACTCGCGTTCGGCCAGGAGGGCAAGCTCCGACCAAAGACGCGGTGGAATCTGCAGAAGACGCTCAAGTTCCGCGGTCCGCAGGCCGTGAAAGACCTGTCGCAGAAGGTGACTGAGTACTCGGTGCGTCTTGTCCACCTATAAGTCCCGAACATGCAGCTGACTGCGCGGGGTAGACTCAATTGCTGGCGACCCCTGTGCTCGCACGCGCGACGTGGGAAGCAAAGGTGGAGAAGAACCAGTACTACAAAGACCCCGCGCCGCGCCCAGGCCAGCAATACCCCGGCGACACGCGCAGTGCGTTGCAGCTCGCGAAGGGCAAGCTCGGCCGGCAAGTTGCACCGCCGGCCAACCCCATGCTCACCGTGGACTTGTACAAGAAGGCGTGGAAGAAGACCTCCGGCCCGAAGCCATCTTCTGCATCGGCGTAGTACCGCATTGTCCCTCCATCTCCTATCATATCATTGTCTTATTCAGGAACTTCCACTCTTGCGTGTGAAGCGCCGTCCTTAAGGTCAACATGAGGTGCACAGGTAACGACAGTCTATTGCAGCGCATTGTCACTCGTCGCTGTGTATCGCGAAGTTATGTCAACCATCCGTGACATTGTCCCAATAGCAGGTCCGTCGAATCGATTTGGAAACGAACAATTGGTAACATCTACTTTGCAGAGTACCTTCCGCATCGCTCGCCTCATTCCGCTTGCGATAGTCCGCCGATATTACACCAAGTATTGACAGAAAGACGTGTACAAGCCCATTATTGACACCGTACATGATGCGGTGTGTTTGTTTACAGTGGTATGTTCAACAGAAAGTCCGTGGAATGGAGGTTCAATTTACGTGGTGATTGCTGAAAATGCAGGGTATTGATGCTCTGGCAGGGTCGGGCTGACCAGCAGCGGTGGTATACGGGGTTCGTGGGTGTCTAGGGCTTATCGTCCTGCGCAGAGAAGGTCCACATCAGCCAACGAAGTCCGCCCTGCGAAGGAGCGCGCGACCGACCTATTGCGCACTGCTACCGCCTATGCGCGCGCTATACACGGAGCACCGGTAGTCCCGCCATATCCGTGTGACAACCACGCCGTTCGCTGGAGGCGACGGTGTCGCTCTGTTCTCTGGCGGCGCGCTGGCGAACACGCCCGACACAGCCAGGCGCATGTCCCGCCATCCTCGGGCGCTGCATGGGTTTCAGCACGGCCCCGAGTCTGAGCGCGAGGGAACCTACGTGACGTTCGCAACACGCGTCTGCGTCTTGACCGCGTAGCGGTACACGGAGCCGGACTCAAGGACGAGCGAGAGCGACTCGGCGGGGCGGACGAGCGCCACAGCGGAGCCGGACACGCCGTAGTCGCGCTCGAGCTGGACGGTCACGTTATCCTGCGTGTCGTTGACGACGTCCAGCAGCACGTCGAACGACTGCAGCGGCGCGGGCATTCCAGACGAGCGGGGAGGGGCAGCCCAGTAGGCAGGGGGCGGTGCAGACTGGCGCGCGTTGTACTGCCCGTCGAGGGCAGGCGCGTGAAGGAGGGAGGGAAAGGCGGAGAGAGAGAGGCGCCGGGCGGCCCTGGCGCGCGCGGCGTATATATGTAGGTATATGTGGCCAGTGATCATCGAAGATCACGACAGTAACAATGAAGGGGCGGACGGCACGGCGGACACGGGATCGCGACTTGGAGATACACGGCCCGTCGCCAGATGCTCTCCATTGCGCCGCCGCGCAGTGCCTATTGTTGCGAATCGGGAAGCCCAGCGTCCCGTCACGCGTGCGCCGCGGACCCTTCTGCTGAGGCCCGCGCATGCGGGGGGCGCCGCTTCTCGCTCATTCACAGAGACACCGCGCTGCGGGCTCTTGCAGCAGCTGGCGCGCATGCGGCATCGACAGGGCATCGATAGCGCAGGCTGTGACTTTCGAGAGGAGGCGTGGCGGTCTCCGGGTTCGTGGCGCCGGGCGGCCATCACTCCTAACAAATGATGGTCAAATCGGGTAGGCATTGTTCTCTCTCTCTCTCTCTCGTCACCCCCGATCCCGGCGGGTATGCATTGGCTCGATCTTCCCCTCGAAATCCGGCTGGCGGTGTACGACGCATTCCTGGCCGATCATCGAAACGTGGTGCGAGTGCGCCAGCCGGGCAATGCGCATCTCGTCCTGCTGCGTGTCTGTAAGCAGATGGCTGTGGAGGGGGAGCTGGTGGGGTATAAACGCTATGCATCTCTGCTGCACGAGGACCAGATAGTTGCATTTCTGCAGTGCCCAGATTCGCGGCTGTTCTCGCGCATAACGTGGCTCGATGCAGCGAATGACAGTCGCCTTCACGGTGGCCCGGATCCCGCGAAGGCGAGGCGCGTCTACAGTTCAAATCTGTGCGTGCAACTCATTTCTCAACAGCGCATCCCGGTTTCGAAGCTGTATCTATGCATGAGGAGCCTTCCAAATCTGCGCACACTTCGTGTGTTCGACTGCCATCGCGCTTCACCGGTCTCTCGTACGACTGTCAGCAGGCAGGATATCGGGGAACTACGCCGCTGGCGCCTGCACTGGCAATTCGAGCCTGCACTGTTCGCCGCTGGACGTCAGTCTTCACTATGTGCCTACCAGCTCTTCTTGACCTCACACTCTCGCGTCGGCGTGTTCGAAGTCGTTGAACCGGGACCCGTGCAGTCCCTCCGTCTGTCGGGCAACGTCTTCCTGCGCACACCTCCCTCCCTGCTCTCCGCCATCTCTCGCTCTACGAGGTCACGAGTACCTTCTTCGACAAGGATGTGGGCGGCATGTTCAGCACAAGCCCTCTGAATCTTTCGCGTACGACTATGGTTACGCGAGGGATCCCGCCTTCCAGATGCACGACGCATTCCTCAAGGAGGTTGTGCAGCCGCACGGGTACACGTTACGGCAGCTCGTCCTCTTGAGCTGCGACAGAGTCACCACGGCGGCCCTCCGGGGTTGCCTGGCGGAGCTGAATCGCCTGGAGTACTTTGCCCTATCGTTCATCACCACCAAAGAATTCGACAGTACTTTCATCAGCGTGCTCTCCCCCAGTGTGAATATTTTTAAGGTATCGATGACCACTGGCAAATTCCAGATACCGTTGGAAGTGGAGGAGGACACGCTATGTGACTCCGTTCAGCACGTGCTGTTGCAGCGGGAGCCTCCACCGACATATATCGCTGTCGACCTACGGGAGTCCGTTATGCGCACACGGGCGGCCAGGTGGACGAAAATGGCTCGCCAGCGCAGAATCCACCTCGTCATCGGGCCATGGACGGTGTCTACGGACGAGCTGGGCAGGCCATGCGATTAAATAGGGCTAGTCGTTCCGCCTCGGGCGGTCAATCTAGGTAAGTAGGTTACATGCGATAGTCTGTTGAAGTCCAAGGAATACAGCTGATTGGTCCATGTAGATCGAGATGCAACGCGAGTAACTACTAGCTAGCATGGTATGAGCGGGCGAACCCTGCTCTGGGTCTCCGCGAAGGCGATAGTACGACGGCAAGGTCATCCTTCATGATCAATTCCCGTCGGCGTGCTGTCGAGATGCGCCGGGCTGGTCCTCATGGTGGTAGGGGTCCGGGAACCGTGGTGCAGGGACCGCAGCCTGATTGTACGTGCTTGTGCGCTTCGACAGCACAGTGGGCTGCCGTTGTGTCTCCGCGCCGTATGCGGGCTCCCCGCCATACTTGGGCTCGGCGCTGTACCTCGGCTCCGCACCATACTTAGGCTCCTCGCCCAGACGTACGGAGTCTACCGATGCGCGCGAGTCCCACGGGTCGTTACGGCGGTCCATGGGTATGTCGTTCAAGGGGTTGGCCGACGAGTCTCGTAACGCGTTGTACTTGCCGCGAAAGTCTTTCATGGATGTCACGTATGAGTTGAGCACGACGAAGAAGTATGCCTGGGGTTGTAGAATGGTCAGATAGAGAGCAGGCGAGGCAACAACGAACGTACGTGTGATACGGCAAGGACCACCCAAAGGCCACCCATGATGCCCACGTCCACCCATGTGAAGATCTCGCATAGCGTGTCGGACTCTTCCTCGATGGTGTCGCTAGTGAAGTATTTGTCTATGCAGGCGGTCTTGGCCTTGCTATGCCCAGTGGCGGAGATGATGATCCAGGCCGCGGCAATGGCCAGCAATGCGGCAAGCGCTACGCTATGTAGATTTCGGTACTGCTGGAACATGCCAGTCTTCTCCTTCAAAGGAAGTCAGCGCAGTATTCAGAAGTGTGCCAAAGTACGCACGGTCTTGACAGCGATGAAGCCTATCACTTGCACGCCACATGCTACGAAGGCGACGATGCCGAGAAGGATGGACGCGAATGAGGGACTGGCATCGCCAACGACTACATGTTGTTCAGCACGGGAGTAGGCAACAAAGTATGCGACACTCACTCTCAGGCGTCCCTACAGACAGAATCCCGATCAGCAGCGCAGCGACGAACTGCTCGAGAAGGAGGGTGTAGATGCCCGCGTTCACAAGAGGGATAGCGCAGCAGCAGTAGTCTCTGGGCTTCATGGTTGTCCAGGGCGGAGGGGTGAGTACGAAGGGAGACGAGCACAAGAGGTGGCCGTGGGCGTTGCAGACGACGATGCTTGGCGATGCAAAAGCGATGCCCCGCAGCGCCTGTGCCGTCATCGTCACGGTCACGCGCGCCCGGGCAACCACCCCCGAACACCTTCTGTTCATCCGTAAGAGGTCTGTGCTCAGTGCTGTGTATGTGTATCTCTCGTTCTTCGCCAGAACGGTACCTAGATTGCGCAAAGTCTTCGTGAGTCGCGCGACGCGAGTAGTAGAAATCGAGGTTCGAAATCAACAGACAACGTGACTGAGCGTCACGATTATGGCGTCACGCCAAAAGACCCCGCGGGAGTACGTATTTGGACGAGGGGCTTCCTGCACCAGGCAGCAGTCATCCGCATTTATCCTCCTACCCTCACCATGCGTCTCCCATTGTTGACCCTCGTTGCGAGCTCTCTCGCTCTTCTGGGCACGGCCTCTTCTGTGGACTCTGAGCAAGTCGTGGTCAGAAAGGCGATGTGCACACGGCCGAGAGCTGGTCGTACATTGACTGTGGTGCGTCATCGCCCGTGCTTCTGCACTTCCCTTTCGAATAGCAGCGCTCATGCATCGCGCCCAGGCCTCCCCGAAGACCTTATCCAGCTGCAGTCGATCAAAGTCTCGCCCGACCCGCCGCAGCCGGGTGAGCAGCTCACCGTCACTGTGAATGCAGTCGTGCTTGAAACGATCGAAGTGCGTTGTGCGCCTGTAAAGATTTGATCTCTGCTAACACGCAAGCATTATTGCAGGAGGGCGCCTATGCCGACGTGGTCGTCAAGCTTGGCCTTATCAAGCTCCTAAGCAAGACGTTTGACGTCTGCGAGGAAGCGTGAGTCCTATTCCTACGTTGTTCATACCCCACATTAAGCATACCACAGTCGCAACGCAAACGCGACTGTCCAGTGTCCTGTGGAGAAGGGCCCCTACACGGTCGTCCAGACCGTCGACCTCCCCAAGGAGATCCCGAAGGGTACGCATGGTGCCTCTTCCCACGCCACCTTTCGCTGACCATCACACCAGCCAAGTTCGTCGTTAGCGTCCGCGCCTATACGGCAGAGGACGACGACATGGCGTGCGTTGATCTCCAGGTTGACTTCACGAAGAGGCCGTTCTTTGGTTTCGGCTGGTGACCGACGACCTTGGGTTCTACTTCGCGGTGAGGACGTTCATGAGTTGTTATGATCTCTTTCTTGTACCATCTAGTGCACACACACGCAATGTCATCTATCTTGTCTAGCAGGTATCTGCGTTTCGATCACGAGTCGGAGAGAGAGATCATCGCGTATTGGGCCTCCAATTGCTATCAAGGCGCTTGCTTGCTCAAGCCGCTCAGAGTCACGGCAATACGGGAGATCAGCTAGAGGTGATAAATGTACGTCTGATTGTATGGGAATTTCTGGGAGGTCACTCAGGAGTTGCAGTTCTTATGGTCAGAGCCGGCGCTCACAAGCAACAGCGCTCCGGCGGACAATAGTCCTGCGGCGCTGAGCGCTGAACGTTGTTAGAGCCGAAGGCTCATCGGAAAAGGGTCACACCAGTAATGCTATTGTCCTGCGCCGCGGAAGCGCCAGCCGCCGGAACAACATGTTGTTGCCACGATATCACCTGAACGTCCGGCACCGGTGGGATATGGCGTAGATATTGTGGGCTCACTGGACCGTATGACAGGTGCACTCGGTTCAATTACGGGAGAGCAACAGTCATTGGCGACGACGACGGCGCGAATTACATCGTCCATGACTCGAGGGCGCGCCCCCGCCTCTCGCCACCGACGATCGCTCTTTCCCCATTTGGACAACAATATCCCACTCACGCACCACGACCGCGCCACTAACAACAACTCATATGCGCGTCTCCATGATCGGAAACGCATCCGGGATGTATAAAAGCGGCCCTGTCGCACCCAGGACTGTACCCTCGAGTGTGCCGCCCGCCTCGTCTCTCACGCCTACCTGCCCTTCAGCACGATATAACATCCTCGCACAGCCCTTCACGAATACAACATTCCCAAAGACTGATCACGACTATCATGCCCGCGAGCACGATGACCTACGACTGCATGTTTGAACTCATGAACGACACGACACACCCGGTGGTGCTGCAGCTCACGCGATGCTCGACGGGGGCCGTGCAATTGTATGCAGGAGAGAGCGTCCCCCTCATCCTCGAGTCGGGCTCAACGTACTACTACACCCTGAAGCAGGGGGCGAGGCAGGCACGCATCTCGTACGTCTGGTCCGCTGGCTGGCTTTTGGTGGCGCGCTGACAACGGTGCTCTTGCAGGGTGCGTTCATGGCAGGATATGGGCTGCGCGGCGAGCGCTATTCTGTCTGGGGCGATTCAGACATCTTCATCGCAGCATGGTGTCACCATGCTGTCCTTCATCTAGAGCGTCAATCCGTGAGTGCCCGCTCGCATCCAAAGGACAAGTACTCACCGTATTGTTTAGAGCTCTATTCCGCTCTTCTAACTTACCTCTTCTATTTGGACTTCGACTCCAACGCACACCTTTTCTAAAGCCATGTATCATACCTCGCCACGTTTTGCCGCCGTGCCCCGAGAAAGCCACAGGTCTCGCCTGGGTCTCGCGCGAGCGTTGCATTCTTAGTATTAATTATCTTCATGGCATGTAATATATCACTATTAATTTGGCTCACACCTTCAAAGCTTCATAGCTTTGACAAGGAAGAGGATGGGAATGCGCATGTCGAAAGACCTTGAAGTTGCAAGGCAAGGTAACTTCATTGCGAGCCTCGTCTTCGTTAACGCTTTCCAGGTTTAACTGTAGCCTTGTACCGCGGATGAAGAACGAGCTGAAGCCTGGGGTGTATATCAGAGGAGAAGGCGAAGTTATTACACTGAGATAGATTCAGGTCCTGTTCTCGAGCGACGAACATGCACTTACCGTGTCAATGATCATGATGGTATGAGAGGCGGCCCGTGATCGAGCACAGTGATCGAGCGCCGATTACCCTCTTCGTCCACCCCCATCCCTGGAAACATGCCTAAGGCGTCAAAGAGACGAAAAGAAAAGGCAGCAGACTTCTCCGTATGTCAGCAGAGACTCTGATTATACATACCGATTCTAACTTGGCTACAGAAAGCCAAACTAAAGCTTGGCAAGGGGAAGCAAGCGCCGACGAATGCGGTCGATACATCCTTCAAGGCGCGCTGTAAGAAGCTTCGCTCAGTCCTCTTCCTTAGAAACTCAAGGACCTTGCCATATAGCGATTGCGCTGCCCAACCAGAGCATAGCTGTGGAGAAGGACACGGATACGCCGACGACGAAGCGCAGGCACACCTTCGACGATCTCCTCTCGCATCTGAAGCATTACAATGCGGGGACCAGGCGAGGTGAGTGCCATGTATCACGAATATCGTTTCAAACTCATGCCGCGAGACAGACGCGCTGATGGGTCTGCGGGAGCTTCTGAGTGATCATCCAGAACTCCTAGTTCCTTCGCTCACCAATCTGGTGAACGGCTGCGTGCGGGTGATCGCAGACGAAGTGAGCGCTTGTTCCTTTGATGTGGGAATGGTCACTGATAGAAAGCAAGGATGCCAGCGTCCGCAAAGCCCTCATATCCTTCATGACATGGTTGATTCCCCTGTCCCTGTCGTACGTCCTTTTCAATGTCGCCATATCAATACGACTGATATACCCTCTTCAGGATTTGCTCGCCCCCACGCCTCCATCCTCATCCTATTTGCGTCTTCAGCTCAAACACACATCTTTCCCGAGATTCGTGTCGACGCCGTCAGATTTATCGACCTCTTCCTCGAGTATGTCCCCGGTGCCATGGTGCAGGTTGGAACCAGGGTACGTCTCAGCCGGGCGGTCGTGTATTGGAAGGGTATCTCGGCATTCTCAGTGCCGGAACGAAGTTTGGTGACAACGAAGGTACGACTGGGGTGCAAAGCTATGCGTTTGACAAGGAGCTCAAAGTCCGCGTAGGGCCCATGAAGGCAACCTCCACTGCAAGCGTTGTTCTCACTCCAGGAGTAAGCCATGCATCTTTTTACGAACCTCAGATGCTGAGCTATTCACAGTCTCGCTTGATAGTCCTTCGGTCGCTTTCGTTGTTCCTGAAAGAGGCGCTCTCGGCGACGTCGGCTGACTCTGCCTCTCCTGATTCGTCTTTCCCCACCTGGTATCTCGCAAGCGCCTTCCCGAACGAAGACGCGTACCGCAAATTCGACACCGCTTTGACGCCTACCCTGGATCAGCATTCGCGCATGCGATCATGGGCGCCGGAGGCTGACAAGGAGAACGAGTCCTTCGTGCACGAATATCCTTTTCTAGACGCAGGCTCTGCCCAATCATGGTCACTGCAGGACCTCGACGAGGCCATGTCATCCGTCAAGAAGCTTTCCGCCCATGCGTCTTCTGCGGTGGACGTGTCTTTCGTGACAGTGAGTTGGGTTGGCCAAAATGAATGTCAATTTTCCTCACGCAAAAACGTGTAGAGGCTGGCAAGAACACTACACTCAACTCTCGTAGCGACATATCTTGATTGCGCTCCGGCTGTTTTCGCGCCTACCGGCACTCCATCAGAGACAGAGCTGCAGCTTGTTGTAACTGTCGCTGAAATTGCGAGGACTCTGTATGGTGCTATATTCCAAAATCAGTCGGCGGTACGCATGCACTTCAATATCAGCATAAAAACAACTCATATGGCTGCAGTCGACGAGCAGGCACGAAAGCGCCGCAGACGAGCTGAGGACAATCCTCGGATACATGTCGCCTTACTTCCCCTTCACTCCCTCTTCGAGCAAGGATATCAAGGTCCGTCAGCTCCTCGTATACACAACCCCGGACTATCCGCTGAATGCATTGTATTCGTCAGCTTCAAAAAGCTTTCCAAGACCTCAACCTCCTCTACTGCGAGCTCACCTCCCTCATCGCCCTTACTGGATCAGATGCAACCTCACAATTGCGCCGCGCAAATAAAAAGAGGGACGCGCTCTCCATCCAGACGGAGCGCGTGCAATCCTACATTGTCCAGCTCCTCCGTGGCGAGCCGACCGTCGGCCAGCAATTGGCACGCCCATTATCGTCATCGGCGTTTATCTCGCTGCTACCTACCATTTGGTCCCTGCTCAACGCCCCAGAAGCTGCTACAATCCTCGCGGCGCTTCTACAGCATGCGATCAGCGTCCCGTCGAAGTCGACGCTGAAGCAGTCGACGGTAGCATTCGTAGGCCGGCTGGTCTTGGTGAGGCACTTCAATTACTAGCGATGTTGCTGGTCTCGCTGACTCTGCTGTTCTTGCAGCTAGAATGCGAGCATGGGCCAGCACGCCTCCGCGGCGTCGAGGAAATGGCGAACGAGTGGATTGAGACTCTACCCAAGGTTCTTTGGGAAGCCGGCGGGAATAATTCTGCATTGTCTGAAGTACGTGCCTGCAGCTAAGCAGCGAGTCGCGAGCTTACATGCACAGATTATCGCCCGCTTCCTCCTGCGCCTTGCCCAACGCCGACCGTGGGTGCGCTCAGAGGTCAGGGTCAATATCTACTGTACACGTTGCCTGTGCTGACGGGCTTCATAGCCGCTGCTACAATCCCTTCGAGCCAAGCTAGCACCCTTCTTCGTGATCGCACATCCCACGAGAGGCAGGGTCCCCGGCCCCTTTGCGAAGTTGCCGGTTACACATAGGAAACTAGTGCTGGAGGCGGTGGCTGCCCTCGCTTCCTGCTCAAGTAGCTCGGCGGGGAAGGGAAGACAAGTACAGGTGCACGCCCCAACCGCAGATGCGTTGGCGCTTGTGGCCGCGGTAGACGAGGCGACTGCGGGCTCAGGGGATGCTGTGTATTGGGTACAACTCAAAGGCGGGCTGAGGTTGTACCCTTGACCGAGTGTTTGTATTCCCTGCATGTAAAATGCCATTGTGGACCGTCATCGTCTTCTGCGTCCATATAATTATCTCGCCCCTTCCGCATGTTATATCCGTGTATCCCGTACAGCCTTGGCTACGCTGAATTGTGCAACGACGAGATAGACGGCGTTTGAAGCCGCAATATGAGGCTGGTTTGAAGCTGTTTGAAGACGCCTTCCCTTTCATTGTCAGTTTCAATCCCGCACGTCCTGGTCATCATGCATCATGCATCACCGGCACCAACGTTCAAACATTCGTCGATGTTCATCTCGTTGCAGCTTCGCTTGCCCGCAGCAGAACCTTACTGCATGGCCGCTGAATAAAAGATGGCTTTGGGCGCCGTGCCAACCTTGCCAACATGCGCTTCCCAAGTCAATTGATTGTAAGCGCGAGCGCAGGTATACATTCGATCCAGTGGTATCCTTTACAAGCCGTTGGCGAAGGTGTCCATCTGTCTTCAGAATGAGGCATGTCCTAACTAGTGCGACCATTATTAACTACCGAGTGTCCACTACACGAAGCGACAGACAACGCTGTTTGACATGATGGGCAAGGTAAAAAGGGAGGAAGGCGTGAAAACACGGGGAGCACAGAAGATGAAGCGTAGCGCGTGGCGACCTGATTCTACATGCCCGCTGATACTGTGGGCGGCGCCGAAAAGCGAAATATAACGATGGGTGAGCGCCAACCATGGGGTGTGAGAAGGGCCGGTGAATAGAAAGATTTATGGGATATAATGTCATCACATGTTGACTTGCGTCGGTGTAGTAAAGACCCGAGACCGCAATGACGAGCGGCGACGCGCTTAGGAAGCCCAGGTCCAGGTGATGGGGACGCGGCCCTCCGACAGATCGGCGAGCGCCTGGAACGCCGAAGGCGAGAGGTCGACGTCGGCGGGCGCGCAAGCCTCACAGCTGTCCACGACGGTGACAGTGATCATCTTCGACCCACCTGTGCCAAGACTGTCAGGAACGGGCGAAATAAGCAAATAGGCGGCGACGTACGGCTGATGTTGAGAGTGTGGCCGCACGCCTCGTTACCGTTGGACTTGCCCTCGGACCCGCTAGAGGGGACGTGAGCGACGCGTGGGAAAACGGCAGCGAGCGGGGACTTACGGCCAGCCGTAGAACAGGTCGAAGGACATGGCAGCGATGTAGTCCGAGTCGGTGCTCTGCCAGCCGCAGGCGCCAAGGCCAGCTAGAAGGGGGATCAGCTGGGTACGGCGGCCTCGAGAATTTTTACGTACTCGCGTAGTAGGTGATCTGGCCGGAGTTGGTGCCAGCGAAGTAGTAGCTGATGGGGCTGCTCGAGTCACCGCCGCCGGACGAGGCCTGGGTGGTCGTCGGCTGAGCCTCCTCGGTGGAGGAGGTGGGCTGGATCCAGGTCCACCACTGGTCCTCGGACGAAGAGGTGGTGGGCTCGACGTAGGTGGAGGTGGAGGTCGGCTCCGGGGTCGAGGTGGGTGTCTCGCTGGTGGAGGTGCTGCTGGGGGCAACGGTGTTGGTGCGTGTGCGGCACTGACGCTTGTTCAGCGTTGCGCGGCGGCCGAGGGTGCCGTTGTCGAGGCGGGCAGCGAGGCCGTTGTGGCCGGCGCCGCGGGCGGCATGGCTGCCGACGCTGAGGGCGACGGCGGAGGCGGCGAGGGAGAGGAGGACGGCGAGCTTCATGACGATAAACGAGTGGAGGTTGGTGAACGACGGACGGCGGTCGAGGGGGACGACGGGAATGGACACGAAGGTTTTGGACAACAAGCCTATTCGAAATCTGTCACGCCCTTTTGATTTCTGATCTTCTGTTTTTCCCATTCGGTCGTTGCCATCCACATCACCACGCGGTCCGCCGCCGGCGCTCCACACGCATAGATTCATCCGGCGCCAAGTCCACTCGTTGCCACTGCCAGTTCGTTGCACGGGCGACGGGGCACTGCGCACCCTCGTCGTGCAGTATGCAAGCAAAAATACACATCAATAGGCTACATACACTCAAGGGCTCGCGCTGGCCTTGGCACCATACATCTTCACCAGCCCTGTCCGCGCCGTACCGCCCAAGCTCTGCCCGTACGAATCCAACTGGCCGAGCAGCAGCATGCTGTCCAGCCTGTTCGGCTCTGCGGGGATCTTGAACAACCGCGACACGTCCTCCTCGGGTAGCGGAGGCAGGCCCTGTGCCACCCTTGACGCGTTCTCGTCCTTCCGCTTCGAGACGTACGCGTCCGCCTTGGCCTTCTCCCTCGCAATTTGGCGAGACATGTACGCCAGATTGCCCTCTTCGGTACGGTAGGCGTCGACGGTGTCGATGATTTGTTCCAAGTTGCGCGTCAAGCCGGTGGGAGCGAGATCGAGCGCACTGAAGGACGGCGGTAATGCAGATGACACAGATGCCTCGGGCGATGCGTCCGAGGACTTCGTTGCCTTTGCCTTGGTCAAAGTATTGACGAACGCGCTCAGCAGCGGGTTCGTGCGAATTTTGAGAGGGATCTCTTCAAGGATGGTGGAGAAGGTGAGGCGGCGAGTGGCAAGCCTGGCAAACGGTCATTCGCGCTTCGTGAGACAGTGCTTCAGTGGGCTTACCCTGAGGAGCTGAAGTTGTGCTTCTTGTACGCGTCCAAGAACGTCGGTGTCAATCGGAAAGCGCGGAAGGCAGCCACTCCGCGAGCAGCCTGGGTCAAGTCTGCAGCGAGATGAGAAGAGCCATTGAAGATGTACAGGAAGCTCACCATGCACTACGACGACACCGCCGTGACGCAGTCGTTCTTGGTTTGCGACTTGGGTCTCGATGAGGGTCTGGTTGAAGAAGGCGCCCATTGTGGTCGCCTGGTAGAAGCCGACGACACCATCGTCGCCCTGTACCTCCTTTAGAGAGCGGAGCATAGATGTCTGGTACCGCGCTACGCTGTATGAGCATGGATGTAATGTCTGGCAAATGTATTAGACGCACCCATCGACTTGCTGGCCTTGTCATCCTCGTCGCTAACGTGTGTGGGGAGAGCAAAGCAGTTGGAAACCTCGAGAGTTCCGTCAAGATCGAGGCCGAGCAGTAGGCCATTCGCGTTTTGAGCCGTGGACTCGGTAGCATGCTTCATAATCTTGCTGACCACCTGTGTGCGCCTGTAAGTCATGATTACATAGATCGAGAGCGCCGCCACGTACGATGCCATCGAGCTGAACGTCCGTCAAGGGTATTTCGGCCTCGACGTCGATGAGTTTGCTCATCGATGCAGGGATCGCCTCATACGTAGGTGCAACGATTTGAGGGGCAGCAGGGGCAGAGGGCAGAGACGCCGCCAGCGCGGCAGCCATTGAAGTCGCCATTTTGCAAGAGTTTTGAGAGAGGCGGGGACGGAGGCGACGATGCAGGCGACGTAAGTTGGCGGACGCGAGCGGTGGCGAAGTCGAAAAAGGTCCAAGCGGCCGATCGGGGACGTCAGCCGAGTCTCGGCCCCATTATCTTTTATCTTATCACGCCATTATCCAAGCGTCGATATCTTTGCTCCCGACACCCATCTTCACTTCACGCGACGATGGGCCTCTCTCGTCCTGCACGAATAACTTTGCTGCTCTGTATCGATGTTGTCTTTTTCTTTGTCGAGCTCATCGTCGGTGCGCAGCCCTTTGCACGTCGCCAGAAGTCAGGCTTACCCTCTAACAGGCTACGCGGTCGGCTCCCTGGCCTTGGTCGCAGACAGTTTCCACATGTTGAAGTACGCGTCCCAACATTCCTGAGCCACCCTCTTCTAACACCAGTGGCAGCGACGTGCTGAGTCTCGTCGTCGCCCTCTACGCGATCAAGGTCGGTCATGTCGTCATCATGGCGATCCCTGGCTCATTGTTCGTTTCGCGCTTTTCTTTCAGCTCTCCTCCACGAAGGACATCGATTCACGATACTCGTACGGATGGCACCGTGCCGAGATCCTCGCCGCGTTGGTCAACGGCGTTTTCCTTCTCGCTCTTTGCCTGTCCATCTTCCTTGAGGCCATGGAGAGGTTCTTCAGCACACCTGGTGCGTGTCAGCGTTGCATGTAATCCCACACGGCCTCACATCATTGTCAGAGATATCAAACCCGAAGCTCGTCGTCATCGTCGGCTCATTTGGCCTAGCGTCGAACATCGTCGGTCTCTTCCTGTTCCACGGTCAGATTGCACGGCCCTCTCCTCCCTATCATCCGCTTGCTCACTTGATGCAGAACATGGCCACGGCCACTCACATGGTCATTCGCACGACGCCCCTGCTGCCAGTGTTCCTGGTTCTAGCACGCCCAGTATCGACACTATCAACGCGTCCGGAAATGCCACCCCAACACAGAAGAAGCCGACGGAAACCCGGCGTTCACGTTCACGGTCTCGTGCCTTTGAGGGATCGCGCTCCCGTACCGCGTCTATCAGTTCGATGTATGGGCATCCAGCCGCCACGCGTGCGACTCTCATCCAGACCGCGCAAGATCTGGCCACTGCCGCGCGCTCTCCGTCGCCCTCTGGCCGTAGGCGCTCAAGGTCAAGAACCGCGATTCACGATCATGCTCACAATCACGGGTCGGAGAACGAATCTGGCGGAGAGACCGTCACGGACCCTACGGAGACGTCTCCTCTGCTGGGCCACTCTGAGGAGCACGAGTCTTCGCATGGACACGGGCACGGTCATGGCCATTCGCATGGATCCATGAACATGCACGCGCTGTTGCTGCACGTCCTTGGCGACGCCTTGGGCAACGTCGGCGTTATCGCCACAGGCCTCATCATCTGGCTCACGTCGTGGTCCTTCAAGTACTACTTCGACCCTATCATCAGTTTGGTGATCACCGTCATCATTTTCTCATCCGCTCTCCCGCTCGGTATGTGGCCTCACGCATTAAAGTCTAACTTGACTTGTCTTACTCATACATCCGAATAGTTCGCAGCACCTCTTTCATCCTGCTGCAAGGCGTGCCGGCGACAGTGTCTCTGGAGGAGGTCCGGGCTGCCATCTTGGATGTGGATGGCGTTCTCTCCCTGCACGAACTTCACGTCTGGCAGCTATCGGAGACGAAGCTGGTGGCATCCGTTCATGTCACTGCGTCGCGCAACCGCGACTTCATGCCGATTGCCGCTCAGATTCGGGCAGCCCTGCATGAGCGCGGCATTCATTCGAGCACTATTCAGCCCGAGTATTACAATCCGCGGACGGCGCCTCCCGAGGATTACCTGAAGGTAGGCAGTGCGCAATCACATTATAACAGCAGCTGATGACTTGCGACAGACAAATGAGGAGACGACATGCCTCATCATGTGTCCCCCAGACCAGCTGTGCGATCCACACGAAAACGCGTGCTGCCGTACGTCCGACTCTAGCATCTTATTTATGCAGCCTTACTGACAATCAAACAGCGCCGCCCGAATCGTCGGCCTGATTCTCTCGACTGCAGCTTACCCAGAGAGTTCCTTATATTATTTGTGAAGCAAAGTCTTGTTCTAATAGGCTACATTGTGCACTAGCACTGTATCCCCCGCGCGCACTTTCATGTACATAAATATGCAATCATGGTATATCTTTCATCACGGGGAAGTTTGTGGTGAACGCTTGCGATGCACAGAGGCGCTGCAGCACGGCTGCGCTCGAGGGACTGCTTTTCCGCCGCCGGAGCTCCGCGGCAAGACTGCGCGCCATTGTCATGCTCGACTGCCCCAAGACAACCGGGGCCGCGCCCTTCGACACCGTCTGGAACGCCCACTCGACGTGCAGGGCGGCGGTCAACGCGGACGACAAGATGATGCTCAAGAGCTCGACGAGCATTACATTTTCCGCGGTGGGCAGTCTGTCGAGGTGCACGATGAGCGGCGGGACAAGTGCATGGAGAAAGGTCGGCAGAAGCGGTGGCGTGCCCGCACACGGCGGGGTGGTGAGCACGAAGACGGCAATGCGCCGCGAGCTTTCGATTTCATCCAGGGTGTGAGCGGCGGCGAGGGCGGCCCAGAGCGCCTGGAGGAATGGTATGGGTGAGGTGGCGACAAGACAGCGCTCTATGTCTAGCCCGGGCGCTTTGCTGGCGACGGCCTGCGAGATGGCGTAGTGCAGAGCCTGCTTGGGTTGCAGGGGAATCTGTGTCGGGATGGTCTTGCCGTCTGTGTATCAAGGCATGCATCAGAATCATATACA
This sequence comes from Schizophyllum amplum, assembly GCA_007026445.1. Lineage (NCBI taxonomy): Eukaryota > Fungi > Basidiomycota > Agaricomycetes > Agaricales > Schizophyllaceae > Schizophyllum > Schizophyllum amplum. Next base: position 1,281,514 of record VDMD01000004.1, on the reverse strand, counting down.
AGGACAGAAGGAAGGTAAAAATGCACCTGGCAGCTGCCTCTTGGTCGCGTCCATGACCTTCTTGCGCACGTTGGCCATACCGAACAGCTCGTAGGGGTTGTGCCGCGCGTCAGGGGGGCCCTTGCCTATCGTCGCCGCCATAGCAAGCAGCTCTGGGCCACACAGACGCAGAACAGCGCGCGGGCAGCCTTCCCTGCGGACAATGAAGGTTGTAACATGAAGGTGGGTAGGAATCAAGTATCTGACAAGAGGGAGGGCGTCAGATCAACGCCTGTGGTTGAGTACAAGTTAGGACATACGTTACGTGATACAGTTCACGGAGGACTGCCTGTATGACACCGACAAGCGTCCAGCTCAGGAGCGGGCCGACGAAGTAGGAAATACCGTTTTCAAGCGCCTCGTTGCTGAGCTCCCTTGTCATGTGCAGTTGCATAGCGTTCGAAAACAACGTCGGCGCAATGCGGAGCAATGTTTTCGGTGGCGTGGCTCTGTGTTTAAGCGCAATGAGCACCATCTCTTTTTCGTCTATCCCAGGAAAAAGTATAACACTTACCGCAAGATCTGATCGTCGATGCCTTCGTCACCGCCGCGAAACATGGGATGCAGCCATGCGTCGTATGCTTTCTTGTCCGCCTCCGATAGCTTGTCGAGCGGGTAGACCACGCTGACAGACCGCAGGAAGTCGGCGGACACTCTCCGAGAGCCCACATTCCATGGCCCCGTACCCAACTAAGGATGGTGAGCAAATGAAGTTGCACGGTGCTGAAACCCAAAAGGCGTACATGAAATCGTGCGACCGTCTCTTGTATGAAGAGTATCACTTTGCCCAGATGGCCGTACGCGGTTTGCGGGTCGCCGACCGTCTCCACGTCGTAGTCGTCCACGAAGAGCACGGCCTGAGCGACGAGGTCTGATACCCTTTTATGCAACGCAAAGATGTCCAGAATAACGTCCTGCGTGCAGCATATCTCGCACAGCCGACTGATCAGGTCAAGCTGGTCTGCTTCTGGTGACTGTGATGACACAGCGCCGCTGAAGCGCTACATTATGCGCTCAGCGCTCTTGCTCCTGCAATCATATCAGAACATACCTTGATCAACGCATTCGCGAAAGCCCGATGCAACGCCGGTTCCCGCCACAAACGCGCCGACCATAGCTCCAGGTCTTCCAGGCTGATCTCCCCCAGTTTCACGTCCATGTAGGCCTACTTCCTCGCTCAGCGCTGCGTCGCATGGCAACTCACAAAGAAGCACTCGCCTCGGCGTTCATCTTGCCATCCCCCGCCTCTCGCATCTCCAGCCTCAGCGGCGTACTCGGCTCGTTCCCTATATGGTGGTCGATTGATATTGCCGCAGATATATCAAGGAGACCACTGGCGGCAGCCTCCCTTGCGAAGTCACGGATGATAGACGAAGGAGTGGAGTTGTTGGAAAGCTCGTGCCCACCGAGATGGACATCGCAATGGGTGGTCATTTGCGTTTGCTTGAGGGAGATCACCGCGGCGTGCATTGCATTTTTCTGTCAAAGAAGTTGGATTAGAGGAGATCGCCTGTAGGTGAGGAACGGTTACCCAGTCAACGACGGCACCTTCAACGGTAACTTCTTTCTCGAAAGACGTCAGAATAGCAGGGAGCTGACATAATGTAAGCGCGGGTCAGAGAGTTGAAGGAAAGACATACTCGACCGACGAGAAAGGCCTTCCAGACTAGGATGAACGGTCCGGTTTCATTTGCCATGCACGTTATGACTGTGCGTAAGAGCTGCGTGTAAAACACTTTGCACGAGGTCAGATTCTCGAGGCTGAGTATGCAAAGAACAGACTCACGCACCGGTCGGCGACCACGACGTCCACCGATACATTGCCGCGATCATCGCCACCGGATCCGGCCCACTCCCCGCGCCGAATCTATCCAAGCCCCTTAACTTGACCATCCTCTGCAGCATTAAACTGAAGGAGACGATATCCGACTGCGAACTCTGCCCCAGCATGTCGCCCTTCCCCATGACCGCCCCTTCCTTGTGAAGCATCTGCACCTCCTCGATCGCCTTCGCGCCATCGTGCTGCACGTTCGCCAGCTCAATAGTCCACTCGTCGAGTACAGCCTTGAAATCGTCGGGCAAGCGGAAGCCGCCGGTGAGCAGGTCGTTCGCCTCCGCGAGGTGGAAGCGCGCCTGCCCGGCGGTGAGCGGTTCAACGTCGCCCACGCATTTGATGACGAGCGCAGCGAGCTCGGCAGTGGAGCTGATAACTTGGTGGAAGTGTGACAGAGGGAGATCGTGTGCGGCGCGAAAGAGAGAGAAGGCATAAGTGAGGATGGTGAGGACGTCGCTCTGGGGCTCTTCGTAGGCGACGACGGAGCCTCGCGGCGCTAGACCGGAGAGGTAGTGCGCGTCAAGAGCGACGCGGCAGAGTGTGTCGAGCGTGGCTGCTCCCTGCAGCACGCGGGACTGGGCAGCTTCGAGGAAGGTTGTGACGAAGACGGAGAGGGAGAGCATGTGCGACTGGATGGCATGCTTGATGTATTCTGTCAGGTCGGGGTCGCCGGGGTACGATCTGTAGAGGATGAGCACGGAGTCTGGGATCGTTCAGCAGAGCACGTCCGTTGATGGAATAGGGCACTGACTGCTCAGCTCGGCCTCTGTCTGCTTGGGTCCCAGCGCGTCGAGCGCCGGCCCCCGCAGTTCAGGTTTGCCGAGAAAGACTTTGCATGCGTTCAGCCACTAAACTAGTTGTCATTCGGCGCCTCTGCATTTTAATCCGGCATACCTTCTGTGGAGAGACGCCGCTTTGGAAACAATTGCGCGTCAAGTCCTGCAATGACATGACATGCGAAGTCAATGAGTGATAAGTAGACGCGATCGACGCGTCTGATGCCTCGATCGCGTTCCTCTCTTGCTTCCATCCCTCATCGCTCACTGTACTACTGCAGGGCTGCCGAACGTCGGGAGGCGCTTACGCATCTGTTTTGCTGACCAAAAATCTTCGTGCCTCGCTTGAGCAGCATTCTGTCTGTTCCGAACACATCCGCTAAGAACCTTGAACGCGGCCGACACTTTTCTGGGAGTGAAGAGTACCTGCGTTCACTTACAGTGAGTAGCAAGTTAGATCTCTCCCTCTCCACCAGTGATTCTCCCCGTAGTGGCCCACATCCCCAGTCATGATTTCTGCAATCCGCACACCGCGATTTTGTGGGATATCATTACGCAGTTCGAGGCGAATGCGAGGGACGTGGCGCGCCCTGTTCGGCTGAAAAAGCTGCGCCATGAGATGGACATCGTCTTGAAGACAAAAACCCCATTCACCGAATTACTCGATCCACCGTTCCAAACGCCCATCACCCCTCGACGCCTCACTGCCATGGTCGCCGCATTGCGAACGTACGCCACGCTTCTCTACTCGCATTATAGCGGTCAGCGCCGTGTCTGGCAAACCATAGAAGAGTATTGGCCGCAAGTCTGGATATGGGTGGACTTCCTTCAGCGCCGTCCAAGCACTGACTCCCTGCGGCTCGTCAGCCTGCTTTTCGAGGCCGTTCGCGACAACACTGAAAAGAACGCCTCCTTCACGCCATTGCTCCTCGCCCAGCCGCATGCCATTGCCTTGCTGGTCAACGTCTGGCTGCATCAGCTCAGATATGCCCGCGCCAATGACCTTGCCCCGAGTTTCTTCGCTAAGAGCCTCGCCAAGAGCCTCACCGCTGTCTACACCGACCTCGACAATTCGGAGATAAAGGGCATCATCGAGCGCGAGATACACCGTGGCGTCGCTGGGGACGCCCATCGGCTCTTCCGGCACATTGCGCGAGTGGTGCGCTTACTGTTCACGATGAAGGACAGCGAGGAGGACGGCGCGTTGCTGGCCACGCTCGAGATCTCCTCCTACTTTATCGCCGAGGAACGTGACCCGCTGCTGCTGCCCCGCGTCATGCCGCGCGCCATGATCTATGCAGTCGTGGCGCTCGTGCAGCGGCACGCGGGGACGGTGCTTGAGCTTATGGCGCAGTCAGCGTGCTTCTTCCTCTCGCAGACGTGGACGATTGGGACAGACCGCCGGCCATTGATATGGGCACTTCATGCGGGGCTCTTGCCTGCTCTGCTACGCATGCGGCAGGATCGATACAGAGACGAATCCGCATCGGAACTGTTGATGGAGATCCACAAGAATTTGGCACATAGGAAGGTGTTGACGGCTTTCTGGCAGGCATACGAGCGTGACAAGGCGGCGATCGAGCGGGCGCCGTGGCAGCCGGAAAGATTAAGGAAAATTATCAAACGGGCGGAGAAGAGCAACAAGGCGCTGAGGGTCCTGCGGGAGGTGTGGATTCCAGACATGGGCCACTGCCACAACATCGAGGTAGGTTGCGTTGAGGTAGAAAGATTGCGAAAGACTCTCATCTCCACAGTGCCCTTTTCCGGTACCCAGTCTCCTTCAATGTCCCTGCAAAATGGCGTACTATTGCTCAAAGGAATGCCAAAAAGTGCACTGGAATGCTGGGCATCGTCGCAACTGTCATATGTGGCACTGGGATCTCATCGAAGAAACCAAAGAGAAGCTATCCTATCGTGCGTCGGAGGGCCTTGATTGATACTTCCTCCAACTTACCACCTCCCAGCTCTCTACGATGATCGCGATATCGAATTTCTGACGCAGATTACTAAAGAGTACGCGGACCATCATCTCGACGACGTTTTCCAGAAGGCCAAAAAGATCGATCCGGACCTCAAGAGGACGTTCATGCTGACGGTCAGCTGGGCGCACGGGGAGCCGTCGCATTGGGTGACCGAGGCGCGCTCGTTCCGGATGGAGAGGACGGTGATCCTTCAAGTGGCGGTCTTCATGGGAAGGGAGCTCACATTAGTGACTCTGCCGACGGCGACGTTGACGCTAACGGGCCCGGGTGGGCTGTCGGATAGCGAGAACGAGGCTGCGCAAGAGGAAAGTAGCGAGTCTGAGAGCTCATCGGAGGAGGGGGACGAGAGCGAGGGTGGCGATGGCGACCCATTGGACGAGAGTGAAGACCACGTCCATAGATCATAATCATTCTTTCTCAAGACTTTTGCACACTTATAGGCGATCTATATGATATGATCTATAATGGTGTTCTTTGATCGCGTTGGACGAGAGGCAAAGTGTCAGTAAAACAATGCAAACGCTTTGTTGGAGTTCCCGGCACGTGCGGACCGGTGCTTTGAGCAGCGACGTTGCTGAGCCCCGCAACTGGGGTTGCATTTGTAGCCAGCATTTGTAGCTGCCATCACGCGCACAAGTCGGAGGCCTTCCAACGCTCCTCACAGGCTCCTCTCAGAGTCCAGTCTCAGCCCAGAGTTGGTCCAGAGCCGAAGCAGTCGCACATAAATCCGCTTGCTGTCTATCTGATTTGCGCATCCTCTCTTGAACTTGCCCACCATGCTCATCACCTCGACGTACAAAGATGTGGATATCCCGTCGTCCAAGAACACGGCGCGTCCTCACCAGATGCGCATCTTTCTCTTCGCTCCCAGCACGCCCGGCTATCCCAAAGCGAAGTTCCCCGGCGTCGTCGTGTTCAGGTGAGTGGAGATGCTCATAAATCGAATGGGATTGCTGCTTCATGGATATCAGTTCATAATGACATCCGCTGGGGAGAGCTGATGTTTGATACACCACAGTGAGATCTACCAAGTGACAGGACCCGTCGAGCGCTTTGCGGGACAGATCGCAAGCCAGGGATACGTCGTAGGTGAGCAGCCAGACTGTTATTCTGGCCCGAGGCTCTATTAAACGCACGCTAGCCTGCCCGTCGTCGTACCATGAGTTCCAGGGACCCGATGCGATTCCATACGACGAGGAAGGTCAGCGTTCAACTTATCTCAGCGCAATAGCGCGGGCTGACGACGACTTTGATTAGGAACCGACCGCGGTAACAAGTTCAAGGTATTTGGGGGGCTGAAAATCGTGGGCAATCCTTCTTGACGCCCAGTGACAAGATCGAGAAAGAGGTAGCTGCTTATGACGAAGATTCCTCCCTTGCCATCGATTTGCTGGCCTCCTTGCCCAACTGCAACGGTCGCATTGCAGGTCAGTTCATCTGCAAATACTGTTCACCAGCAGCACCCTCGACTGACGGCGCTTTGATTAATACAGCAACTGGCATGTGTCTCGGTGGTCATCTCGTGCGTTCTATGGCATCTCTTACTGCTCACCTGCTAAAGGATTTTTGTATCGCTCCCTCTATAGGCGTTCCGCGCCGCATTCGACCCCCGTGTGCTCGCGACCTTCTGCTGGTTCGCGACCGACATTCACAGCGCGACCCTGGGCAAGGGCAAGTCGGATGACAGTCTTGAGCTCGTTCGCAACAAGCAGCTGAACGACAAGGGTGAGCTCGTCATGGTGTTTGGCAAACAGGTGAGCATCGTCTTCCGCCCATCTGCACGAACATGGTGCTTAGACTCCCTAGGACACCCACGTTCCCCGCGAGGGCCGCGACCTCATCCGCAAGACACTGGAAGACGCTGGGATCCCGCTGACGTTCATCGAGGTGCAAGCGCAGCATGCCTTCATCCGCGACCAGTCTTCGAAGGGCCGCTGGGACGCGGCTCTGACGCGGTCCCTGTTTGGCGTCATGATGGAGGTGTTCGAGAGAACTGTTGGCAGGGACCTTGGGCCGCGGGAGGGTCCTATCCCTGAGGCCCAACACGTCTGCTAATCGACCGATTCGTCCTTGTAAAGATACTTAAACTGTAAGACTTTACCACGAGGAAGCTCACTGCTTCCAACTCGATGGCATCGATGAGGCCTATACCACTTGTCCGAAGCTCGAGGGCAAGACTTATAGATAGGCAGGTTGAGCAGAAGCGCCGGATCTTATGGGCTATAAATTCTTTTGTCATTCTGTCAGCATCGAATGACCTTGCCTGCGCGTCGAATGTACTGCGACAAAGAGCCTCACACTGTGACGCTTCGCGGCATCCCAGGCGCCATGATAATCGAATTACTCAGGTGGCGCGGCCCGAGTACTGCAGTACTGGAACAGTGAACGAGTCGCTCCTGAAGCTTTGTAGGCCTGACATTCGAAAGGCCACCAGATGACTACTCAAATACTTACCTTACGGGCGTATGTCACGACTACATCATTCGAGGCTGCTGCGTGCCCATCAGCGCCGAAACGGAGCCCATTCTGCTCACCAGTGCCTCGCGCTTCGAGTCGATATGCCCATCGGGGCCATCTCAGCCACTTCAAGTTCGCATTGAATGAGTGCTGAGCGTTCACTATGCGCATGCAGTGGCCGTCCTTGATCATCCATCCGCTTACGAAGTCCGTAGGCGGACCGCGACGGCTAGGCTGCAAGAGCTGAGCTTGAACACATGTGTGTGTGTGAGAGAGGGTGACGTCAAGCTGTCGAGAATCCCAGCATCGATATAAAAGCACGCGCTCTGTGTCCTTCCTTCTTCCAGTCAGCTTCATACCATGACCAAGAACATGAAGATGCCTACCCGACAGTTAGGCAAGAACGGCCCCCAGGTGTGCGCCATCGGCTATGGAGCGATGGGGATGGGCGCGTTCTATGGCAAGACTGATGAGCAGGAAGCTCTGGATGCACTCACCTGGGCTGCCGACAACGGGTACGAATATGTCTCTGCCATCGTCACACGTCCTGATGTTGCACATTATGCAGGGCGACTTTCTGGGTACGCGATCCTCTCACTATGAGCTTCGTTTTTTCAATCAGAAGGCTGACCTTTACTTGCAGGACACCGCTGACATCTACGGCACCAGTGCGTTTGCGACGCATGTGAATGAACAGCATGCTAACTCGCCTTTTTCAGGCGAAGCCACCATCGGCAAATGGTTCGCGTCCACCGGCCGGCGCAAGGAGATTTTCCTCGCCACAAAGTTCGGTGGGCGCGATCTCACGCCTGGCAGCTCTGGTCAGCCAAACAATCAGCCCGAGTACCAGCGCTATCGCATTGAGACCGCCTTCAAGACGCTGCAGACGGATCACATCGACCTCTTCTATCAGCACCGCATCGATCCCAAAGTGCCTGTTGAGGTCGTCATGGAGGGCTTCCGCCCGTACATCGAGGCCGGCAAGATCAGCTGGATTGGCCTGAGCGAGTGCACCGCAGCCACGCTTGAGCGCGCTAAGGCGGTTCCTGGCGTTGGTGAGAGGGTGGTGGCCGCGCAGATGGAGTTCAGCCCGTTCGGTGAGCGACTATCATCTATTCATTGTAGTATGCAGAAGCTCACCGTGTTGTAGAACTCACTCTTGAGAAGGACGGCTTCCTGGATGCTGCGCGGAAGCTAGGTGTCGCCATCGTGGCGTACTCACCTCTCGGGCGTGGTATGATAACGGGCAGGTTCAAGTCACCGAAGGACTTCGAAGAGGGCGACTTCCGTGTGACGTTGCCGCGTTTCTCGGAAGAGAACTTCCCAAAGAACGTACAACTTGTGGAAAAATTCCAGCAGGTGGCACAAAAGTATAGTGCCACGCCTGGTCAAATTGCGCTGGCGTGGATCTTGGCGGAGCATCCGGACTGTGAGCACAACAGTTATGTTTTGTCTGCCAAAATCTGCCTTGCTGACTGTATGGGCACGTAGTTATCCCGATTCCCGGAAGTCGTGGTATCCCGCGTCTGGAGGAAAACATGGCAGCGGCCAAGATCAAGCTCGCGCCAGAGGACGTCAAGCAGCTGCGCGCACACGTCGAGTCGGCAGATGTTGTAGGCACGAGGTACACGGAGGCGGGGATGCAAAGCACCGTCGGGAACTGCATCCCTTTGGCAGAGTGGAAGGGCAGTCAGAGCTCGGCGTAAGAGCACAAGTGAAGAAGAAGCACTGTACCACCACAATGTCGGCATCCCATATGTGCATCTTGTGACCAATGTGTTCGACGAGTGTGGCAATTATCATCCGGTTAGGCTGGATAAATTAAACAAGTAATGTACACGGAAAATCCCATGGATGCATGAACAGAAACGACGACTAAACCTTCGCAACAAGCCGCCTTGTCTCTTGAGGAGTGAAATGTAATATAATGGAGAGCACCTTGACGAGGTTCGGCTGCACAGACGGGGTCAGCACTCTCACAAGAGAGAACGCTAACGTAGCAGCACGCACCCGCATTTCTTTGTGCTCGAGGAATTGCAAGATGACGTTCCGCAAATACTCGAGGTTGACTTCCTCGTCCGACTTTGGCGTTGTGGGTGCTGGCGACGAGGGCCGCGAACCGTTGTCAGACGACATAGACGTGCGGGAACCGTTCTCAGCACGCCAGTATCCGACGCCAGGATTCCGCTGCTTCTCGAGCAAAGCGGCGGAGGATTGCACTTTGCGGAGTTCTTCGCGCAGGGTCTGAGAAAAGTCATGTCATGATGCGCCTAGCAAACGAAGGGTAGAGAAGCCCACTTTATTGCTGGCCCGCAGTTGCGCTTCACGCGTCTTGCCTTCCTCCACCGTGCGCTCCAGCAAGGATATTCTAGCCGCGATCTCCTCTTCCTGTGCCCTTGACGAGCCCTTTGCGGAACCGTTAGCTTGTTAACTTCGCCCGTCTCTCCACCACTTACCTCCAACTCATCCCTCTTCGCTATCAGCTCCTGTAAGTCCTTGATTTGCGCCTTCAGCGCCCGGCCCTCTTCCTGTAGTCGCTCTATCACACCGCGCAGCTCCGCCGCCTCCGCTTCCCCGCGCGCCTTAACCTCCGCTGTGCCGCCTAGCGTCCCGCGTAACAAGTCCACCTCCGCGCTCTTCTCGCGCAGCTTCCGACTCCATTGAGCCTCGCTCTCCCCGCGCTCGCGCTCGAGAGTCGCCACAGCGCGCGTGAGGTCGTCGATCTTCGTCTCGTACTTGGCCTCCAGAACAGTGAAGGCGGAGGTGGACGGCGCAGGCGCGGTGGGCTCTGCAACGGACGAGGGCGCCCCGCGCAGGGCCTCGGCAAGATCCTCAGATACTAGCGCAAGGCGGTCCTGTACTTCGCGCAACTGGTACTGGAGCTCGATGTTCTGGGACTGAACCGCCTCAAGGGCGGTCTGCGAGGACTCGACCTCGGCTTGACGCAGTTCAGCCTGCTCGAAAAAGTTGTTCTTGTCACGGCTGAGCGTTTGCACGGAGTTCTCGAGGGATGCAATTTGCTGATTTTTAGCGGCCAGTTCGTTCTTGTGAGCGCTCTGATAGGACGATCGATCAGCTGGAGACAGTGAATAGCGAGAAAAGTTACGAACCTTGGCATTGATAGCCTCCAGCTCGTACTGGCTGCGCATTGCGGCCGAATCCCGTTCGAATCGCTCCTTCAGTGTGGCGACCTCTTTGTCAAACTGCGCTTTGAGGCCTGCGACAGCTTTCTCCCTCTCATTGTTCACGCTCTCGATCTCCTTCTGCAACCGATTGCGCTCAGCCTGCTCTTTCTCCCTCTCCGCCTTCTCCTTCTCTTTGAGCACATGCACCTCTTTCGTCGCCTCCTCGCGGTCCTTCTCCGCCTTGACGAGCTTCTGGCGGACAGACTTGAGAAGGGAGATTGCCTTTACGCGTTTCTCCTCTTCTTCCTTCACTAGGCCGTGCGCCTTGGCGACGTCAGTCTTGAGCTTGTCGATCTCAGCCTTGTAGGCGGCGACGCTGGACTCGCCCTGGGTGATGGAGGACTGAGAGGCTTTGACGAGGGCTTCCGCCTCTTCGACCTGACGCTTTAGCCGGTCTATTTGCTCGGACTGGGACGAGGATTCGAGGCGGTGGGTATCACGGAGCTCTTCAATTCTTTCCTCCTGGGCTGTATGTTGTCAGATGAGGGAGGAAGCGAGATGAAAATATTCACTTTGAAGCTTGCCGGTGAGGCGCCTAATCTCGTCCTGCGCTACCTAGACAATTGTTCAGAAGTGGGAACAAGGTGAAAGGAGAGATGCACACCTCGGCTTTGAACGCCAGGTTCTTGATGTAGGCCCGGAGTGCGTCGCTGTCGCTGATGGACTCGAGTGGAGTGATGTCGCGCAGGATGGCATCCGCCGCGACCTTCTCCGCTTGAATGCGCTTGAAGGAGGAGGATACGTCTGCCTTTGTGTTAGTGCAGTGGCGGTAGATATAGCCGTGCACGCACCTGCGAATCTTTGCTCTACCAGCTTCAGACGCTCCTGCAATGCGTCCACGTCCGAGGGCTGTGTAGCCTCCTCTAGCTCTTCATTCTCCGATTTCTCAGGCGATGGAGGCTCTGCTGGCAAGTCGGACGCAGGCTGCTCGGCAGGCGCCTCTTTGTCGGCCGGAGGGGCTTCCTCAGAAGGTGGTTGCGGTGGTTCTGGTGTTTCCTCTGGGGGCGCCTGCTGCTGTTGCGGGGACTCCTGATGTTCCTGAGGGGTCTCTGCCGGCGGGGTAATCTGTTCGGCGAGAGGATGCGAAGGCGAAGGGGACAAGACATGCAAGGGGTCCAATTCCAGATGCATCGGCTGAGGATTATGTATTGTAGGGGACAGTGCGGGCGAGTCTGGCAGCGGCGTCGACGCGGGTGAGCTGACTCGCTCGGGTTGCTGTTGCTGCTGCGGGGCTGGCGACCCACGGGTAGATGGATCGGGGGAGGTCTGGTTCGATAGTTCGCCGATTGAGAACGACGCGCGTAGGCGCTCCTCGAGGTTCAGCTTGCGGGCCGACCTGCTCTGAGGCGGGGGAGTTGAGCTTGGCGGAGGGGAGCTGGGTGGTGGCATGGCGAGCGTCCTGAGCGACGGGGCGAGCTGGCTTGATATGCGCGGAGGTTGCTGGTCAGCTGACGAAGTTCGCTGGTGAGTTTCGCTGTGCTCATCGTCGTGGCGGAGCGGCGCAAGATTCTCGACAGCGTGCCGCAACTGGCTGAACATCCTCACCCGCGCCGTACAACCTCCGCTGACGCGCGCTAGACTTTCGGTGCGCCGGCCCGCCGGAACTTGCCGGCACGAACATCACCTTCAGGAATCAGAGAGGTGAACCAATTCAAGCTTCAAGTGCCGTATGCTAAGTGAGCCCCTTCTAAAGACAGTATCCCATCGGCCTCCATGCTTTCCTCGACTCGATCGCCTGCCCTATGTGCCACTGCGACATTTTGGTCCTCCTCTTCAACCTCGTCCTCATCCTCGCTCTCGTCCTCCTCTTCAGACCCCTCGCACTCGCCTTCGCCAACCCCAGATCCCTCTTCAGTGCCCGAGTCAGAGTCCTCCGGATTCTCCAGCGTCAACGTCACCGAAGGCAGCGTTACCAGCGTTAACTCATTCCCCATTTTGACAGCAACTTGAATCAACACCATCCTCTCTCTAAAAAATCGATCCGATGCTATCACCCAATGTGTTGGATCCGAGGCCCAGCCGACCGTCAGTGTATAAGTCCGACCGAGGTTCGCCGGTCCAATCTTCTTGGCTTCCTCGAACACATCGTCCAAGTGGTGGTCGGTATATTCCTTTGTGATAAGTGTGAGGTAGTCAATGTCGCGCTGGTCGTAAAGCGCTGAAAGAGTGTATGAGCACACGGGACGAAATAAAAAATATGAGAGAAGACGCACGATAAGGCAGTGGCTCTTTCGTATTCTCAAGCAGACTCCAGCACCACATATGGCACTGATGGCGATGCTCAGCGTTCCAGTGAGCCTTTTGGCATTCCTTTGAGCAATAATACGCTCTTTTACAAGGGCACTGCAGCATATTGGGTATAGGGAATGGACACTGACGGACTGTCAGATATCACCTGCTTTTGCAAAGATGTCACCGACCTCCAGATTATGACAATGTCCCATATCTGAGAGCCATTTCTCCTCCAACGACTCGAGAACAGCGTAATTCATCTTTGCCCGACGGAGAATCTTCTTGAAGATTTTCGGCTGCCAGGGCGCCTTCTCAATCGCCTCCTTGTCGCGCTGATACGTCTGCCAAAATACCCTTAGTACCCTCCTATGCGCCATATTCGTCCATAATTCCTTCAGCAGCTCCGTAGCGTCCGCCTTCCGTAGCTCCTCCTGCTCCATGCGAAGCATATGCGGGATCAGTCCAGCCCTGAGCGCCCACAGCAGCGGCCGCCTGTCCGTCGATATCGTCCACGTCTGCACGAGAAAAAAGCACGCCGACTGCGCCATGATCTCCAGCACCCTCCCCGCGTACTGCTTCACCAGCTCCACCACTGCGCAGATCGTCGCCCGCGGCACCACCGAGGGGCGCAGCAGCGGATTGTGGTCCTCCGCGATGAAGAACGACGCGATCTCGAGCGTCGCGAGCAGCGCGCCGTCATCCTGCTCGACCGGCAGCTTCGACAGGACGTGCATGAGTCGCGCGATGTGGCGAAAGAGCTTGTGTGCGTTGTTGCCGACGGCGCGGAGCACTTCCCGCTCGACGATGGCCGACACGTCCGCATTGTCCAGCTCGGAGTAAATTGCGGCGATGGCCTTCGCTGTCGGCACCATGGCCTGGTGGATAGTGATCTCGAAGGCGGATAGGTATCGAAACATATGCAGCCAGACGTCGGTGAGGAGCACAATCATGTGTGGTTGGGCGAGCAGGAGGGCCACAAGCCCGGCGTGCGCGAGGTTCTGCCGCACGTCGTCAAATAGCGTGATTATGTGTTTGACGGACTCATAGTTGGGGCGGATGTGGAGGAAGCCGATCCAGATGCAGACGTGCGGCCAGAACTCTTCGATGGTCTGCCATACAAGGCGCGAGCGGGTGTGCTGGGATTCGAAGAGGGCAACGTATACTCGAAGTGCGCAAACCACAGCTGACAGTCGTTGGATCGGGAGGAGGGTGTAATCGCCTGCAGCAGGCGGGCGCTCAAGGAGTTCGGTGAACGGGGCCTTCCTCTTCAGAGTCTCGTCTAGCTGGTGACGCAGCCTTTTCAGCTGGGCACTCTTGCCAGAGGAGCTAAGGACGCCGCGCGACGCGACCTCGTTCAGTTCGGCGATTGTGTCCCATACGGCGATAGTGTCTGCATTGCAGAAGTGAATGCTGCCATGAGATGTCACTTGGGAGGCTATATCACTCTGGGCTGAGGGCTGGTCGTCATGGGCATTACTCACTTGCGAGAGCTCAGTGGCTTTAAGGGTGAATAGACATATAGAGAGAAATTGCGAAAATGACGCGTGAGGGAACAAGAGGACCCCTGACAATACGCCCAGAGGCCTGCGCAAAAAATCGGCGACTTTGACCTGTTTTATCCGCGCCGATTTTGGCGATTCTTGGCCTGTTTTATCCGCGTTTTGCGCAGGCATAATCAAATTTTGGCCGGCCCGGAGGGCCGGTTGATGGCGGCGTCTGCCGAACTCCCCAATATGGTTAATTCTCCCAGAATTCTTTGGTAAATCGAATATTTTTGGTCGTTCCTGCCCATTTCTATCCGCGTTTTGCGCAGGCCTCTGGCCAAAATCTGACCGTTTTTATCCGCAAACTGCGGTGGCATCGATTTTTGGACTGCCAAATTTTATCCGCGCCTTGCGCAAGCCTCTGGGCGTATTGTCAGGGGTCCTGGAACAAGTCGACAGACGCCGACAGGCGATCGCTTCACCGGCACTCCGGCCCGGCGTACTTCCTGGCCCTCGGCCTTCTCTTCACGAACGTTTGTTGTCGATCACACCCCTGGCATTCGTCTACTCGCGCTTGACAGAAATCATGGACGCCCATCGCCCCTTGCGTGCGCCCCATCATGTCTGTCGAATCACCCTCTGCGCGTATCCGCCCCCTCTCGACTACCAATGCTGAGGAGCGCAAGATTGTGATGCGCCTGATCGCAAAGCACGGGATGGAGGGTCTCGCGGCTGCGAACCGTAGAGGTACGCGTCCTCCCCTTCAGGAATAACAGGGTCTTACGAAGATTATTCTCACAGCTTACACGAGCCCTTCCCTTCTCGCGCTATGGTTCGCCGTGTCGTCGGCTTTCGTCGAGTACATGCATTGGTGGCCGAGCCAGCAGGCCGCCGAGCTAAAGGGGTTCTGGCCATGGCTGAGCCCGATCCGCGGCTATGCACCCTTCCTTGTCGTCCTCTTGGTTGCCGCAGACTGGTGCGTACTGCTTACTTCCCACGCGGTGCCCGCCTCTAATCAAGCTCACAGGTTCAATCGCCCCCATTTCGAGGACCGTCTGCAAGCGACATTACGCGCTGAGGACATGCGCGATCCGCATGCATACTATGCACAACCCCTTGGCTCTGGTCTCTGGCTGCTTGACTACGACAACGAGATAATCGGGTTGGCAGCCGTCAAAGTACGAGAGCCCTCGAGCGCGACACCGACTCCTACTGCTGCTGCGTTGACTCACTTCACTGTCATCGAGCCGTATCGACCTGCAAATATACAGCGCGACCTGTTACAGCACGCGCTGCGCCAAGCATTCCACAGCAATGGCAGCATCACCTCGGTATACGCTGAAGATGATGCGCTGTGTCCGTACACGCAGCGAGTCTTACGCGAAGAGGGTTTCCGTACGGCGGACAGCAAGCCTCTGAGACGAATGGGCTTCATGCGATGGCAAGTGCGCGAGTGCGTGTTGATGAGGGATCAGTGGGATACGAGGCAGTCCGAAGTTCAAGGAAAGTAGCCGTCAGTAGACCAGATAGGCTGGTCGAGACAAGATAGAAGTGAGTTTCTCGCATTCAATCTCGATTTCAATCGTTCGTAACACTGTCGTGACAGAACGCTAACGATATCGCCCCAGGCGCCTTCCTTATCGTGGTGACTGTTCCACGCCGGGGACAATCGTCTGCCTACGTGGACGACGACCTGTGGACGTTGCCGTCGCGCGAAGTATACGTCGACGAGCCCCTCCCGTTGTTGTGGTACTTGGAGCCGTCGGCGTTCTTGTAATGGTAGCTTCCATCGCTACCCTGCTATGACTATGATCCTTCGCCAGTATGGGAAACCCGCACGCACCGGTTCGAATAGCGGTAGGTGTTCTGCCCGCTGTCATAGTTGCGAGCGGCGTAGCGGTTGCCCTGCGCGAAGGCCAGTCGGCGGACCGTTGAAGTCAAGCGACGATAAGCACGAACCTGACTGTTCGTGCCGTTGTTCGCGGTGTACTCGCCGTACTGGGATTGGGGCATTGCGGATGCGGTGTGTCAAGGGCGATCAGAGGTCGGAGAGAGAGGCCAAGGTGCGTTTCTACTTTGCGCCTATGATATAGTCGTGATCATGTGTTGTTGCGCGTGCCAAATGAGCGCAAGCAGTGATATTGACATCGGCAGTTGCCCCGGTTGGACGTGAAGGCCTTGCTTGTGCGTTCATCACGACCTGGCCCGACGACTGGGCTGGGCAACCTCCGCCGTCGGCATGCCTGCTATGCAAGTGGTGGCTGCGAACTGGTGCGTATTACCGCTCTATTTCGTGATCCCATTTAATATTCCTGCAGCTACCACAGACACTGTCCTATGACTTGAGATATCTGCGAGCAGCGTTGTGCTATTACCGAATACGCATGCGTGATGCGCGAAGCGCCGCCGAGGACGACGGCGAAGTCGCGGAATCAATGGTCAGCCAGACAGGCCGAACTTCAAGGAAAGCAGGCGTCAGCAAACCAGGCCAGCTGGCAATGGAAAGACGACAATGACTCATTCACACATTCGATTTCACTTCAAACCGTTCGTAATACAAAGTACTGACGATGGCATCTCAGAACCCAATTCCCTTCCTTATCTTGTGGCTCGTGGCCTATCGTGGGCGCGTCGAGAACCATCGCGCTAGTGCCGACCATCGACTACTTGGACGACGACTTGTATACGCCTCCGGAGGGTGAGGTGTACGTCGATGCGCCGTTGCCGCTGTTGTAGTATGTGGACCCGTTGGGGTTGGAGTAATAGTAGCTCCCATTGCTGAGCTCAGCGTCAGTAACCTGGCACCAACATCATAGGTGAGTACGCACGAGTTTGAGTAGTGGTAAGAGTTGCTCCCGTTCCCGTAGTCGCGGTTGCAGTAGTGATTGCCCTACCGGATGGCGAGCATGAGCTGGAGACAATGGGCGATGAATAGGGGCAACGCACCTGGCCATTCGTGCCGCTGGATGCAGTGTTATACGAGCCGTACGACGACTTGGGCATCGTGACTGATGAGTTTTTACAGGGCGCGGATGGCAAAGAGGTCGCGAGAGAGGACAAGGTGTGTCTCGGCGTAGCGTGGGCGGCAGCCCCTATAATATACGATCACGTGCTGATGTCTTTGCCAAATGGGTACAAGCAGTTGCCCCATCGGACAGAAGGGCTAAGGCCTTCCTTATCCGGGATATCATCCGGCGTTGGCCACAGCCGGACCTCGCTCTTGCTTCTACTCTAGTCCCAACATTCAATGCCTGCGAGACTGGAGACGTGTTGTGCGCTATTGTGCACTAGTAGCAACTCGGGCATATGCAACCAAGGGGCGCAGTCCGAGTGCATCGAGAGTCAGCAAATCGCCGCCAGGGCAGCGGGGACTCTGGACTCTGGACTTAGCTGCCATGGTTCTTCTGCCTCAGATTTTCCCCTTCGTTTCTTGTGCTCGCGGGGCCTGAAACGCTTATGACTGGTACGTGTCACTGGTAGCTTCTATGTCGTGACCCCATCTGATAATCCTGCAGCTACGGTACTGTGAGAAATGTCTGCGAGCCATGTTCCGCACCGGTTATACACAGTGCGCGTGAATTATACGCGAAGCGCGAAGGCGATGGCAGGATATCGTATCGTCAGAACATCTTCTGGCTTACGAGTTCATCGACGTTCATCACTGGCATGAAACTATGCGACCCTGTCGAGTCTGTGACCTGCTGCGATATCAACCTCCGGTACTGTTCACGAGGGCAGCATCGCTTATAGTAGTATATACACGCCTGAAGATAAGGTGAAATGTGTTGCACATCTGACCAGAAGGCACTCGACAGAGAACGACTCGATCAGACATCGGTCAGCAAATCATGGATGAACGTACGTTTCCAGTACAAATCTCGCTTGTCATTCTTCGTAACATGCCGTAACTAGTTCTTCACGATTCGAGTCTCCATCTCTGTCGATATCTTGCGATTCGGGAAAGGTCGTGAACGCATCGTGTGCCGATGTCTTCGCGTCTGCTGTCGATTACTTGGACGACGAGGACGACTTGTAAACATCGCCAGAGGGAGCGGTGTACGTGGAGGAGCCGGTGCTGCTGCTGTGGTACGTGGACCCGTTGGGGTTGGAGTAATAGTAGCTCCCGTCACTGCAGCGAGTGATACGTCAATGAGCTTGCACCAGCACAGAATGCAAGTGCACGCACTTGTTCGAGTAATGGTAGGAGTTACTCTCGTTCCCATAATCGCGACTGCAGTAGTGGTTGCCCTAGGCAATGACGAGGATGAGCGGAAGACAAAGGGCGATGCGCAGGGGCAACGCACCTGGTCATTCGTGCCACTGGACGTGGTGTTATACGAGCCGTACGACGACGATTTAGGCATCGTGAATAAGTTGTGTCGAAACTGAAAGGTCGTGAGAGAGAAAAGACAAGAGGCGTATTGAGGTCGTGAGGCGCGCAGCCCGCATGTAATATAGGCGCGATCACGTGTCGACGGCTCCGCCAAATGGACGCAAGCAATTGCCCCAGTTGGACAGACAGGCTTTCCTTATCCGGCGCCGATCACAACATGGCCTCGCTCTTGCTTCCTACCATCCTTGCACCCGGTAAAGCTCAGCCTCCGCTAGTCATTCTGCAGTCTACACCTCATGCTTCTGCAATACCCATCCTACGGCGCGTCATTCGGCCTGAGCAGGGGAAGGGCACCGTGAAAGCGAAACGCAAGACAGTCGTGTTTTGCCTGTTCTATCCGCCTTCGGCTCTACTGGATTATAATGGCGGGGATGACGACGTGGAACTGCACGACCTTTTGTGCAATGTCCCCAGCTTCGGAGACTTCAAGGATCCGAGAGACGCGATCAACACGGCGCTGCAAGACCCTCAACCCACCACTCTCGTCATCGACTCTCTCGATTCTTTGCAGAGTGACATAGGAAGCATCTCGGCGACAAGCAGCTTCTTGACAGAACTTTGCAAGAGGAGTATTAGGACCGATGGAGGTGAATGCATCGACACGCGCTCGACGCCTTCACTTGTTTCCCGCTATCTTCTACGACTCGCTGATGATGGTCTCAGATCACACCATTGTATTGCATACCACATCATCTTCCACATCCCCTTTACTCTCCTCTCTTCTCCACTCGTCTCTATCGCACGCCAAAAACGTCGCGCATATTGTGGCACACTCGCCCGCGCTCATCACACACGTCGCCGCAGAATACGGAACGCCACCACCTCCGCTTGGCCACGAAGACCGCTTCTGGGGTGTCTGGATGCCAGTAAGCGCACGGCAGGCTACAATTGGTAAGTCCGGCTCTGGGACGAACGATATGTCTCTCACCCACCACAGACTTAACTGTGAATGCGGATGCAGACCTCGCAGCGGATGACACTGTTGTGGACATTCTCACACGCGGCGCAGCTTCCAGGCGAAAAGCTATCGAAAGACGTCTCGAAGGATGGGCAGATGGCACGCCCTGCGAGGTTACTGCCCTGCGCAGCTTAAGGAGGATCTTTTCTGAGAAGAAACGGGTGATCGAAGAGGTGAGTCGAACCCACGATATCTCTCATCGCCGAAAAGCTAATCACCTATGTAGACATCTACGAGCGGGATCCCACCTGATATGAACGTCTCCTTCAATCTGTCCCTCTCGGAAGCTCAGCAGCGGGCGCGTGCGCAGGTCCCTCTACCCTACGCCCACGAAGGTTCGATTGCAACACACGATCTTACGGCACACTATCTGATCACCTTCGCCTCTAGGTCAGCCGCTGCCACCCACTGCTGGAGCTATCCTATACGATCCAGACTCGGCGGACGACATAGACGACGATGATCCTGATGAGGACCTTGATATATGAGCGGTTGTACTAGTGCATCCTATCGACGGCGATGTCGTCGCGCCCCGGCTGCGAGGAGATGGTCCGTCATATAGTGGGCCTGTAGTGGGCCAGCATCGCCACAATCCACCACCGCAGTGGTGAGCCGAGTTGAAGACCGTGATGACACAGCTTCGTTGATACCACTTTGTTTGCTGTCATCGAACAAGCATACCGCTGTTGTGCCACACAAGCTGTCGAACGAACTCAATGGGGTTCTGAGAATTTTCGGAGCTAAGTTACCGCATGGCACCTTTGTCCACATTCGAGCGACCGTATATAGAGTGAAGTAGCTTGACTCGCCACGCATCCTTCTGCATCCCAGTCCCCGCAGTGGTCGGGAGACGAGCACGGTGTGTACACATCGTGTCCTTAGAGAAAACTCTTTTGAGATGTCCTAGGGCCTGCTGCAATAGAGCAGCAGGGGAATACCATAGCGAAGATTCGCCAAACGAGTTATGGCATTGACAGCTCCCCGACGTGCCACCACCTGGGGGGCGGCGCCTCCTTGGGCAACGCAACAACAGACACGACAAAGTCCTGGCGCTGGTGCATACGTAGCGTCTGTGTTGAACGAAAGGCGGATTCCCCCGCCTCCTGGCGCACGATATGTTCATGAACACAGCGACGGAGAGCCGGCGAACGCCGAGCAGACGACACCGAACTGGAACACAGGCTTTCCAGTCGGAAGGTGCGTGATGCGATCTCTTGTGATGACTTGTGATTAGATGGGCCACGATGCGGCGATGCGCCGTCAGGGCGGGTGTTGAGCTCCTTATCCGTCCTTGACTTGCTACTCTACTTCCTACCTTCACCTCAACTCACTGCACACGAAGCGACGAGCTCATCGCTCTGTTCTTTCGACAGCCCTGCAGGACCGCACCCACGCAGGCGCGCGACGTCCATGCCACGCGCACACGACATGCCGCCTCTCGTCGACGGCCCCGAAGCCAGACCACCCTGGGCTGCACCAGCGGCAGGTGTATGGGGAAATGGCACACCGGGAGGGACTGGCTGGGGAGCTGATGCAGGAGCGGGGAACGGTTGGGGAGCTAACGGAGGCTGGGCTGCTCCCGGAGGAGGAGGAGGAGGAGGCGGCGGCGGTTGGGGTGCTGCTGGGCATTCCGACGGCGGAGGAGCCGCAGCTGGCGGATGGGAGGACTGGGCCGCACCTGCTGGCAGACCGGGACCCGACCCTTGGGCAACAGGTCCGGAACAGCCGTCTCCTCACGGCTGGGACATGCATGACTTCGACGACAGCCCATCCCGCGACCAGGAGCCTGTGCCAGATTCGTACTTCGCTCCCCGCAACGAAGCCCCGCCCTCTCCCTGGCATCCCAGCGCCGGCCAGACGCCTGGTCCGACATGGGGCAACCTGGCGGGCATGAACTCGCCCTATCCCCCCCAGAGCTGGTCCTCCTCGCAGACGCCGCCGTCCCGGGGGTTGTCAACACCACGCACACCTGCAAGCACCGACCAACCTGTCCTCAGCCGCTCCTTCTTTGGCGGCCTCGGCCGTTCTGCATCCCAGACGCAGCCTCGGCCACGTCATAACAAGCGAAGCAACTCGATTGACGTACAGCGCAGCGTGTCAGACGCGTACGGGCCAGGTCCTCACTACCGCAATGGGTGGAAGCCCACAGAGGGCTACGGCCCTCATGAACCAGCGCGTCGCCCTCGCGAATGGCGCCCGGAATACAGCGTACGGCCCGGGCTGACGTCGTACATACCGCGCGGGCGTCGGGATACCGTTGTCGACGGTGCGTACGCCTCGAAGCTCTCCAGCGCGCTGCTCCGCTGACATCGCACTCCCACGCTTTTGCAGAGTTCACCGACCCCATGCGCCGCAAGCTCTCGTACCTCCTCGCGTACGCCACACCTCCGCCTGTGTTTTGGGACATCCGCTACGACTTCAACTACGTCAACTGCTTGAACTTCCCCTGCTTACGACGCCAACACAACGAAATCGACTTTTATCAAATCGCCTCTGAGCCGCCAGTCGAGCGCATGCGCCTAGTCCATCATCGACTGCCATGGTACATCGAGGTTCTGCAGAATCGGCCGAACGGCATCACCGTGGGCGATATCATCAGGCAGATGTTCGAGCAGTTGTCTATGAGCATACTCATGAAGGACTACTGGAACGAGGAGATGACCGAAAGCGACAGGGAGAAGATAACGTCTGCATACCGCAAACGATGTAAGGAAGACGCGCAAGAACTCAGCAAGGGTGTGAAGCGAGTGGACTACCTTGGTGAACGGGTCATCTTCGAAGGTCTACACAAGAAAGGAGGAGTCTGGGAGATCAAGCTGAAGAAGAAACTCGAATGACGCGACCTCGTCGCGTGCAGAGGTATGCGACGCTCGAAAAAAGCAATATACTTGTATCGCTGACGGGCAAACCCAGCTATACAAATTTTCTTGGACATCACGACCGCTAAACGTATACCAGCTGCAAACGAATCACTGTATCACCACTTCTCGCTTATCGCTCTGCACTCTCGCGCTCATGATCATCTGTTGCCTTGTAAATATATGTTGGTGAGTTGCCCTGCCCATCCCGACACTGCACGGTTCTAACTACTTCGCACGCAGTAGAACGTCACGAATGCCATGCCGTGCAGTCCATTGTGTATGATTATCTCCACTGTAGCTGGTCCATGCCATGTTCCCCTTGTATTCACGTCCGAGCCGGGGCGTACGCATCTTCGGTGCGACATCCTTGCAAGGATCCTATCGCGCTGCTAGCTAGTACTTGAGAGTCTTGAATATGTGCCTCGGTAGCGAGTATCTTCATACTTGCGACCTGTGTGGACATTTAAAGAGGTCGAACGAGGCTGCGTCTGACTTTCGAAGGCATCCATTGAGCAGTGGAAGTTATCACGTGACCGTTAGATCTTTTGTGGACTCTTGTTGTTGACCACCATGCCGACGTTATGGCCATTCTTTCTATCACGCACTGTAACGTCAAGCACGATTATCCGTGTACCTGCGGATGCTGTACTTCAGCACCTGCACGACCCCGACCGCATGATTGGCGGCGGCCCGCTTGTCGTGGACCGCAAACCCGACCCAGCCAATCCCCTGAGATACACAGTCACAGACAAGTTGAACGTACTGGGCCTCTGGACAACTACGACGAGTTTCGACGCGCTATTTGAGCCTAAGGATGATGGCACAGACGTTACCGTTAACGCGTCGCTCGGTACTCGTTTACAGCAACGCTGGCGCGTGCGGTCGCGGAGCGAGCGCGAAACAGAGATGACAGAGGAAGTTGTGGTTCAGGTGCGCTAATTGTCCTGGTATATATTCTGTCTGCTGACTACATCTGCAAGGGGTTCTGCTTGATGATGCCTTACATCGTGGGGACGATGTCCAAATCTCACCGTGAGGGTAATGAGCGAGTAAAGCGCGAATTGGAAGCTAAACACGGTGTGTTCTCGAACTCTTCCGTTTTTGTACACCGTTCTGATTTAACTGTAAGCACTTACAACCTCTTAGTGAATACTATGTTCAAATATGTCAGTGAATCAATATCGAGTCCACTAATTACCAGGAGAAGATCAGTGTTCAAGTGACACGGGTTGTTGTACCACCTGCATTCGCGGCTACCCAGGGCACGAACCGCGTACACTCATAGTCATTGATGCTGATCTAATAACCTATCGCTGAATACGTTCATATAGGCAGACGACTCGGCCATAGTTGGCATGCGCGTGCGCAGGATCCAAGACCCTTCCCACCATAAACCCTCCACTATCACGCGCTTCTGCAGGAAGTCTACCCTCCTCACTCCCTTGCTCAGGAGGTCAGGCCGACCGCGACAGCGGCGTGCGTATGCCCGCGAAACCAATTCTTTTTCCTCAGTCGTCAGTTGCTGCCATTCCTCGTGCGTGATCTGCCGTTGAAGCGTGTCATGGACCTGGTGCAACACATCCCCTACAGTACGTGAGTCGGAGGACAGGATAGTGGACCATGGCAGCCCCCGATGCACGATGCAGTCTAGGGCACCAAGATTGGTCGTCTCGTGAGATGTTACGTTGGTGAATAGGAAGTGGTCCATACACCACAGGAATGCATGCTGAAGTGGAACGCGCAGGTCGTACGCAATTTTGTGGACGGATTCGAAGGAAGGGTGCATCTCCATGGGTGCGAGAGGAAGTCCTAGGCCTAGTCCGCCAACCGCCTCCCCGAGAACAGAATTGATCGCTTCGATGGCTCTCCTTGGACTGGACGTCGCCGAGGACATACTCGACCAGTGGGGCGAGCCGCTGGGAGAGATGCGCAGGATATATGACGGACTACCTGGAGACATTCCGTACAGGGGCTTTGCCGTTGGCAGGGTCTTAGGGAGACCTTGCGAAGAACCGTATGGTGTCTGCCAGTGTAGGGAAGGGGAAGTCAAGTCCATCTTCCCGAAGACGGCGGGAAGTCTGTCGGATGGTGAGTTATCTGCAGATGACCGCACGACTACTTGCTCACCCGTCTAAGTCCCGATGTCGTAGTAATGCCATGTCGAACTCCAGCTCATCGCGGTTGGTTATATCTGGTGGCAGCCTCGCTTGGAGTATGCGCGGTGCCATTGGGGGAGCAGCTGCACGCAAGGGGTCGACTGAAAGCATATAGACACCGTCTGTTAACGTTGAAGCGGGACAGTGGTCGAACAGGTGACACACTACAGCAATGAGGCTTGACACCTTTATACAGGACTATGTCAGGCAGTGCAATGCTGTAATGCATTAGGCCGCAATCAACGTTAACCGGTGTGTGGTGACGCGACCTTTCTCTGTTATTGCTTGTTGATAAAGAGCGCCACCAGAATCGTCCTCTGTCTATACGTATCATCGGAATCCGGGCTCGTTTCGGGACGCCTCGCGAACTTCAGCCGTGGCCCGTCGAGAGGCATGACATCCAAGTAGTTGCAGCTCGAGAAAGACATCGGAGCCGGATGCATCTTGGTAGTGAGTCACTGCATAATGACTCTGAGCTTTTGAGTGCCAAAGCGCACGATGTTCCGGCGGGAAGAAGCTCATACCTGGGAGAGCGCCCAAGCAGGAAGTCGAGATACGAACATTCACGTGCAGCTTACGGCCCGGAGCGGCGAATAAGGCTGCGCGAGCGGTCTGATCGAGTACAGCCATGGGCGCTAATCAGTTGAATCACGTAGGTAGCGCGCACAGCGTCGGCCCCGCTCGTCAACGCGCCAACACTGCTCACGACCACCATCTCCCTTAAATATCGAGCCCAAGGAGTTGGCGTCTTCTGACGACGCGCTGCCTATCCAGCGCCATAATGCCACATCAAGTGAACCCCGCCTACGAGAACGTGTACGTGATGCTTCCTCTACTGACTCACGTAGCCTGGCGGCGCTGACCAGGCTTACGCCAGACCACCGATGTACGCTCTACATCCTTACGGCTATCATTACGTCGTGGAGGCGCCGAGCGATGTAGGCAGCTCATATATGGAGGTCGAAGGCCAGATGCCTGTGGCGAGCACGAGCGCGTCGCCGGGGCGAGGCTACGAGATGACTCGGCAACCCAAGGATCGTCAGCCGGGCCAACGACCGCTTGACTGGAGAGAGGATTTCATTGCGCATACTGAGACCACTGCGCCGCTGAAGGGGAGGAGCAGGGTAAACAGTGCGTTTTAAAAGCCTCATTGAACATTCAGCGTGTCCTCACCCCGCGTTGCAGAAGTCCAGGACATGACGCCGAGATTGTTGCTGGACGTCCTCGCTCACCGACCTTCGCAGCCACCCATTTGTTTCGACATGCGCTATCTCCCCACCAACGCACGCTGCATACAGACGATCAACCCGTCAAGATTAGGTCCCCTCACCCACAACGATTCGTTGCAGTTTGCCACCTCTCCCCCAGTCGCACATATGCGATTGTACCATTTTCGCCTGCCGTGGTATATCGACGTCATGGGAACAGGAGGCAAGGGAATCACAGTCGCGGATGTGCTCTTGCAGATACATGCACAACTGAAGAGCCTGTTACGCGCGGAGGATGTGGAGAATGACGAGATCATTGAGGACGACAGGGCGGAGATTCGTGCGGCGTACTGGCGACGCTGTGGTGCGCACGCCGACAAGATGAGACGCGTAGATTTTTTGTGCGAGCTCACAATATTCGAAGGCCTCGTGCGAAACGTCGAGGACGGGACGTGGGAGATGGTTTTGGGGAGTACATAAGGACGGAGGCTTTTGTGCATATTGATACCAGTAAATCACTCATGACGTATATATACATGCAGGAACAATGAGACGACCGAAAAAGGCAAGAGGCACGGCTTGACAATGACCTCCATACAGGCGGTGCACATCAGAAGCTACGAGGAGCGGTCTGAGCCCAAGGCGCACACTGTCTACCGCATAGAAGTCCAGGCGAACGTTCGCGCCTGGCAGATCTGGCGACGCTACTCCGAGTTCGCCGAACTGCACGCCGACCTCGCGCGGGATACGGGCGCGCCGCCGCCAGCAGAGCTGCCCCCCAAACATGCCCTCTCCCTATTCCGTTCACGCACCAATAACAACATCCTCGAGGAGCGCAAGGCTGGGCTAGAACAATACCTCCGCGCCATCATCTCTTCCCGGGAAGACCGTTGGCGCGAGAGCCTCCCCTTCAAGAAATTCCTAGGTGTCCCGACCGGCCGCGCGGGCAATAATGCTCCTGCTGCCTTTAGTACGTCCTCGTGGATGGACGAGCATACCGAGCTCGAAAACATATTGCGCGACGTGCGTGCGGACGTCAACAAGCGCGATGCGCTGACTGATCGCGGGGACGTGCCAGCTGCGCATAAAGCAAACGTCGGCGCGAAAGCGAAGCTGGCGAAGCTCATCCCACGCATCGGCGCACTCGCGCGGGGCTTGCAGGAGCTCGGCATGGGTGGCATGAGCGAGGGGGAGCTGCAGAGGCGGACGGATATGGTCGGACGACTGCAGGACGACTGCGAGAAGCTGGGCAAGATGCTGACTGTGGCGCGCTGGTCCTCTACCGCGCCGCAGGGCCGAGGAGCGTATGCCGCGCAGCCCGCGCCCGACTCGGATAGGGATGCGTTGCTTGGGACAAGCTCGGGTGGCGCGAAACCATTCGCTCGCGTCTTCGGTCAAAAGGCCAAGCCGCAGGAGACAGAGGAGACACGCCCACTGGATGACGTTGGTGTCTTCAACCTGCAGCAGGTCCAGATGCATCGACAGGATGATCAACTCAGCCAGTTGACAACTATCCTCGCGCGCCAGCGGCAGATGGGCGAGGCCATCGGGAGCGAGATTTCCTATCAGAACACCCTGCTCGACGACCTCACGAACGACGTCGACAAGGTCGGGGACAAGCTCACGAAGGCAGGGAGGCAGATGGCTAGACTAGGATGACCGTTTTCGTCGTCGCACTTACGACGCTCACGACTTGCATCTTGCACATGATATACATGGATGATACAGTACTAATTCCCCCGTGGATGGATGTATAGTAGTAATACAATAGTGCCATAATCCTAAGATGAGATGAGATGCCGATAGCTCTAGTCCTCTATTCCGCCGGACGCGCGAGCGCTTTACCAATGCCCTGTATAATGCCTCAGTAAACACGGACTTTTTCAGACAACAGAATATGTGCCCACTTCGAAACATGCAATCATGATACCGCAAGCCGGCGCAATTTTGGCCATCCGGGGTGTAAGGCCAGCAAAGAGAGCCCCGGGACCCTCTGTCCGTATGATGTTGCTCAACACCTGCGCCGTAGAAACGCGCTTGGAGGCGGTCTCTGACATGACGAGGGCCTGACGGCGCGTCTTGAGTACATCGAAGGGAGAGGTGATGAGCGCGGCCGTCATTCCGCTTGTTGCACCACAGAAGAATGCAACGCTAGCACCCTCTTGCCCAGTGCGAGCAAGCTGGGCCTTCAAACGCTCGTACGTCGCCCAATAAATTCCGGAAAAGGGAACATCTCGCCAGAGGGTGGGGACGAGACCTCTCCACAGAGAGCGGACGCCCTGCGAGCCGACGAGCTGCCGTAGTGAAGTGGTGACGGAGCGAAGGGTATGCGGGTTGGCGGTAGATATCGGGGTGGACTGCAGGTTCGTGCGTAGCAGTTCTAACGGTGAGACGATAGACGTGATCGACGACCGTGCGATTATGCCAGCAGTGAGGGGCACCATGGAGGCGGGAAGGAGCGGTGGAAGGACTATCCTAAGTAGATGGTCGTACGTGAGCATGTATGCGGTTGCGGAGGGCATGCCAATAAGCCTAGAAAGACGTCAGAACACATGAGTACTGGGACATGTAAGCAAAACGCACAGAGATGTTCCGGCCCCCTTCCATAGTCCGCGTACACCCTCTGCGCGCCAGACGTGCCGTGCGGCGTCATAGAATCCGGTCACGCGCTCTGTTTGCATCCTCCCATCGTGCCAGACGCAAACCCCGAGCTCCTCTGTAGTCGTCCGCGCGAGGGAGGACATGTTGCGCGAGAACGGCTTGTTTGCGCTCTTGTTCACGCAAGGTGCACCCGCAGGCTGACAGCATGTGTCTGCCGGCGGATTTGGGAAGAGGGGCGGGCGAGGGAGAGGCGCCTGCGTCTGTAGTCGAGTCTTGACGACATCGAATGGAGTCACTGAAGAGGGTGAGCGAGAGCGATGATGACTGCGAGTGTACGCACTGGTCAGTGCGGTGACCATAGACCCCGTTGCGGCTGCTATGAGCTTTGCATTGAAGGGATCCATGCGCGACGACTGGCGGTCGAGATGGGCGGCGGGAGCAAGAGTCGTGCGCGGACGCTCGGCAGCATCAGAAATATCTACGTCGCCGG
Source organism: Schizophyllum amplum (assembly GCA_007026445.1). NCBI lineage: Eukaryota > Fungi > Basidiomycota > Agaricomycetes > Agaricales > Schizophyllaceae > Schizophyllum > Schizophyllum amplum. Next base: position 1,252,858 of record VDMD01000004.1, on the reverse strand, counting down.
CCGAAAGCGGCGCTTATCGCCGGAGCCGCCGCCGGATCCGGTCCGTGATCTTATCTGGCCAGTCAGTCTTAGTCAGCACGTCCCTTTCTCGAGTTGGCGAAAAAGTGTTTGAGCACCAAAGCTGCTTTCGACAACCATCTGTCCGCGTCTGATCGTCCAAATACCCGCGTACCACCGCACTTAGAGTCATCACACATCCCCTACGTGCACTTTTGTCACTCGATATCATCCCCGTCGCGCAGATGGCGTCCTCCCTCCCTCCCCCCGCCGCACAGGCCTCGAGAGCTGCGCTCTCCGCCGCGCTCGCGGACAAACCCGACTCCGAGACGCCTCCTGGTGAGCAGCGCTCCGGGTCCGAAGAGCCTGGTGAGCTCCCCGAGGTCGACATGCAGGCTCAGGCCGAGACCATCAGAACCGTGTTCACGGATCCTACAAACTTCAACGTAAAGGTGCGTAATACATGTATTTCGCGCGCTTGTGGGGGCGCTAATGACTTTACTTTTACTATAGCATCCACTGTATTCTCCCTGGACCCTATGGTTCGACTCCCCCGCCACCAAGGGGCGCAATCTCCCCCAGACGCCCATGTCGGCGTTCCCCCCTACACCAGCCCCCTCTACTCCCGGTCCGATGGCTGCCCAGGGATGGATGGAGGATATCAAACGTGTTATCAGCTTTGACAGCGTAGAGGAGTTCTGGGGGTGAATCTCGAACGACCGTGAGATAGATCGAGTGCTGACCTGGAGACCGCATAGGCTGTATAACAACATCATTCCGCCATCCCAGTTGCCTCAGAAAGCAAACTACTACCTCTTCAAGGTACGTCCGCCTCTGCTTATGCCTTAACCGCATCTTCTCACGTTCGTTGCAGGAGGGCATCATCCCGGCTTGGGAGGACGACGCGAACAAGATGGGTGGCAAGTGGAGTATACAGCTACCGAAAGAGAAGCATCGGAACGTTGTTGATAAAATGTGGCTCTATACCGTGAGTGCACTGCTGGCAGTACTTGCAAGCGGACTCAAACGTGATAGATGCTGGCTGCGATCGGCGAGACCTTCGACTCTACCCTCGTGAGGGATTCCCCCGACAGTCCTGCCCCACAATCCCTCATCACGGGCGTCATCGTCTCGACGCGTCCACAATTTTACCGTATCTCAATCTGGACGCGTCTCGCGCCCGGCAATACACCAGAAGACGAGCTCCGACCGCGGATCGAATCCATCGGGAAACACTTCAAAACATCGGTGCTGGGCTACGCGGATACCGCTAAGCTTGGTGGACCACTCGCGACGGAGGTCGAGTTCTTGTCGCACAAGGACTCGGAGAAGAAGGGGAAGGGCGCGAAGAAGATTATTGCTTAAATCTAAGTAATGCATGAACTACTGGATGTCACCTTGTTTTCGACATATCTGTTGGTCGCGCTAATGAACGTCTTTGTACTGAACCATACGGTCGTATCGTCAGCATGCGAAAGCCGGCAGCCACGAAGCCTCCTACATCGCCCTCGGGAGTCGGAATCGGTACAGGCTTGCTTTCTTGCACAGGCCCGATGGCTGCTTGTTCTCTCATGCTCTCTTCTTTGCTGACTAAGCCTGACCCGCTTTGTGAGTACTTCCTGGTCCTGCTCATCTACCTAACATATACTTTAGCGCGGCCCTTGGAGTCGACGGTCCTGATCCTCGACATGCAATCTCGCGTACGAGGGAGTGTTGAGAAACTGCGTTATTTATCCCCCCTCGTGCAGTTGTAGACGCTGTGCGCCTTTGTACCTTTCTTCTCCTGTTCAGGGCAGGATTGCAAGCCGAGCGTGATAAACCGTCGGCGTCAAGTCGACTGCGCATGGTGGAAAGCTGTGAGGTCATCGCCTCTGATCTGCCCTTATAACTTAGACCTGCGATTTGTGTGCTCCTTACTTTCGACCATCATGCCCGTCCCAGGTTTCCTAACATCCATCGCTGACAAGGCTCAGTCCGCTATCAGCGCTGCTGGTGCGCACGCTGGACGCCCTACTAGCCCAGATGCGGCGACGCAGCCATCCGCGAATGAGGCCGCCGCCACTGGCGGCCACAGGAATTTTGCCTTCGAATCGATCCAGAATCAGCTCAGGACATTCGGTCAGCAGTACGCGTGAGTATGACTACCGATGGTCGCGAGCAGCTCGCTGACTTTCGGATTCGTAGATCGACATCGCCGGTACAGAAGATAATAACCGTCGAGAAAGGCATCGCGCTCGACTTCGAGTCCGTCTCTCGCGATGCCAAAGCGCAGAGCAAGGAGTTCTACACCTGGGGACAGACCGAGGAGGAGGATCTCAAGGATGGTGAGCAACGTCGCCACCGCAGCCGCAGTCGCCAACTGACATCATACCCCCAGTGACTGATCGTCTCGCGTATCTCAACTTCATTCAGGGCTCGCTCGCCACGACGCTCTCGGCCAAGCTGGTTTCCGCGCGGGCGCCTTTGAAGGCTCTGCGCGACGCAGAGACGGCGCTCGCTCCCAAGCGCCAGCTGCGCGCCACCCTCCAGACCCAGATCACCCGCCTCGAGCACGATAAGGGTCGCGGCTACGAGCAGAAGCTCACCAGCCTGCGTGAGCAGCTGCAGAAGGCTGAGGTCGAGGACGACGCTGCGGAGAAAGAGGTTCAGCTCCTCAAGCGCAAGGGTGTCCGTGAGAGCGAGCAGCTCAAGTGGGAGGCGATGCGGGAATATGGCGAGAAGCTCGTCATCCTCTCGCAGGCCGCACCACGCATCACTGATGCGCTGCCGCCCGTTCCCCCGACCCCCAACTCGCCGTATAGCGGACATCAGACCACTGGTGCCACGCGCGCTGCTCTCCAGCGAGCCCTCGATAACTACAAGACCGGCCATGTTGATCTCCCGATTCATGCAGGCGCCAGCGATCTCTCGCGCCAGGATACCCTCAGCTTCGGCGAAAGCCATGCTACCGAGCTCTCGAGCATCGACACAACTGACATGACGACGCAACCTCAGGTCATGCATACGCCTCCACCTGGCCCGCCGCCGGCCTCGGCCACGTCGCCCGTCGTTGGATCTCCCCTGGTCAAGACCGCTGTGCCCATGCCCATCCCGGCCAACAGGCCAGTCGTTGATCCTCCTTCGCCGCGCGTGGACACCAGCAAGGTGCAATCGCCGCCTCTGGATCCGTCCGCGCTGAACCAGTCTCCTGCGCCGATCCCTGTGGGGCCTTCGAGGGGTCATGTACCGTCAATGTCCTCGAGCTCACCGCCGCCCATTGTGCCGTCTGAGTCGAACAGCGCCCTCCCGCCCGCGACGCCAACAGTTGCGGAGACCGGCGTGCCCGTCTCCGGTGGCACAGGAGGTCCCTCCAGCGGCTCGCTCAAGGATCTGAAGTCGTCGCCGATGCATGCTTCGTCGAAGGCGCCGATTCCTACGCCCATCGCAGAGGAGGCCCCGCCGCCAATTACGGAAGGTGGTCACTTCGAGAGCGCCGAGGCCGAGAAGCGCCGCCTTGCGGAGCAGTACTCGCAGGCAGCTAGCCAGAAACAGCTTGAGCATGAGCAGGACCTTGCCCGTCAACCTAGCACGTCGCGCAAGCCCGGTCCCGGCGAGGAGGACTTGCCGCCCTACCAGGATATGTAAATGGGATTTTGCAGGAACTAATTGTACTAGTACTACCTACTACTACTCGGAACGATCTGCTGTGAACAACGGACCGGACCTCTCTCCCTTTGTACTTGTACTTCTGGACGACTGTACCTTGCTTGTCTAATTAAGTTATCCATGTACACCATCGCTGAATCTATTGTTTGTGACGGCTCCAAAGTTGCTCTTGCGCGGTTCCAGCAATATCGGCTTGAGCACCATGTGTAGGTATGAATGGCCAGCACGACATACGCACAACACAGTCCGCAGCGCCGCAGTATATATATGGATAGAGGAAGTGGAGTTGCAAGCTTGAAGAACCGGCGGAGGGAGTGATCATCGCTCTTATGACTAGAGGAATCTCTTGAGTCCGTATATACAACAAAGCCATCAGAGCTGAAGCGAAGAATCATACAAGATGGCTGTTGAGCAGGTTTTTTCGAACTAACAAGTCCTTGACTGGGGCAGCGCGTTAGCAACAGGTTGATTACATAGCAAGGAGTCATAGCTGACCGTTGCCCAAAATGGCGTGCGTCGACTTTGTATCCTGCAAAGGAGAGTCAGTCCTGCGGTGCATGCAAAGGCTATCCACTCACGGTGACACTGGTCATGTGGCAGTAGAATGGTCGCTGTTGTGGGGAATGCGACTTGTGTACTTGGCCTACGGGGAGCAGAATATGTCATCTCGCACACACACGCTCGTCCCTGCATTGATTACTCACCGAACTTCCGCTTCAGGTCTACGGTGACACGGGGACGGGCAACACGGTCAGGGGTATGCGATCGTGAAGCAGAATAGTTCACTTACAATTCGAGCAGCCCTCGAAATCGTCGTCTCGGCCTTTGTATGACACGACATGTTGCGAGAATGGCACGACGCGTAACTTTTCCTGCATCACGTCGCACTTGTTGAGAAACAGTATCAGGTCCGTGTTCTTCAATAGTGGTGTTTCGCATATCGTCCGCCAGAGCTTCATGGAGTCCTCCTGAGGAACATCAGCCGATCAGCACGAAGCAAATTTTGCAGTCGCGGTGGAGGTTATGGATTGGGAGAGGCAGCGGTCGGATAGACGGTATAATTGCTTACCAAACGGTTGACGGTCGGGTCCTCCTCCAGCGTCTCGTCATAGCAGCTTATGGGAGCCAGAAAGATTATAGCATCCTAAATGCACAATTCAAGTCAGTAGCGTCAAGGCGGAGGGCCTAATATGCGTACGATGTCGTCAAAGTACGGTGCCCAGGCGGCTGGAACCTCGGGTGAGCGCCTTGGCGCGGACTCCAGAAATACACATACCTCGCTGAATGACTGGATGAGTACACGGCGACGATGCACGGAAGGAAGACATACCATGCTTCTTGCACCGCCAACATCGAAGACACGCCACTCTGAAGTCGTCAAATTGCCCATGGGACCTGAGCAGGCGCAGTTGTTGATCAGGTTCGCATGCAGTGCAGATCAGGCCTACCCGTCTTCAAGCGAAAGCGATGTTCTGAAATTCCCATCGTCTTTATGCGAGCCCGAAGGATGTCCTCTAGTAGCGATGTCAGCATCGCTGGTGACATGAAGCGGAGTCGCTACGTACCATCGGCAGGCTGGTAGCCGGGATATGTTATCGTCTCGAGCCTGTCCAGGAAGCTGGTCTGGGTCAGTGAGAGATGGGTGGACTGCGGTGCAGACTTACTAGCCCCCGCGGTCGACATCTGCGACCTTAAGATCGCGCACCCGAATCAACTTCTTCACCGTCGGGTGCGACCAAAGCGCGATCATATCCGCTGCGAGCATATGGAGGACGTGCGCGGGGTCGTCGTTGGTTGCGCGTCCAGACCGAGGCTGCGTCATCTCCTGTGATTCACCATCGGTGGTGTGGTCGATCACGTCGGGAGCGCCGTCGATACTCTCGCGGACATTGTTCCCTCCCCATAGGCGCGTGAGACCGAACTTCTCGGAGTTCACGTTGATGTTGAACACGTTATCACGCAGTTTCGAGCGCGACTTGTCGGCCTGCTGGCACGCTTGATTGCAAGTAACGGCACGACGGGGGTGGCAGACGTACCTTGAAGCCGGGACTGAGAATGGCAACGAAGGACTCCTCCACTTGATACAAGGGAGCAAGCCGTTGCTTGAGCATGAGGACGTCTGGCGTCAGTTCGATTCGCTTGGACTCGTCCTCCCAGGTCTCCGCACCAGCCTGAAGCTGATTCAAGATATCGAGGATCATCAACATAGCCTTGACGACGTTGAGGCGGATGACATTGCCCCACATTGGACGCTCTCTCTGGAAGGCCTTCGCCGAGCTGATTAACTGGAAGTCTAGCAGGGGATGAGGGGCAGCGCTTGCGAGGAGGGGGAGGAGACGCACTCTTGAGTGTCGTCGACTTCCCCGACTCGCTCTGCCCTAGACGCTCGACATTATCGGTCAACGGCGGTACACGTTCTGCGGCGATGGCACACACCCAGTAGCAAGACGCGGACGGCCGGAGCATTCCTTTTCTCGCGTTCGCATTCTCTGTTCAGCTGCGCGTCGATCTCGTCGCTGACACGCTTCGCCTCGACTTCTGCGGCGATCCGCTTCTCCCGCTCCTGCGGAGTCTCGTCCGGGGGCGGGGCGAGGAGAGCATCGAGCGGGTCTCTGTCGGTGAACGAGTGGCGGGGCATGTCGTACTAGGTGGTGGGGGATTGTAAGAAGGGCCGACCGGCCGCACAGCGGCCCTATGTATGAAAGAAGTCGTATCAACCAAGCGTGAGAGATGTCGAGTTGAAGGTTGAGTAAACTTGCCATCAGTTCTACGCACGACCCTAGGCCGCCTGATTGGTGAAGCGGTCCAGCAGATGCTCGAGGACATTACCTTCGTCCGCCGCCGTCGTTTCGGCGCTACATATCCTGTGCTTCTGCTGCAGGAGATGTGGTAAACGTACTCATCCGGAAGTTCGTGTACCTGAAATGGCTGGAGAAGCGGTGCGCGCCTATTGCTAGGACGCCGGCGTCATCCTGCATGCGAGCCCCGCGTCGATCCCATGAGGACTTCTCTGCACATGGACCGAAATCTGACAATAACGGTCAATTGACGGGCTTGGGTCGTGTCGGACTTGCGGGGATGACATTCAGGCAACAACGGTGCGCGCGACCGGCGCGCAACTGAGCGGCGCGCAACACGCATATGTGGTTGCTGCGCGTAAGTACTTACTTACCCAAGTATTCACTGCATCCGCCGACGCAGAGTTCGTTGCCAAGGTCGAGAGTCGAGACGAAATCGTCAATTGACGGACAATGAATTGTCACGCGGCTGAATTGCATCCGCTTCAACCCCGCGGACCCATCAACCCAAACACTTCACAACACACAGGAGGTTCTTCGATGCTATATATCAGCTGTGGAGGCTCGTACAACCGCGTTTTCGTATGGTGCGTCTGGCCGTCCTGTGCAGTGACAGGCCCTCAGCTACAATGAACTCGGGTACCATCATGTAGGGATGAATATTGAATGTTGGACGACAGCCAAGTACTTGCTTGTCAGATATCGCAGTCATCGGCCGCCAACTTACGATACAGCATCGTCTCTAGTTGATCTCCACTAGGTACATACTTAAGCTGGAAGAGGCCAGATCAACGAGCTTCGAGAGGCGTCCAAAGCACGGTAAGGGGTGATTTAGGACCACATATGGAGGCGAGTCGTAGCTGTCTGGACAGGTCGAGTCTCCGCTCTGTGTATGCTCGTTCGTGGCAGAGAAATGCTCATGAATGCTAGAACTAAGATTGATCGCCTGCTTTTCAACGAAGACTCGGAAGAGCCTGAGATGTGATGTTGCACGTGCCATCAACGGAATTAAACGAAGGAATTTCAACATCGCTCTCTCACGCTCACACCACGCCGCCACTCGTCGAACTGTCGTCTGCAGCCTCCCGCGCCCCACGGTCGCCTGCCGAGCCCATAACAGCCACACCGGCCGCAGTGCCATGCCCTGCGCATTCAATTTATCCGCCATCGATGGTCCCGAGCTGCCCAATTTCGGTCGGGAGGGATACGCGCCCACCGACCTCGATTGGATCCACAAGGACAGGGACCGCGACGCCGACGTCCATCTCCGCGTGTTCCGCGCGCCGGAGGGCGGCCCCCGATGGAACCACTGGTCCATCGACTGGCGCGTCGGGTCCAGCACCGAGGGCCCGATGAAAGCAGGCCAGTCTGCTATACGCAAACTCGAGATCCAGCAGGATCCCGGGCACATGCACCTCACCAACTGGGGGCCGCGGACAGGCATGGTGGACGCGATGACCGCGGCGGCGCAGGATGCCTTCTTTCTCGGCCGCCTCAGCCTCGCACAGCGCAAAAAGTTGGAGTGCATCGCGGCGGAAGAGCCCGTCAGGGTACCAGATGGCGCCTGGAACTGCCAGCAGTGGTTGAAGAATGTGTTGGAGAAAGCAGTGGAGGCTGACCTTCTCGAGGAGGATACGGTGACGCAGGCGATAGATAGCGCTGCAACGGTGCCCAATTACAAGGTCTCTAAGGCTGAGCACGACGCTGGTAATAGCCGATACATAATGTAGCGATTGGAGATCGATGGTCGCATGGCACAAAACGGTATGCGAAGGTCAATTACTGTAGCTTTTAGTTCTCGCCAGCATCATCCCCTTCTCCTACTGCATCCGACGCGTCATCAGGATGCCCGAGTGACACGGCACCGGGGGCGTCTTCTTTGCCGTCCATCGGTGCCACACATCCCTCAATACCGGTTGTTCCATTTTTGCTGAGCGTCCAGCTCTCTTCCTTAGCAGCGGTCGTTCCCAGACTGCCAAGACTCGACCCGAGAGCCTCGCCAATCTGGGTGACGTTGCTCGCAGTTGCGCTCCCAAAATGGCGTTCATAGTCGTGGAGCGCGCTCGGCTCGAGCGCTTGACTGTACACGGCATCGCGGCGCGTGATGAACTGTGTATGCTGAATCAGTCTCGGTACACGCAGGTGTCTCGCCAAGCACACCTTCTGTTCCTCGTGTTCAGTGCGAAGAGCGAGCTTGCCTACGCCGTTCCTCATATGCACGAGCAGGGTCTGTTCTACGATGTTAGCGGATATGTGGCAATGATAAACGTTGAACCCACCCGGATGGAGCGGCTACTCAGGCCACGGTAGGTCGAAACCCTCTCCAAAGGCACGGGTTCCGATGCGACCAGCTTCAGCTGTTCATGTAGATACATGACATACTGCTCAAGCGACTCGAGATAGTAGCGCTTTTTCTCATGCGAGGAAAGTGACTCCCTAGTGTCAGCGTTAGAAAGAGAATCACGAAACGTAAAGGGGCACAACTCACGGGTTCGTGGGTACAAAGCCGACGTTCAATGCCTGGGTAACATCCCGGCGCGCTTTCCTCTGCGCCTTGCGTTCCGCGGTCTGCGCACTGCCCGACATCGAGGTCGTTGGCGACGAGAATGTCGCCGATGTAGGAGACGACGACGCCGACGACGATGGAGTGGAACGCGCGACGTTGCATCGGCTAGAAGATAGCGCAGATGCCAGAGCCTCGCGCGACAGCGAGCAAGATAGCCCTCCGAAATTCTGCTCGGGCCCTGGCTGGGACAAGGGCTCTGCTCTGGCGGTCAATCTCGATGTCGAACGGGTGGGCAGCATCGGAGGGGCAACAGGAATGACGATTGGTGCCACGGGCATGCGATGCTGGCATGGATATTCTTTGTGCATGACATCGAGACTCGACGGCGCAGCTGATATTCTGGGAAGCGCGGCGTCTGGGTAATACGCAAGAGGTGGCGAAATCATCCGATACTGGGGAGAGGGCTTCGAGGCTGAGTGTGCGTCACCACTGCGGTGGTCCCCCGAGAGGGCGCCGGTGAACCGACGCCCGAGGTTGGGCGTGTCACCTTCCCGCTTCGTAGCTTCGCGGGCCGGTGACCCTCCAAACGCTGCACCGCAGAGTCCAGAGGGGTCCCAGCGCCGAGATGTAGGTGGATATTGAGGAAAGGGCGCTTTCGAGTACGCATGGGAATGCGTGGGACTGTACGAGGACCATGAGGAGGAAGACACGCCCGGCGGCGATGTACTCGATGACTTGTCGGAAGGGTTGAACGAGTAGGAATACTGGTGAGACATCGGTGCGCCGGAAAATGCTTGTAAGGAGGGGAGTGCAGGAATGAACGAGGTTCCAGACATCGCGCCGTAGCCATTCGAGGCCTGAGCAGCAAATGAAGCAGAATTTCCTTGGAGCTCGCGCTGATGATCCGCGAGATGGAAGCCATTTTCGCAAGGTTGCTGAGAAGGCGCGACAAGCTGGTCGGTACGAGACCACGATGAGAAAGAGGAGAATTCTTGATCAGAGGGCGACATCTGGTCGGGAGGCGGCGTTGTCCTTGCTCCTAGCATGGAAAACGCGTTGTTGAAAGACTCCTGACTCCCAGAGAAGCTAGAGAAACCGGTCTGGCAGTCGAAAATCTCTGTAAAGCTCTGCAGAAGGGTAAACGGGAGTGAGAGTGAGAGGGAACGCAAAAACTCGCACCTCAAGGTTCGTCATATCTCTAAGCCAAGGCGAATCAAGGGGGAGACAAGATGGAAGATGTAAGAGAGCCGCGCGCGGAGATATAAAGGGACATGGAAGAGCAAGCGGGGATGTTCGTGACTTGCATGATCAGAAGCACGATGCCATTACATGATCCTTTCGGCCAAAGAAGGCAACGGACACTGAGCGCTGACCTTGAAAGGGCCGGGCGGGGTCTCTCCCGTTGAGGTAACAGAGAAAGCGGCCAAAGAGCCCCGGACAGCAGTCATAGCCCCGCGTACGCGGGAGACTGACCAGTGACGCGTCAGAAATGAGAAGCCAAATTAGGAGAGCAAGATCCCACCCGAAGAACGGACAATCAGAGAAACAGCGGATGAGAAGGCGGGCTTGAGGCGGTCGAGGCGCTTGATGAGGCAGCACGGCGTATGCGGGCGCCGTCTCCGACTGCTGAAAGCACGCGCCACTGCCGGTGCCTCTCAGTATCGGACATGACCGACGAATAAACTGGCGAGGGCTCAGGGACGCGAGGAAGAGGCGAAGACGGTGCGAGGAAGGACTGTCGATCTGACATTCATGTCAGATCGACGCTGTCCAGTTGACGTTTACGTGTATATGTATCCCAGGGTGCTGACGCGGCCCATTGCATGGAGTAAAAATGCCCCTGTAGAGGAGAAACGTGATGGAAGTCAGAGAAGAGCGATGCTGCGTTTGTTCTTGTTTATCGTCTTGTTCTTTCTCAACAAGTTAACGCCACCCTCCGCCGGGCCCGCTGTGGCATCCCGTCGCAGCGCCTTTGCGGTCTGGATAAATCTCCGAAGAGAAGAATGAAAGCCAGGAGCTCAGCTTCTGCATGTTCATACTGGATCTCATGCGGAAGTCGAACAAGATTCCTCAATCAAGCGCGGAATTTGAATCTTCTCTGCGCACCCCCGAGACCGAGGCGCTCTTGCTCTAGAGCCCGACGCACCGATTGTTCGCTCTTTACTACGATTTGAACGCGCTTGCCCAGCTCCTGGTAAGATTGGGTTTACTGAAACCGATGTGCGGTCGATGGCGATCTGCCATTTCTCCAGACACCTGCCGCCGCCCCGCCGCCCCGGCGTCGCACCACTTCCTCTTCGCCGAGTCCACTGGGCCGAGATCTCTCCACCGCTGGATGAGACTTTCTACTCACGGCATATTAATGTTCGCCGTCCTTCATTCCATTGCGTCGCAGGCATACCCGCTCCTCCAACGACACGGTCTCCGTTCGGTCCCCAGAATTTCCTCCGTTGCACAGCCTGAACAGCGTCCTTATATAGTCGTACTACGCTGCCTGGAACACGACTAGCACTCCCTCTGCAGCACCCTCGAACATGGCCGACTTCGCTTCCAACGTTCCATCGCCCAAATCCGCGGCATCTGACGGTACACCGTCGCCGACGACCTCCATGTTCGGTGCCCACTGCTCCTCTGCTTCATCTTGTACTAGCGCTCCCAGTCGGCCTTCTACTGCGGCTTCGTCTGCGCCTGCCAGCGTGCGTAAGGCGCGTCGGGTTGCTCTGGCACATCCATACGCCCGCCTCGCCGCAAAGCAAGAGAGGAGCTCCAGAAAAATCTGGAATCACGCGCTCGAGAAGCATTTGTTCTCTACTTATGAGCTGCACGTTTCCCATATCTGTCTTGCAATGTTGCTGACTCCGTGGCTCAGAGGGACGCTTGGCGCACCGCACAGGCGCACAATATACATTGCCAGCCTGGAGGCGCATGTAGAACGGCTGCACGCGCAGTTATTAAGGTGCATGTTATCGCATCCCGCTGTCCAGTTCAGGTCCCGCTGACACGCTCTCGCAGCATCGGGTTCTGGCCTGTCGCATTTGAGGAGCTTGACGTCTTCCGTGGCCTCAACGGCAAGGTCGCAAAGGTTTGTCACGAGTCCCTCGTCGTTTCTATAGCATGGACTAACCTTTTTGCAGAGCATGATAGCTGGACTACAGCACGATGCTGTGATGGAGAAGATGAAGGTCATGGAACTAGAGCGCGCCGTGAGCATCTCGTCCTGCTGAATGGCCGCCCCAAATCTTGACGTTTGTCCGGCAGAACGAGAGCCTTCGAAAAATTCTCGAGACATCCGACAATTCGAACAGCACGCCTACGCAGAAAGACGACTCTTGATCGCTTTGTGTAGCCCTTATATCCTTCGCTGTTCCTTCATGTACTTATCTCTGGCATCATTCCTGTACCTATAACTCACTTGATAATTCGGTATCATATCTTTTGTAATACTTCTGTACGCAGACAGACGCAGACTCGATAATTACCTGTATGTCTTCACGACTAGTATAATTTACACGATATGTACCGGAAGGACTCGCCCTACTTCGAAGCACGGCCAGGAAGACATACTTACGGCGCAGTCGCGCTGACGAGGATGCCACGCCATGGTGAAGCGCCGTGTCCCTTTCCCAAATTTGGGCCTCTCGCACGTCAAAGTGGCGAACCACTTCAACCAGGGCGAACCTTAACTTTGGCATTACCATAGAGGGAAGTCCTTGTATTTTTTTGCATCAGCATGACAACTACCGGGAACGGTACATAGGGGGCAAAATCCTGGGTTCTGCGCTCGCACGCATCGTTGTTCGCACCCCCGATCAGCGCTCAGTTGGCGCTCAGCCCTCTGTGCGCAATGAGACTGTGATGTAATGAGAAGACAGCTCACTGACAATGACTTCGGATACGGTATCGGCACTGATTGAGGCCGTCCTGCGCCCATCTTCGCGGCAGACGTCCCCACGACAGTCTGTCGATGCGGGGCTACTCGATATTACAAGAGTTACCGAAAGAGGAAATGCTGCTGGCTTTGCTGGTCCGGGTACTGAGTCTGTGGCGCATGAGCGGGCCGCGCCTATCGCCGTCACAACCAGACAGTGGCGTGCATGAACGGCAGGGCAGGACGCCATAAAAGAGCTATAAACATTGGGAGTGGAAAGCAGAAGTCGGCGAAGAGAGCACGCGATGATCGTTTGCCGTATAGTCAGCTGCCTTCCTCAGCCTAGAGGTCTTGTCAAGTGCATGGGCAACCATTTGTGATCGTTCTTGACAGGCGCGGGACGCTTGACGCGACAACCCAGAATCATCATTCAGGAAGACCAAAATATGACGACGAGCGCGACGAAAAGTGCTTACTCGCCAGGGTCGACATTAGCGTCACGGACGGACACTTCGCCAATGCTGTCTATCGCCAAAGCCGCAAGCCGGTCCACCGACATCTGAGTATATCAAACAATCAGCATGTTGAGCTTCAGAGAAGGTATCAGGAGGTACGCTGTATTCTTTTTCAAGAGTGCCGAGGCAAGACACGCGAATAGAGGATCATTAGCCATCGCTCAACATTCACAGACGTAAGTGGAACGACACGAACTGAGTGGATATATGTGGCCAAAGGGGGAGGGAGGTGATGCTTGACCTGCGACTGCACGAAAATGGTCGATACAATTAAGACTATGTAATACGGAGAAGAGCAAGGGGACTTCACGTATGCATGGGCGTCCAAGATTTCCGGGTCCTTGATGGATGATTGCCGTGGGCGCGAGACGCAGCTTCATACCAGATGAGCATGCGATGCAGACGAAGTGACATGTACACGCACCTCATTCGTCGTCTCGGACTTGATACTTGTGCTTGCCTGGGATGTGTACTTGTGTCATACCCTTCCCACTTCCCGTTACACCAACTGAGAGCATCCATCAATACAGCAGTAGAGCAGACGTAGCGCGCGGAACGACACGCACCACGACCCATAGGATTGTCGGGCGTCTTGAATATACTGTTGCCTGACACGCCCGCGATGTTGACGCCCTTCTTCTCTGCCTTCTTCGTGAACTTCTGCCAGGTCGCCTGCTTGGCGACTTGCTCCTTCGCCTTCTGCGCGCGAACCTCAACCTTCTTCTCGTTCTTCTTCTTCTTGCGCTCGCGCTCCTCCTCCTCCGTCTTCGACAGCTTGCGCTTCCCAAGCGCGGGTGCGCTCTGGTGATTCGCGGGCAGGGGCTTTATCTCTCCCGCCTTGACGAGCTCGGTCGTATTGTACCCCTTGAAGACGATGCTGTAGACGCGGTTCTGCTCGGAGCCGCCGAGGGAGGTGATGCGTGCGGGGTACCACTGTCCGTCACCAGAGTACTTAGACAGGCACTCATCGCCAGCGGACCAAGAATGTGAGGGGGTGGCGGTTGTAGATTTGCGCGAGGACTCTGGGACGGCTTTGGAAGATGACGCCTGTGCTAATGCTTGCTCTGTCAGGTCGATAAGCTGCTTGAGCTCGTTGCGGAGATCAGAGAGCTCAGCATTGGAAGGGTCGGCTTCGAGGGCGGTCTCGACCTGGGAGAGCTGGAGCTGGTACTGTTCGAGGTCGGCTTTGTCCATTGTGAGGGGGAAAGGCAGGAGGCGTCGTGGGAAACGTTAGGTCACGCGTTGATTATGTCTCCGTTCCGGACGATGTTCGACTCGAGACTGCTAGTCAACCACAGTACTCCCCTTCCTCATAGGAGACATCGCAGAGCAGAGCACAGCCGACTATCATATCACAGAGTAGCATAGATATACAAGCAAAGACAGTACAATGTTACAAAGCCAGGAACAGCATCCTACTTCAGCCGCTCACTCCCAGCCACCGCCATGATCCATCTTCACTCTCGAGTCCTGCTTCGCCTTGCTCCCCTTCGGTCGTCCAGCCCTCCGCGTACTCTGCTTGGTATGATGCTTCCGATGCTGCCTCTCCCGCTGCCGCTTCAACTCAGCAGCGGCGATATCCTTCACGTCCATCTGCTCCATACGCGCCGTCATCTTGTCGATGGCGTCGGGGGACAACGAGCGCGAACGGGGTGGGGATCTAGAAAGATTGCGCGGTACTGGGGACTGCGGCGACTGCGGCAAAAGCTCTGATGGGCGACCATTTCGTCCGTGATCTGACTGCTCCTCGTCCGCGGGTATTTTCGAGGAGCTAGCCTGTTGTGGTCGAGGTTCGGCAGATGTAGCGTTGGGCGTTACTTTGCCGTCTTCCTTGCAGTCCTCGTCTTCCTTCTCTTTTTCATCCTCGTCGTCATCAGATTCGCTTGTCTCCTCCTCGTCACTTCCCATTTCCTCGTCGTCTTCCGGTCCTTCCTCGTCCTTAACCTCGTTCATGTACTGCGGCTGTGAGCGACTGGTATGCGCGTGCGGCAGTTCGGTACATACCTCTTCCAATACCTTCATCTCTCTTCTGCCGAACCCGCTGGCCGCAACCTCGACGTCTAACTGGAAGCCCGGTCCTTCGCCGTCCTTCGCTAATGTCGTCTTGAACCGCGGATACAATGCGCTCTCGTATCTGAATCGCCGGCGGAAGAAAGTCCGGATGCATTCCACGTCGCGATTAAAGTACCTGGGACGATATCTCGTGAGAAGAAATGGTAGAGGTAGCAGCATGATAAACGTACCATTCCGCATTTTCGTGCGCCGTGCTGACCATTTGCGGAAAGTCAATGACGATGGCTTCGCCAGATTCTTTGCGGACGAGAATATTGAACTCGTTGAAGTCGCCGTGGATCAAGCCTGCTTGTGCAAAGCGCACAATGAGGTCCATGAGGGTGGAATAGAGCTTCCCCGGATTCGGTACCTCAGAAACCTGTCGTCTGTAAGGTGGCGTCGCGTCAGACTTACGACCCGGTAGAAAGCATAAAGTGCTCACAATGGATAGGCGTCAATTTTCTCCATGAGTATACAATGTCTTGCTTGATCTATCGGTTTTGGGACGGGGAAGCCGTGCTCGTGCAACACCTGACGGAGGCGTGAGAGACTGTACGACGCGGTCCACAAGCGCACGTACTTTCATGAAGGCCCACTCCTTCTGAGCGGCAAGTCTGGACATGTACATCCACGACGCGGATTTCCTCTTGCCCATGTAGTCTCGTTTGGTCTTGATGGCGCGGAAAGAAATGCGCCCCAAGCTAATGAGCCGATCAACGATAGCTTGCCAGCCAGGTCCATTGAACATACCGATGCAGCTTCAAGACCATCTCATTGCCGTCCGCATCCGCGACGACGTAGATGTCTGCTTGCGCGTAAACAAACTGATGCTTGCGTAGCTGAGCGATCGACACGCACCAGATTCCTTGCCGACACCGATCTGGTTCCCCACGGAGTGCATGGAGTCCCGCTTGGAAAGAGCACGCATAGCAAGGTAGTCATAGCCACCGTAGGTCAGGCGGTATCCATCGTCTGAGCAGGAGATTAGTACGTGAAGTACATATGCCGCAGGGGATGGAAAGTACATTTAGCATTCTGCACCTTCGACACAAGGTTGCGCTTCGCAAGCGATCCAATGCATTTATTGGCGCCACCACTCCTCAGTCCAGAGATTTGGGCGATGAGGCTGGTGGGTACGACCTCGTGGTTCTTCGAGCCCATCTCAACCTACGCAAGCAGGCATTCAGTCGAAGTCAGATTTGTGGTGGCGCGATAACGCACGGCGGTCAACACACGGAATTCTTCCGTCGTAACATATCTTAGGTCTGTCGCATCCAGCTTCATGTTCAGGAACTTTGAGGAAACGAGACGATGGCTGGTAGTGGACGGAGAGGTGAAGCGAACATCCAAGCGCCCGCTGATCGAGATCGTGATTGGTCCGGAAGAGGTAAACGCATTTCCTTTCTCGTCCTCTCTTTGTTCCGCTAATCGTCGTTCGGGACTTGTTGCTCCAGTACTCTAGGGCCGCCCACTAGGTCTCCGGTCTGGCACTACGCCAAGTTCACGTCACAAAATGGCTGAAATATCGACCAATATTTCTGTGGCCAGCAAGGTCTCCGACCATATATTCCGTGTTGCCTGGACTAAATTTCTCATGCGCCACTGGTAATTAGGCCCCTACAGATGAGCTGGGCAGATTGTTGGTCACTCCTCCTGATCTGAAGTATGTTTCTGTAGTGAAATACTCACTTGCTGACCTGTTGCAGGTCCCGACTAGCTGTATTGCGTGTATCGGACCTCACACTGGCCGAAATGGACCGGTGCTGGGATATCTTGGAAGAGAACATGCAGGATATGGGAGTCTATATACCATCCTCTGTGCAATAATACTTACTTCTTGAAGGTACAAGAAGTCGTCCTGGGGGTGGAACCCAGATTCCAAGCGCAAAGAATTGTACCACGAAGACGCACGCTTCATCCTCGTGACACGCATTACGGCCGATATCCCTGAGGTCCTTGCCTTCCTGACATTTCGTTTCGAGGTGGAAGGCGACGAGGACGTCGCCTACCTGTGAGCTCTGTGTTTGGAAAGGTGTCGCCGCTGATATATTCGACGATAGCTATGAGCTGCAAATATGCCAGTCGTGCCGAAGGCAAGGCCTTGGGCGCATCCTTATGGATCAGCTTCGCAGGATAGGCGCGCATTACAAGATGAGTAAGATCATGCTTACTGTGTTTAATGGTGTGCTCTGCGCAGAATCCAAAGATATGTTCGTGCTGATGGGTGTTGAAGCCAACAGGCCGGCTTTGCAGTTCTACAGAGCCCTTGGGTGAGAGGGCGTGTCATAATCCTGTCTATCAGCGCTGAAGGGGTTTGCAAGCTTTGAATTGGATCCGACTTCTCCTGGGGGGTACGATCACGACTCCGACTCTGACTCGGAGGATGCTGAGGACGAAGAGGAGGGGTATGACTATCAGATATTGTCGCTTTCGTGCACATAGCGTCTTTTAGAATCTGGTGAAGCAATGTAATGGAGACAGACTAGCCATTTATCATCTTTGTTGAGGAAAGCGAATGTTTGTCGCGATGCGGAATTGAACTGTAGGTCCACGTGGGTGGTCTGCCGAAAATTGCTTGCCTTTGTTTATTCCCCACGCTTCCGCTTTCCGCGACGCCGAGTGTGTCGCGAAGCCCGTTAGAACCGTCATGCTGCAGTCGACGTCTGTGCGCTCCTTGCGAGCCATCCCGCGCCTCAACGGGCGGCGCCTGGCCTCCCACGGCCCCGTCCACAACGAGCCCACCGGCTTCCTCTTCGGCGAGAAGGTCAGTCGCATCATCCTGTCCGTCCCGTGGCACCCAACCAACCCAACGCACCCTCCCGCAGCCCCCCGCGCCCGGCCAGAAGCGATCGAAAGAGAGCTGGGAGAACATCTGGTATGTGGGGATGTACGGGTCCATGATCGTGGCCGCGATTGGCCTGTACTACAAGCCGGACACAAGGTGCGTGGCGTGCTCAACGATATACCGCACTCGTCTGACTTTATTGCTCCTCAGCATACAAACATGGGCCCTCGCAGAGGCGAAGCGTCGGATGGAGGAGCGCGGCGAGCAGTACAAGTACGAGCCTGGTGTCCCGCCACCGGCGTCGCAGTAGCCCAGCGCCATGTCGTCCACTATATCCTTCTGTTATTCCCGGTCTTTCAGCGTCAATGCACAATCACAGTCGCGGAAGTGTAATGCAACATCATCTATATGTGCCCGTGCGTTATAATATTCGGTATGGCGTTGAGGCCAGCACTACTCTACTCTACTCCGACGACTCGACGTGCTTCGTGTATGCCTCCTCGCTCATGAGCCCATCCAACTGCAATCACACGTTAGGAGCGCGTGGAGGGAATGGGCTCACACTCACCTCAGCCGGGTCAGATAGCTTGATCTTGCACAACCAGCCTGCGAGACGTTAGCCCGAATCATCTTGCACGATGCGCGAACATACCCTTGTCTTCCGGGGATTTGTTGAGCAAGCTGGGTTGGCTGTCGAGCTCCGTGTTGACAGCCTCAATGACACCCGAGATCGGCGCGTACTACATACGTGTGTAAGAAGAGGTTCAGACCGAGCGGAAACAACACTCACAATGTCAGACGCCGCCTTCACACTCTCCACCGCGCCGATCTGGTCTGTAAAGCTAGTCAGTATACCTTGCATAGGGAATAGAACGTGAACCACGCACCTCCCAACTTCACATCAGAGCCCTCCGAAGGCAGCTCTACGAAGACCACATCCCCGAGCGCCTCCTGCGCATGATGCGTAATGCCCACAATCCCCACGCCTGTCTCATCGTCAAACCGGACAGACTCGTGTTCCGCTGTATACTTCGTAGCTGCACCCCAGGCGGACCCCGCATAAGCACACCGCCACATGGTTCTATAGACGCGCAGGTCACTCACTAACGAGCGTCCGCACGAACTGCGGGCGAGCGAAACGCGGCGCAACCGGGCGCGCCGCCGCGAAGGACGCGCGCGCAAAACGGGGAGCACTGCGGAAGACGGCCTGCATCGCGATAGATAGAGGGGGCAGAGAAGAGGAAAATGGTATTCACCGAGCCAGCCAGCCTCGCAAGTGATAGCTGTCTGGATCCCCTTTTGGACGTTTTGTATTTGAGACCGGCAGGCATACATCTGACAAAACTTTTGCGGACGCGGACACCGAGTCCAGCCCGTCGGGCAACCGTTGCAAGGCTCAGCGCTGCGCTCAGTACTCAGTCATCAACGTCAACATTACTCGTTGTTCCTTCGAAAGACAGTCGGATTCCAATAGGTAATTCTAGTAGGTTAACTTCTTCTCTACCACAGACTCCTGCAGGACGCATAGCTTACTACGGACCCGAGACCCTAGGCAGTGGATGCAGAGTGGGGAGGCCATTGTTAGTTAGCTATGGTACAATATGGGTACTAGATCGTCCGCATCCCTCTCAAGCATAGCGAGGGACTAGGGAGCGCTATTGCGAAGGGCAATCGTTTGACTGAGTGTGTCCGTTTAAGCCGTCTCCAAGATCTTGGTGACGATACCAGTGCCAACTGCCAGCGAGGGTCAGTCACATAAACACGTCAAGTCATGAAGGCTTACTAGTCTTGCCACCCTCACGAAGAGTGAAGCGAGTGCCGATGTCCGCAGCGCAGTCGAAGAGCATCTCGCAGACCATCTCGACGTTGTCGCCGGGCATGACCATCTTGTTCTCCTCGTCCTCGGTACCCTCGGGCCACGAGAGCCTCACGCTGATGTCGGCAGTGCGCAAGAAGATCTGGGGCTTGTAGTTCGCAGTGAAAGGAGTGTAGCGGCCACCCTCATCCTTGGTGAGGATCTGAATGCAACGGTAAGTATTGCCGCACGCGATTCACAGACAAGCGGCTTACATAGAGCGAAGCGATGAACTTCTTGACACTCTGCATGGTACCCGGAGCGGCGATAACCTGGCCACGCTTGACCTGCTCACGCTTCAAGCCACGGAGGAGAGCACCCATGTTGTCACCAGCCTCGGCACGGTCAAGCTCCTTGTGGAACATCTCTTGAAGGCCGTTGGTGACCGTTGAGACGACATATGAGATGAGATAGACGCACCAATGCCAGTGAGGACGGTCTTGAGCTTGGAACCAAAACCAAGGATCTCGACTTCGGAGCCCTTGTTGGCGATACCACGCTCGACGCGACCAGTAGCGACGGTGCCACGACCAGAGATAGTAAAGACGTCCTCAACGGCGAGCAGGAAGGGCTTCTCGAGGTCACCTGAATGACATGTCAGTTGGTGTATAGATTGCAATGCAGGATAACGTACGGGCCGGGATGTCAAGCCATTCGTCGCAAGCCTTGACGAGGGCCTTGATGCGCTCGGCGCCAATCTCCGGGGTCTTGTTCTCGAGTGCCGCAAGTGCTGAGCCCATAATGATCGGGGTGTTCTCGCCGTCGTAGTTGTAGGTAGACAGCAGGTCGCGCATTTCCATCTCGACGAGCTCGAGCATTTCCGGGTCGTCAATCATGTCGATCTTGTTGATGAACACGACCAGCTTCTTGACACCAACCTGACGCGCGAGCAGCAAGTGCTCACGGGTCTGGGGCATTTGACCGTCCGTAGCCGAAACAACGATGATAGCACCGTCCATCTGAGCCGCACCAGTAATCATGTTCTTGATGTCTGCATTTTCGTGAGCGGAGGTGGACTCAGGCTACGACTGTCACTCACAATCCGCGTGTCCCGGGCAGTCAATGTGACCATAATGACGGACGTCACTCTCGTACTCGACGTGGGCAGAGTTGATGGTGATACCGCGTGCCTTCTCCTCAGGCGCCTTGTCGATAGAGGCGTAGTCGGTGAAATTGGCAAAGCCCTGTTCAGCCTGGACCTTGGTGATGGCAGCGGTCAGCGTCGTCTTGCCGTGGTCGACATGGCCTGCAAACCAAATTAGGACACGCGTGCGGAGAAGGAATATGCGACGCACCAACTGTGCCAATATTCATGTGGGGCTTCGACCGGCTGAACGCCTCGGCGTACCCGCGCCTTGCCACTACAGAACGTATTAGCATAGGCCACGCAGCGAGAAGAGTGCCGACGCACTTGTCGCGACCGCTGACGATACAGCCGGCGCACGCCATGCTCCCGCCCACTGGCAAGAGTTGGCCGCAACTCGCCCTGGAAACACGTCAGCAAGGCAGTCAATGATGAGCGCAACGGCGAAGGCATACGTCTGGCGACGGAAAGGGTGCGCGAGAGGGCGCCGGACAGGTTGTTCATCGTGGTGAGGTGCAAGACGGGAACCCTCAAATTTGCGGTTTATGTCCGGGAGGCTGGGCCGGCCTGATCCGGCTGCCACGCGATCGCGCCGCATCCCCGAACCCCGCGCTGGACCGTGATTGACCTCCGGTAAGTAGACGCGTCCTTGTCTCCCGCCGTCATGCAGTCTGCTCCTCCGCGGCAAGAGCTCATTCAGAATGCAGTCGTGTTCCTCGCGGACCCAAAGGTAGTGTTCGTGTCACGAGAAATGTCGTCCGCTTACCCCGCATCAGACCCAGAGCTCTTCGTTCGCTCAGCGGATACAATTCCTCGAGGCGAAGGGCCTGACCCCGGCAGAGATTGACATTGCTATGCGTCAAGCGAACACTGGTGCTGGTCCCTCTTACCAAGCCGCGTATGCACCGAATGCCTTTGGCGCGTACCCTCCACCAAGGCAATGGGACTGGAGAGATTACTTCGTGTGTAGTGGGCCACTGTGGTCTTTCTCGCGCTGACGAACGCAGATCACAGCCGTGGCGTCTGGGACTGTGGCTTATGGCGCCGTGTCGCTCTTCAAGGTGTGTACACACTCCTGATTCCTTAACACCTACTAACGCCATGCAGAAATACGTCCTCCCCCACCTCCAACCACCCGACTCCACCGCATATGAAGAGGATCGTGACGCGTTGACTGCTCAATTCGATGCAGCAGAAGCGCTTTTGAAGGAAATACAGGCGGAGACTGCTGCAGTTCGCCAAGCAGTCGACGCGCAGAAGGAGAAGGTGGACAAGGCAACGCAAGAAGTAGATGCAGCCGTCAAGGACATGCGCGATGCTGAGTGTCGCAACCGCGACGAGATGCGTGAAGTGCGGGACGAGATCAGCACGATACGGGAGATGTTGCCCAAGGTATGCTCGCGTGAACCTCGAGAGACCTGCTGCTAATGCTTGCGCCTCAGATGATTGAGAAGAACAAGGAGAGTCAAAACGCATCACTGGGAGAGTTGCAGCAGGAGCTGCGCTCCCTCAAGGCGCTGCTGATGAGCCGTGGACCGAGTATACCAAGTGCACCCCCGTCTGCGTCTCCGCTGCCCGCGCTCGGACGACCATCCATCCCTGCATGGCAGTTGGCGCCGTCAACCTCGCCTGCACCTTCCTCGTCTCCAATGCCCAATGGCAAAGGGAGGGACGTGGATGGGGCATCATCGTCAGGATCCACATAGGATACTTAGTGTCACTTCATTCTTATTTATCGTGCAGTACTCCACATAGTACTCTTGCTTGATGTACTCATCCTATAATTCGGATTTAATCAGTCGTGGAGGCTCTAGTCGCTTCAGTCAATTCGCAATGAGTGGCGGGTGTGGCTGTCCCAAAGCGTCGTATTACTTTTGTGCACGTCTAAGTTAGTATATAGATAAACTACCGGGAGACTATTCCTGGGGCAGGACGACTTAACGACCGCCAGTCTTTAACCAGTTAAGCCCGAAGCGGATGGACTCCATGAGACTCGGAAGCGCAAAGCCCTTGCCAAGGGGCTCGAGGCCTAGGCGGCGGCGGACGCGGGGCAGACGTAGGATGGTGCTCTGTAATGTCATGAACACACTCTGGGTGATGAGCGAGACGAGGACACCCTGCGAGCGACGGTGTCAGCAGAGAAGCAGGTGGAGGTGGGCGAGGCACGTACAATGGGCAGTTTGGCAAGCAGGGGGATGGTGATGATGGAGAAGATGCGCATCATGTTCATGATGTGCGGCATGGACGCGGCGGTCGTGAGGTCAATGCTACCGTCAGCGGCGGAGGCCTGAAGACAGATTAGACAACGAAGCATTACGGGAGTCGAAGCAACGTACTCGAATCTGCAACTGAATCAAGGCAACAGAAATCATAGGGAGGATCCAGTACGGGTCCGTGACAGTCAAGTCTGGCAGCAGCGAGAATCCGCTGACCGCGAGCTGAGGCACCTCCTCGCACAACCGCTTCACACCGAAGAACAGACCGAGCGTGAACGGCAGATTGATGAAGCCAGGCAGCATGAGCTTCAGCGGGTTGACGTCGTGCTTCGCGTTCAGCTGCTGCATCTTCATGATACCGCGCTGCAGCGCCAGCATATCCTGCGTTTTCTTCGCTGCCTGGATCTCCTCGCGGATGACCTGCATCTGCGGGTTTACCTTCCGCATCTTCTGCCCGTTGCGGATCGACTGGAGGTGGAACGGGAACATCGACACGCGCCAGAGGAAGGTGCCGACGACGATGGACCAAAACCATGGCATGCCGAGCGTGACGTTGAAGACCTGAAGCGTCCAGCGGACGAGGCCGGCGGGGGTGTACCAGGCGGTCATGCCCAGGGCGGAGAGGTCGCCCCATTTGAGGGGTGTGGCGGTGACAGCGGTGGTGGCGATGTCGAGGGCCTGGAATGCGGAGTCGGTGGTAGCAGGGACGGAGGAGGGGTCGAAGGGAGTGGCGTAGACGAGCTCGGGTTCCTGTGTGGTCTGCGGGACGATCGCGTTCGCGGCGGCGTCCGCCGGCGCTGTCTCCGTCGGCGCTGCAGGGAGGATGGCTTCCGGTGCAGTTGCGTCTGCGGGCGTGCTGGGCTGCACGGGTTCCGGGGCTGCAGATGCTGCCTCACTGGGTGCTGGCGTCTGTGACTTGGACGAGCCCCAGGGCCAGAGCGACAGGCTGCGCGTCGGATGCGCGGGCGCTAGACGGCCAGTAACTAGCCACGGTGACCGTGGAGACTCAAGTATAGGTCAGTACGCGTACGTATCGCGCCCAACGCGCTACATACGTTGAACGCCGTCGAGAAGCACCGCGGGCTGGCACTGGCGAACGCGCTAACGGCAGAGTTAGAGTCTCGGATACGATGCAGCGAGCGCACTCACCCACGCCCGGTGGCCCTGAGACAGGCCGAGTTGGCAGACAGCAATCTCCCAAAGTTCATCCTGGGCTGCGCGACGAGAGGGAGGAGCCAACGCGCAAGACGCGGCCGGGGCGCGGCGCAAAAAGTGATCGGGCCGGGAGGCGGGAACGTGCGCCGCACGCTCGGACATCCTCGGACATGTCCGCGCCTTGTACCCCGCACTCATGAGCGTCAGGAGCATCGTGAAGGGCTCGTCGCCGCATCCTCACCATACTTACCGGTGAGCGTGAAGCGCCAATACGTGAATGGAAATGGAAACTGACAGCAGCGCAGAGGGCACCGATCGTACTCTTTCACTGCCTCGGACGTCAATGAACTCGTAGAGCTACGTGCCCGCCAGCGCACCTTTCACGGCGCCTATAGCCGCAGTGCACTCGGTAGCCTCGGCTACTCCTTAACGATTCTCCGCCTCTTCGACCACCGCTTCTACAAGAGTGCGTGGAACCTTCCATGTCTGGCCTTCAGCTCACTCCAGTCTCGCGCAGTTGGCTTGCTCTTCGCCGTCTTCGGCGTCCTTATGTTCTGCCTTTCCTTCTACCGCTCCAAACACTCCAAGCACGACTTCGCCGACCATGACTATAATAAATACGCAGGCCAGACAATAGAGACGAAGGGCCAGCATGGCAAAAGAGTATTCGGAAGGCCTTTCGTCACCGCCGGACGCGTCGTTGTCGCAGTGTCGGTACTCGTATTGGCGGTCGAGATCACGCTGATGGTTCTCGTCCTCCAAGTTTGAGTCTTCTTGGTGCTGCTGCTTGCACCAAGCTTATGTTACCTGTCGCGTGCTTCATTCAAGCACAGACTTACGATCTGACGCGGCAATATGGGACATGGAATATGTACAACATCTTGTAATGATACCTACCACAGCAATAATTGGCCCGATCAGACATCCAGCGCGTCGCGAGGCGCTCCTGACATTCTCCTGCTGCCCGCTACTACGTCCACAGACGAGAGCGATGGCCTACAGGAGAGCGCGCGGAGTAGGTAGCCAGAGAGAGCAGAGAGAGATACGCGAAGAGCAGAGCGAGGTGACCAGCGAAGGACAGTGGGAAATGACCAGGGAAGGGCAGAGCGAGCCAGTCATCAAAGAGCAGAGCGTCTTAGCCATCGAGGTTACCAGCGAAGAACGACGAAGGAAGGTCCAGGCAGGAGTGCCCCGTAGCAACCAAACAAGTAGAGGATGAAACGACAGTCAAAGACGCAGAGCAGCAGCCGCAAACAGAAGATAGAAACAAAATCGCCAAAGGAAACGACTTGATGGAGCGCGCCAAAGGCGCGCCCAGACTCACGACGAACCAGCAAAACTCAAGAAGAAAATAAAAGAAACAACAGTTGAAAGGCCAAGTACGGCGGATATGTGGATCGGACAGACGAAGAGCGACAGGAGACAGCGTTGAACGAGAGCAGACACGATGACCGGTGACCAAGCAAACTCAGGCTTCGCATAAAAGGGAAAAAGTCAAGCGAGGCCAGTGGCTTGGTGGTCGAGAATGGCATAGCCGAGTGATCGAGCTTGCGAAGCGCAGGAAAAGAAACCCAAGGGCGACAGGAGAAGGCGTTGACGAGAGTAGACACAGGGACCGGCGGCCAAACAGGTTCAGAGAGAGATCGCATAGTATTAGGAGGGAAAAAGGCACGCGAGGTTAGTGGCTTCATGGTCGAGGCTGGCATAGCGAAGTGATGGCTTGCGAAGCGCAGGGTAAGAGACCAATTTGAGGCATGCTGAGAGATGTTGAAGTGGCAGTCGACGAGAGGCTGCAGAGTGGCTCGAGCGCGGAGGTCGCAAGTGGCGGCGAAAGAGAGCACTGGAGAGGCTTACGTTGAGATGAGTGAGACTGGGCGGCGGGCTTGAGATCGGGCTGGTCGTAGCTGTGCGGCAAGCAAATGGTGGAAAACGGCGGGTGGCGTGGTTGGTCTACATGGTGGGAGAGAACAAGGGTGCGGTGAAGCGATGACGGAGGGCCTTTTATACACACGCGGCCATGCCATCAATTGCGGTCGGGCCGCATGCCCGGTCCGCCCGGGCGCAGGACCTCCAGGACTGACCTGCATGTAGCCAAAGCACAACGCTCTTTGCCTGTGCTGTGGCCATGGTGACTATCCTGTCCACTTCCCTGCTCAACGACAGACCCCAGAATCCGGCCATGACAGGCGGGGAGGAGGAGCAGGTGACGCGACGTCACGCGTTATTAGTTTTTAGGCTTCCGGCGGCAATTTCCGAATGCGGGACTATATCGCCCGAGCTCGAAGCTCTCGCAGTTCTCATCTTCGTTTTTGACCATGACCTCGCCGTATATCAAGACTTTTGAAGTCATCAAGAGGAAGCGCGACAAGCTTGTCGTCAAACTGCAGGGCGAAGATGCCTCGGACGACGATGACAAGAAGCTGATCGCGCTCATGAAGGACATCTGCACCGTCGTGCGCGACGCGTCCAGGGCCCCGAATGCCTCAGAGGTGCTTCCTGAAGTGCTAGAGGCGGCTGAGAAACTACTCGACGGCACGATTATGATGGCATATGACGCCTGCGAGGTCTACGACTTCCTTCCATCGTACGCGCACACAGAGGACGGCTCGGCGCCTTTTGTGCAGGATCCCACGCGCGAGGCCAATCTCATCGGCTCGCTCGGTATGCATGAGCTCTCTCCAAATTACTCTTGAGACTGACCCAAAACAGGTGATCCGCTCATCCAGCTGATGCAGCGAGTCCTCGGGCTACCACCGCAGAAGGGTGGATCTCTGCCAAGTACCATACCGCAGCACAGGGATTTCAACTCTACTCCCAAACCACACAAAAACACCAGCCCGCTTGCCCGCTTTCGCGATCAAGAGTTCATCCCTCGTATTCCGGCAACCGCACCCGTCGCGCAAGCCGTGTACTATGGCTGCTGCTCCATCAGCAGCGAGGAGCACGTCCCCCCTCCCAGCAGAATCATCACTGCCCCTGGCATGGACGCGCTTCTCATGACCGGGTCCAACGGCTGGAAGCTTCGCGACCCCTTTGTCTGCAACTACGACCTTGCCAGTGTCTCCGGCTGGAAGGGCACACCCGACAGCGAGACCATCAGCACCGGGCTCCTCGATATAGCCTATCACGTTGCCCTGGATCCAACCCGCAAACTCGCATGGGCTGCGGACGACTCACGCGCGAAGAGCTTCAGCCTCGACGACGAGACCTCCCTTCTACCCGTGCACACCCTTCGCTGCACCCGCAAGGGCCCGCTCGCTATCGTCGACAACGGTGCTCGCGTTCTTCGCGGGGGCGTCGGGGGTATAGATGTCTGGAACATGGACGGTCTGCCCACGCACGGGCCGGAAGGCGACAAGCGCATCGGCAAGGGAAAGATCTCCATCGAAAACAGCTGGCGTGATCCCGACGATCTCGAGGAGGCCATCGAGCGATCTACGGGCACACCGCGCACGTCCTCGATTGACTTTAATGGCACCATCGAACAGTGGCACTTTCCGTCGTGGTGGAGCACAGCCGGTGCACTGAAAGCGTTGACAGCTGGCAACAATCGGTCGGCTGTTGTGGCGCGGGATCTGCGAGATCAGGGGAAGGTGACTATGCGCTATGTGGGACACGGCGGCGACCTGTGCACGATCACCTCGAGCGACGCCGATCCTAACTCGTTCTTGACTTCGGCGAGCGATGGGATCGTCAGGCTCTTCGACGTGCGCCAGCCACTTCCGCAGCTCTCGGTGGACTCTGGCGAGGCCTCTGAGCGGACGTATTCTGCGCTATACATTCACATGGATGGTATCCCTGGTAAGCTTTCGTCGCCTTCTCACGTGTGTTTCACTGACTTATATCTTCAGTCATCTTCACCGGTGGTAGCCACAAGACGCAAGGCATCAAGGTCTGGGATCCGCGTGCCAAGAAGCTAGTTTATGAACTCGCCACGGGAAACAACTGTGTCAACAGCCTCGCGTGGGACGCGCCGCGCTCAACGCTTTACGCAGCGACGGAGTGCGACAATATGGATCGCATGGGCACCACGCACGACTATCGACAGGCTCGCATCCGCGACGACGATTTTGGCATCAACGACAGGCGCGGTCAGCCGCCGCGTGAGCCCAAAGTCAAGAAGGACAGAAGGGACAAGGATGCAATGGACGAGGACGAGGACGAGGACGACGATGATGACGAGGACGGCTCGGTTGATGAGGACGAGTATGACAACGAGCTTGGCTGGCCCGAGCGCTCGTATCACAACGAAGCATACTTTGGCTATGCGTGGGACTGCGGGGACCACCGCCTGAGTACGTCGCGCTGTTTATTTATGTTTAGGGAGTGGACTGACCCTCGACCCGCACAGTCCGCTACAAGTTCGGTCTTGATGCTGACGCCACAGTCGTCCCGGAGTACGGCCAAGCTAGCCCTGGAGGCGATAGCTACTGGTGAAGAAACAAATATCGCCTACCACATGCCCCGACGAACGATCTATCGAAAGCGAGTTCTTGCGCGATTGCGAATCTACTGACAAGCCAATGAATCCTGTACTACATAAGTTGCCTTGGATCTAAGTACATCATCTTGCAAAGCATACTTCTGCCTGTGATAGGCTCAGTAACGCAACTTCCGAGTTCACTGATATGCATGAGTTGAAGCTCGCGATATGTTCAGGATGTTGAATCCTTGTTATTCTATGTAGTACATACTGGACTACAACAGAACTATGAGCGGCCATTTCCACGAATGATGAGCAACAGCAGAAGGGTACGGGAAACTACAAGTACACTGGAATCGACGTTTGATTTAGTCATTTGATCTACTTCAAGACGGCCTGTGGCGCGGCCCGTCCGATTATTCTCAGCTTTGGCGCTCG
Source organism: Schizophyllum amplum (assembly GCA_007026445.1). Taxonomy (NCBI): domain Eukaryota; kingdom Fungi; phylum Basidiomycota; class Agaricomycetes; order Agaricales; family Schizophyllaceae; genus Schizophyllum; species Schizophyllum amplum. Next base: position 1,223,521 of record VDMD01000004.1, on the reverse strand, counting down.
GTCTGGCGAGCGGTAGATGCCAGATCTCTCAGGACATCTGCCACATCGAACATGCTGGCCTACATCGCATCATCATCGATGTCCATGGGCTCGACGAGCAAGAACGACTCATGGCGGCGCAGGGCGCCTTTGTGCTTCATGCTGGGCGCGAGGCGGTGGGGAGAGGTCACTGGGACGCGGATGGCGACTGGTTTGCTCGAGCCGTGAGGCCGAACGACGCGGTAACGGACGAGGTGCATGGGGCCGCGGGGGCGGGATGGAAGGGAGGAGTGGATCGGGAGCCCGCGCCGCGTGGAGGAAAGGGAAGAGCGGATGCGGTGCTGTGTGGCAGGGGGACGGGATAGGCGGGGCACGCGCGGCTGATGCTGCTGATGCTGCATGAAGATGAAGGCAGGGTGGGAGATGAGGTTGTCGAGACTATTGCGCGAGATGGGCTGGCGCTTTCCGATAGTCATGTTCGACATGATGGCTTCAAGGGTGTCTTCTTCACTCGTGGCTCTGATGGCCGATATACCGTCTTCAACAGCTGGGGCAACCTGTGGCGCGGGAGACAAAGGAGGCCAGAAAGGGGATGAGGCAGGCGAGCCGCCCGACGATGGTACGGCGACTTCTGTATGCGACATCGTTGATGTCGTGTGGAGAAAAGTGGTTCTGGAGTGGTAGTATGAGTGGTGAGACGCACGGGGGATGTTGGTTGAGAGCAGGAGAGAGTGCAGAAGCCGGGAGCCTTTTATACTCCAGAAGCACAATGGCGCTTGTCTGCATAATCAGTGAGTCAAACCGCAAGACGAAGGTCCACGCGGCCCTGAAAGAAGCGACATATCACAAAGGGCGATCTGGGCTACGTGGCTCGGCCGCGGCATACTTACGCAGCACTGCATGCAGGTTCATATTGTCTGCCATTGTTCTGCGTCATTCTCGTCGCACGCCTCGAGGTGGCCCACTTTGAAGCTCCCGTCACTCTGACGGTGTTCTACGAAGATAATTTTGCGTGAGTGTAGAAACATCCAGGCGAATGCGACTCACTTGTACTCAGCGTCACCCACTGCAGCTTAACCAGAAACATGTCTTTCAAGGTAGTATCGAGACCAAGTTTGTTTTGCCCTACTGAGCCGTGATCACCGCACCAGGAGCCGACTCACAGCACTCTCATATGGCATTCTTGCATGGGCGATGTTCGCCATTTCTGGGGAACTGTATGCATAGCCATCACAACAACGTTTGCCCGAGAGCCACCTCGCGTGCCGAGCGAGGTATCCATACAATCTCCTGCTACCCGCTACTGCGTCATCGACGGGAGCGATGGTATACAGGAGAGCGCGTAGATCGAGATAGCCGACGAAGAGCAGAGCGACATGCGAGCGGACATGACGCCCAGCAACAGCGAGACGAGGTAGAGCGCGAGCCGGGAGCTGGAGACGCAGCACGAGGCGAAGATTGAAAAGAACCACGGGAGCACAAGACAAAAGAGCGCAGAAAAGGTGCGCCCGAAACAGCAACAAAATTGAAAACCCACTCAAAAAGAAATGGCCAAAAGCGGCAGGCGATGTCAGCGGAGAAAAGAGCGGGACACGATATCAGTTAGCCGGTAGACACGAGTATCGTAGGCAGAACGGAGACAGCATTCGATGGGTTAGGAACCATGCCAGATGGCGTTGACATGATTCGTGCGAGGTCGGTGACTTGGTGATGGAGTAAGGCGCAGCCAACTGAGTGGCACAGCGGAGGAAACGCATCCTGAGGTGCAAGGAGCGATATTGAGGGGCGACCGATCAGAGAGCTGGTAGTTGTCCCGAGCGCGAAGGTCGCAAGTGGCGGCGAGAAGGTGTGCGAACAAGAGGCGTGCGTAGACACGAGCGTAGATAGCGATTGCGGCTTACAGTGACCCGAGGGGCACGGAGAGGCGAGCGAGATTGAGGAACGAAGGGCGGGGGACAGCGAGTGGCGTGCCCGGTGGTGATGGTGGGAGAAAACAAAGTGCAGTGGTTGAACGTTGAGGTCTTTTATACACCCGCCGCCGAGGCCGTGATGCCATCAATTATCTCCGGCCGTGTTTATGACCGGCCCATCCGGGTCCAGCACCTTTGGGTCCCTACCTGCATGGGGTCCAAGCACAATGCTCCTTGCTCATGCAGTGCTCTGATTCCTGCTCGAGGACATAAAAGGCTATAGATATGCCACAAGAGCCGCGGCAGGCGAGAGGAGGGGCGTGACGTGACGTCACGCGTTTCTAAGCCTTAAAGCGTCTAACGAGCGTACTCCAGTACTTAATGACTATGTCCACTGGTGATCCTGATCAGTGACGGAGGACAAGCACAATTATGATACAGCATTGTGAAAGTAGCAGTGGATCCTGTTGTCAGCGCAAACGCTCTCTACTTACACCAATGGCACCGTGTTACTGCAGTTCAGGATACATAACCATAGGCGGGCACTTCCTTCGGGATGGCGTCGAGGCCGAACTTGTACCGCACTATGCAGGCTATCAGCATATGATCCAGGGTTCGCGAGATTGTCGCTCACGTAGACGGTGATTGCCACAATCGAAGGTGTACCCAAAGTAGTTTTCGGCGTGGTAAGCCTTCTTAGGCCAAGCCTTGTCCGGGTCGGATGTGAATTCTTCCTCTTCGTCGTCGCCTTCTTCCTCGTCTTCGGCGTCGCCTTCATCTTCATCCTCGTCATCATCCACTGTCTCATCATCATCGCCCTCCCCTTCATCTCTCATGGCCTTTGCCCACGGCTTGGGCTTCTTGCTCAGCTTTCCCAGCGGTGTGCGGCGGTCTTGCACCTCTGGTCCAGCTGGTATCTTCGCGCGACGATACTCATGCGTGCTGCCCATCCGGTCCATGTACATGCACTCGGTGGCGGCGTACAAAGTCGAACGCTTCACATCCCACGCCAGGCTTTGGACGGAGTTGTTGCCCGTTGCAAGCTCGTACACGAGCTTCTTCGCGCGTGGATCCCACACCTTGATGCACTGGGATCGGGTCCCGCCGGTGAGCACGACTGTAATACATAGGTGAGCAAATGACAAGATAGGCGAGAGGCATGCATCTTACTAGGTACGCCGTCGACATGGACATAGAGCGCAGAGTACGTCTTCTCCATCTCTCCCGCATTGAACGACATCTGCGGCAGTGGGTGCCGCACATCAAAAAGCCGGACAATTCCTTCGTCGCCAGCTGTGATGAAGGTGGTGGGGTCCGCGGCGCTCGAAGAGATGCACTCGACTTCGCCCGTGTGGCCCATGTAGCGCATCGCGACCTTGCCGCCGTCCTGTAGATCGAGCGCCGACACGGAGGAGTGCGTGTCCTCAAGGTACGCCAGCGCCTTGAGCTGCCCGCCTAAGCACCACCACGACGGGAGGTGCCACTTTCTGACGTTCATCTGCGCGTCGGTGAAGTCGATGCTCGACGTCCGGGGGGTGCCGGTCGAGCGCTCGACTTTCTCTACGCCATGTTCGTCACGCATGGTGTCCTCCACATCGAGCTGGCCAGCGCCGGACGTCCCCTTTGCCGTCAGCGCCGTGGGTCGGAAGCGCGTCCACGTCCCAAACGTCAACGCCGCCCTTGCCAGCACGGAACAGCCTCGTTCCATCGTCTATGATAGCCAGTGGGCCCTCGCGTGTGCTCTTCAGAGTATGTGTCGCCTTGTACTTTCTGCCATCGACGGCGAAGCTTTTGACGCGCTTCTCGTCGGCCGCGTAGATCAGGTTTCGCTTCGAATCGATAGCGAGATACTCGACGTGGTTGAGCAGACCATTTCGGATATTCGTATGTTCGGGCATGAGATCCCACGAGTCGCACGTATCCAGGCGGTAGTACGTGAGGTAGGGGTCGCGCTGCTTCCAGCCCGATGCACCAGACATCAGTAGTACATCGCACTCGGGGACTGTGACGAGCTCGCTGGGCACAGGTATGCCTTCTTCACAGCTGATTGAGCAGCAGCCGTAGAGGATAGCCTGTGCTGTGTATGCAGAAGGAGGAAGCACCGGAACCGCGCCCATTCTGAAGCGAGCAAGCGGACTTGTGTTGGCGTGAGGCTTCGGGGTCGAGTGGAAGCTATCAGGCTTTGGTATCTTCTTCGGGGTGAAGTTACTTCCTCCCAGGAAACTGATTAAGTCGAGGAACTCGGGACCTACATACGCAGAGATCAGCAGCCGTGTAATCACGCGATGTTTCAACCACTCACTCATCAAGGACATAGTAAGGTTCTCCATAGCGGCTGGGTCCTTAACCAGGGGAGTGGCGGCGTCGTGAGTATACGACCTGATTGATTCAATCTCCGCGTCATACGTGATCTTGAGGATAGCCTCCAGCGTCTCGTACGCTGCAGATAGCACGGTCTGCAGATCCTCCGCAATATTTGAGTCAGCATCTGCTGCACGTATGATGGCACTCGATTCCTCCAGGAGTTTCTGGACCTTCTTGTCAATCTGCAAGTCCTCGTCGTCGTCAGAGTCGAGTTGGGCGGAGAGCGCCTCTGCCTCGATCCGCCTGTGCTGCAGCGCAGTGAGATAGGTCGAGGACATCGCCTAGTGGGGTAGAGGGTGTGCTTGAGAATTGGTTGTGAAGGTTGTTGACAAGAGGCAGCAGTTGCCAACATGCATCCACGCGCCGGTAAACCTAGGTAAACCTTGACGCGTGACGTCACGAGCTGGTTGAGCTTTCCACACTTCCCGAAAGCGCCCAGGACTCCCTTGAGCCCAGACAGCTACATAAACAAGTAAAACTTCAGGTGATAAGAAAATTAGAGCTCAGCGTACGACTATAAAGTATCAACAAGTAAACGGGCACTTCGACTTAGAAGATAGGAACAGAGTTCCTCCTCCGCCCTCCCCTTCGCATCCACGTATTCGCACGATCTCGATTGTAATCCTCCAGACCTGGCGGGCTTAAAAGCCTCGCACTTTCATCTCCAGACTCCGCGTTCTCGTCCATCCGACGCACGATATCCTCGATGGGCACCTCTGGCATGAATTGATCCATCTCCCTCGAAGACGAGTTGCGAATTCCGGTGTTGAAGAGCGCTCTCGTTCGACGAGGCGAACTAAGCCCGCTGGCCGCCTGAGGCGAATCCCCGGCAGCTCTGAGAATTAACGCCATGGAATGCGGTCGCCGCCCTGCAGCGATGCGAAGAGAACCAGCTACGGGCGCAGGACGCGCCTGTCGGTGCTGGATGGCCACTGGCGAAGGGGGCGTTCTCTGAATCGCCTGCGAGGATAGGCTGAGCATCGGAATGGAGAATCGGCGCCTCGACCTGACCGGCGCTTGTATCGCAAGGGGCGTCGAAGCGGGCGGCGGGGTGGATGTCCTGGCGTGCGGTGGCTGCACGATGGGAGGAGGCGTCGCTGGCAGAGGTGTGACCAGAGGAGCAGAATTTCCAGGGGTTCCGGCGGGTATAGGGGTACACAGTGTATGCGATGCATTGCTTGCGCCCGACCGCCTCGAACCGTTGGAAGTCTAAGCAAACAGTCAGCGGGTGGGCAAGCGTGTCCAGCCAAAGTTGCTTACTTGACGCTCCGGCGGACTGGGTGCCCTCCGTGGTGACAGGTAGGCATTCACTTGGCGGCCGGGGCTGTGGTAGCTGCGTCGTCGGATGGTCTGCGTCATGAGTACATCTAGCTTGCGCGACGAGCCCTTGTCCTTATGCAGCATTTTGCGCATCCGAGAGCCTAGTTGTTTCACCTTCGAGAACAGGCTAGGACTATCGGCCTCCGGCGTAGGCGCTCTGAGGAACTGGTGTTGTGCTTCGGCCGCAGAAGGAGAAGCGACGCCGGCCTGCACGCTGGAGACAACCGGAGACTGAGGAGTGGCCTCTCGATCGCGTGCTATGACACCACCCAGCGGAAGGATCTCCTCGTCCGATTCGTCGAACGCAGACGACAGATACGCCGCCGCGTACTCGGCAACGCTCGAATCCAGAAAAGCCCGCGTCGTATCGCCGACTTCGAGGTCCCGCTCCATAGCCATCCTGAGCGTAGACGGCTGCGATATCATCGCCGGCGACGCCGGATTGGGCGAAGAAATCGAAGGCGATGGAAAGACAACGACATGACCTTGGTCATCCTTATCGAGACCAAGCCTGACGCGTAGAGACGGAGACGGAGACAGTGAAACCGAAGCAGGCAAAGAAAGCGCCAGTGAAGGTTCCGGGGATCCTTCCATCGAGAGTGTCCAGGGCGTGCCAGGTAGATCCGGCGTTACAGCTTCGCTATTGGGTATAGCGCTCAGAAAACGAGAGTCGATGCTGAGTGGTGTGATATCCATGCTCGTGCTGAGGTCGGGACTGCCAGGCAGAGAAAGCGTCGTGAGCATACGGTTCGAGAAAGCGCTCGCTTCGGCTTCGATGTTAAAGGACTGCTGCCTGGTCCGAGATCGAGACGCGTTTTGGTTGAAGTAGTCGGTGTGCAGAAAGGAATCTCCCGAGGGTCGCGGGCGGCGAGGAGACGGACTTGGTGTCGTTTTCGAATAGGCGATACGGGTGCGAGTTGTCTGACTGGCGTTGCTAAGATTGAGATCACGGGGAACGAGAGGTGAGGGAGGACCAGACGCGAGCCTTGGACGGTCGGAACTGACGCTGAGGCGGCTTGGCGAGTCTTGATACAACAGTTCGCGTCGTCTGGAACCAGATACTTCTGTGTGATCAGTTCCACGTCCGTGTCCACGAGACGTAGTAGGCGAAGAAAACACGATAGGCGACATCATGACAGGCGAGTTGGAGTTAGTCATCGGAGACGAGGTGAACGAAGAAGCTGAAAGGTTGCCAGCCGAGAGCGAAGGATGCGATGTCGTAGTGACCGAGGGAGAGCCGTTGGAAAAGCCGCCGTGACCAGAGAAGAACGGAGACGAGTTGAGGGTGCTGATGCTGGTCGCACTACGGACGCGAGATGCAGGACTGCCGTGCGTAGACAAGCGGGAGGAGCGAAGAGGTGAGCTATCATTCTGCTTCTTGTAGATGTGCCGGATGGGAGATGCGGGTGGACTGTATGCAGTGATCGCAGACGCGTTCTGTCCGAGAATAAGCGCGCATATATGCGCCTTGCAAAACGAGGACTTACTGCAGAAACGCGACTGCTATCCTGCTGATGCCGGAAACTCCTCAGACCATGTAACTGAACGATACGCGTCACTCACCATGGTAAATTTGGTTAGATCCGAGCCATCTGACTGGAAGGGCGAGCCGGTACCGGAGTCACTAGCCTCCAACATAGACTCTTTCGGGCGTACAGTGAAGGGTTTGTGTATGCCATCCTTCGTCTTCTCAGCTGTGTTGGATTGCAGAGACTGCGAGAGCCGGTGTTGAAAGTCCACCACATGGTCGAGGTGCAACGGTGCCTTGGACGCAGGTGGCGGAGGAGCATGCTTGTAACCTGAAGCCAAAGGAGCAGGGAGCGTAGACGAACGTTTGCGGAAGGATTCCATGCCGACGTCGAAGTCTTCGCGCCAAGCGCCGGGCACCATGGGCGATGGGCTCCTAGCTTTCGCGTGAGCGCGCGTCTCTGCCATCGTTCGTCGATAGCGTTTAGTTCACCCCGGCGTCCACCGCGAAACGCTCAAAGAGGCACCGACACCGTGCGGACGACTACCCGCCCACAGCGAGATGGGAGAACGTGATGGTGGTCGAAAGCAAGATGCATGTGACCATGACATGCGCGTTGTCCGTCCAAAAACACGTGGCTTATACAAGGCTAGTAGTAGTACAATACAGTTGTACTTCGCCTACAGTGGCCGCCAAAGAGCCCCCATTTTGCTTACAGGTCACCGCGGACGGCCTTGTTCACACTCTCGGCAAAGTAGTCGATGTTGTGGCTGTTGAGCCCAGCCATGGAGATGCGACCGTCGGCCGTCATGTAGATGTGGGCCTTCTCCGCGAGGGCCTTCGTCATCGGCGTGGTCAAACCAGTGAAGCTATCGGAGATACTGTCAGAAACCGTCCCACACGTAGATTGAAGCGCGTATATACCTGAACATGCCGATCTGGCTCTTGATGTGACCCCATTCGCCCGGCGTCTTCAGGTCGTGGGTGAGCGAGCTGTAGAGCTTCTCACGCATGCCAATGATACGTTCCGCCATGCCCTTGACCTCCGTCTCCCACTCGCCGTACAGCGCCGTGTCGGACAAGATCTTGTTTGCAATGCGCGCGCCGTGCAGAGGCGGGTTGGAGTACATCGGGCGGATGACGATCTTGAGCTGACTGTCCACGCGCTTCTTCTCCTCCGGGTCCGCGCAGACCAATGAGAAGGCGCCAACACGCTCGCCATAAAGACCCATGTTCTTCGCGAAGGACTGAGCGAGGGCGATCTGGTGACCCTCGGATACGAAGTAGCGCGGTGCGAAGGCATCCCGGGCGATGTTGCCGGAAGCGAAGCCCTGGTACGCCATGTCGAAGAAGGGGAACAGCTTCCTCTCTTTAACGATGTCAGAGATCTCCTTCCACTGCTCAGGCGTAGGGTCTATGCCCGTAGGGTTGTGTGCACAGGCGTGAAGGAGCACAACTGACTCCTCGGGCGCAGCCTGGACAGGCAATCAGAGGGGACCGAACTGGCCAATGTATAATACGTACCCTAAGGTCAGCCTTCATGCCCTCGAAGTCCAGGCCGACGGTGCTCTTGTCGAAGTACTTGTACTGACGGACCTCAAGCCCAGAGTCGCGGAAGATGGGGGTGTGGTTGCCCCAGGAGGGGTTGGGCAAGTAGACAACCTTGGCCTTGGGGTAATGCTTGCCAAGGAACGCGCCACCGATCCGGAGCGCGCCAGTGCCAGAGATGGACTGAGTCACTGCGACCTATGGATAATTGGTAAGAAAATGAAAGGCAGAAAGGGAAGCGTGAGTACCGAGCCCTGCTGGAGGGGGGTGCTGTCAGGTCCGTACGCCAGGAGAGCCGCGTTCTTCGTGAAGTCTGCGAGACCGGTAATGGGGAGGTACTCCTTGTCGGGCTTCTCCGCCTCAATGGCAGCCTCGGCCTGAAGAAGATTAAGTGAGTCACAGAAGGTTGGCTGTACGAGTCACCACGCACCATCTGCACGCTCCTGAGGACATAGGGCTTGCCGTTCTCGTCACGGTACGCGCCCACACCCAGGTTGATCTTGCGGGAGTCCTTGTCCGCCTTGAAAGCCTCAGAGACGCCTGGAGGCGTGTCAGCAGGAAACAAGTTAAAGGGGGGGGGGGAGATCAGGGACCGACCAAGGATGGGGTCTGGGGGACCAGCGGGAACATTCGCCCAGATGGACACAGAGCGCACTGCGTTCGTGCGCAGACCTGCGGACGCGGTGCGACGAGCGGCGGCGGCAGCGGAGAGCATGGTGGTTGTGAAAGGAAAAGGTGGTGACTGACGCGTAAATACGCGCGCGAGCAGGACGGTCTAGACGGCGGAACAGGTTGCAAAGTGGGGTTCCGGTTTGTTCCCCGCGTCCATAACGCCGCAATCATGCGCATCCGGACTTCCTCATCGGGCCAGGTGTGGCGTCTGTTGGACTTGCAGCTGGCCACCACTGGCGGGGAAGGATCCCAGGAAAGCGTGCATTTCGTCTCGGAAATTCCAGCAAACCACTACATCTTCTTCAATGTCACACGCATATACTAAGCCCTTCAATGTACAGACCTACTCCGTGATCACTAAGTATTATTGCATTGGTGTCTGGTGATCCAGCTTCTGAATCCGTCGCTCTCTTCACTCCATTGGCCCTCCCCTTGTCAAAGTCGAACGCGCATCAGCATGCACAGTGAAGTTCCAAAAGGTCCAGGCCATACGACGCAGCTGGGCGACGTTGAGAAGCGCCGAGAAGATGATCCGGAGGCGCGGTCCGATCGATGCCAGTCGAGTGACTCGACTCGAACTCGACTTACCCTCTGACTAGTTCCACGGCTATAAGTACGAGAAGACCTTCAGGCGTAGCTCAGAATCACAAGTATGTCGGAACCCCAGCAACCAACTCCGGAGCAGACACCACCTCCTGCGCCTGCGTGAGTAGTCTTGCACTCCCCCTCCCCCTCATCGCAGACTGACTGAGATACAACAGCGCCGAAGGCGAGAGTGGTCCTTCAAAGAACGAGCTCAAGAAACGCGCTAAACAAGCCGAGAAGGACAAGAAAGCGGCAGAGAAGGCAGCTCGCCAGGCGGAGCTTGCCGCGCAGCAGACGGCTAGCCAGGATGTACGTTCAGCACAGATGGACCGATCGGCACTCACTAACATTACGATTGTCAGGATTTCTCGAAGGAAAACTATGGAGTCCTTCCCCTCAACCGTTCCCAGTCTCGCCCCAGGCAGACACGCCACCAGATCTCCACACTCGAGTCGCACATTGGCGAGACAGTGCTCCTGCGCGCCCGCGTGCATACATCCCGCGGCAAAGGAAACGTCGTCTTCCTGGTTCTTCGTCAGAGAATCGACACTATTCAGGCCGTCCTCACGGCGAAGCCGGAGAAAATTTCCAAGCCTATGGTGAAGTGGACCAGCAGTCTCAGCGACGAAAGCATTGTCCTCGTTGAGGGCGTTGTCACGGCTGTCCCTACCCCGATCCAAAGCACCACCATCCATAACGCGGAAATTCAGATTTCGAAGGTGAGCCATTATTAGGATGCACAAGATACTTCGCTCATCGCGCAAAGATTCACTTGATCTCTGGGCTTTCTGCGACGTTGCCGTTCACCATCGACGACGCTTCGCGCTCAGAAGCGGAGTTGCAGGCCGCGGACGCGCAGTTCAACAAGGTCCTCCTTGACACTCGTCTCAACAACCGTATTATCGACCTCCGGGTACGTCTCTACTCCTTGGGATGGCATTCATGCTGACGGACGCCCGTCTAGACCCAAACCAACCAAGCGATCTTCAAGCTTCAGGCTGCTATTGGCAGCTTGTTCCGTGACTATCTGTCCGGTGAAGGCTTCACCGAAATCCACAGTCCTAAGCTGCAGGGCCAGGCTACCGAGTCGGGCGCTTCCGTCTTCAAAGTCAGCTACTTCAAGGGTACGTCGCAGCTATGTCGTCACGAGCTCAAGAGAGTAATTGTCGGTTTTAGGCAACGCCTACCTCGCTCAGTCGCCACAGTTGGCGAAGCAGATGTGCATTGCGTCTGACTTCGAGCGCGTGTACGAAATCGGCCCCGTCTTCCGTGCGGAAGATTCGAACACCCACCGACACTTGACTGAGTTCATGGGCCTTGATCTGGAGATGGCAATCGAGGAGCACTATCACGAAGTCATGGAACTGCTCGATGGTCTTTTCAAGAATATCTTCGCCGGGCTCAAGGCACAGTACAAGACAGAGATCGAGACGGTCGGACGCCAGTTCCCTGCCGACGAGTTCAAGTGGCGAGAGGAGACGCTCAAGCTCACCTTCAAGGAGGCAACAAACATGTTGGTGGAGGACGGCGTACCGGCTGAGGACCTCGATGACATCAAGTGAGTACACATCTGCTGCAGCATGTTCGCGCAGCTGATTGATTGTTCACAGCACCGAGAACGAGAAGAGGCTCGGCCGCCTCGTTAAGGCAAAATACGACACGGACTACTTTATCATCGACAAGTTCCCCATGGCCCTTCGGCCATTCTACACCATGCCTGACCCCGAGGACCCGGTAAGGAGTGACGCATCACCATGCGAGACTGCCATCTAACGAGCTACCTTTAGACATTGTCCAACTCATACGACTTCTTCATGCGTGGGGAGGAGATCTTATCCGGGGCCCAGCGTGTCCACGACCCAGCGCTGCTCATCGAGAACATGCGCTCGAAGGGCGTGAACCCGGACGAGATGAAGGACTACATCAACGCCTTCCGATTCGGATGTCCGCCACATGGTGGAGGAGGCATCGGTCTCGAGCGCGTGCTCATGCTGTTCCTCAAGCTTAACAACATCCGTCGCGCATCGCTATTCCCCCGCGATCCCAAGCGCCTCGAGCCTTGAGCAGGATCCCTCGAGTTCTTCCCTAAAGCGAAATTCTTACCGACATCGAGTCCGCGCCCATGTAACGGTTGTATACGTCCTACAGTGTATGCTACAATAGAATTGCACCCGTCGTAGTTCGTGCGAACACCATTGGTCATGTCCTGCTAAATCGCGACGCGAAGCAACAGAGCGCTCCACCTGCCGAACAGGAGTTGCTGGAGCCAGCTCATGACACACGGTCGTGCTAGCGTTCTTCTCATCGCAACCCTTTACCATTTAGCGCGTGATGCGCCGTGGCAGGCGAGCAGCTACCCTCTTCCTCGTCCGCCATGGTCCTCTTCGTCGTCGCCAGCAGCGCTCGCGACCACGTGCCACACATCCGCGAGGACCGGGACGTCTGCCCGCCCAACACACCAGCTTGCGAGTCCGACGGCGTCTCGTCCTCTTCCCCCGACTCCGACTCGTCGAGCGCGAAGGAGCAGAAGACCGACGACAGCGCTGGCCCCGCATTGCGTCCGGACGTGAAGGGCTATATCGGCATAGCAGTCGTCTGCGGCCTCATCCTGATCGGGCTGGCGTTGTGGCTCGCTCTGGCCAAATATCCGCGACGAAAGCTGCATCACTGGAGGGGGAGAGCGCGCGGAGAACCCTCCATAGAAGAGATGAGCGTGACGGAGCTGGATCTGAAGGGGGCGCGAGCGGACACAGCTACCCCAGATGATCGGCGCCTGTCGGACCTTGGCACCCCGCTCCCTTCACTCAAATCGCCACAGAAGATACAGGAGAGAGAGGAAAATATGACGGACACCAAGGGGCCATCCCAACGCAGTGTCGAGTTGGTGCACGGAATACGACAAGCATATCACTTGTGACTACGTTCCGCACGGGATACCTCCTGGACCATACCCCCCACATATCCACCGCCAGCCTCCAAGGACACGATGTTCAGTCGCGCCGCTCTTGCACCTCCGGATCTCCTATTTCACCGACTGTTGCTTTGCTACCCGCTCACGGGGATTCTTACTTGTGTACGTTACAAATGTAAATTACAGCCTCTTCGAGTCCATTGACGACCGGATACTGGCACTGAGTGTGGTGGGGAAGGACTGTCCGTGGAGAGTGTGTTCTAGGTAAGATAGGAAGCAATATTGATTACAACATACTGATAATGACGAGCGTAGGGTTATAGTAGCTTCTGCGCGCGACGTGCTGCCGATAGCCATGAGCTGACGGTCCATTTCGATAAGTAGAGTAGACGTACCATCCACCAGATATAACACAATCCTAACGTCGGCGACTACGCCTGTGCTCTCTCGACTGTCCGTGCGCGCTCTGAGGGGTGGCGTTGCCCTCGAGAGCGGCCTGGATGACGTCCGCGGGCAGGTCGATATGCACGCCGTCTGCATACTGGAAGGCATCCAACGGAGAGTACGCGGGCGGCTGCCCGGACGGAGATCTACGCGATATCGCGCCCTCCGTAAGTCTCTCAGTTCCCGACGACTCTTCCCCGCTATCATCAGTCCCACTGGACTCTTCGACATGCTCCGACGATACGCTGTCCGTCCGACGATGCGGGAGCGCCTGCAGACCGATGTCAAGCATATGCGGCGTAGGCGGATTCGGAGGGCTCAGGGGAGACTCCGGCGGCGGAGGATGTACCTGAACGACTAGCTCGGCGCCTGACTCTGTGGCGTCGTCGACGGAACGTTGACGGCGTTCGGGAGAAGTGGAAAGAGATGCAGCAAAAGACGAGATAGAGTGGTGATTATTATGACGCCGCGGCGTGATGAAGGGGTTCGGCGCACCTTCGGGAGACGGTGAGCGCGACCGGGCAGTCGGGGATGATGGAGATGCAGGGGACTGGACTTCGATGTCTATGCGAGAACCATCGGGCGGTGAGGCCGGAATGTTGGCATTAGGAGGTGCATGGAATGGCAAATCGGAAGGTGAGATGTATCGCCGGTTCGACGGGCCCGCGCCGGAGTCGTCGATCTCCTCGATGATGGGGGTAATGGGTGGCGGGGGCGTTGCGGGCGAGTCAAATCCGGATTGCCGCAATGGCGACGAAGGGTTCGCCATGCCACTGGGTTTAGGACGGCGAGAGCGGTGCGAGCGACGGGAGGGTGTAGGCGATGCTGCGCCCGGCGTGCTGCCTGGCGACCCTGTACCGTCTGACGGGCGAGCGCGACCGCCGACATCCAGAAGGATGCTACCTCGCTCGCTGCCATAAGCCGGAGGCGGTGCCAGAGTGCCTACGCTCGGTGCTAATCCCCACTTCTTCACGTTTGCCTCGATGAAGACAAAGCCTGCCTGCCCGAGGTTGACGTGCACGCTACATGGTCCGTCGGCACCGATGGACGGGAAGAGGTTCCATCTGCTGAGCCCGATGAACGCGTCGTCCATCTTCCGTCCGTTCCGGGTGAAGAAGACGGTGCCCGAGCGTGGTCTGTAACCAACGCCAAGGACGTCGCCTTCTTTGAGCCCAGGGCCGAACGACGTGGCGGTGAACGGATAGTTGTGCGATATGTCGCCGTTAGAGTGGTACGCGACGGAGTAGCGGTTCATGCCAGGTAGTCGAAACTGGGGATACGGCTTGGTGGCGAGACCGACGCTAACGTTTGTCGTGACGGGCAGATCGAACATCTTGACTTCCCAGTAGTAGACTTCGTTCAGTTTCGGCAAGGGGAGGTTGCTTTGGACACATGAAGCCGACGCCGGGTCGGGGAGGAACGTTATCTCGGTGCGTGCGTGCACAAGCAAAGAGTTGACGGTCTCAAAGTCGGGCTCAAAGCACCAGGCGGATACACCCTTCTCTTGGATGGAGAGAAACTGAGACAGAGTGATGTCTGTCGGGTAGGAGTTGGGCGGGTACTGCAGTTGGAATTCTGAACTCGCTGTAAGCAGAAGGACCGTACACGCCACTGTGCCACGTACCTCGCGCGCGCTTGTAATCCCGCTGTACGTGCTCGGGAACGCTCTCCAGCCAGCGCGCCTCGACGCCTTCGAAGCCGCCTTCTCCATCGATGAGCTCCTCGCGACTCATGTCCACGGGGCCATCCGAGTCGCGCAGAGATATGCCCCTGCGGCGGCGGACGAGAAGGACGCATACGAGGAAGACAAGGAGGAGGAAAAGGAATGTCGAGAGTACTATGAGCAGCGGGAGGAGGATCATGAGGGCGTCTTGCTGCGGCGGTGACGGGTTGGGGTTATCGACGGCTGCAGAGACAGAGGACCAGCTGGTGCTGTTGTCAACGGCGTATGTTTGTGTTTGCTGTGGCAGGCCTCTGGCGGCGCGTAGTCTCGCCATGGGCGCAGGAGGCAAGAGGCTGGCCGGCTGCCGTCGACTGCTTGACACTGAGACTGACAAGGGCTGTGACGCTCAGATGGACGTTGAATTCGGCGCGCAACGCGGCTGATGTAATCCGGCAGTAAACCCGTGGGAAACTGCAGCAAGGCACCCCCCACATGTCGCCGAGGGCATTGATCAACACCGATCAACACCCACCTCTCTTGTTCTACCGCCATGGCCTCGACCCTCTCCCCCATAGCAGCCTCCCCAAAGTCCCGACGCCGTGGCTCAGTCAGGAAACGCGCCGGCTCGCACTCTGCACCAGCCCAGAAGGACAACCATGACCAGGCGCTTGTCTCCATACGCAAGTTCCTCAAAAGTATAGCTTACTCCCCGCATCCCCGGATCTGCTCCTGATCACTTTCCAAAGGCCGGACTGTCTACGACGTCTTTCCCATATCGTTCAGGCTTATAGTGCTGGACGTCGAGCTCAATGTCAAGAAGGCTCTCCAGTGCCTCCTTCTCAATGGCGCGTGCTTCCCTCCCTATACCTGACCTCATGATCACACTGCACATCAGGCGTTGTATCCGCGCCGTTATGGGACAGCGAGAAGGGAGAGTTTGCAGGCATGCTGACTGTGCTGGATATCATCCACTTGATGCAGTACTACTGGCGCAATACATCTACCTACGACGACGCTGCAGAGGACGTTGAGACGTTCAAGTTGGATCAATTGCGAGGTGCGCACCCTCCTTATGCCGCCCTCCTGACTATGCATGCTCATTGTATATCAGATATCGAGCGTGAACTTGGCGTCGACCAGCCTCCTTTGCTACGAGAACATCCCACTAGCACACTATACGCGGCTGCCACCCTGCTCATCCAGACTCATGCACGTCGCGTACCACTTCTTGACAACGATTCCGAGACCGGGCAAGAGGTCATTGTCTCCGTTCTGACGCAGTATCGATTGCTCAAGTTCATCTCCATCAACGTACGTGGTCTGGCTGTGCTGCTGCGTATACCCCCTGACGCGCCTTCCGCAGTGCATGAAGGAGATTCAACAACTACAACTTCCGCTACGCGCGCTGGGAATTGGCACATATGTCACCTGCCCGACAGCAGACAATCCTTTCTATCCAATTGCCATCGCACATATGGATACCAGCGTCTTCGACGTGGTACACATGTTCTCCGAGAAGTCCATCTCTGCTGTACCCATCGTGGACGCAGACGGCGTTGTGGTCAACCTGTACGAGACGGTCGACGTTATCGTGCGTGATTCCATTATGTCGCTTCATGTAACTCATCGCACGCAGACCCTTGTTCGCCTTGGAGCTTTCCAAGGCTTGAGCTTAACAGTCCGCGAAGCTCTTAATCAGCGCGCCAAGGACTTTCCTGGCGTCGTCATCTGCACTGCATCGGACTCGCTGGACAAACTCCTCCAGCTCATCAAGCGGCGGCGAGTTCATCGGCTGGTGGTCGTAGAAGGCGAAGAGGAGGAGCGAAGAGGGGGCAAGAAGGGCCGGTTGCTGGGCATCATCACTCTCAGCGACGTCCTCCGCTACATCGTCGGTGTCCCGAATCTGGGCGCCACAGAACCGACGACGCCCTCAGCTTCGACCTCGTTCTCGACACTGGGAAGGGAGCGGCATGCTTCAGGCGATGACTCATGGTCGGAGCGCAGCCGCGATGGATCCTTCGATGAGCGTGCGCACTTTGTGCCGCCTTTCCAACCGCCTCCGATTGTAGAGCATCCATCGGGGGAGGTAGAGACGATCGAGGTGCCTACGGAGCCCACAGAACCTGATGCTGAACCTCCGAAGGTCGAGGTGGACGACACGCCAGCAGAACCGGAAGTCGATGCTGCACCAGAGCCGGAGCCAGAGCCAGAGTCATAGCACGGCGACAATGCCCTGTGCGCATCGCCATTGTACATCTCAAGTTCAGTCGTATCTATTGGCCGGATTATGTAATTTCCATCGCTGTATACTACCTTGCTTTCTACTTCCGTGGAACGACATGACGGTGTTCTGCACAGGATGTAAGTACAGCAGGAGGTGACCGTCGCGAAGGGCGGATACTTACTATGCCTCATTTGTGCCTCATCGGGTCTTTGACGATTCTGAGCAGAATGGTCAAACACCCGGGAAACCCCCCTATATGGACCGTTTTTCTTCCGGAGAAAATACAGGCTGGGTTTTCGTACTCCCATTATCCGATGGTGCTATTTTTTCTGCGTGTAAATGAGAAAAAATGGTGGCAAGACGGGGACGATGCCAGCACGTGGGCTGATGGCCATCAATTCTTCCACCCGCGAGCTTCAACACCATCCTTCGAGTTCCCGGCCACAAAATGTGCACCGTTGGATAAGTAGCCAGCGCTTGAAAACGGACCCTACAATTTTTTTCCGGGCAGAATTGGACCACATGAAGGGTGTTTCCCGGGAGTTTGACGATTTGAGCAGAATCGTCAAAGACCCGATGGGGCATAGTAAGTAGATGTATGCACGCATAAGCCGAGCACTTCAAGGCCCCCGACGCGACGCTTAGCGAATGGCTGGCAGATACCAGCTCAGATGGAGAAGTACGAACGGCAGGACGAGGTGGCCGAGAAACGGCGCTGGGACGCGTCGGGCTGCGAGGGAACTACTTCGTTCGCAAGCCTCTCGGAGCCTCTGTCGGAAATCTGGCTTTCAGCGTACCACGGGTGAAAGAGTTCTGTAAGCGGTGATCACGCCAATTTGTTCAACCGGATGCCATTGAATATGGCACGATGGCCGAGTGGTTAAGGCGTGAGACTTGAACTGCTTCAACATCTCATCCACTTTGTGGACGTAGGTTCGAACCCTGCTCGTGTCGTTTTTGCTGCAGGTCGGGGTGACCTACGAATTGAAGTGCGAGAAGAGCGTGAACTTTCAGTCGAAGTGCGTGAAGATAGCGTGAACTTTGAGTCGAGGACCGACGATCGGCAGAATTGCGTGACATGCCGTGACAGGTTTGTGTGACATCACGTGACGTACAGGCCGTAAGTTTGCTCATTCTCGTGGCGTTTGATCTGAACTTGGGATCGAGATACAATCGCAGGCCAGCTCATCGCGTGATTTAGCGCGACGTATGTCGCAGGGGACCCTGCGCGTATCCTTCTTGCTGCGGTGCGGTCTGAATTTCGAATCAAAGTGCAGAGTAGCGCATTCGCGTGACGGAGTGTGACATACTTTCCTTCGCGTCGACCACCACTGCCCCGTTCCCGATCTCGAGCATGGACTCGTTGATACCATTCACGACCTCTGGCGCGCTGGTGGACAGCGTGGACAGTACGTGTGCGCGCGCGCCCGCCCATCGCGCATCACTGACGAGCGAACAACAAGCAAGGGAAGATGTTGGTGATTCTGCGGGACGGCCGCAAGCTGCACGGCGTCCTGCGCTCGTATGACCAGTTCGGTGAATAGCAGCGGCTTCTGTGTCTCGAGGCAGGCTTACCCGGCCCTCCCCCCAAAGCGAACCTCGTTTTGGAAGACACCTACGAGCTCATATATCATGGGAACCTGTGCGCGGAGAAGCACGTCGGGCTTTTCTTGATACGGGGGGAGAACGTCGTGCTCCTGGGCGAGATCGTGCGTGATATATGCTGTGGATGATCAGCGTAGAGCTGATGGCACGACAGGACCTTGATCGCGAGGACGACGTGCCGTTGCGACGAGTCGAGTACAAGGCGCTCGAGCCGTATCACCTGAAGGAGATCGAGGACAAGAAGAAGCACGAGGAGGTCAAGGAGAAGGTGCTCTTCGAGCAGGAGGGCTTTTCACGAGAAGGAGGCGAGGGTGACAGCTACTGAGCCTGTTAGCGCCAGGCTAACCGACGCCACGCTGCTTGGTCGCATCATGTCCACCCACACCCGTGCACGTCGCATCGCATTGGGACATCGCGTCCACCTGTATTGTACACAGTATGGCAAGGTGTAGATTAGCTTGTTGAGAGGCTGCCGCCATTTCAGGCGCGCCCAGTCGAGTTTGAGCTCATCAGTTGTCATTTCGTACAGTGGACGACATCAAGAATCACCAAAGCAAGAAGAACAAGTCGAACGCGCAAGACAAGTAATAGAACGGAAATGATAAGCTTATATATGCAGAAACAACAACACAGGGCGTATCAGTACACTGCTAGAAGACATGGTGATACACAGCGTACATCGCGTCCATGATGAGGAGTACAGATAATGCGGTTATTTACTCTGTCAGCGACCACGACATGCCGCCCTCTACGAGAGAGAGGGGAAGGCAGTCTCGTCATCCACGCTGAACGCCGGCGCCTCTGCGCCGTTGGCGCGACCGCCACGGCCACGCCCTCCACCGCGGACACCACGGCCGCGACCTTCGCCACGACCTTCACCGCGTCCACGGCCCTCGAAACCGCCACGGCCACCACGGCCGCCGCGCGACGGGCGCTCGAAGCGCGCGTCAATCTCGATGAAGACCTTCTCCTTCTTCTCACCGCGCGACTTGGGCGCGGAGGACTTGTTCTGGGAGGAGGTCAGTCGCAAGCAATGGGCGCGATGTCATAGCGCATACCTTGCCAGCAAAGTAGGCATCCTCCTCCGGCTTCTGGAGAGGGACTGCTCCCTCCCAGATCTTGTCGTCCGCGCCCTCGTTGGCCTGGCGGGTTTCCAGCTTGGGGACGGCGGTAAGCTCCTGCTTCTGAGCGAGGTACTGCTCGAGGGTGAGAGTGTTGTCCTCCTCCTCGGGCTCGCGCTCCCGGCGCGGGCGGCTGCCCTCGTTCTTCTCGGCGGCGGGGGTGCCCGGTGCAACCTCACCGTCGGCCTCGGGGGCGCGAGCCTCAGCGGACGCATCAGCCTCGCCGGTCTCCTCAGCCTTGAGCTCGGAGGTGGCCTCGTCGCCGCCCCAGCCCTGGTGAATCTTCTTGTCGGAGTCGCTACATCAATCGATCAGCTCAAGAAGTTCCCCATGGCACAAAAGCACGCACGTCCTCCCCGTCTGGCTATGACGGTCAAACTTCTGGCCACCACCGCGTCCGCCACGGGGGCCTCCCCGGCCACGGCCACGTCCGCGGCCCTCACGGTTCTCGACTACACGGAGATGTTCAGCGCGGCGCAGATGGGCGCGATCAGCTGATCTCACACTTGCGCTCGGCGGGCGCGTCGTCCGCGCCGCCTTCAGTCGCGCCGCCGGATGGCGCGGGGCGACCACCGCGTGGGTAGTACTTTCCGCCACGGGATGCGGGACCGCGCGTCTTTTGCGTGCCGCGCGATGCGGGGGCGGCGGGGGCAGCCGGTGCGGCAGGCTTGGGTGCCGGCGCTGGCGCCGGGGACTCACCGTCCTCGGCTGTGAAGGGGAAGTAAGTAGAGCGCAGGGGGATCGTCAGATCGGTGCGCACCTAGCAGCGCAAAGGCATTGCGTGAGGCCATCTCTGATTTTCGTGCGGCTCCCGGCGACTGGCGGGGCCCTGTTTTGTTATCTACTCAGCGTGCGACTGAGCGGACGGCGAGCAAAGGGTGTTTGTCGATGCAGGTGACGGCGACGACGATATCCTCGATAAGATTCCCACGCCGAGCCCTCGAACCTGTGTTTGGGGGTCCAGACGCCACGGGAGGGGCCTCAGCCACCCATGCATCACGTGCTGGACAGACTGCATAGTATATAGCCGGCCGACCTCCGTCCTCTCTCTCCTTAACGCAAACTCACAGCCTGTCAAAAGCAGTTCGAATAGCCTGCGCTGCCTTCGGGACGTGTGCGGGTCGAGGACCTCGAGCCCGTCATTATGGCTGGAGAGCGATCTACGATGGGACTTGGGTGCGGTCGGTTCGTTGCAGTCTACCCTTCGCGGTGCTGTATGGATTCGGCCGCAATGTCTCGCTGTACATCCCTCCTCTATAGTAGCAACTTGTGAATACACCGTGTTCGTTGCTTTTTCTCGCTCGTGCACAAATTGCTTGGAAGTTCCGCCTGCATGGCTAGAGAAAATTGACTCGGTCGAAGCACGTGTGTGCGCGCGCACGCGTCGAGAATCGAGATTCGACGCGGTATCCCTGCCCAATATTTTGGTCTCCCCAGGCAGTCGTTGCTGCGAACTGAGGCGTGTATGAAGTTTGTAATGATTTGAAGTATGTACTGTTCGTTCTCGCGGATAGATGTTTCTCTATGTCATAGTGGGATGCACCCGGAGCAGACGATTCACAGCGAATGGCTGGCCTGGCGGGATACGTGCGTACGTTTGGCCAGTGCAGTGAGACTCTTTGCGTTCTGAGTACTGTGATTTGCACGCGATTTGCATTGGCAGCATAAGATACAGATAGTAAGCCCTGAGAGGAATTTAACGCTACAACAAGTCGATGCGAGACGGAACGCACCATGAGCTTCATACAGGCAGACCGATGGGCATCATCCAACGAAGCGGAAGGAGTCCGCACAGACGTAGTACTTTGCCATCTCGCCCGGCTTTCCTGACGGCGCTGTGGGGTCTACGACGAGCATGAAGGTCTGGCAGAAGACGCGGGGATGGCCCTCTGGGTCTTTGGGATTGCTGCCTTTCGGGTTTCCACTAGGGCCTGCGCCATGCGTGACGTTGCCGGAGACGGTGATGAGGAGCTGAGGGGGCATGGTACCTGTACGTCTATCAGTACAACACGTTTGGCGCAACAGCTTGACACGCACCTGGGACCGGATGACAGTCAAAGGACTGCATCTCGTGTACGGTGGGCGGCATGCCCTGGAGGAGCTGCTGCATGCCTTCTGCACCCTGTAGTGCTGTGCCGTTCCATGTAAGGGTCGAGTCCTGGCGATAGAACTTTGGAACATCCGTCGCGCGGGTGTCCGAGTCGTACGCGGAGTAATAGACGCGCACGAAGCCGTCCGCGGCGCGGTTCGCGATATCAATGCTGCAAAAGCCTCGATGTTGGCATGATGATGGCGGGGAGGGGAAGAGGGCCGTAAACGACGCACTCCTTGTCTGAGAAGGGCCCGGTCGCAGGCAGTGGCGCGGACATGGGTGACGTGATGGCGGCGGAGGACAAGAGCGGGGCGCGCACGTGGGCGCGCACTTTCTTGCTTTGATGTCCGACCGCCAGCTGCGAATCTTCTCCCTCAACTGCTGGGGACTCAAGTTCATCGCCAAGGACCGCGACGAGCGCATCCGGGCCATCGCCGCCGCACTTGCGGCCAGCCAGCACGACGTCATCTGCCTCCAGGAGATCTGGGTCTTTGCCGACTTTGAGCGCGTCCGCGATGCAGCTGCCGGGCGCCTCCCGCACTCCAAGTTCTTCTACAGGTGCGCGCAGCCGCATATATTATCGGACATGTGACTGACAGCGTGCAGCGGCGCGCTCGGTGCTGGGCTCGCCATCCTCTCCCACTTCCCGATCGTCGCCACCGCCGTCCATCCGTACTCCCTCAATGGCGCGCCGATGGACGTAGGCGCAGGGGACTGGTTCGTCGGAAAGGCAGCGGCCACCGCGACCATCTTGCACCCTATCCTCGGTCTAGTGCAGATATTCAACACCCACGTACGTTCACATGCAGACCTCCGCCTCGCACACCCCTCACACGCCCTGCAGCTTTTCGCGAAAGGCGGTGAGGATGGGCCCGAATATAATCGCGCCCACCGCCTCGTCAATGCATGGGAGTTTGCAAAGCTCGCTCGTCAGGCCGCCGAGCTAGGCCGTCATGTCATCGCCGTACTGTGCTCCACTCATTCCCCTCCCCCCTCACTAACTTCCCCTGTAGGCCGGCGACTTCAACAGCATACCCACCACGCTCCCCATGGAAGTCATCCGCGCGCACGCCGGCCTCCTCGACGCCTGGGCCGTCACGCATCCTAACCCCGCCGCCGGCGCAGCCACCCCGCAGGAGGCACTCGCCCGCTTCGGCGTCACCGCCGACTCGCCGCTCAACACCTACTCCGCCGCCAAGCCGCTCGACTCGCACGCCCGCGCGCACTGGGGCAAGCGCCTCGACTACGTTCTCTACCGCCAGCCCGTGCGCGCCGGTCCGCACCCGCGCCTGCGCGCCACCCAGTGTCGTGTCGCGCTCACGGAAATTGTGCCCGGCTGCGCGTTTTCGTACTCGGATCATTTTGGGCTGGAAGCTACGCTTGCTATCGAGGACCCTACTCAGGAAGACGCGCTCGCCGCCCCGGCAGAGCCGACCGAGGTCTCGGAGGTCGCTGTCGCCGCGTTTCTGCAGGCGCTGGGGGCGTGCTATAGCTTCGCCCGCGAGCGTGCACGCAAGGAGCTCACCGGCTTCGTATTGTGCCTCGTCCTCGTTGTTGCGCTCGCCATCGGCTCTTCGTGGCTTCCGCACTCGTGGATCAACCCCATCTTCATCAT